>CM048755.1:494910570-495565570 GCA_026315105.1 Locusta migratoria
CTATCTGTTCCGGACAATGTTCCTGAGTCGAATGGTGTCTCTCATCCTGAGGTCACCACTCAGCCTGCAAGATCCGGGCTTTCACAGAGGCTGGGTTTGCTTGTGGCTCCAACGTTAGGCGGGTGATAGACCCCCTTAGAGAGATGGCTGCCAAGGACGGGAAGAAGGCCAACGTGCACTCCGTGTGCATACCGGGTGGAGTCATTCCAGATGTGCAACGGATCCTTCCAGGTGGCATGAACGGTACGGGGTGCAGCCAACTGTAGATGGTGGCTCACATCGGTAACAATGATGTGTGTCGCTTCGGATCTGATGAGATTCTCTCAGCGGCTATCTGAAGTGGTAAAGACTGCCAATCTTGCTTTCAAGATGAAAGAAGAGTTCACCATCTGCAGCATAGTTGACAGGACCAACTGTGGACCTCTGGTTCAGAGCCGAGTGGAGGGTCTGAATCAGAGGCTCAGACGGTTCTGCGACCGTGTAGGCTGCAGATTCCTCGACTTGCGCCATCTGGTGGGGTTCAGGGTTCCGTTGAATAGGTCAGAAGTCCACTACACGCAGGAAGCGGCTACACGGGTTGCGGGGGCAGTGTGGCGTAGACAGGGCGGTTTTTTTTAGGATAGAGGGCTTTGCGGAAACACTAACTGGGCTTTCTCAAAGGGTGCAGGTCGATCACATGAGAAATATAGATCTAGGAACTATCGGTATAACAGTTGTGAATTGTCGTAGCTGCGTCGGGAAAGTACCAGAACTCCAAGCGTTAATAGAAAGCACAGAAACACACATCATTATAGGTAGCGAAAGTTGGCTCGCCGGCCGCGGTGGCCGAGGGGACTGAGGCGCTCCAGTCACTACGGCCACTGCACGGCCACTACGGTCGAGGTTCGAATCCCCCCTCGGGCATGGATATTTGTGCCGTCCTTAGTATAAGGTAGTTGATAAGTAGTTTGTAAGTTTAGGGACTGATGACCCTGTAGTTAAGTCCCTTAAGCTTTACAAACATTTGAACATTTTGTAATCCTGAGCTCATAACCAGCATCAAAACGGATACAGGTATTAGTGAACACAGATCTGTCGTAGCGAGATTGAATATCGAAAGTCCATAAGTTACCAAAAATGGACGAAAAGTACATTTGTCCAGGAAAGCAGATAGAAGTGAAATACATTGCTTTTTGAAAGATAGTTTCCAATCGTCCCTAACAACAAACGTAAGTGTAGATCTAATGTGGCTCAAATTCAAAGAAGTGGTATCGACAGCAATTGACAGTTTTATACCAAATGAATTAATAAAAGGAGGAGGTGATCGCCTTTGGTACACAAAACAGGTCAGGACACTGTTGCAAAATTAGTGGAAAAGACATGCTATATTTAAACTAACACAAAATCCCCAGGATAGGCGATCCTACAAATAAGCTCGAAATTTGGCAAGCATTTCAATGCGAGATGCCTACAATAGTTTTCACAACGAAACTCTTTCTCGAAATTTGACTAAAAACTCTAAGCGATTTTGCTCATATGTTAAATATACTAGTGACATAACACAAACAATACCCTCAATACGTGATAGTAATGGCGATCCTGCCGATGATAGCGGTACTAAAGCAGCGTTACTAAACATAGCTTTTAGAAACTCATTCACCAAAGACGACGAAACCAATATTCCAGATTTCCCCAAGTCTTCTGGTCCGGACTATATACGCATTAGATTTCTATCTGATTATGCTGAAGCGATAGCTCCTTACTTAACAGCCATATACAACCGCTCTCACAAAGAAGGATCTGTACCAAAAGATTGGAAAGTTGCACAGGTCACACCTATATTCAAGAAAGGCAGTAGGAGTAACCCACTACACTACAGGCCTATTTCATTGACGTCAATTTGCAGCAGGGTTTTGGAACAAATCCTGTATTCAAATATTATGAATTACCTCGAACAGAATGATCTACTGAGCCAAGGTCAACATGTTTTAGAAAATATCGTTCATGCGAAACACAGCTAGCTCTTTACTTACACGAAGTGATGAGTGCTATCGACAAGGGTTCTCAAATTGATTCCATATTCCTTGATTTCCAGAAGGCTTTTGACACCATACCTCACAAACAGCTTTTAATCAAATTGCGTGGTTATGGTATATCGCCCAAAATTTGCGACTGGATAGGGGATTTCCTGTCAGAGAGGACACAGTTCGTAGTAATCGATGGTAAGGTATAAAAAAAAAAAAAAAAAAAAAAAAAAAGAAAAAAAAAAAAAAACAGAGGTGATATCAGGCGTTCCACAGGGTAACGTTATTGGGCCTCTGCTGTTCTTTGTTTACATAAACGATTTGGGAGATAATCGAAGCAGCTCTCTTAGGTTGTTTGCAGATGACGCCGTCATTTACCGGCTAGTAAAATAATCTGAAGATCAAAACCAACTGCAGAACGATCTAAATAAGATATCACTATGGTGTAAAAATTGGCAATTGATTCTAAATAATGAAAAATGTGAAGTCGTCCACATGAATACGAAAAGAAATCCGTTAAACTTTGTTTACAAGATAAGTCAATCAAAAGTGAAGGCAGTAAACTCCACAAAATACCTAGGAATTACTAACACTTCAGTCTTAAACTGGAAAGAACACGTGGATACGTTGTGGGAAAGGCGAACCAGAGGCTGAGTTTTATTGGCAGAACGCTTAAAAGATGCAACAGAACTAATAAAGAAACTGCATACACTACGCTTGTCCGTCCTCATTTGGAGTATTGCTGCCCAGTGTGGAATCCTTATTAGGTGGGTTTGACGGAGGACATCGAGAGAGTACAAAAAAGAGCAGCTCGTTTCGTATTGTAACGATAAAGGGGAGACAGCGTTACGGAAATGATACATGATCTGCGATGGGAATCATTACAACAACGGCGTTTATCGCTGCGACTTGGGCTATTTAGGAAACTCCAATCACCAACATTCTCCTCCGAATGCGAAAATATATTGTTGACTCCCACTTACAAAGGTAGAAAAGATAATCAGAATAAAATACGATAAATTAGAGCTCGAACGGAGAGATTCAGGTGTTCTTTCTTCCCGCATGCTATTCGTAAATGGAATGAGAGATAAATTGTATAAAGATGGTTCGATGAACCCTCTTCCAGACACTTATATTTGATTTGCAAAGTATCCCATGCAGATGTAGAACTTGATATCCATATTCGTAAAATGTATGACATTAATTGCTAATGGGTAAAGTTGAAAATGTGTATCCAGCCGGGATTCGAACGTGTCTCCTGCTTTCAAGGAAGTTGCGCTGCCCCTACACTACTTGGGGCACAGTGATCACCACGCCTGCATGGATTCCTCAAGCACGCCTCCTGTCAGATACAAATTCTCAACTTTACCCTGCCCACTATTACTCAAACTCGTAGTTTTGTAAACACGCACACATACATACCCACCACACAGCCATGTATTATGTACAGCGTGTGGTATCTGCCCTTGAAACTTTGAAGGGTTGTAGCTCCCAAACTAACAGTGATAGGAATGTAGTTTAAATTGATTTGGACGCAGCTGGTTTCAACGAATCCAATGCACGATAGAAAAAACTATTGTTCCATTTAAAAAATTATATCTTTGTCCTGTAACTCTTTGGAAAATGATACAATAAACTATGTTCATAGCAGAAAGTGTAACATTTCTTGTGTTGACCTACCACATTAAAATTTCCCGTCACCTACTATTTTATAAGTTACAGAGGCAAACACACTTAGTGAAACACCCTGTATATATGTGTGTGTCTGCACGGCCGCTACGGTCGGGGGTTCGAATGCCCCCTCGGGCATGGATGTTTGTGTCGGCTTAGTATATGATAGTTCATAAGTAGTTTGTAAGTTTAGGGACTGATGACCCCGCAGTTAAGTCCCTTAAGCATAATACAAAAAGTCAATGTACGTTATGTTCATTACAGGGATTTTGCATTTTTAAACTCACAATTACATGCTGCCTGTAAGTAAAAGTTAATTATTCTCATGCTGAGAGTTTCTTGTCGAGCTGTCTGCAAGAGGGGGGGGGGGGGGCACGTGCGGCTGTCCCTCCCCCCTGAATGCGCCCTTGTCTGTGCTTAGCACACGCTGTCGTCCGCTTGTCACTCAGCAGGACACTGTCAGCTGCAGCAAGCTATGTCCATCGAAATTAGCATGACAACTCATATCTTAGTGCAAACGCGCAGACATAAATATTTTTGGAAAAAAGTTATAGGACTGAGATTCCGCTTGTACCTGCACCTCATTGTAGTGCAGAAAGTGATACGTTTTGCAGACCAATAGACAGGTAATATTCTTGTTCACATAGATTCCAAAACTTGCACCGTCTATGATCATCACGATCTCGGAAGCACGTTAAACCCTAATCTTCCTTCCAAAGCTTTACAAATATTGCGGAATCCTTGTTGGCCCAATCGAAATTATTTTGAGGACGGATAGAGCTGTTTATTGGTGTCTTTGGTTTTCGTTGTTTTGTTATACCGTTCGTGGACTTTGGTGGGCGCACCTTGTTGTGACTTCCGCTAGCTTAAGAATACTACAAATACTGTGATTCAGACTTCAAAAAAGCACAGCGGCTCGTCAACGTGTTATTGCTTAATATTTTCTCGCCTTTCTTTTTCAGGTGAACGACGCGACGATGGTGAACTGCGATATTGTGAATACGAATGGTGTGATCCACGTTATAAACAAGGTCCTGCTGCCAGAGCAGTGACCGGATTTCTACAAGACTCCTCGTCATCGACGTAAGATTCGAATCGACAGAAAACTGTATATAACTCGCAGTATGATTTTGGTAACACCTCAGTTAAACGAGTGAAGTCATTTAAGCGCCACAATGAAGGTTGTTTTGGGAGTTTCTGCGGCGGCCCACCGTATACGTCAACTAAAAGTACGACTCATCGTATGGGTTGAATGTGGCTGTTTCTGTTAATGTGTGTTGAGTGACGTGTGTTCCCATATTAATCATTCTGAAAGGAATTTGGAAGAATGTACAACCAGTGGAACTCAGAATGGCAATATTAAGAAGAATACGTTACTCCTAATACTAATTCATCTGGGCGACGTGTCTTTGTCAGCTCACTTCACCATACAACGTTTCTTGTTAGTTCATATACCCGTACCAGTATTTATCTCAACGGATTATTACTTTCTGAAGAAGTGATACATGTCTCGACCTTTTAAACTCTTATAATAACACTTAATTCGATCAATTGTTTATCACAATTAACTAATTTGTCACATTATTTAATGCGTTGTAGTTTATAGTAAAAATGTGTGATGACATTTAAATAAATTCCATTTGTATTTTTATTATTATTGATGTTATTTATTTATCATTTTTGTACTGTATCGTTGCTCCACACACACACACACACACACACACACACACACACACACACACACACGTACACACAAAAATGTACTCAAATTTTGCTCGTTCAATTATGCTTGTTGTCACAAATTGATTCAGAACCATAAGCAATTCAAACATAACACTACGAGGTGGTTACCTGACATCCTCACAGACTGTAAAAGGAAAGAAAAAACACATTCCACTGTTCATGGGAAACAAGCCGAAAATTTTTGCTGCACAGCCTGTCTCAAGAATCACAAAACTTGAAGTTTCCAACCATTCACGTTCTTCATCGTGTAAACTGCAAAACCATCGAGGAATACTTTTTACACTGACTAAAAAGTGGAGAATGCATTTTACCAATAATATTTGCCACACCCAAAGGGAGTTGCTGTTGTTAAGTAATTTTAAAAAGAAAATTTTCCTTCTTATTCACAATAATATGGAGGTCTCAATTCTAGTAGTCGAAATGGCGTTTCTGGCAAAAAAAGAGCTAGCAAATGAGTAATTAATTTGCTTTACTGGTAACACTTGTATCTAGCGGTATTACCTTTTATGGAAAAATATTATTTTAACGACATTTTGAACGTATGGGGGAAGAGGAGCTCAAAGATATAATTTTCATTAAAAAAATTTGTAGACGTGGGTTATTTTCTGAATTTAACTGTCAGGAGGGAATCGACCGCACTCTATTCAAAAGTTCCAACCTCGCATTTGCCTCAAGCGATCTAGGAAAATCACAGAATACATAAATCTGGATTGTCGAGGAGGATTTGGTCTGTCGTCCTCCCGAATGTGAGGCCAGTATAACAGCCTGGGACCGTCACAAAAAAGTGCAACCTTCCTCTTTCTCTTTCAAGGTTCAAAATGAAATACACGAAAAATTTAAAAATCACATTTATGCCTTGAATAAATTTGGAAAAAATGTGTAACGTGAAAAAAAAGGAACATCGAGGAAACATCCGAAATATATAATAACAATTTCGTGTGGTTTAGGGACCTGGTGCAGGTCTTTCGATTAAACGCCACTTCGGCGCCTCAAACACGTCCCTCAACTACTGGAAACGGAAATCTACAGTTTCACGTTGAGTCCGAACCACGTTACGTTCCTGGTGACTCCTCACATCGTTGACAGGTGAAAACTTGGTTAAAACTCACACTGAAAAAAAAAAAAAGGTGATCCCAGCGAGTTACGAACTCACTATCCTTTGTTTTTTAGTCGAGAACTTTGCCTCTTGCCCAGACTTCAAATTAAGAAACATCTCATTTCATTCGATACTTATCCAGCCTAGATAAATACACTTGCTACAAAACACTAAGGTTATAAATCGAGATAAAAATATATAAGTGGTTCTAGATTTCGGTCAGGCAGTATTTCAAAAGATCTCTAAATATTCTGTTTCACGCCATGGACATATCTACATACTCGCGTCACAGTTCTTATATATTCTTTTGAAATAATACCTTGATAATGGCTAGTTTCTGGATAAAATCTAGATCACATTAAATAAGCGAGCTTGAGTCGAGGGAATAGGAAGAAATCTAGAGGACTGAGATCCGGGGTGTAAGGTGGATGTTCACGTTGCACCATCCCCTTTTTCGCCATGAACTGTTTGACGATATTGGCTGTGTGTGGACCAGCGTTCTCTTGAACAAAGAACCAGGATCCTTGTGAGTACCGCGGTCGTACCCTACTTAGACGTTGCATAAAATGGGTCAAAACTTCAACGTACCTTGCTGCGTTCAACGTCGTTTCCTCGGGTAACAATTCCTTGTGGATAACGCCTTGACTATCGAAAAAGGGGATGAACATCATTTTGATTCCTAATTTTTGCGCGCTGATCTTTTTCCGACGAAGTGATGTCGGAGAACACCATTCCATGCTTAGCTGTTTCATTTCAGGGTCGTACCCGAGACACCAGGTTTCATCCTCAGTGACAATACAGTTCAATAAATTGCGTGTCGCATCCGCCGTTTGGATAAACTCCTGTGAAATTTTTAAACGTGCCTGCTTCTGATCGTCAGGCAAGTGATGTAGCACCAGACGACAACACGTTACCATCTTCCCTAACTTCTGGTTAAGGATTTGTCGCACGGATTCACAGTGGATGGATGGATGGTTCGTGTTTTAAAGGGACCAAACTACTACGGTCATTCGTCCCTTTTTCCAATCACAGAGACGACATAAAAGATCTCTAAAATCGTAAATAACGTGTTAAACTACATCAAACTGTAGATGGAATATGTCAGAAATGAAAGAATCAAATAAATAAAAGGGAAGAAAGAAGAGGTTTAAAAGATAATACCAGAGTGTTTAGGCTGGGTGTTCACAGAAATAAAAGTAGAACGTCCAGCCACTCAGCAACACATTAAAATCACCTGCCTAATAATATTAAGCAGGTACAGACCAATGAGATAAAGAATACTCAATAAACGTCAGATGGAATTGTATAATCCACTGTTACGAATAAAATTTAAAACAGAATTAGCCACAGATCCATTGTTCCCTAAAACAAGGTTTAAGGAGTCAGGCAGATTAAAAGTCCGCCTTTGAGCGTCGACATTTTGGCATTCCAGTAAGATATGGGCGACTGTCAAATGCGCACCAGAGCGGATCGCAGGAGGATCCAAGTATGGCCGATACGGAGCCGGCAGAGAACAACAGAGTCCCTACGAGGGGTCCGCAGAGAGGTCCTCCACATGTTGGATGTCTACTTTATACACCTTAATTTGTTGTGCACTTGTTGTAGGGTGCGCCATTCAGAACTCCACAAAGCGAGAAATCTACGTCGTAATTTTGAACGGACATCGGTAGATGGGATGCCTGTCAGCCAGCTCATTGCCTTCTATCCCGACGGGTTCTGGAGTCCAAAGGAATTCTGCTGACTGTCCACGTTGTTCGATCGCGTGGATATACAATGCATTACTAATCATCGTCAATGAGTAATTCCTCCTTTTTCTTTAACATATATAGGATAAGAGGACTGCAATTCGCCTGTGTCTCATTATTGACTACTCCATTTTTTCCAACTTTTCGTTTTTTAACGATAACTAGAAATCTGTTGGGTCTATGGACTTCGTTCTGTACTTAGATTAAAAATAAATAACCGCTCTATAAATTTTTCGTATGACTTTCACTCTGGGATGATCATTAGAGCCAATATTCTAGCCGAAAGATGACTAAAATCGAAAATCTGAACTTTTTGCAGAAATAAGTGAATTTTTGAAGTTCAGTATCTCGGGAACTATTGAACTTACAGAGCTGCGGTTGGGCTTAAATTTTGGAATATTTTATCTACATTAATAGAGATGTGAGTGACATCTCGTAAAAAAACATCCTTCACGAGTTATAGGCCAAATCCAGAATAAAGTCAGAATATCGAGATTTTTTGGGTCTTAAAAGTGAAGCTAAAGGATTTAGAAGTTGCAAACTTTGTTTAATACGTGCAGCCACGTCTCTATCCCTCATTCGACAGATGGGGACGTTTGCAAGACAACAACCATCTGCACGAACCGTTCGACGACGTTTGCAGCAGCATGGACTCAGCATCAGCTTGGAGACCATGGCTGTGATTACCCTTGACGCTGCATCACAGACAGGAGCGCCTGCGATGGTGTATGCAATGACGAACCGGGGTGCACGAATGGCAAAACGTCATTTTTTCGGATGAATCCAGTTTATGTTTACAGCATCATGGCGGTGGCATCCGTGTTTGGCGACATCGCGGTGGACGCATTATGATGACGAAAAATCTACCATTCCGTGGACACAGAGGTGATAGGCAGATTTTTTATAAATATGCTGTTTCCGAGAACTTCATTGTTGTTGTGAACGAAAGAAATTTTAGAGAACTACTAAGATTCAGAGTGCCTGCTGGCAATAAAAAACTATAGTAACTCTTGGAGTCTGCTTCGTCAGATGTTGCATGTAAAAGCAAGACAACTCAAAATGCTATCATTTAATGCCTTCGGAACGATATTTCTGAGCAATATTTTGAGTAACGTACGCTCATCACAGTTTTATTCAATACTTTTTGACGAGACAACAGATGCTTCTCTCATCTCAGTTGTGTCTTGCGTTACGATACATACATAACGGTAGGATTTCATCAGTTTCTTGATGCGTTTGTGGAAGTTTCTCATACCAATCTCAAAGATTACTATCAGTCTGATGAAGAAGATTGGAAAGAATCCAGGAAGCTTGTTAACACAGAAGAAAAGGTAGTTGGAACTTTCACAGTTAAATAGTTATCGATAACTGGTAAGGCCATTGGTACACCTGTCCTACACCAGCTGAAGAATAATCTCAAACTTCCATTGGAACCTTGTGTTGGCACTGGAACGATCTGATGTGCTGTTATGCTTTCCGAAGTTCGAGGTACTGCCACTGAAGTTCAGAAGGAGACCAAGAACGCTGTTAAGACACCATGCTGTAGCCACAAAATAAATAACTCTATATCCCGTAGTTCGGAGATGCCTCCTGTCCGGAATGCTATATCAGTAATGAATTTCTTCAAGACGCACCTAAAAGAAAAAATCTCTTAATGAACACATTGAGTTGTGGGTTGTGCGCTCAGATCACTTTGTGATTGAGATCCGGTGGGTAGAGAGGCATGAAAGTGTACTTCAGTTTTCAGCTGATCTTGCAAAAATTATGGAGACTCTCGGAAAGATTGCTGAATAGCATGACCCGAACACAGCTGGTAAGGCTGCTTCTCGGATGCTAAATTTGTGCTGCTAACAATTTGTGTTCTCATTATTGTGTCTGAGCGATGTGCTATCTCTAATGCAGTCTCTAAGCAAACTATTGCAGAAACCTTCTACTGATCTCAATGACGGTACTACACACGTAAATATCACTATTACTATTCTTGTCAGACGTCGAGAAAATTTGGTTTCTATCTTCGGTAACATATGGAAGAGTGCAGGGAATGTTGTGGATCAACTAGGCGTCGAGCTCAATATTTCTCGCATACCTCGCAACGGTCGACGCCAAGTTTATCTTGACAATCCTCAAACAAATTCGGCAGGAGAATATTACAGAGTAACTGTCTATGCTCCCCTACTGGACTTCATTATATCTGATTTACGAGGAAGATTTTCTTTTGCAACTTTGTATGTGTTTAAGCTCCCTGTTCTCAGTCCAGAAATTATTTTGAAGATATCTGCAGGTGAAACTAAAAAAAACAAAAAACAAAAAACAAAAAAAAAAACTTAAGAGCCCCTCATCAACCGTTTCGGTTGATGTGGACAAAGCCATTGCTTCTCATATGTTAAGGGATGAAAAGTAGTTGTAGCGAGAGAAATGGAATCAAGAAAGTGATAAGGATGTGATAAGGATGCATATGCTACAATACATAGGTTTTTATTTGTAACTTCCAGTAACAACTGCACTTATGCATATTCATTACCACATAGACGTAGAAAAAGGAATTTTAAGATTTTGCAAAACTTGTCGTAGAAAGGGATAGGAATTTAATATTTAATAGCAATATTGTGTACATACATATTTAATTTCATTATGCTTATAATTTTACATTTTTACTTATTATTATTCTACAAGAAGAAAGAAAGGCATTTATTATTAATACTTACATTCATGAGGACAACAGCTTTTTATGAACATAGAATAATGTAATTAACTATTTCTGATGATTTCCTGAACACGGTTAAATACCGTATTAAACTTTTTCACAATCGTGTCGTCATTATTGCGTAGAAACACATGCGCAACATTCTAACAAAATTTGAAAGAAATTGGTGAACTAATTTCGAAGATTTAAGACTGGTAACAAATGAAAATTTGCATTTTTATATACTTTTTTACGTTAGAAGACAAACAGTGTTATGGAAATGCACATTTTATATTTGAAGAATATTTATCCGGTTACGTAGTAACATACAACAATCGCAATTTAAAAAATAAAAACAGAATATTAAACTAGTAATGTGTGTGTGTTAAATTTTTTGGAAGGCAGGAAAGCTACAGTACCAAAAAATTTGCCCCCTCCCCCACCGACCAAGATCCTAGAACCGCCCCTGCCTGTCACCCGCCCAATACCCTAGGCCAGCGGTACTCAACCTGCGGCCCGCGGGTATTCAAAATTTCGCAATGAAAATCTCTACTGACTGGCTGATAAAAATGGGCGAGATGCATACAGCGTAATCGACGAAGCCAGTGCCCTGAATTTGTTTGTAAAGTGTGTTGGGAAATCACTGTGCTTAATATGCAGCTCAACCCTAAATATCAAAGCAGCGCCAGTGCACTGTCACTACGAAAATAAACACACCGTAACACACGAGGGGCAAGGTAAAAGTAAATTAATTGTCACTATGCGTAACTCTGCTGCAACTTTCAAATAGCGGCTTTTGCTTGTTAAAAGTCAGAATGAATAAAGAAATTTGGGCGTTTCTTCCTCTCTAAAAATCCTTGAATTTACGCAATTTACAGACATTGCAGAAAGAATTTGAATATGGTTTAAAAATAAAACAAGTAAAACCCTCACTCAGTTTTTAGGACGCCTTTTTCGGTGCGCCCACAAGAGTCCGATTTGACAATAATACCACGCGATTCAATTGTGACAAACTGCTATTACCATTACATTGGAAAATTGATTTCCTTTTGTAAATGCAGTATCTGTAAAAATATTCCGGTTTTTGACATAAAAAAACCTCTCGGTTATGTGACGTTACAAGACATAACTTCTCATATTTTTAGCAGTGTAAAAGTTTCTATACTTTATTTCACAAACCTAACATACCGTATCGAATTCAGAATGCGTTTATTCGACCTGTATGATGGCGCATTAATTATAGAGATCTGCATTAATAATTCCGCTGAAGTTGGTGTTGCTAAGCTGGATTTGCCTAGCGATAGCCTTGCTTTTCGTGACTATTTCGACAGAGTGAGTATTGTAGCACACAAACCAAGGAATCTTTACTCGGATTAAATTACATTAGATTAGATGATTAGACGTACTTTTCGTTCCAGTAGATCCGAATTGAGGGAATCCTCTTGGATGTAGAACATGTTGATATACTGTAACCAACTTCCATATCCCCAAATGGCACTGCATTTTCAATTCAGAACTTCAGAAGAAGTGACAAATTCATGATTCAGTGCCAAAAACTGTGTAATATAACTCCTCTTTGAATTAACTATGGACCATACGGAACGACGTAGCTGACCTAGAACGCAGAAGACTCTAATCGAGAAGACCAGCATTACTCTCCGCTAAAGAGCTAACGAACTCCAACTTTGATGTGCAAAGTCTCTAGGAACGACATTGGCAAAGACACTACCCACCAAAATGCCAAAACATCTTGACCAATGAGGAACCGCCTGGATTCAACCAACCACGCAAAGTGTGGGCAACACTGAACTACATACGTACAGGCCACGGAAGAAGCGTAGACGCCCTCCACAAATGGGGGAAGACGCCAACGCCTAACTGCGACTGCGGTGCTGAGAGGCAAATGATCCAACACACAGTGGAAGAATGCCTAGTCCGAACCTACAACGGACCCTTCGCGGATTTCCTAGCTGAAACAAGGGAGGCAATTGATTATATTCAATGTTTTTTTGTAATTACTGTATAATATTATGAGATTTAACGATGTATGCCATACGATAAATAAATCTAACATATAAAGCAGAGTGTCCGTGTATTTGTATCTGTTGCATACAAATCTATAGTTTTGTTCCAATCTTTATGAAATTTTGTACACGTAAGCTTCAATCCATGATGACGGTCGCCGTAAGTGTAAGAATCACATACGATATATAGTTCACGAGATATGACGTTATAAACAATGAAATGTGTCTAAAACTGCTGCCTTTAGCGACAATGCTGCTCAATTTTTCCTAAACCACTGAACCGATTTCAACAAAATTTGGTACACATATTCCTTACGTGAGATAACAATTGCTGTACGAATACGAACCACCTGCGACGCATGGTTCAGGAGATATAACGTCGTAAACAATAGGAATCGCAGAAAACTGCTACATATTGCAGCGAGACTTTATAAATACGCTATATGAGAATAAGAGTACTTAACGACTTGCAACAAACTTTAAACATAATTTCAAACCTTTGTTAAACTTTTTTCTCGTTGACACCCATAGCAAAATGATGAAAGGAAAACAGTTTCTCGCTTACTACTTTTCCTCTGTTTATGGAGTACACTACGACATTCGGTATGACGTTACAACTTATAATTTGTGCACTACAAATTGTAGCCGCAGGAAATTTTACAGACAGTAAACACACATATATTTGAATGTACGATCTAAATTGCATCACAGTACGACGCATAATTCATGAGATATGAGCATATAAATAGTAACGTTCCGCTGTTCATAGACTAAAACTACGGCATTCGGATGACGTTGCAATTTATAATTCATACACTACAAACTGTAGCCGCAGGAAATTTTATAGACAGTATACACGCATATACTTGAGTGTACCTTCTAAATTGTATGACAGTACTAGACGTAGTTCACGAGATATGAGCTCATAAACAATAACATTCATGGAAAACAGCCCCATCACGCACCAAGTTTTAATGTATTACTTTTTTACTATTAATTGTATTCCCAAGAGATTTTACAGACATACAGCCCTTATACAAATGAATATATACCCGAAAAATGGCAGGAATAAATAAATAAATACCCAGGCAACGCCGGGTTTTCAGCTAGTAAATAATAAATATGGACCACCTCTCAGAGAGCTATAATGTTTTTCTGTTGTGATAATTGATACATCACTGTAAACTGAAGTGGGCTGTCCCTATTGGATGTGGTGCACAGATGCCAGTACTCGAGGACTGTTAACACACGGTTTTTCTTATTATCCCCAATATAAACAGAGTGGTGTTGTAAGTCAGTATTGTACATCCGATTTGAAAGCGGAGCTTTTTTTCTTTAAAGTGTTGTTGTTGTTATGGTCTTCAGTCCGGAGACTGGTTTGATGCAGCTCTCCACCCTACTCTATCCTGAGCAAGCCTTTTCATCTCCTCATAAGAACGACAACCCACATCCACTTGAATCTGCTTACTATACGCGTCTCTTGGTCTCCCTCTGCGATTTTTACCCCACACACTTCCCTCCAATGCTAAATTTACGATTCCTCGATGTCTAAGAATGTGTCCTACCAAGCGATCCCTTCTTTTAGTCAGGGTGTGCCAAAAATTCCTTTTTTCACCAACTCTGTTAAGTACCTCTTCATTAGTTATGCGATCTACCCACTTAATCTTCAGCATTCTTCTGTAACACCACATTTCAAAAGCCTCTATTCTCTTCCTGTCCGCACTGCTTATCGTCCATGTTTCACTCCCGCACGAGGCAACACTCCACACAAATGCCTTCAGAAAAGATTTCCTTACATTTAAATTAATATTCGATGTTAGCAAATTTCTCTTTTTCAAAAATGCTTTTCTTCCCATTGCCATTCTGCACTTTATATCCTCTATACTGCGACCATCGCATGTTATTTTACTACCCAAGTAACAAAACTCATCTACCACCTTCATTGTTTCGTTACCTAATCTAATTCCTTCAGCATCGCCTGATTTTCTAAGACCGCATTCCATTATTTTTGTTTTGCTCTTGTTAATGTTCATTTTATACGCTCTCTTCAACACACTGTCCATTCCACTCAACTGCTCTTCCAGGTCCTTTTCTGTCTCTGACAGAATTTCAATGTCATCAGCAAAACGCAATGTTTTTATTTCTTCCACCTGAACTTTAATTCCTATTCCAAATTTTTCCTTGCTTTCCTTCACCGCCTGCTCGATGTACAAATTGAATAGCATCGGAGAGAGGCTACAACCCTGTCTTACTCCCTTCCCAACTGATGCTTCCCTTTCATGCTTTTCGAGTCAAATAACTGCGGTCTGGGTTATGTAAGTTGTAAATAACTCTCCTTTCCCTGTATTTTACCCCTGCTGACTTCCGAATTTGAAACAGTGTATTCCAGTCAACACTGTCAAAAGCTTTTTCTAAATCTACAAAAGCTAAAAATGTAGGTTTCCCTTTCCTTAATCTATCTTCTAGGATAAGACGTAAAGTGAGTATTGCCTCCCGGGTTCCTACGTTCCTCCTGAATCCAAACTGATCTTCCCCGAGGTCAGCTTCTACCAGCTTTTCCATTCTCCTGTAGATAATTTGTGTTAAAATTTTGCAGCCATGACTTATCAAACTGATGGTTCTGTAATTTTCACACCTGTCTGCGCCTGATTTCTTTGGAATGGGGATTACTACATGTTTCTTAAAGTCTGAGGGTATTTCGCCTGTCTCATACATCCTACACACCTGTTCAAATAGTTTTGTCATGGCTGGCTCTCCCAGAGACTTTAGTAGCTCTGAGGGTATGTCATCTACTCCTGGGGCCTTGTTCCGACCTAGGTCTTTCAGGGCTCTGTCAAATTCATCTCTCAGTATAGTATCTCCTATGTCATCTTGATCTACTTCCTCTTCCCTTCCTACATCATCGTCTCTAAGTTCATTTCCTTTGTAGAGCTGCTCTATGTACTCTTTCCACCTTTCAGCTTTCCCTTCTTTGCTGAAAACTGGTTCTCCATCAGAGCCCTTTATATTCATAGAGCTGTTTTTCTTATCTCCAAATGTTTCTTTTATTTTGCTGTAGGCTGTGTCTATTTTTCCCCTATTTATACATTCTTCTACAGATTTGCATTTGGCTTCTAGCCACTCCTGCTTAGCCATTTTGCACTTCCTGTCAATCTCATTTCTTAGTAGTCTGTACTCCATTTTGCCTGTTTCATTTACTGCATTTTTATATTTTCTCCTTTCATCAATTAAATTTAGTATTTCCTGTGATATCCAAGGATTTTTTGTAGGTCTTGCCTTTCTACCTATTTTGTCCTCTGCTGCCTTCACTATTTCATCTCTCAATGCTACCCATTCCTCTTCTACTGTTTTATTTCCCCCTGTTTCTGTCAATTGATGCCTAAATCTTCCTCTGAATTTCTCCAGAACTTCACGTTCCTTCAATTTATCTAAGTCCCATCTCTTTATTTTCCTACCTTTCTGCAGTTTTTTCAGTTTCAGCCTACAGTTCATGACTAACAAGTTATGGTCAGAGTCTATATCTGCCCCTGGGTATGTTTTACAGTTTATCACCTGGTTCCGGAATCTATGTTTTACCATTATAAAATCTATCTGATACCTTCCGGTGTCTCCCGGTCTCTTCCATATATACAACCTTCTTTTGTAATTCTTAAACCACGTGTTTGTTACGATTAAATCATGTTCCGTGCAAAATTCTACTAGGCGACTTCCTCTTTCATTCCTTCTGCCCAGTCCATATCCACCTACTACTTTTCCTTCTCTTCCTTTTCCTACTACCGGATTCCAGTCTCCCATCACAATTAGGTTTTCCTCTCCCTTAACTTTCTGAATAATTTCCTTTAGCTCCTCATATATTTCTTCGATCTCCTCATCATCGGCAGAGCTAGTTGGCATATAAACCTGTACTACTGTTGTCGGTGTTGGCTTCGTATCTATCTTGACAATGATAATGCGATCACTGTGCTGCTCATAGTAGTTTACCCGCATTCATATTTTCTTATTCATTATCAGTCCTACTCCTGTGATACCCCCAACTGATTTTGTATTTATTATCCTGTACTCACCTGACCAGAAATCCTGTTCATCCTGCCACCGAACTTCACTAATCCCCACTATATCTAACTTCAACCTATCCATTTCCCTTTTTAAATTTTCTAATTTTCCTACCCGATTAAGTGATCTAACATTCCACGCTCCGATACGTAGAATGCCAGTATTGTCTTTCCTGATGACAACATCCTCCTGAGTAGTCCCCGCCCGGAGATCCGAATGGGGGACTATTTTACCTCCGGAATATTTTACCCGAGAGGATGCCATCATCATATTTTCATACAGTAGAGCTGCATGTCCTCGGGAAAAGTAACGGCTGTAGTTTCCCCTTGCTTTCAGCCGTTCGCAGTAACTGCATGGCAAGGTCACATTAGCTGATGTTACAAGGCCAGCTCAGTCAATCATCCAGACTGTTGCCCCTGTAACTACTGAAAAGGCTGCTGCCCCTCTTCAGGAACCACACGTTTGTCTGGCCTCTCCACAGATACCCCTCCGCTGTGGTTGCACCTACGGTACGGCTATCTGCATCGTTGAGGCACGCAAGCCACCCCACCTCGGCAATGTCTGTGGTTCGTACGATCTATGAAAAGTCTGTTCAGCCATTTAAATTTCAACGGCCAAGTTAAGTAAGAATATTTACCCCCAGCGTTCTATGTTGATGTATGCTACTTAATGAATAACAGTTACATCAAGTTAGATAGTACCAGGTTGTAGAGCTCTAAATAAAAGCCAGCTGTCGACATCCATGTAGAAGATTTAAAATTAAATTTAAGCAAAAAAAGAACTCTCACATATTGTCATTTATTTACTTTTGAAACATGAACAGGTGAGTGACAAAAGCTGTTTGAAGTTACCCAAGCAAGATTTTTTCTAATTTTTAAAACTTGAGTGTATCTTACAGAGTAGCTGAGAATATATGTATGTTTGATGTTATATCTGCTACATTATGATTTGGTGCCAGTTACTCATTTCATTGTAAGCTTCAATAATGTATAACAATCACAGGGCATTATTGCATTCTGAGTAGTGAGTAGTTATAAAACTGGTCCCAAAAATGTTCAAATGTTTGTGAATCTATCGGACCAAACTGCGTGGTTATCAGTCCGTAGCTTACAAACTACTTAAACCTAGGTAAACTAACCTAAGGACAAACACACACACACACATGCCCCAGGGAGAACTCGAACCTCCACGGCGAGCAACCGCGCGCTCCGCAGCGAGACGCTTTAGACCGCTCGGCTACTCCACCGCGGCAAAACTGGTCCCACCTTTCCAAATATGATCATCTTAACAGGCAATTATTAGACTAAAAAAATAGTAAAAGTCAGAGGAATACATATATGCCAGTTTGCCTAGCGAAATTACCATTTCTGCAACACTCTTTCATACAATCAACATTAATTGTAAATACTTACTAGTGTGATGTCTTTCGAAAGAACAGACATCACACCAATATATAAGTAGTATTCATATGCGTCGATGGCGTTCTGGGTTCCAGTCTTCGTCGCTAATCTGATAAAATCCTTGGACCTCGTATGGAAATCCCTGACGGTGAACATTGATGAATATTGTCGAGGGACGCTGCTTTCGTAGTGTGAAACTAGTGAAAAGTTTGAGCAGACGGGAGACGCACTCCGGATAGACGAGAAGTTAAGGCGACTACTGGCCCAAACTTTGTAACTGATTAATTCACATTAACGTAATATTTTATCTTTATCCCGAAGTCTTCAGTTCTTTGCCTAAGATCACAGGGTGCAGTAATGAATATTAATTTTTTCTTAAAATGTTTCATATATATCTATATGGCTGCACAATACAGTTCGAGTTAACGATTGACGTTAACTTCCGTTAAATTGTCCGCAAAGAGACGCTTTAACGTCTAACCAAGTTAACTTGTTTAGTAACGGGTTAATGATTAGTGAAGTTAACTTTTTGGTTAACGCTGTCCAGCTCTGGCAAGTACCACAGTGGCAGTTCACAGCAAGGCCGTACCCAGAGGGGGGTCAGAGGGGTTGAACTCCCCCCCCCCCGAAATTTTCCAAAGATAATTATTTTTAAACATATAGAAATGGTATTTTCTCAAATTATAATTGATTTTCATAAGCAAATAACCAAGAGTTCCAAAACAGTGTCTGATTCAACTTAAAACGGACATGTCAATATTTCATTATTTCCCATCGAAGGACTGACAACACGTAACCGAGAGTGCTACTGCGCATGCGCGAGCAGCGGAGACGAGCTGCACTAGTAGTTGTTATGATAACTTGACGAACCGCCCCTAGCGGCGAAAACCGGCAATAGCTACAATGCGCACATCACGATGTGTGTGGTTTGTTTTTTTTTTTTTTTTTTTTTTTTTTTTTTCCCCTATGGCTGCTAACATCTGCTACGTAACAATCCGCGACTCCAGTAGCCTTTGCGCTGTTACGCTGTAATAGTGTTGCTTCGTGAGTAACTCTACTACCGACTTATCTTGTAAGTTTTATCCCTATATGTTTAATTCTTATTACTGTACAACATTAATGAATGATATGTAGACCTCGTGGGTAAATAATGAAAACCCTCAAGTTCTGTATTTTTAATGTACAGTATTTGATGCAAATAGTCATATCCGACAGAATGTTTCATTTTCTTCAAGTAGTACAAGAAGATGCAGAAGTTGGCAAATATAAAGATAAAAAATATTAAAACATGTAATATAAACTATTTTTCAAATATAAAAGTCGTCATATCTCAGTACTTCATAAATGAGGGTTATAATTATTTTCCCCCGAGGTCTTCATATAATTGACCTTATGGAGATACTGTATACCCGAAAGGTCATTTTCATTTGTGTTGTATTACTGAAATTTGCGATTTTGTGTCTACAAAATGGTTGTGGCTGGAATATTTTGTCTCAAGGGAAAGTTGTTCGGATCTTCTTCGTGAGTAATTCCGTCTTCAAAACATATTGATAGATTGGGCCCTTTTTGAGTTATTCTGATTTTCATTTGAGACTTCATCCGGCCCTAGGGCCTTCCACACTAGAGATAGCGAAAAATCTTGTTAACAAAGGTTGTTTGTCTTCCGAGTCTTATCATTTCATAACGAATATTTTTTCCGTTAAACCAATGATTTTGAAGTTATATCCGATTAACGATTTAGGCCTTATAGCGGCACCCACTTCCAGTCGGCCGATTCCGCCCAAAAGTTGAACGACCTTCCGATTTTGATATAAGGCAGGGTGTGCAAAATTTCATTCAAATTGGTTCACGTCTTTTTGAGCTAGAGAGTTTACAAAAACACACACACACAGACATTGGCGGCGATTAGGGGGGGCCAGGGGGGGGGGCAGTTGCCCCCCCCCCCCACTTCCTGGGAGAAATATGATTAAATTATTCACTTTTTTAGCGTAGTAACACTTGTATACTTTTAAAACTGATTTGCACAATTGTAACATAGCTGTAAGTGGGAATTATGGTGGTACACATGCTGAGAGTGTATTGCCTGTATGTAAGACTACTCAGTCTAATAGTCCTTCTCAGCTTCAATTTGAACCAAGAGATCCAATTCATGGTAGACAAGCAGCATCACAGTTTTTTTTAATGGTCCTTTTCAACCTATTATTGATAAGTACCCAGAAACAAAGGGTAGAAAGTGTAGTAGTATGTGGTACACAAATTACAATTGTTTAGAATACAGTGTTGCTGCTGATAAAGCTTTTTGCTTCCCATGTCGTTTGTACCGTTCCACAGGTTGTTATGATGAAACATTCATATCTAATGGGTTTAAAAACTGGAAAAAAGCAGTCCAACGCTTTAAAGAGCATGAAAAAACTTCCTTTCACCTCAGTGCTCTTCAACGTTGGCAGGAAGGTTTTAAAAGTAAAGAAAGTGTGGTAAGCAAAATATCAACACATCATCAAGAAGAAGTAAAAAAAAATCGTGATTATCTGAAGATTTTTTTCCAGTCCCTACTTTTCATGGCCAAGCAGGGAATAGCACTTCGGGGTCATAGAGAAAATGAGGACTCTGATAATAGGGGTAATTATGTCGAGTTATTGAAGTTGAGATCAACGGAAAACTCTTTATTAAAACAAAAATTTTTAGACAGAGATAAATTGTTCAATTATGACCATCACGATGTTCAAAATGAAATGATTGAAATCATGGCAAATTTGGCCAGGCAGTACATATTTGATGATGCTAAAAAATTGAAACAATTCTCCGTGATTGTTGATGAAACTTCAGATGTGTCACATCAAGAACAATTGACTCTTGTTATAAGACATGTAACAGAAAAGCCCGAAATCAAAGAAAGCTTTCTTGGTTTTTACAAAACTGATTTGACTGACTGTGAAACGTTATACAAGCTGCTTGTTTCAATTTTCGGTGAACTTGGCATTGACCATAAAAAATATAATTGCTCATTGCTATGACGATGCGGGGAAACATGAGTGGTTCTTACAAGGGTGCCGCTGTGAGGATGAAAGAACGAAACCCGTATGTTATGTTTGTACATTGCTATATGCATTCTCTAAATCTTGCACTTGCCGATGCATCTAAAAATATTCCTTCTGTTCGCAACGTTTTTAGCACAGTCCAACAACTATACTGTTTTATTGAGGCTTCGTCTAAAAGACATGCAGTATTTGCCACAGTAAAAAGTGCAGCATGTGCAGTCAAAGAAGGAATAAATAATGATTTGTCCTTGAAAGCACTAAGTGACACAATATTTAGCAGCAGATATGAAAGCTTGCGAGCAGTTCAACAACACTTAATAGATATACTGCACACTCTGGAAAATATTGAAGCTACTGACTCCATAACTGGTGGAGATTCTCACGGATTGCTCACAAGTATTACCAAGTTTGAAGTTTATTTTTGTATTGAATACTATGAAGTACTTTTTTGAAAAAAAAACTAACATTCTTTCAAAGTACATACAGAATCATGATGTATCCATTCATGAAGTAGTCCAGGTTGCTGACAGCGTAGTTATGTCCATAAATTGTTTGAGAAATGAAGAAGAGTTCCAAAAGTTTGTGACTGAAGCAATTGATTTTTGTAAAAGACATGGCTTTGAGGAGCCAAAGTTCAACGCAAAAGAAAACTTACAAAAAGATAGGAGGAGGAGATATTAATCCTGAATATGATTCACCTGATGTCTACTTTTTAAAAACATTTTACTACCCTCTGTTAGATACACTCAGTGAGAACATTAGGTCACGATTTGAAGAAGAAGAAGAAGAAAACAGCTGGCTCTACTCTGCAACATGCAACTACTGCTGACGGCTTCGATGACGAACAACTCAATTTTTAACGACCGTATCAAAGAAGCATGCTTTGCTGTGAGTTCCGCATTTGGTTTGGAAAATGATAATTTGGTCTCAGAAATCGATGTATTTTCAAGAAAGAAGCATGATTCAGACCAAATAGATCATCTTGTGCCAAATTTGGTTTCACAATTTAAGTCTGAAAATGTTCACAACCAGTATGTATTCCCTAATTTGTTCAAGCTACTGCAACTGTTTTTGACTATCCCGGTGTCCACTGCAACGGCAGAACGATATTGCAATGTCCTCAAACGGATCAAAAACTACTTGAGGAATTCTATGCTTCAAGAACGATTAACACATTTAGCTACACTAGCCATTGAAAAAGATGCGGCTAAAAACATCAAATTAGAAGAATGTGTAGAAATTTATGCCAGGCGGAAACCAGAGCACATAGCTTTGTTTTAAAGCAATTATGCTTTGACAAGACGTATCATGTTAAATTACGCTATTGTCTGTTATTTTTGTTTATAATTAAACTAATGTTCCTTTGTTTGTAACAGTTGTATTTTACTAGACAACTTAATTAAACAACTTATGGCAATTGCAATTGTATATTGTGTTTTGTTTTTCCTCGCATTTGGTATTATAGGCCTGTAGGTGCAAAAATCAAACTATAACATGAAAGAATTTCTTACAATGCCATTTTTAGTTTTAGATTTTATTTTGCCCCCCCCCCCCCCCCACTTCTAACGTCCAATCGCCGCCACTGCACACAGACACAGACACATACACCACTCCGAAAATGGTCAGAATGGCTTCAAAGGATCCTGAAAGGTAAAGATCTGTCAAAAACCAGAGGTCGAAAAAAATCGTGATCACTATACTAGTTTTAATACTTCATATATGAAAGTAAAAACTCGCTGGCAGCTATTCTGTCAATTAATATGACAGCTCTGAGCGCGTCGACGACCGAAACCCACATGTCACTGAAGAAACAATACCGCGGAAGTAACAAAACACCAACTTCATACACGAGAGACAAGAATCCGTCTAGAATGCTTAATACGGTACGTGACTTAGAAGTGCTAAATTTGGATCGTGACACTGTTATTAAATTTCTTATCGTATTAGAAATTTTTGCCACTTTGATTTGTTAAATGTATAGGGTAAGGTGGTACAATTTCGATCATTTCGGACAAATGTTATTGTAACTACAAATATATTGAGAAAAGAAATAATTTTAACTATGGCACTTGTTCCTGAATGTTTAATGAATATGTAACATAAATGTTAGAGAATTACAAATGTTGGTAGGACCACAAAAAAAGGTTACAGAATTGAGAAAAATCGGTAGAAAATGTACCACACTAGGTAAAATTATGATCACTTCCTCGTACAATTTTGATCACTGACTTTTTCCACATGAAAAGCACTTTTTCCTTCGGCACCAATGCATACTTCGTGGTACCAAACGTTGCACAATAACGAATTTACAAGCGCGTGGAAACTAGAAAATTTATAAGAGCGGGTTCGACGAAGTAGCTCCACGTACATCGTAACAGGAAGAAATTCATATCCACGTAGCACAATGTGGTGTATTCTTGAAAAAGACAGGAGGAGCTGTAGAAACCTACTACACCACAACGCCACAGAAAGGCAAGTGCTACCAACACTATGAGACTGAAAACTTATGTTGATCGGAATTGTACCTATATCGAATTTGTACCACCTCACCCCAGAGGCGTGCAGCGGGCCTGCGCTACCCGCCCGGGCTCGTAGCCGCGCCTCCCGGGCGGGCCTGGCCCCGCGCTGCCCGGCCTGCCGGCACGAGCCCCACCGGACGGCGGAGGGCAGCGCGGGTACCCGAACAACCCGCCGAGTGCCGGTCCGCCCGGCCGCCCGTGCCGCTCTGCTGCTAGCCGGGGCACGCGCCCGCCAGCCGCTGCGCTCTTAGCGGACAATACACTGTTCCGATTATCACACTCTAAAAACTGTTCACGTTACAAACGACCATCCTACATCGGCTTATTAACTTAGTTTTTCCTTACAAGCTTTACTTTCCTTGGAAAAAATAACATGTCTGCGTTTCATTCCGCGTGAGATTTTAGTTTCATAATGCTTTTCACTCGATTCTGAAGAAACTATAGGGTTAAAAAAACTGATTTTTGGACATTTAATAGTACAGCAACTTAGCTTTCTAACAAAGTATTAAACTTTTCATTTACAAATCATGTATTGAAAAAGTTATATACTGGGCAGCTTAATGACCGATGCATTTTAGAACACACATTAACGCGAGTGCAATAGAGCCGTCTCAAATCATGAGTAATTGCGAGTTAATGAGCAGCATCAGTGCTGCGATAGCATGTACACGCATTCAGCGCGGGTTCGAACAGCGTTTCTGTGGACATTTCGCTAAATTGCTTGATGTTTCCTTGCTGCTAAGAAAAAATAAGTAGATAAATAAAAATAAACAACGTTAAGTTGCAATCGAGGGCATTAGAAAGGATTAACTGGTAGAATGTTAGTAGGTACAGCTTACGCTTAACCACTCCAAGGGAAGTACACTAATTACTGTTTCTCGATACAGGCGTGTGGACCATTGTTGTTGTTTTATTTTATTTTTCCCCCCTTTTCCCTTTGGCTGGGGGGTAGCTGAAACCCCGAGGGAGTCACCTATTCGAGAAGTGACATTCAAGGTCGCAGTTATCAGTTTTGTATCGCTGGACAGTCTTTCATGTATCTTGAAACACTTGGGATTTTTCCTCACTGACTAAATTGTCAGTGTACTATCAGCTGCGAGGGGAAAAAATAGACGTGCGCAGTAATGCACCTGGTAAAAGCAGAACGTCCAATTTTGTGGTGCAGAAGCAAAACGGTAGCCGAATCGACTCGCGCCGGAAATATTAAGCACGTTGAAAGTCGTTGGCTTCGCGTTAGCCGGCTCCAGCAAATTTGTAGGTAATTTTATACTTTGCTCAGTACTTACTTACACGGTGTTTCACTTTCACTTCATATTAAACTAAGTTATGGCTCTAACATAAAGAATAAGATTATTCCTTAAATCGCTTCAGTTCCTTGTTCCTAGTAAACCTACGTATTTCATGTATGTGGCCAAAAATTATATGCCCTACGGTGATGTGATATTTAATTTTGTTCAAAGTTGTCCAACTAATTATCTAGCTAAAATTCTGACAAGGTAAACAGGAAATCTTTAAAAATCCAGTAGTTTGCAAACACGGTATTCGTCTGGTATTCTTTTTACGTTCCTAGAAACTGTTGAAGGATGAGGAAGAACGTCTTTGGCACTTGCATTGGAGTACTGTGCTCCTATCTCCATCAGAGTCTGTGCGAGATCTGGAAATCCTTCTCCCGCAACTGTGCTGAAGGGCCGCAACTCTATTGCACACATTCTTACACATTTCTCCAGCACAAAAGATTTTGCTGACCCTGGAATATTGCTACAAACGTTCAAATCAGTATTCAGATAAGCTTTGCAGCTATTCAGGTGCCGTAACAGCGTAGTGGTACTGCCATCTCGTAACGACAATAATTTACGGCAGCCATTACACTCTGCAAATCCCACAGGATTATTTTCATTACCTACAATCATCATAAAACGCTCCCATACAATGCTGTCTCCAGATCTCTGTAAACGCTTGTAGATTCTCTCTGCCAGTTTCCTGGAAACGTCGTTTTTTTCTTCCTCAGATCGTCTACTCCTACGTTGGTACGATCTGTCCTGTTCGCTATTTACTTCAGACATAACGATAGATAACTTATAAATTGCTATGTAGGTAACACAAAAGGTGCGTGAAGCCTACGCTGTGATTATTACAACGCCTTGCTCAGAACTGTCTGCATTCCCCCGCTCGCAGCGCCGCCTGTAGCGCTGTTGCACGGGCCCGGCGGGTACCCGCTCGCCCGGCAAGTGTCGGGACTCGACGGCGCATCGCAGCTCGCTCGCTGTGTACAGCGGTACACTGCGGCCCGACTACCCGCGGTGCGGGCAGCAGAGCGCAGCGGCCGGACGCAGGCGAGCTCGGGCGGGTAAATGTGGCGCGCTGCACGGCTCTGCAGGCTCACCCTATCTATAAATGTGAATGTCTGTTCGGTGTACGTTTATCACGTCTGAACCACAAGATATAAAGAGCTAAAAATTTGTACTATATATGTGAATGTCTGTTCGGTGTACGCTTATCACGTCCGAACGACAAGACGCAGAGACTTAAATATTTGTACAGTTTCTAATTTATACCTGAGAAAGGTTCTGGCACGGTTTTATAGCGATCTGATAGATATCTAGTAGTTTGAAGAATATAACGCGAAATGTGGAACAATAATTACTTTTTAAAAATGGTTTTATTGGTTGCATTGTTGCTTGAGTGTTAATAATGATAAAAGGGTGGAGTATATTGGGATGGAAAATTTTCGGTGTATATAAAATTCTACGTGTGTGTGTATTAACATTTTGCTCTGCAACGAAAACTACAGAAAGCAGACGAATGGTCTGTGTGTAATTTTTGTCCGAAGTCTCCCGTTGTACAGCATAGCAGTTCCATGCCGATAGCTAAAAAACTGCGAGATTTTATAAATACGCTATATGAGAATGAGAGTACTTAGCGACTTCCAACAAACTTTCTACATAATTTCAAACCCTTATTAAACTTTTTCTCGCTGACAACCATAGCAATATGATGAAAGGAAAAAAGTTTCTCGCTTACTACTTTTCCGCTGTTTATATAGTAAAAGGCATTCGGTATGACGTTAAAATTTATAATTTCTACACTACAAATTGTGGTCGCAGGAAATTTTACAGGCAGAATAACGCGCATATAGTTGAGTTTACAGTGTACAGTATACACACATATAGTTGAAAGAACTTTCTAAATTGTATCACAGTACGACATGTAGTTCATGAGATATGAGCACATAAACAATAACATTCCGCTGTTCATGGACTAAAACTGCAGCATTCAGTATGACAATTTTTAATTTCCACGCTTCAAATTGTAGCCGTATGAAGTTTTACAAACAGTATACACGCATATAATTGAGTGTACCTTCTAAATTGTATCACAGCACGACACACAGTTTATGAGATAGAGCACATAAACAGTAACATTCATGCATAACCGCCCATTCCCGCACCAAGTTTTAATCTATTACTTCTTTACTACTAACTGGATTCCAAGAGATTTTACCGACATACAGCCCTTATACAATGAATGTATACCTGAAAAATGGCAGGAATAAATTAATAAATACCCGGGCAACGCCGGGTTTTCAGCTAGTAACCTATATACGCTTGACTACGCGTTTTTCTCCCAATCTTCAGGGGAAGCTTTAGATTTCCTTTTTCTGTCATTACCTAAGTCACCGCAATATTCTTAGTATTCACTTTCAACAACCTTGCGTCCGTCATCTCCCGTTAAGTTTTCCGAATTTTCTGATCTGCGAATAGCACAAATACGCTTCTGTCGTTTCCATTGCCAACTGAATTACTTTTAGCATTCTTGCATACGGACAACTGTGATTCTAGGTAAATAAGGCGGCCGCGGTGGCCGAGGGGATTGAGGGGCTCCAGTCACGGTCCGCACGGTCACTACGGTCGGGGTTTCGAATCCCCCCTCGGGCATGGATATTTGTGCCGTCCTTAGTTGTAAGTAGTTCATAAGTAGTTTGTAAGTTTAGGGACTGATGACCCCGTAGTTAAGTCCCATAGACTCTACAAACATTTGAACATTTTTGATAAATAAATTTAGGAGCATCAGAGATTTAGCTCAGATTCACGTATAAATGAGAATGACAATATCAATAATATTATTAATAAAAACCAGAAGAAAAGCAGCACAGACAGTACTAAGTTTCATACTATTGTTATTTGAATAAAGTTAATAAAACATATTTCTCGTCTCTGTGACTCACTCTGAAAAAGGTATCTTCAGTGGCGAAAGAAAATGAGAAAATAATAATAATAATAATAATAATAATAAAATAAAATAAAAAACTTTCTCTCCAGGTATTTGGAGGCCCTGGAGGCCCCCCCCCCAGACCAGGGCGATCCGCCTCCTCCAACACCCCCCCCCCCCTTCCCCCTAGTCCGCCACTGGGTATCTCCACTTTCATATGCTAAATTCAGCCAAGAAACTATTTCTTCCTCAGTGAAAATATCGTCTTGAGGCACGTTGTCCATTTTCATAAATTAAACGATAACCAAGGAGACGCTTTCGAAAACTGTAGGTCCGGAACCAGCGGTAACAATGTGCTGCGTGCGCTTTCGCACTAACGCGGTATTGTTTACCACATCCTAAACAATCTACTTACGCGCTATATTATTCTCTTGTAGATAGGCGTTAGTTACATCAATTTTTTCGCTGATTCAGATATGCGGTTTTGCTTTTTTTTTTAATAATTAAATATTTGACACTCTGGCAGAGCCAGTACATGCGCTGAGACTCAAGAATATCAACTAACCGAAAAACGCTAAATCAGGAATTTGTCAGTTACGCGGTAAGGTTTCTTCACTAACTATATATTTTAGGCAACATGGTGTATTTGCACTTTAGAACAAAGTAAAATAAATATCTAAATATATGTACTATGATTTGAAAATATGCAACAGGGAAAGTTATTTTCGTAATTGAAATTGAAAGTTATTAAGCTTTCAACTTTGAAACTCTTTTTTTCTCAAATTGTCTAGAAATTATATGTTAATGCAAGAACATATTGATCTATAAAAAAAATTCTCGAGTCTAATCATACTTTATTGTAATCCTAACTTATGTTAATAAAAAGGCAAAAAGCTTAAAATTGTGTTATTTGACAATGTTTAACATTTTTGGAGGGAGGGCCCCCGGACCCCCAGCCTGGTGACATAACCCCCCCCCCCTCCCCGAAATTTTTTTCTGGGTACGACCTTGGTTCACAGTAACCACTCGCCCTGTCTGCCTTGATAAAAAAAATCGCTAAATGTCATAACCATTGATTAACGTACGTTACGAACAAAAATATTTAACAAAACGTAACTGCTTGGAAATGGCTGTCAAAAGGCTGCAGCAGAGTTTCAGATGGCCACTCAAACTTTTCAAGTTCTTACATATATTTCTTTCAAATTAATTATGATTTGTCAAAAGAACAAGTGCACAAATTCTAAAAAACGCCAAGAAAATATTAATTAACAATACTTTCAGCTATATTTCATAAAGCAGCATATTCTTCTATTAACAATTATGTATTAAAATAGATTTTTATGATAAAAGAAATGGGTGTAGTTGTTTCGCAGTGTTATTTTGTCCTGCTGTGATAATGTTGTGGCCCACTTGAAATAAAACTTTCGAGAATGTGGACCGAGGAGGAAAAAGGTTGAGTATAGCTGATCTAGGCAATGTCGGCTTCTTATACTTTCAGTTACAAAGTCTGAGAAGCCTGTAGTAAGACCGTAGATTTTATGCATGCCGTTAATTTTTAATGCCACCTTATTCTCGCATGTCTTCATTTACACGAGATACTTCCACTTTTCATTGTCTTGTTTAATTTTAACTTTCGGAGAAAAAAAAAAGTATGCGGCCTTGGGTGATGGCATGGATGTTCCACCCCATCCCATTTCCCCATCTCCTAGGGCTGTCATAACAGGAATATTGCATTACAAATATTTAAAAAATTAAATTATATTTATAATATACTTTGTTCATAGTCATAATGAGCGTGAATATATCGCACACCGGCAAGAAGAGTGATCCAAATCAAAAAGCATCACTATCTATATATTACGATTTGTCCTCTTCAGGCGAATAGTATCACTTATTTTGTAGGCTATTGATTCGTCACAGTAATAACGTGTCCTTTTTTCCCCAAATACCCGTATTATATTTTTTGTTGGTCACTGTTCTTGCATTACATGTTTGTTATGCCACAAGAATTCAGAAAGCATAGTTGTGATCCATGGACTTTCAAAGCTAAATTAGAGTTTCCTCATTATTCTGTCGAAAATTCCTGGAAATGGTAGAAAATTAGGCTATTTCTGTGTTACCGGTACATTGTTGCTTCTTTTTACTTTTGGTTAGATCTTTGCGTGCCATACGTTTCGCTTTATCTATTACTGCTCTTTTGTTACAATCTGATGTACTGACTCGTTCCATGACCATGGAGACTTGCTCCTCCATTCGGACTTGCGGAATGTGATAAATAAAAATATACCGGTAATAAATAAATATAAGTCTAGAGATATTTGTGTCCTACAATCTTCTACACATACAACATCTACAAATTTCAAATTTTACTGCTTAAAAGTTTCTTTGATTAGCCCAATTCGCAATTTCCATTGTAACTAACCCTTGTACGGACTTTATGGGTCGTGTGGTTTCCTTTATTTCTTTTCAACTAAGGAAAAAATACATGTATGTGTTTCACGAAAGTTTGAAACATATTAATGTGTGTCCCAATATCACGAATAAGTAAATGAAAAATAAAAAGATTCAGAAATGATTGTAAATATACTTGCACTATTCAACTACTGCGCTACTTCGATTACTTCCTGTTCAATGACAAACAAACTTTTTATTTACATTCTTTCATTTCTTTGGCGTTTCTGATTCACAAATTATGTGGCTAATTTCGCTGACCCTTATCACATTATAACACTGTACTACTCTTCGAAGGAGGTTGTGGATACCGATTATTGTTAAAAAAAAAAAAAAAAAAAAAAAAAAAAAAAAAAAAACCACTGGTATCGTTCCACTGGAGTATTTGTATAAATGAAAAAATACACTGGTATCGTTCCACTGAAGTATATGTATAAATGAAAGAGATAAGTGTTCCCAACATACGAACTTGATCTGCTTTTCTGCTGAAAACATCATACAGGTACTTGCAACCGTTTACGAGAGTATCCTAGTACCTGATTCACAATAGACACATTTTATTTATAAATGTGGGGCAGTAGCAGATTATGACTTTGAGAACAAACGAGCGCTCTTGATTAAATGAAAAAGTGAAAAAAGAAAAAGCGAGTCGAAGGGGCGGTAGTGTCTATGCAGAGTGCTGCGCTTAATAGTACCTTACAGATTGCAGATGCGGTTTGATGGGCCAAACTGGTAGTAAACAGGTTTGAACTCTGTGACGACTAGAATTGGAATGGAGTGTTACGTATGGTACAGTAAAGAATGAAAAGTTCATTTTTCTATAGTATTTGTTATAGTTAATTTCCCGGTATATTTATTTCTAACATGGAAGTATTTTTTTAAGCGAAAATTGCCTGTATTCAATATCATCAGTGTTTGGTAGATGGGAATATTTAGAGGATTTTGGCGAGTACTATTAGTAGCTACCGGGACGGTACTCTTAACGTATTTTTACGTAAATGTATTTAAACAATAGCCTTTTTATAGAATATGCATACGGTATTTAAATTGTTCAAAGGTGAAATTGATAACGAAGTGCATAATCTTCACTTCAGTAGAGTACTACCAGTAAGAGCATAAATATGTTTTACTATACAGTATTGAGTGTCCCACTGACAAAATCTGTAATTTTTTTATTACCCTTAACTGTGGCCCTAATTGTTGATTAAATGTGGGGTCCTAAAAAAATGTGAAAATAAAATAGGCCTATCAGAATAGGAGAAGAAACATGGGAACAAAGTTTTAACATGGTAATGGACATTATTAATATTTTTAACCATGTCTGAAATTTTGGATCTTGGGGCATTTTAATCAAAAATTGCTATTTGGAATATGTTAACATATTTTTGGGCTCTTATAACGTAGTTGTGTTAATAAAAATGTGTGACACGTTTTCTCTAATTTTAAAATAAAGGTGGTTTGTATCGCAGTTCATTTTTGGAGATGGGGAGGAAGTGTGACAATGGCCTAATGTGCGTTAATTGATGAACTTTTTCTGTCCCCCACCCCTTTTTCAAATTATTTCTTCTGCCTGTGGAATTAGTTCTCCCCCTTCCCCTCCAACACATTTTTGATCAGTTAATTTGTAATGCCATCAAATTTGATTATTAGATTCTGATTTCATTATAGATTTTCTGCCACAACATTTATTCTGCAGTGTTTGTGGTTACTATTGCTACTCAAAATTGCTTGTAAATAAATTGTGATTGATCTGCCTTTTAAGCTAATATTTTGACACAATTGGCATTAACAGTTTCACTGCCACTTTTAACATACCATAATTAAAATCTAATAATAATAATGAATGTACAGTTCATTGTCGTTTTACTGTAAATTATAGGCATTAGTGGTTGTATACCTTTCCTTAGAATTTTTCCTGCATCACACATCACTAATTTTACAGCCTGAGGTATGCTGACACTGACAATGGCACTGGCAGCTACTGATTTCTATCACCTTTCATTAGGTTGCATCAAAAATGGGCAGTTCTGGTATGACCTATTATAGGCATATTTCTTTAAGTTCTTCATGAATATGTTCACTTATCTCAGAAATGAATTGTACATTTTCATTGCATGTTGTGATAGTTTTACCTAGAAAGTTGAAAGTAATACTGGAGTTCAAGCATAAATGTAGACTGGGATACCACCCGTCTGTTTTGACCTATGTCATCAAGATGTCGGAAAACCAGTATACGGGATATCTTAATACTTCTGTATTGTAGATACAAATAATCTGTAGTTGTTATAGATAACAGAATGTACCATCAATCGCAGGTCTTAGCCCAAAAATTCGCGCTCACATAATAAATAAAACTCTCCCAGTTAACCTACATCAGAGAGAAGCTACAGATCACTTTTTAAACACAAAATATTAGTCTGTTTTCTTTGTAAACAAACTATCGTCTTTAACTCAACCAACACACAATCACTCACGCTTTCTACAAACACGCACGCACCTCAAAACTACCGGGCTGCGATGACGTCACGGGTCAAATCTGATGGGCGGTATCCCCATCTACAGGTGAGCCAGCGCAGCAGTCGAACATTTTCCATATCCAGAAAGGACCTGCAACATGTGTTCGTGCATTGTCCTGCTGAAATGTAGGGTTTCACAGGGATCGAATTAGGGTAGAGCCACAGGTCGTAACGCATCTGAAATGTAATGGCCACTGTTCGGAGTGCTGTCGATGTGGACAAAGGGTGACTGAGACCTGTAACCAATGGCACCTCATACCATCATGCAGAGTGATACGCCAGTATGGCGATGACGAATACACGCTTCCATTGTGCGTTCACCTTGATGTCGGCAAACATGGATGCGACCATCATGATGCTGTAAACAGAACCTGGATTCATCCGAAAAACTGATGTTTTGCCATTCGTGCACCAAAGTTTGTCGTTGCGTACACCATCACAGTCGCTCCTGTCTGTGATGCAGCATCAAGGGTAACTGCAGCCATGGTCTCGGAGCTGATAGTCCATGCTGCTGCAAATTTCGTTGAACTGTTTGTGCAAATGGTTGTTATTTTGCAAACGTCCCCATCTGTTGACTCAGGGATCGAGGCATGACTGCACAATCCATTACAGCCATGCAGATAAGATGCCTGTCATCTCGACTGCTAGTGATACGAGGCCATTGGGATCCAGCAGGGCGTTTCGTATTGCCCTCCTAAACCCACCGATTCCATATTCTGCTAACAGTCATTGTATTGCGAGAAGCAATGTCACAATACGATAAACCGCAATCACAATAGGCTACAATCTGACCTTTATCAAAGTTGGAAACTTGATGGTATGTGTTTCTCCTCCTTACACGAGGCATCACGACGACGTTTCACCAGACAATGCCGGTCAACGGCTGTTTGTGTATGAGAAATTGGGTGAAAACTTTCCTCATGTCAGCACATTGTAGGTGTGGCCACCGGTGCCAACCTTGTGTGAATGCTCTGAAAAGCTAATCATTTCCATGTCACAGTATCATCTCCCTGTTAGTTAAATTTCGTGTGTGTGGCACGTCATCTTCATGGTGTAGCAATTTTAATGGCCAGAAGTGTATGTATCAAGAAGAGAAAGGGGTCCCATCACTGAGCCCTGGGGTATTGGTATCTTTACAGTCAAATGCCTTTTCAAGATCAAAGAAAAAGTCTGTCACATATTCCTTGTTTTCGATAAAAATTATTGCTGCTTCAATATACTGTTCAGCAGCTGTTACAGTTGATTTGTTTATAATGAAGCCATTTTGGGTTTCAAAAATTAAAGTATGTTTATTTCAGAATGTGACAATTCTATTGTATATTACTTTTTCTATTACCTTTGAGAGGACAGGCAAGATAGAGATAGGTCTGTAGTTTTCTGTTTTTAATCTGTCACCTTTAAAAAAAAAAAAAAAAAAAAAAAAAAACTGGCGTGATCTGTGCTATTTTCAATGACTTAGGGAAACTTCCTGATGTCAGGATGTTGTTAATTGCAGTGGATAGAGGTCCTCATGCGTTGTCAATGCGGGATTTTAGGATGTTTATATTAAGCCAATTTTATATCGTGCAGACTTTGAATTTAGTAAAGTCTTTACTATGTTTCTAACTTCATTACTGTTGCTTGGGACGAAATATATACCGTATGATGCCTTACCCTTGAAGGCATATTTGTTTTTATGCAACCTATCATTGATAGATTTCCCAACAGGGTCATTCCATGTCAATTCAACGCACCTCTCAACCTAACCCCCCTAGATTTCTTTCAAATTTGGTGCATTCAGTGACCCAGATAAGAGGTGGAATAATACCAATTTGCAGGGCTGCGTTACAACTGCGAAGAAACTTACAGGTCTGCAAAGTTTGGAATTTGTGTGAAATTTACATTTGTCCATCTCAACATAAAAGACTGTAATTCTGGTTCTAATTAAGTTACAGCAATGAAAATGGTACCATTTGAAAGCTAATGAATATACCTTTACACTGATATGCTACATGGCAGGTTTCTGAATATTTTATTCCAAAGGTCATTGATCTTAAATATCTCAAAACACCCCATCTTCAAATTTTCTGGAAGAAATATGTTTTATTCTTCCATTATGTTACTACAAATTTGGTAAATATCAAAATGGCACACCAAAGCAATAGCAATAGCAAGCCAATAGCAATTACTTTTATTCTGACAAATTCTATAATATTTCTAGCTGTGAACAGCTAATCGGAGAGACTTTTATTTCAACCAGTCAACATTAGGCTGTTTTAGATAACAGCCTATCAGAGATACTTATTTAATCACCATTAGACTGTTTTATGACTGTGGGTTGTTTAATCAAAGTGCTGTGTACATGTGTTGTAAAAAACATTTAGTAGTAGTTTGTAAAAAATGGATTTAAAGTCAAAAGTGTATTGTTGCAATCCATTTAGGGAAGTCAGTCATTCTTTCTAAATAACAAGGTTATAGTTAGTTCCCAGAAAGGTAGTTTGATTTACTGTACATAATAAATAATAGTATCACTTACTTTTACCATCACTTTTAAAAATTGTAATTCTAGCTCATGTATAAATCAAATAATGTACCTTTCAACTGTAGAATGAAAATCACCTTTAATGTAAATATATAGTAAAATACATTGTGTACAGCATTTTCTATCTCAGTGCATCTCATTTTAACTGTTTGTTCATTTTCATCAAAAGTTGTTTTTCAAATGTTACTTCTCCCAGTTTGCCCCTTATTGCCTTCAATACAATACCCCCCCCCCCCCCCATATTGAAAACTGTCCCTATTGGTGCACAGGTTGGTATGTCTGTGCCCCCTGCTGAAGATCCTGTTGAGAAAATGAGGTAACTGCATTTTGCCCCCCCCCCCCCTCCAAAAAAAAAAAAAAAAAAAAAACAAACTCTAGTTTTGTAACTTGGCTACCAGTGTATAACACTTCATTACACAGGCATTTGTTTGATCCATCCAATTGGTTTTGAATTTTGGGCGAAAGTGTGGACACAGGCTAAGGCCTTTATTTTCAAATGCATTTTCAATCCTCTTCTACAATCCCAAAAGAACTCTATCTAGAAGAGGTCTGCCTGTTACGTTCATCATGTAGCAAGTTCAGGGCCTGTGGTAGAGGACCCATCACTTCAGTTCTTTTAGGGAAGTATCTTCTACAGGGTTTAGTCTTGGCAATGGACAAAAATCCATGTCACTATATGTCAGTTTGCAGATTTGTTGGACATTATCATACCTAGAGTTCCATCTTGTAATAGTAACAGGCATTAAAAATACACACTGCAACTATCTTTGATGTGGCCTGCAACTTGTGTTTGTGACTTTACTGATATAGGGCGAAGCTGTTTGTTTCGTAGTGAAGAGCGATTTTTGGCTTGCTGTAGGAGGGAAAGCCACAAGCCACAGCGAGCCAGATGACGGTTAAAACCTAGTGAGCGGGAAACTGGTCATTAAGGAAACCCTAATAGGCCTAGAGGGGAAGACAGGTCCTTGTAACAGTGACGGTGGCCTTTGCAGACAGAAATTGAAGTACAATATGACCCCACACATTATTCAAAATATCCATATAAAATCATAGAATGATCATACGACACATATAACTATATATGAATCAATTCAGGAGACTGAGGAGAATTAAACACCATAATTCCAATTCCAATATCTGTTACAGATAAAAAGGTAATAAATCTCAGTACTATAAAAATAGAATTAACAATACATAGTGTTTATCAGCAATAGTTTAACATCTGGACACCCTATATTTTTTCTTCAGCAATCCATAGCATGACAAATCACATAAACAATGGCGTTGATTGCATCACAATATTCGAATTACATTCAGAGATATTGCGACGCGAAGTTGATGCTTGAAAAACCTGAAATGCGCTGCTAGCGCACGTCCTGAGGCTCAGGCGTGAACCCCATGCTGCCTGTAATCGCGATGTTATTGACATGCGTAATCGCACTTCCATACTTACCAAGAGGTCTGAAACGAATAACACGGTCTGCTGCCATCCTGCATTAAAGTCGTACATTCCAGCAGGTATTTATCCCATAGGTTAGGGGTGATGTGGTTCTGTAACATATCTGTGTACCACAACATTAGTCACAAAGTTAACTTCATTTATCGTTAATCTGTTACTAAAAAGGTAATGGTGTTCAATGTTAAAACTTTACTTTCCTGTAGATCTAGTGCAAGTTACAGTGAATCATTCACTCATAATAGTAAAAGTCATGTTGATGGCTTTAGTGAAACGAGCAAGTGAACTAAAGGTTTTACCGTTGTTTAGGTAAAAATGTTTTGATTTGGGAAGTTCAGGTAAGACATAGAAGATGAATGTAAACATGTTTAACCAATTAGTTTTATTATCACATAATTATCAATGTTATGTTTCCTAATGCATTACATGACAAATTGTTTCAAACAAATGTTTCTGAACATCACTGGGTAAAATGGCCCTTTGTAGAAACTTGCACTGTGATACCAGCACTACATACTAAAGATAGCGTTCACATGCGTTCACATGCTCAAAGTGATAACCATTGGCTTACATTCATAGGGTCACTCTGCGGATGTAGGATGTCCTACTTCGTGCTACTGTTTCCTCTTTGATGGCTGTACAAGCATCAATAATGCGTTGCTTCATGTCCTCTGGTGTTGTTGGTTCATATTGGTAAACAGCATCCTTCACTGCTAGGAAAGAAGAAAATCCAGTGGTTTAAGTTCCGGAGATTGGGCAGATCACCTAACTGGGCCACCACGTCCAATCCACCTACCAGGGAACTTACGGTTCAGAAGTCGTTGTGCTCTTAAGTTGTTATGTGCAGGGCATCCGTCATTCTGATACCACATGACCATTCTCCTGTTCAGAGGTACGATGTCCAAGAGAACAGGAAGATTGTATCGTATAAATCTGGAGTACTGTCTGCCATTTTGGACACCATTTACAAAGAAAGGTCCGATAATGGTATCTCCAATAATCGCACACCAAACATTTACTTTCCACGGACGTTGATGCTCTACATGACGGAGCCATTTTGGATTGTCTGCGGACCAATAATGCATATTCCTCATATTGACAATTCCTTTGTTGGAGAATGATGCCTCATTGGTAAAGAGAACATCTGCGAAAAAATTTGGATTAGTCAGAAGTTTTTGCTGAGCCCACCGACAAAATGTTACCCTGTTGCTGAAGTCATTTCCATGAAGATCCTGGTGTAAATGAACATGGTAAGGATGAAATTTATGACGTTGAAGAATACGCTGTGCACTTTATTTCGACACACCAACTTCACATTCAATGTGACGTGTGCTGATGTGAGGATTCACAGCTATGGTAGCGAGCACAGCAACTTCAGCACGTTCATCTGTGCGTGTTCTAGGACAATGTCTAGGTCTTGGATTTAAGCTTCCCATTTCACGTAGATGAGATGTGAGACGACCAAACGTCCGGCACGAAGGCGATGGCTTGTCAGGGAATCGTCTTCTGTACAGTCATTCTGCCTGAACAGAATTGTGCCCGCTTCAACAGGGTACAGTGCAGGTATGTAGAGTAGGGTAGAAAACAGACATATTAATGTAATAATCATAGTGTTCTCTAACAGTACTATAAACAAACAAGCAATCTAATAATGTATTTCCTGTCAACGTACATTCTCCATAGATCAGCAGCATTTCTACCATATCTCCATGTATATACATAATACAGTATAAGTTCCACAACACAAACTGAAAACAACAGATAATGAAAGGTACAGCCACTCACTCATGTAAACCGCACATAAGGTCTTAGGAAATTATGCCTATCTGCTGATATAATTCTTAGCCTAACACTATAGATTCACCATGTGGCAGTCGAAATAATTACAAATACATGCATCCATTTTCTACATATTTACTATGGCTAGCATTTGTCACATTGTTTTAAGATTGAGCAATTACAAAGTGAAATATGTTTAAGAATGTAGAATCTAGAAAAGCCTATAATTGCACAATTCATGGCAATTTAATGTTAAAAAGTGATACCTGCACAGGTCCAAAAAAAAAAAAAAAAAAAAAAAAGTAGTTTACTCCAACTGTATTCAAACTCGCACACCTTGTGTTCGTAAACCGTCAGCCTATCCACTGAACCAATGAAACATATGTAAGAAGCAGTTCGTTGTAGTAAATCTACCCACATGGAATTCTTATACCTCAATCGCTTCTATGTGCTCGAATAACTTTTTCCAAAACAAATGATATATGAGTTAGGCTGCTATGAATCTGTACATATATTGTATCCTAACTATTATATTGCTTGTATTTGATGATGTAAACACCAAGCTGAAGCTCCAAAGACTGCTAGAGTTGGCAACACTTGCACTTCGTAACTAGAGCATGTGCAAAGCTCTGTTCCCTGGACTTTATTTGGTCCAGGTAATCTTTTTGTCTCCCATTGTACATAAGTTATGTAATATAAAATATGAGAGATTTATGAAATACCTTTTACCTTCTCTCCAGGCATATATGGTAATTGCCATCACATCATCCGTCTCAAGTTAACCTTGGATTTTTATCCATCCCTCACATTGGGCATACAAGGACCATGAATGACTGCTTCTATACTATGCTGAATGGCTCTATCCAGGGTCGTATTTAAGCAGGTGCAACATATGCAGCTGCACAGGGCGGCATAATTTTACCGTTGAAAAATAGTGTTATGGTATGTTATCTAAATAATTGATTAAATAATATTTGTATTCAGAGTTTCGATGACAGCACTAAATTTTAAAACACAGATTGCTGTGTTGATAGCAGTAGCATATGCAGAGATTAGAGATTAGATTAGATTAATACTTGTTCCATAGATCATGAATACGATACTTCGTAATGATGTGGAACGTGTCAGTTAAATGAAGTGTGTCTATACATAATATTACATGACACTCAATATTTGCATATTTTTTAATTTTTATTTTTCTTTTTTTAATTTTTTTTTAAGTTTTTCCTAAAGTACTAACTTTTATCTAGAAATTCATCTAATGTGTAGAAGGAATTGCCATTCAGAAATTCTCTTAATTCATTTTTAAATGCTAGTTGGCTATCTGTCAGAATTTTGATACTACTAGGTAAGTGACCAAAGACTTTTGTGGCAGAAAATTTAACCCCTTTTTGTGACAGAGCTAAATTTAACCTTGAATAGTGTATGTCACCCTTTCTCCTAGTGTTGTAGCTATGCACACTGCTGTTACATTTGAATTCAGTTGGATTGTTAATAACAAATTTCATAAGTGAATATATATATTGTGAAGCTACTGTGAAGATTCCTAGATCCTTAAACAAATGTCTGCAGGATGATCTTGGGTGGGCTCCAGCAATTATTCTGATGACCCGCTTTTGGGCAATGAATACTTTCTTACTAAGTGATGAATTGCCCCAGAATATGATGCCATAAGAAAGCAGAGAATGAAAATAGGCATAGTATGCTAGTTTACTGAGTTGTATATCACCAAAGTTTGCAATCACCCTAATAGCATAAGTAGCTGAGCTCAAATGTTTCAGCAGATCTTCAATGTGTTTCTTCCAATTCAACCCCTCATCAATGCATAAACCTAAAAATTTTGAATATTCTACCTTAGCTATAGATTTCTGGTTGAAGTCAATATTAATTAATGGTGTGATGCCATTTATTGTGTGAAACTGAATATACTGTGTTTTTTTCAAAATTTAAAGAGTCCATTTACAGAGAACCATCTAATAATTCTCTGAAATACTTCATTGACAATTTCATCAGTTAATTCCTGTGGTTCGGGTGTGATAGCGATACTTGTATCATCAGCAAAGAGAACTAGCTTGGCATCTTTATGAATATAGAAGGGCAAATCATTAATATATATTAAGAACAGCAAAGGTCCCAGTACCGAACCCTGTGGCACCCCATGCTTGATAGTTCCCCAGTTTGAGGACTTGGCAGTTTTTTGTATATTATGTGAATTACTTATATCAACTTTCTGAACTCTTCCAGTTAGGTATGATTTAAACCATTTGTGCACTTTTCCACCCATACCACAGTAGTTAAGCTTATCTAGAAGAATTCCATGGTTAACACAATCAAAGGCCTTTGATAGATCACAAAAAATCCCAACGGGTGATTTACGGTTATCCAAAGCATTTAATATTTCATTAGTGAAATTGTGTATTGCATTTTCTGTTGAAAAGCCTTTCTGGAAACCAAACTGACATTTAGTTAGAACTTTATTTTTATTAATATATGAAGTTACTCTGGAATACATTACTTTTTCAAGAATTTTTGATAGAGCAGTCAGAAGTGAGATTGGGCGGTAGTTGTTGACATCCAATGTATCACCTTTTTTATGAAGTGGTTTGACAATAGCATATTTCAGTCTATCAGGGAAAATACCCTGCTCCAGTGAGCTATTACAAATGTGGCTAAGAATCCTACATATTTCTTGGGAACAAGCTTTTAATACCCTGCTGGATATGCCATCAATGCCATGAGAGCTTTTACTCTTGAGGGAGTTTATTAATTTCCTAATTTCAGATTGAGAGGTGGGTGGGATTTCCATTGCATCAAACTGTTTAGGTACGCCCTGTTCCATTAACTGCCTAGCTTCTTCTAATGAACATTTGGATCCTATATTCTCCACAACATTTAAAAAATAATTATTAAAAGTGTTTTCGACTTCTGACTTTTTGTTTGTAATTTTTTCATTCACTTTGATGGTAATGCTGTCTTCCTGTGTTCTTGGTTGCCCTGTCTCCCTTGTTATAATATTCCAGATTGTTTTAATTTTATTATTTGATGTACTAATCTCAGACATGATGCACATGCTTTTGGATTTTTTAATAACTTTCCTTAATACAGAACAGTAGTTTTTATAATAGTTGAGTATTACTGGGTCACTACTCTCTCTTGCTGTCAGATACAGTTCCCTTTTCCGGTTACAAGATATTTTTATACCTTTGGTAAGCCATGGTTTTTTGCTTGGTTCCTTACAATTAAATTTGACTAATTTCTTGGGGAAACAGTTATCAAATACCCTTACAAAAGTATCATGAAATAAATTGTATTTTAAATTAGCATCAGGTTCCTTGTACACTTCATCCCAATCTAACTGCTGAAGACTTTCCGTGAAATTTCTAATTGTCGATTCATTAATTGTACGAACAACTTTGGAGGACTGATTCAAATTACAGAAAGGAGATATATCATATAATGTAACTAGCTGTGCACCATGATCAGAAAGACCATTCTCAACAGGACATGCACTAATGTTGTTAAACCTATCTTGATCTATAAAAAAATTGTCTAACAATGTGCTGCTGTTCTTTACTACCCTAGTAGGAAAATCAATAACAGATCTCAAATTGAAAGAACCAAGTAAGACTTCCAGGTCAGTCTTCTTATTACACTCTTGCAGTGAATCAACATTGAGGTGGTTCTCTCTCTCTCTCTCTCTCTCTCTCTCTCTCTCTCTCTCTCTCTCTCTCTCTCTCTCTCTCTCTAGAAATCGGATCCCAGTTGCCATAGGAAAGGGGGAGGGGTAAAATAAATTACTGCACATGGGCGTCGCATACCCTAAATACTTGAAGTTACATACTGTGAAGTTTAAGAGTGCAGAGTACTTAAATAAAATTATATTCTAGAAAAGAAAAGTAAAGGGGCTCCAAAATCGGACTTCTCAGGGGTCTCTGAAATTCATTGAAACTTTCCTGAATAGATCTGTCAAAGTGAGAGTGATGTTTAAGCCCTTGTCTAATCATATTAAAGAAAGCACCTTCAACCACATAAAATTGTGAAGGCACTAACTCAGATCATTGAACTAGGAATTTTTCATCAATCAAGTTATAAGTAAGCTTTTGACCAACTTAGCTACTGGAAGTAAATTACAACAGTGGACAGAATTTGTATTTATCCACTCAATCTAGCAAACATGATAAGCCCCTCGAACTTTAATTCATAGTTGTTTCCACTATCTGGGTAAGTTACGAAGGGAAATCATTAACTGGGTAATTAATTGAGAATATGCCTATGTAAATTAGTAACACTTGAAGGGTGTGCACCTGAGAAGGGATACATGCAGTAGCCAGCCAAATCAGAGGGGGGGGGGGGGGGAGGGGGAAGACAGTAAAATTCAAAGTGCAGAATTGTGTATTGAGAACAACACAAATATTTATAAGTCTTTTCCACTTTTAAGTGTGGAGTAACATCTTTCAACTTTCCTGGATGTGCCTCAGATTCTTGTTGTAATCATAGCTCCTTCCACACACTGCACATGTGTTTTTTTAATTTTTTTTCTCCTTTGTCATCATATATCTGATGATGCTGTCCTAATTCGAGGAGGAGGAGAACATGTTCACTCTTTCACAACATGCCTTAAGATTTTCACACGATGACATTGAAAACTACACACTAGATACAAATACAATAGACCACATGGACTACCAGGCATCAGGCAGCTACCTGTCGAATGCGCTAAATTTCAGTCTGTATTGTTAACTATACGGCTTTCTTTTATTTGTACTGAATTAGTAGTAGTTGTAGAGTGTCTTGCAGAAGAGAAATCATTGGACTATTATGAACAAAAACAAGTATCTCACAAGAGACAAAAATATTCTTACAAAAGAAAGTAGTAGCAGAATGTTTCTCAGAAGACAAAAATCATAGGACGATTATTATTAAGACGAATCTCGCATGAAACAAAAACTTCATTCTTACCAAAAACAAATATACACGTCATATGATTTATTCTGAAATGAGAGAGAAATGCTACAATATATATCACACCCAAAAAATCCTTACATGCATTTACTCATTGTAGAAAAATTTGGAAGAGCTTATAGTATCTTCGGATTTAGTCAGGTGTTAAGTGCCTTATGATTCCAGCTTAAAGCTTCTGTAACCATGGATGCATGTGTTTGATTGCCAGATATTGGTAATTTTAATGTCTGGTATATTTGTGTTACATATCAGAATGTTTGAAAATGCATATTGCAACTATCCTCCATAAAGTACTGCCAGCTTCATGACTTTTGTTTTTGAGTAGGCTATTCATATTTGAACCAGAATCAGTTTTCTCCTTCAAGATTGCAAGGGTTTTATACATCAAAAAAACAAACAACAACAAACAACTGTGATACTGTTCAGTTGCACTGTAAATAAAAAATGAAATACAAAACTGTATCACATGTTACAATGATATAACACTTCCTAGTGATTTGACAAACAAAAGTCCTATAGTCTATTCTGAAAGTCATCCTTATCTCAATCTTTCAATAAAATACCCTCAAATATCCATCTTTTGAGCACCTAATCAAACAACCATCAAGAAAATTTATTTTCAGATTAAAATTCACTTCAAACATGATTTGACAACATATATCAATGATTATCATTTGGTTTCTGCGGGCTTTTTCGAAAACTATCTGAACATTCCAGAATGAAACTTTCACTCTGCAGTGTAGTGTGCACTGATATGAAACTTCCTGGCAGATTACTCGAACCTGGGACCAGGTTCGAGCCCCAGTTCCAGCACACAATTTTAATCTGCCAGGAACTTTCATATCTGAACATTGTTGGCCTGTTTCAGATAATGAGAGAATACTGGAAATAACCAGAATACTTTTGATGGAGAAGTATTTTTAAGTATCCCAAATATATATGGATACTGGAAGCTCCTGTCACAGAAAAAAGTAAAAATTTGAGACCAAAGAAATCTTTACTCAAAGTTGACCATGTTCCCTAACTGCTGATGAGGAGCTGTGGAGTCTAATTATTCCTTAAAGGCCTATTGTTTGCTAAAAGAGATGAATATCTATGTATGAGACCAGATTTATTGCAATATACTTGTGGAATGACTTTTCTGGCTACAAAAAGATGAATTAATATCCTTAGGGCAACCCACGAGTGAATAATTGGATTATTCAATGGAAATTACATGAAAAAGATCTTAAATTCATAAGTCTAATTCCATGCCAACCATGAAGTAACTCACCAATAACAGAGGGGCTGAACTTACTCTGCACTGTTGCTAGAAGGTTCAGTCATATTATCACCAGGAAGAATACCAGCTGATGTCATTGTCGAGTTGGCTGGAAAGTGACTACTGCTCACATAGATTGTTTATAATTATAGACTTAGAAAATATATTTATAAATATGGCTGCCAAAGGTGCCACCCCCAAAGTTATGCACAAAGAGAGACAACTACACAGCACTGAATTCAAAATGTGAACATCCATGGGAAGCAGTGCAAGTGCAAGCCTAACTGCCACCCCATACGAGTCACAAAATACAAGTTTATGCTACTTCTTAACTACTGACTTTGTTTGCAAGCAATATCTACATGTTTTTGTGTCTCGCTTCCACCGGTTGTCTTAGGTGTCGGTAACCGAGTGGAGAGAGACCGACACAGGAATAAAGGATGCACGCGTGTGCAGGTACGGAGGTGACCAGCCAGTGGGACAGCAGAAACTAGAAACACTAGAGTAAATTAGAACGAGATATATATTTCATAGAGACTTAGTAATACTTAGCTTTTACATAGTTCTTGACTGCAGAATGCTGATACATAGATTAGATAGAGGTCTGCCTACTGATGATTCCTAGTGCCTATCCGATAGCCAAGTCTTAACTGGTGCCTATCTGATTTCCAAGTGTTAACTGGTTCCTATCTCAGTCCCAAGTGGACAATGCAGCAGTCGTGGCCACGAGCGGAGTTGCAGCAGAGGGCACTCGTGGCTGACGTCGTAAGTACGCCACGCCATGCGTGCATGGTGGCGCGCGGCAAAAGTATGTGGCGCGCACTTCGTACTTGTGCGACACCACACATGTATGACTGAATGCATGTATGAAAATACCACTACACGGCACATTGTTCAGAAGATATGACATGATACAGGTGCATGAAAACCTACCTTCTGTTTATATCGGCGTGCAGTAGAACTTCACTATCAGGCGTGACATAGTAATTTAGTACTTATTTATAATTTGCAAACATTATCCACATATCGCTGAATCTACCTAAAAAATTAAGTCTTGGCACAGCGTCTTAGTTCAGGAGATACCACGTCAAACAATGAAAAATCATGACGAAAAACTACTGCATTGTGTGACGCTTGAATAACATTACTTCATTCCTCCACTATTTGAGAATAAGAACACTTCGTGACTTAAAACAAACTTAACAGTCTAAACCCCGGCGAAACTTTTTCTCACGTATAATCCGAAAAAAAAGTTTTCAAAGAGAATTTAGTAATCAATAATGTTCCACTATTCATGCAGTAAAACTACAGCATTCGGCATCACGTTTCAATTCAGTACTTATATGTGACTAATCATATTGGTGAAACGTTTTACAGACATTATGTACACATATTACTGAATGTGTCTATGAAATTATATCATAGAATGACACACAGTTCAGAAGATATCATAAACAAGGAGATGATAAAACCCGCTCCATCATGCATGAAATTATAATTCATTATGCCTTTACCACTAACTCTATTTGCAACACATTTCACAGTTTCCTAATATTCCACTGCATGTACCTGGAAAATTATTGTATGACATACTGTTCAGGAGATGTGACATCGTAAGGTTAGAGCTGTGATAAAGTAAAACTGAAGGCCCAAATTCACTAAAGAGAGGTGCAATGGTCTGAGTGGGAAGATTTCGATGGACAGAAGGATAAGGAGCTGTACCAATATAGTAATGGAATAAATATGTAACTGGGCAATGTTGGGTACTAAGGAGAGTGGAAAAATATTGATGCGCTATACTAAAGTTGCTAACAGTCATTTGAAAGAAGTGACATGGTACATGTTTTCCCTATCATGAATTAGCTCTTTCTTGGCTGATTATTCAATAAATGGCAACAACCCAGTTTTCATCACTGTATTACTTGACTTTTCTTTGCTTTATTTTCATAGTAGCTATTGGTTCGATGTGTCCTTATTTGCCAACTTCCCAATTCAGATCGTAAGAAATTAAATTTTCCTATCGGCAATCTTGAAGGAGAAAACTTCTAACTCAACAATCAATGTGCATGTGTAATACTAATTTTATTGTGCACAAAAGCACTTAACAGTTACATCCCGAGTTACAATAAATTTAGACGTGCCTCTCTTTCTGTGGTAAAGGAAAGCAATAAAAAGTGTTTCTGAACAGACTCGACTCTCTCGGCCAACTGCCAGAACACAAGAATACGTACAATGGTTCTTCTCAAAATGCAAACAAGTGACAAAGATTGCTTTCAAAGTGACTACAGGAAGACAACAATGGCCACTCTCAAAACAAAAAGGGGAAAAAAATGAGTTGCTACGAAACTCACCTGCCCTTCCCTCCCTGCCAGTGTGTTGCTGCCCAGCGGATGTGCCACCTGATGCGACCACACTTTCCGCATGAGTCTCACACTTGTCCTGATGGGAAGTCTTCATTAGGGATGGGGCTGTGAGGCACGGCGACTTGAGCTCATGAAGAATTTCTCTAGCTGCCAGTGCTCAAGCAGTTCTCAAGAAGCTCACGAGAAGCGGCGCTGCAGTGCGTGTCACTGTGCGCCAGTTGACTGGGGCAGTACACCCTTGGTTATTGAACGGACCACTTTTTGACACTGACTTGCAATGTTCGCAGCTCTCTGATTCTGTTTTAAATGTGAATAGCCTACTCAAAAACATACGACGTGGAGCTGGCAGTACTTTACGGATGATAGTTGCAATACGCAACTCAAAAAGTTCTGCTATGTAACAAAAAATGTACCAGGCATAAGACATTAAAATTACAAATATCTAGGAATCAAACACATGCATCCACGGATACAAAAGTGCATTCTTCTATTAATGCAAGACAGATAACATACCAAACTACTTACAATATGTATGTTATCCATTCAAACTACAAGGAAATTCAGTAAAAATGCTGGGTAGTGTCGGAACCAGTTCGCCAGCTTCAGAAAACTAATTTTTTAATTTGGCTCCAATAACATACAACATACATAAAAATTAACATGATCCAAAGTTTTGAAGAGTAAGGATAGAAGAATCACCAGTCAGTGTTGTAGTTGTAAATTGTGATAGCTGTGTCCAGACCTTTAAGCTGGAATCATAAGGTACTTAACCTGGCTAAAACTGAAGATACTATAAGCTCTGCCAAATTTTTCTACAATGAGTAAATGCATGTAAGGATTTTTTGGGTGTGATATATATTGTAGCATTTCTCTCTCATTTCAGAATAAATCATATGGCGTGTATATTTGTTTTTGGTAAAAATGAAGTTTTTGTTTCATGCGAGATTCGTCTTAATAATAATAGTCCTATGATTTTTGTCTTCTGAGAAACATTCTGCTACTACTTTCTTTTGTAAGAATGTTTTTGTCTTGTGTGAGATACATGTTTTTGTTAATAACAGTGCAATGATTTCTCTTCTGCAAAACACTTGACAACTACTAATAATTCAGTACAAATAAAAGAAAACTGTATAGTTAACGGTAATGTGTGAAGTACAAATTCTTCCTTGCACATATGAAAGGCAATAATTAAAACTGCTGTGGCTAAATGTTTGGTCTGACAAGCACATACTGCTCAACAGAGCTGATATCTAGCAAAAGGAGCCAAAGCTGCATTACGTAGCAGACGGAAATTTAGTGTGTTCTGTGGGTAGTTGCCTGATGGCTAGTAGTCCATGTGGTCTATTGTATTTGTATCGAGTGTGTAGTTTTCATTGTTATTGTGTGAAAATTTTAAGGAGTGTTGTAGAAGAGTGAATATGTTCTCCTTCTTGAATTATGACAGCATTATCAGATAAATGATGAACAAAGGAAACACACACACACACACACACACACACACACACACACACACACACACACAGTGTGTGGAAGGAGCTATGATTGTAATAAAAATCTGAGGCACATCCAGAAAAGTTGAAAGATGTCACTCCACAATTAAAAGTGGAAAAGGCTTATAAATATTTGTGCTGTTCGTATAGCAAACAGTTCAATTATGAGCGCAGTTTAATGTGCCATGAAAGAAACTAACATGCATTGGGAAATAGTTGTATGAAAGTCTAATCTTCATTATGTGATATTTTGGTCATTTTGTAAAAGTGCTGTTATTATCACTTGTCAAAACATGCTGTGTCAATCACATCAGAAGAGACTGAATTTATATCTTTCCAGGAACTCGGTGACTGTAAGAAACAGACTGAGAGAAATGCATTCTTGTTTTTGTCAAAAAGCACTGATCGTAGCTTATTTAAGACAATGTTACTTTGCATTTATTTGTATGCCATTGTTCAGAGCAATATGTATGTAAAAGTAAAGGGGCACTCCACATTAAAACCCAAGGAACTAGCTAAATAAAGGTGTTTGTCCTTCCAGAATTGTAGTAAGTGAAGCTGAAGAAGTTAGCTGCAAAGTAAAATATGTGGATACTCACGTGGGACATAAAAATGATGTTATTCATTTACCTTGACAGAAGAAGAGAGAAATGTGCTAACTGTTGACATTGCAAATGGTATTCCATTCGAAGCTATACTTGATAAAATAAGACACAATTTATCTGGATCCAAGTTGTAGCAAATACAGCTGCTGAAAAAAATACCTAATACTAATCCATGTTTCGATGTCATGATACATAAAGTTGATGGCACCAGTGTAGAAGTGTGGGTAAATGAAATCAATGCTAGCGATAAGCCTTCAGTGCTGTTCTACAAGCCACAAGATACAAGCAGCGGACATCATCCATTACTGAGAAGGAAAGACTTTATTTGTATTATTATGAACAATGCTCAGTGTTAAATATTGAAGTATGGCAGTGATGTACAGAACTAATGGTTGTGGTTTTCAGTTAATTACACTTCTTGTGCTTGACGATCAGAGGCAAGGTTTTCCTTGTGCATTTTTTATTTATCAGAACTGATCAAGAGGTGCTATCAGTGTTTTTTAATGAAATAAAGACTAAATTGGTTGAAATACATCCTCAGGGATTTGTCTGATTGAGCTGAGGCATTATATAATGCTTGAATATCACAAATGGAAGAACCTGTGAGAAGCTTCTATTGCTCATGGCATACTGACAGAGCATGGAGGAAAAATATGTGTGCAAAAATTAAATCTAAGGAAAGACAATCTGAAACTTAAAAGCTTATGAGCAGTTTGATGCAAGAAAGAGAAACTGTAACTTTTGAACACTTACTTCCCTTAACATTAGAGGGACTGATTTCAGATCCTGTTATGAGCGAGTTTGGGTTGTATCTGCATCAACATTATTCTAAAAGCACCATGTGCTAGGCATATTGATAAAGATCCAACAGCGGGATAAACACAAACATGCATATTGAAAGGATGCACCAAACATTAAAATTCACATTTTTGCCATGTAACTAAACGTAACATCTCAACAAGTCCATCCATGCATAATGAGAATCATCAGGGACAAATTGTTTGATAGGCTCATTATTCTAAAATAGGGGAAACTGACAATCAGACTCCAGGATATTCAATGCTAAGCATGACTTAAAAGCAGAAAGTGGCTCATGAATTCATAGTTGAAAAAGAAGGCTGGCATGTACCGTCTACTTCTGAGATGAATGTCTCTTACTTTATTCAGAGCAAACTGCATGAATGCAGTTGCAAATTAATTTGTACTAAATGCCAAGCCTGCATACAGCAATACACATGCACATGCATAGATTCCAGTATCAGATGAAACATGTGAAAAGACATTTACTCTGTCTGCCTACACAAAATAAGACAGAAATGTGGTTCAATGAACATCCATAAAGATACATTAAACATGTATGCAAAATAGAAACCTGCAAGTGAGAGAGAAAGCATATTGGCCGAAATTAGCAGGGAAAATATCGAGGATTGAGATTTTAAATCAGCAGAAGGAGAAAAGGCCAAAAAGATTTGTTCAGTTGAGTGATGCAATTTCATCTCCATGTCAACTGGAGGTTTTAAAATGCCAGCTGTTGAGCCTAAAAGCTGCATTAGCGGCTGTTGACTACAACTCGTATAAAATAATTGGTCCCTGCATTGCTTTATTAAAACGGGAACAAACTGTACAGCCTCAGAGATGCCTGTTAAAAAAATTTCTACGGTTGAGGCACAAGAAATTACTGTTTCTCTATTACAAACAGGCAATAGATATTGGGTTTCGCATATTGCCTATCTTTCTTGTTTTTGATTGTAATGTTTCTTAGTGTTCTGCAGTTTACAGTGTAATTGTGTTGTTACTATTTTACTTCAGTTAGTGACATATCTTCCATTCATATATTTGAAGTACTTGAATTAATGCAGTGTTGTTTTTCCTCTTTCTTAAAAGTTGCATTTTATGCTACAATGTTTTTAAAAGCAGTAAAAAGTGACATTACAAATCTCACGTGCTGGTGACATGGAAGAAGAAAATACTTTGTGTGGGACGATTTTTTATTAAAGTGCTGTCATCTGCAGGTAACGAACATGTAATGCAGTAAGTAAAATACTCAGTGTCACAGTTGCATTCAGTTTCAGTATTTATATGTTTTTCTTATGATATTACTGGGTAGCGGTAAGTTGCAAACATCAGGCAATCACCATGTTGCTCACCGCATAAACAACACTGATGACTGACTGTCAAAGCTTGGCTCAGGTCGCTTGTAAGCTTGGAGCCGTGTGTTCTTGTCAGGCCGTAGACACAATTCTAAAAACTTTGCTTCCTTGTAGACTAGTTTCGCCCCAAATCCAGAGAGCGCAGCACTGTCAGCAGCTTCCGAGAGTGCCCGAGAATTTCTTCAGAATTTGCCTTATTGTCGCGCGTTTCTCGCGTTCACTCATAGCCCACCCCTAGACTTCATAAGCTACAAATAACACAGGAGTTACAAAGCAAAACTGGCATTTCTTATCAGAAAGTAGGATAAGGGTACATGATAGAGACTAATGTATAGGATAATACATCTTTATGCCAAACACACACAGGCAACGACTATTGAAAAGTCATTACCTATGGGCTACAATTTCAATATATCCACTGCCGATGTTTTGTCAATAAAAGCAAACAACATATAGTGAAAATATTTTGAATGTGCAAATAAAAAAGCCAGAGAGAACCCAAAATAAAAACAGATTCACCAAGCTGTGTGTAGTGCTGAGTCTATGCAGGAATTGCATAGAATTAAATTTTAACCCCTGGGCTTCTACAATATTCGTTTGGGAATTATTAGGTTGTAATGTGACAACGCAGATGATCAACTGGTTCTAAGATTTATAGAGACTACCCACATGCTGCCGATGGATAATGCTAAATTATTATTGGTGCCTTAGATTATAGCTCAAGGTAAAAATTAATATTCAGCTGTATGAACATCTGAGGTGTTCATTTTCAGTTCTGCAGTCAAAAATAACTGTATCATGATAATTGCTTCTTTATGGACAATAAGGTGATTAGCATAAAATTGTCTTGCTGTCTGATTAATGCATTTTAATGGTATTATTTCCTTTGTCATTCATTTGTGATGGTGCTTCTCTATGTCAAATTCATGTGATTAAAGGAGCTGAGTCTGTTTATGCAAATAATATTAAATATGTATAAAACATTTCAAAACAGTCTTCACTTTGAGTCTAATTCTGGACATCATAGGTAAACTGTCATTAGTGCAAATATGACAAGTTTGAGTCTGTCATTCCTTCTTAGGTGTAAACTTGTTAGTCATGCACCAAAATATACAATCCTTAAGGAACAAAGTGTTAACTGTAGAAACACTACTGACAAGTGAGGAGAGTCCGACAGTGGTATGTTTTACTGAAGACTCACTCAAGAAACATGAAATGCCCCAGTGTAATTTACAGAACTATTCCAAAGCATCATACTTCGGTAGGGCAGGTGCTGTAAATGGTGGCAGCTGTATATATGTGAAAAAATGACTCGTAAACTCTGTGGAGGACAGAACTGACCTAGTGAAAATCAGAATTAAGATTTTGAATGCTCAGCTATTGAAATAGTAATTAATAACACAAAATACATCATCATTATTTACTGTACACCTAACAGCGATCACAAATCAATCTTAAGAAAATTAGGTGGTGTGCTAAATACGGTGAACAGTTGTAAAGGTAAAAGAATAATAATACTGTTTGATGACTTTAACATCGATTATAGTAGGGACTCAAAATTGAAAAATGAACTCTTCTCACTGCTAATCTCATTCAACTTGCATATATTAGAAACACTTCAAACAGTTCCTCTGTTATCGATTATGTCATCACCAACATACAGACCGATAATTACTGAGTAACTGTAACTGGAAACCATCTGTTTGATCAGAGAAACCAAGTAACAACAGTAGAAGAAACTTTAAAGCCTGCAAAGCATTATGCCAAATACCAACAAATGCAAGACAACAACATAAATACCTACAATAACACTCTGGCTAATGAAGGCTGGACTGATATTCAAAGTGAGAAAGGCAGCATATACAATTTTAGCTTTTTCATAAACAAATATTTATTGTGAACACATTACAAAGGCATACCCTCCTCAAAATATATAAGTGAAAAAAAGAAAAAAAGAAAGAACAAATGGATGACAAAGGGTATAACTGTTTCAAGCAAAAGGCTCAATGAACTACACAAAATCATTACATTTAAAACTGCCGGCTTGTATTTACTGGGGTGCTACAGGGAATATAAAAATAGCTGCATGAAAGTAATAAAAATGCAAAGAAATTGGCAACTGAACAGAAAATTATCAACTTGGATATCATGGCAAAAACAGTGTGGAGAATCATAAATAAATAAACAGGAAGACAAAAAATAAAAACAATGGCCCCAAAGGAAATCGAATTGAAAAATGCATTACAAAGAAACCCAGAAACTATAGCTGAAGCATTTAATGATTATTTCATGAATGTTTGCAAAAAGCTGACAAAGGATATCTCAGATTCCACAACAAGCAACACTAATTTTTACCACACACAAAAGAGGTCATCTGAGAAATTACACGTTCTTATATCCATCAAGTGCGGAATAAGTGATGAATGCCACAATAAGTTGAAAATAAACAACCCTCAAGTCATTTATGGCATATCAAATAAGATTACTTTGCCAGCCAGTTCTGTAATTAAACACTTAACCTACAACAACATGATTAATTGAAGCTGTTAGAGGAGGAGTATACACAGAGCTTTTAAAAGTTGCCACTATACAAGAAAGGTGACACCACAGAATATGAGAACTGCAGACCTGTTAGCATTATACTAGTCATATCTAAAATCCTTGAGTGTGTTTTGTCCTCCCCGGCTTATCTTTCAGGAATGTATCTGCTCAGGACACGTGGGATGCGGGGACAGGTAAAACAGCTATGTTGTTGTTATGGTCATCAGTCCGGAGACTGGTTTGATGCAGCTCTCCACCCTACTCTATCCTGAGCAAGCCTTTTTATCTCCTCATAAGAACGACAACCCACATCCACTTGAATCTGCTTACTCTACGTGTCTCTTGGTCTCCCTCTGCGATTTTTACCCCACACACTTTCTTCGATGTACAGATTAGTAATAAAAGTTTTATTTACTAGGGTTTACATAATACTCAACTTCTGAGAGAGTAAGTCTATTCTCATGGCGGTGTCTTCTTGCATTATGCTAGCTGCGCTCTATCATAGTTATGCCTAGTTCAGATCCAAGTTCAGAGGTGCCCTTCCAGATGCATGTTCGCTTGGATATAGCTGTTTGTAGAGGGCGCACTTCTAGGTTGCTCCCTCCAAGAGGTGCAGCGCCCCCGTGTGATTGGCTGCTGGTCATCTGCCTTCTTCACGATCGTTTTCGTGCATCTGGGATGTGGCACTGACTTTACACATCATCATCTCCCCCCCCCCCCCCCCCAAAGTGCTGGACCGTTGTCGTGTAAGGAGCTCGACAACGGTGGAGGAGGCATGCTTGTGGACATAGTGATGGACTGGAATCTGTAGCAGACAGGATGGCAGACTACCGGCTGGGCCTCACCAATCGGCCTGAGCTCGCAAGGGAACATCCTCCGAGAAAACCTCTGAAGGGCCTCTGTCTACAGCCTGGGGCCCAGAGGATGATGTAGATGGTGATGTTGATTTTGACATTGGTGTCGGATGCCGCTTGGCGTGCTGCTAGAGATCCATGGGTATGTCGAGGGGAGGCGGAGGTTGTGAGAGTACCGCCCAATAGAAATACTGGTAATTAATAGCATTTGATAATTAAACAGTATGAAGTTCACTGCAAACATTGACCATGTCAATGAAGTAAATGTTACACAATTTTAATCTTATTAATTATGGTAGCAATGTATGTACGCAGTTGGGTCACAACATTTATAGTTAGGCCAAAGGTAGAAATTCTCCATGTTGAGATTTGCTGTGTGCTTGTAGCTGATAGGAGGCCAGCGAGCAGGCCGACGGTGGCTTGTTCCAGCTTAGGATTTCCCAGGTTCGTTTCCAGTAAGGGGAGAGAGGGACAATGGCGAGTGCCAGGTGCAGTGCAGTGCAGTGCACAGCGTGAAATAAAATATTCTAATAATAATTGCATTTGAAGTAATACGATGCAGTTAGGAACCTTTAAGGCCCTCATTACAAAATAGCCTGTTGACAAATAAACAATACACAATATAGTCACATGTGACGTAATATGTTTAATTGACAATGAAAAGTAATAAATTACCAATGAATACAAGACAGTTACACAACTAGCATGGCAATGTTTGTTTATAAAAGTACTATATTAACTATTTCTCATTTTATTTTCAATTAATCTTGTGTATTTTATCTTGAAATATTCAGTTAAATCACTTATCTGTGATATAAGAAATTGCACGATTGTAATAAATAGTGCAAAGGATGTGTATACCAATATAAAAACATAAGAAATTTGTTTAATGTGTAGTGTAATTATTTTGATTTTAAGTAAATTTTTAGAAATGTATTGGCTGAGCGCTGTACGTTGGAAGTCGGTTAGAACAGCTCACATGGGGAAGTTGATGACGTAGGGAAAAACCCGGGCAGTTGGGCTTTTGGCGCGCGCGCAGGAAGTGACGAGTCGGGAGCAAGTGGGGTAGCTGGCCGGGCAGCGTCGCTCTGCATCAGTCGGCATGTGGATCTCCAGGTGGAGACTTTAGATTTTTGTGTGGCAATTGCCAAGTGTGGTTGCTCGTCGTAGACTGCACCAAGTTGTATCGAGTGCTACTGTGTGTTGTGAATATTTAGCCGGTGGAACAAGGTGTTCATCACACTAAAAGTGACTGTGTTTTGTTAATGTAACACGTGTCATCGCATAGGCATGAACATAAACGGTGTTTGAGACAGGCACATGGTGTGAAAACAATTTGCGACAAATATTCATTTTGTCTGGGGGCTCACGAGCTATAATTTTTTTTGATAAATGTGTCGACGTACAGACATATCAGCCACAGGGTTCTAATATTGTGAAATAAACAACATAAAGTGAACTTTCACTTGTTTTCAAAAATAGTAGTTAGTACACACTTTTCTCTCATGAACTTGACTTTATTATGAATTTTTTTTTTTTTTTGTTAATCATATGCAGGGAAGGAAAGTTGCGAACTTGTGGTATCATCCCCTAGAAAATGAGTCAAACAGCAGCAATCACAGTTCCAGTGTTTTTGCATGTTTAGGAATATGGTTCGCAGTTGGTGGTTGTGAGTTTTAAAAAATTAAACTTTCCCTATTTTAAACTCTCACCCCAACCTTCACCCTCGCAAGGTGGCGAGGGCTTCGTCTCCATGAAGTCGGGCCATGGTGATCTGCTGTGGGGGCGACTGCCAAGGTTGTGCGAGCAGCAGACGCTGCACGGTCTGCGTGTTGCATGAATCTACCTGAGAGAAACGCAGAAGGATCATGGGATACACAACAAGGGTGAATTTGGTTGCAGTGGCTGTGTACAACTCTGTCACGTCATGAGATTTCAAACATGGAAGCATCACAATATTTGACAGTCATACCCCACTTCCTTCGTCTGCAACCGTTAAAAACTCTGTAAAAGACTGGGTTATGTGGAGCAGAGTGATACTTGCATGTCATCGGCTGCTGCTCTGGGTGGTGCAGTGTGTGGAGTAAATGGAGCTGGGTGCGGGGCTGGCGGCCGTGCAGAAGCTCGGCCGGTGAAGAACCTTCTCGTGGATGTGAATGGTAGGAGGCGAAGAACAGTTGCAAAGCTACCTCCCATGAGTGCGCTGAATGGAATTTGGACATCTGTTGCTTAAATGTCCAGATGAAGCATTCCGCAGTGCCGTTTGATTGTGGCTGAAATGGTACACTGGTGAGATGCTTAATTCCATTGCATGCACAAAAGGAGGAAATTTAGTGCGATGTGAAATTAGGGCCATTGTCAGAGACTATCAGTTCAGGGAGACCTGCCAGACAAAAAAATTGAAGATAACATCCTAATCGTGCTATTAGAAGTCATAGAAGACATTGGCACTGCTAATGGGTAACCACTGAAAACATCAACCACAATAAGCCACTTAGTGTTCCAGAAGGGACCAGCATAGTCAATATGCATTCGTTGCTGTGGTGAATCTGCTTTGGGCCAAGCAAAAAATTTCTGAGTTGGGGTGGACTAGTTGGTAGCGCAGACTGAATACTGTGATGTCATCTGTTCTACTGCCAAGTGCAGTGTTGCCGTGCCAGTTGCTTAGTGCAAAACATTCCCCAATGTTCTTGGTGAAGCAAGTTCAATACTTCTTTCTGCAAACGTCGCAGGATCAACACACGTGATTGTCCATTGTCATTTGAAACTAGAATGACACCTCTATGGACTGAAAGTTCATTTTTTATAGCAAAATAGTGACGCATCAGTGAATTTTGAATGTCACATTGTGAGTGAGGCCATCCTGTGTGAATGTAGCACAGTAAAAATCGTAAATCGCAATCTGTTTCCGTGGCCCGAGCAATTTTCCTGTAGTCCAATGGCACGGATAGCAACAAACTATCTTCTTGTGCATCTATTTGACAAACACTTTGATGCTTCTGAGATGTCTTGTTATCAGGGCCTATCAGAAGACGGGAAAGTGTGTCGGCATTTCCATGGCGAGTTGTGGGTCTGTACACAATATCGTACTGATACTGTGATAAGAGCAATGCCCAGTCTTGCAATTTGTGTGCCGTGCGAGTAGGAATTAGTATGGCTGGATGAAACAATGACTGCAAAGGCTTGTGGTCAGTTACTAAGTAAAATTTTCTCCCATACAAATAGTAATGGAATTTCGTGACACCATACACTATCGCTAAAGCTTTGAGAGTAAAGGCACTACGTTTCTGTAAAAAGTTTGGATGCAAATACTATCGGACGGTCCATATTCCCATGTCTATGTGACAGCACCAAACGTAGACCATACGATGACGTGTCCACTTGCAAAAGAACTGGTTTTTCTGGATCAAAGTGCACTAAATATATATCACGGAGCAATGCATCTTTTAACTGTTGAAATGTGATTGGAATTCTTCTATCCAAACAAACCGAACATTTTTATAGCATAGCTGATGCAAAGGGGCTGCAATTTGTGCTATGTTGGCAATAAACCTAATATAGTAAGTTAACTTTCCCAAGATTGACTGTGATTCTTTCACATCTTTTGGTGCTGGCAGGTCGCAAATGGCAAGCAAATGTGATTGCACACCTTGACTGTGTATCACGTGTCCTAGATACTGCAGTTCTGGTTTTAAAAAGTCACACTTATCTAAGCGACACTTGAGACCTGCAGCTGACAAAACTTGAAATAATTTTCTCAAATTTGTAATGTGTTCTTCTGGGGTCTGGCCTGACACAACTATTTCATCCAAGTAGTTTGAACAAGAAGGTACCCAAGCTGTAAGCTGTTGCAAATACCTTTGAAAAATTGCGGGCACAGATGTACTGCCAAATGGTAGATGCAAATATTTAAACAAGCTCAGATGAGTATTGACAACACAGATTTTCTGTGATTCTTCGTAGAGTGGCAGCTGAAGGTAGGCATTGCACAAATCTATTTTTGAGAAATATTTTCCTGTACCCAATCTGTCCATTAAATCTTCTGGTCTCGGCGAAGGATAACTGTCTAAAACTGTTTGTGGATTTGCTGTTGCCTTGAAATCAACTCAAATGCAGATGCTACCTGACGGCTTAAGCAAAATAACAAGTGGACTCCCCCACTGGCTAGCTTGTATTGCTTCAATTGCACCATTTTCTTGTAAAGTGCAATGTCACATAAAATGAGCGGTACATCATGAGCTTTGCAAAATTTTGGTGTGGCATTTTCTTTTAGAGTAATGTGCGCAGCAAAATCCTTAGCTTTTCCCAGTCCTGCAGAAAATAAATCTGGAAAGTCTTTCAGCAACTTGTCTACACTGTCTTTAGCATCAAAATTGTTCACACCTAAAACATTGTCTTGCACAGTAAAACCAAAAGAATCTAAACCAAAAATATTCTCTCCTTCATAAGATTTAAGCACTTGAAATGTCTGTGTGCGCATTTGCAAACGGTATTCTGCAGGTAGTGAACACTGTCCTAGTACACGAATTTTGTTGACATTTTACGCTGTTAACTGTGTGCTAGCGCGAGAAAAGCGTGGTGATCCTAACTGTTCATATGTTTTGCGATTGAGCAATGTGACTGATGCACCTGTGTCCAGTTGAAATTTTACAAAAATATCATTCACACGCAAACTTATATACATTTCTCTGGCCTGGTGTACAACTTGTGCTAGTTCCATGTCCGTGATGTTATGAGGGGCAGCCACAGGTTTTGAAAATACTGCACTTATCGAATAAGTATTGTCTTGTTGCTTTTTGGACCGGGAAGGCAAATTTAGTTTCTTTTGCTGCAAGCAGACTGCTTGTATATGACCTGTCTTGCCTCATGCATAGCATACCGCCTACCAGGATGTACAGTTCTGCCTTTTGTGCTGCGAGAAACATTTCACTTCCTTAGCGGGCAAGGCTCTGTGTCTATCAACTTGTTTATGAATAGCGCAGGCAGGCAGAAATGCACGCTGTTTGACCTTGCGCTCGGGGGCATGTGAAATCGCTATAGTAAACAGTAGAATTGAATTAAAGTTTTCCACTGCCACGGTACCTGAATCGTACTGTTCCAAAATCTGTTCTACTTGATGGAAAGATGGATCTGACAGTTTTAGAATCTGCAATCAGATATATTATAGACAAGAGTGTCATGTAACATCACATCCGAATATGAAGCTCCACATGAACACTTAAATTTGCAATTTCTAGTAAGACCTTGAAGATCTGTTATCCACTGCCGGTATATTTGGTTCTGACCTTTTCTACACCGAAAGAACTGATAACTAGAGGCTACTACATTGATTTGCTATTCATAATATGACATCAGGGCTCCTATAACTGTATGATAAAAAAGTTCAGAAGGCTCCGTGGTGGGAAACAGTTTTTTGACAAGACGGGGCCTATAATCGATAATAGAAAATGTAGTTTGACAGTACCTTGTATCTTGTGAACTGTTGCATAGGCTTCAAACTGTTGCAGCCATTCTGTCCGTGCTTCGTCATACTGGCAAAATGGCAGAATTACTGGAGGTGGTAGCTGCTGCAGTGGTACTTGCGTATTCTGTGGCACAGGTGCGGCCAGTAGTTGTTGTAGACAGCAAGGAGGCAATTTGTTGACTCTGAAACTGAAACATATGCATCAATTGCTGTGGATTGAGCACATGGATCTGCAGCCCAGTGTCAGGGATGCTTGTGTTAGTGGGGGTTGACATTTTGCAAAAACAAGAAGACGGAACAATGCAAAAATATAGAAATTGATGCTGATCCCTGCAAATGAAAAGATTATATACTGCAATCTCCAAGTCCTGTAAGAAATTGATGAGCAAAATAATGTTGCAGCATAGTGTAAGAGATTTCGGTGTCCACTAAAATTTAACATCTCGTCGCTAGGTGTTTTGTCGCGGTTGGCCTCGTCGCCATGTCTTTTGTCCTCCCTGGCTTATCTTTCATGAATGGATCTGCTCAGAACGCATGGGATGTGTGGAAAGCTATACAGATTAGTAATACAAGTTTTATTTACTAAGTTTTACATAATACTCAACTTCTCAGAGTTTCTCGCAGTGGCGTCTTCTTGCACAATGCTAGCTGCGCTCTATCGGAGCCGAGTTCAGAGGTGCCCTTCGAGAAGCATGTTGGTCTAGATATAGCTGCTTGTAAAGAGTGTGGGTCTAGGTTGCTTCCTCCAGGAGGCGCGGGGCCACCGTGTGATTGGCTGCTGGTTGTCCGCTGCCTTGCATGTGTCTGGCGTGTGGCGCTGACATTACGCCACAACATAGTGTATTCTGAATAACGGATTAATAAGCTTCTTTACAGCACACAATATAAGATTCAGAAGGCAACATGGTTTCCAAAAAATAAATTCGTTACATTAGCAACACAAGAACTAGTAGACTATGTACTGGAATGACTTACAGGAAAGACTTAATAATAGGGCTATTCTGCAACACATCAAAAGGCTTTGATTTAGTAAATCACAAGAACTCTTCGAAAAACTCAAATTCTATGGTATAAAGGGCTCTGCATTTCAGCTTATAAAAACATACTTAACAAACAGGTATCGAAAAATAGAAATAAAAGATGAAGAGAGCAATAAATACTACTATGATACATGGACGATTGAAAATGGAGTGTCACAGGGAAGTGTCTTAGGGCCTCTACTCCCTTTGATATTCATTAATGATTTACCTGATGAAATCTTAAAGAAATCCATACTGTTTGTGGATGATACTAATATTTTAATTAAGTTAATTGATCAAGAAGAAACAAAACAGAGAGCATAACAGGTGTTACGTAAACTAGATCACTGGTTTAGAAATAATATACCAATTCTGAATCACAAAAGGAAAATATTGTGTGCTTTATAATCAAACAATGAGTTAGTCTTAAAAAAATCAAAGAAAACACACTTTACCAAGTAGATTGTGTAAGATTTCTGGGTCTCAACCAAGACAATAAACTAACATGGTCAGAACACACAAACAGCATAAGTGGCAAATTAAATTCTGTATAAATATCAATGTAAATAGATATTCACGAACCTTGAGACTGTTTTCCGTCTCGAACATGTCAAAGACATTAAAGATAAAGGTGAAGCAAGAATTAAAATTTGTGATGCAGCCAGGAATCGAACCCGGACCTCCATGCTTACTAGGCAAGACATTTTACCATTAGACCACCGCACCACTAGTGATTAAGGCGCCTTGGAATATTCTAATGAGGGAATGGTCAGACTTGTCATGCAGAAACATGTATTGATTTTTTTAGCACTGTTAGTTGACATTGAAAGAAGTCTGTATGCAGAATGTTAGCTGCTGACATACCTGGAAGTCAACTAAAAAAAAAAAATCACGAAAATGGCTGTTTTTCCTGCTTGTCACTTGCGGTGACAGCTGGCCATCACTGGAAATGGCGAGTCATGAGCTGTTGTTAGGGTGAGCGTTGTGCGCATGGTCGGAAGGTGCGGCCGTCTTATCACGGCGTTCATTAAAGAGGAATATCGTTGCACAGTTTTGGTGGAAAGTGGAAACGAATATTCATTTCTGTGGCATGCCCTTCCTTTTCATTTCTGGTACGTATTTCTAAACGTACCATTCTGAAACTGGGTATAGATGTGAAAGATATTCTGTAGATCTATATCTACACTCCGCAAGCCACTTTACGGTGAACATTCAATCTCCCCTCACAGGTGATGGCAAACCCTGTAAATGTTTTGCTTCTTGCCATGGAGATACACCACAGATGCCAAATGAAGCAATCAACAGAAAACATGCATAAAGTCTATGTGATGTGTGACATAGTAGTTAAACTTCTAGACAAGCATGTAAATAGTGCAGACATGTGGCTGGAAACCACTGAAACACTTGATATTGCAGACTGTGAATCTACAGGAGGCGAAAAAATGGAAGAAACAGAATGAAACTTTTCACTCTGCAGCAGAGTGTGCGCTGATATGAAACTTCCTGGCAGATTAAAATTGTGTGCCGGAACCGGGACTCGAACCTGGAACCTTTGCCTTTCACAGGAAAGCGCTCTACCAACTGAGCTATCCTGACATGGCTCACGATGCCGCCTCACAACTTGCCGCTTGCCCGCGAAAGGCAAAGGTCCCAGGTTCGAGTCCCGGTTCCAGCACACAATTTTAATCTGCCAGCAACTTTTAAATGGAAAAAAGTTGCACACATGAAGACTCTTTGAGTGATAGTGCCACATACCATCTCTGAAAGCAACACCAGCAACTACAATTACATTATCAAACAAAGAAAAAGTGCTGAAGTATTGTTTGAATGAAAGTGTTAAGAAATTGTGATGGAGATAAATGCGCGACTTTTTGAACAATTTACTGATGCCAGGTGACAGTCATTGAGTGTCAGCGACACAACTTTGCGTGATTGGGCATTAGAGATTGCCAAAGAATAGGCGCTAAAGAATTTACAGCTTCTCAAAGTTGGATTAGTCACTTCAAAAGATCACACAAAATTGTGGCATGAAAAATAACAAAATTTGTATCGAGAAACAGGTCGGAAAATGAAGTGTCTCAAATGGAAATGATAGAAGATAGAGTGGTGCACTGCTTAGTCTTGGTACATACTTCCTTCTTGCAGAAGAGAGTAGATCTTAGCTGAGCACTCACTGCATTAGCTTTGCTGCACCTCAATTCCAGTTCTTTTGCTATGTTGCCATCCTGTGAGAAAATACATCCCAGGTACTTGAAACTGTCTACCTGTTCTAACTTTGTTCCTCCTATTTGGTGCTCGGTCTGTTTGAATCTCTTTCCCACAGACATTACTTTCGTTTTGGAGATGCTGATCTTCATATCATATTTTAATCCCGCCCTGCTAGTATACTTTTTTCAACATATGTTTCATGAATAGTATGAACAACAGTGGTGACAGGTTACAGCCTTGTCTTACCCCCGAAACCACTCTGAACCATCAGCTTAATTTGCCATCTACTGCTGCCTGACAGTCTACGAAAAGCCCTTTAAACTCCTATACCATAATCTTGAAGAACTGACAGTAGCTTCCTCATACCGACACGGTCATTCAAAAATGCAGATAAAGTTTACTTAATGCTTTCCTGAGAGAATTTCTCCAGATTTTGGAAACTAAAAATATGAGTGTAGATCAGATGTGGATATATACAGGTATTGAAAGATTTAAACCAAATAAATTAACAAAATAGGGGGCTAACCCGCCATATGAAACAGATCAGGTCACTGTTGCAGAAGTAAAGAGAACAAACATGCCAAATTTGAAGAGAGACAAAGTTCCCAAGAGTGGCAATCTTTTACAGAAACTAGAAATTTAGAACAGAATTCAATGTGAGAAGCCTATAACAAAACCCTATGTGATAATTCGTAGAAAATTCTGGTTATATGTAAAGTACACTAGCAGCAGAAAACAATAAATACCTTCACTACATGATAGTAATGGTGATGCTACCAATGACAATATTGCTAAAGCAGAGCTGCTAGGCACAGCATTTCGAAATTTCACCACCAAAGCACATGAAGTCAATTCTCCAGAATTTGAATCAAGAATAGGTACCAACGAGTGTAATTTGGAAGTAGATATCCTTGGAATAGTAAAGCCGGCCGTGGTGGCCAAGCGGTCTGAAGTGCGCCAGTCTGCATGGCCACTACGATCGGATGTTCGAATCTCCCCCCCCCCCCCCCCCCCCACTCGTGCATGGATATTAGTGCCGTCCTTAGTATTAGCTAGTTCATAAGTAGTTTGTAAGTTTAGGGACTGATAACCCCGTAGTTAAGTCCCATAATCTGTACAAACATTTGAACATTTTTGGAATAGTAGAGCAATTTAAATTGCTTAACAAAGGCAAGACGTCTGTCCCACATTGTATACCAATTAAGTTCCTTTCTGAGTTTGCTGATAAATTAGGTCCTAGCTCTATACCTATCTGTCATGTATTATTTCTCAGCAAAAGATTCGTAAACAAATACTGGAGAGTTCCATGCCAGTATTGAAGAAAGGCAATTAGAGTAATCCACAAAATTACAGGCCAATTTTATTGATATTGATTTTCAGCAGGATTTTGGAACATTTTGAATTAAACCAAGTAGAACTATTTGTTGACCCACAGTCAACATTGATACAGTCTTGTGAAACACAGTGGATCCCAGCAGGAATAAAAATATCATGCCACAATAAATGGAAGTTATATGAACACTCAAAGCATACCAAAATCCTAATATTATTATTTTAAACAATACAAGAGGATTCTTAGACAAGTGATAGCAGAAAAGACAAACAAATAAGAAATTCCAGGAAGAAGACCAAAGTAACCTGGAAAATCATCATAAAAGAAATGGATGCAAAATCATTAAATCACAACAAAATAGAACATAATGAAAACAACAAAATAATAACTGATCCCACACAAATGACTAGTAAATTTAACACATACTTTTCAAATATAGCTCACAATCTTATTACCAAACATTAAAAACACAACCAGATATCAGTGACCCACTATCAGATTCAAAAAATCGCACAAGAACATTATTCGTGTCTCTTATGACACCTGACGAATTAGCTATGATCATAAAAACATTGCCCAATAAATATTCAGCATGTACGGATGATACACCAGATATTATTATGGAACGCTAACAGATATATGCAATTAATCATTCATAAGTGTCATTTTCCCTAAAAATGAGAAAATAGCAAAAGTAACACCACTGCACAAGGAGACAGACAAAATGCTGCAAACTACAGAACTGCATCAGTTTTATCAGGCTTTGGAAAAATCATTGATAAACTATTTCTTAAAAGACTAAAAACCTTCCTCAAAAAAGGAAATAATAGAGTGACACTGAACATGGATTCAGAACTGGTAAGTCAACTCAGTTATTTTTGCAATCCGTAATTAAACATTAACAGCAGTTAATGATAAGCAACATGTTTGTGGAACATTCCCTGACTCCAGTAAAGCTTTTGATGTAACTGAACCTGGTATTCTATTGCAGAAATTAAATGATTATGGGATTTGTGGCCTACCAAACAGGTGGAGTCATTCTTACCTCTAGGATCATCAACCTATCACAGAAATAAGATACAAAAACAGTTTATAATTTTAATAGTAGTGCACAAAACACCTTTGACAGTACTTTAGCTCAGGTAGCATTGGCATCACTGAATGGCGGCTGCAGGGAGCTATCTGAAAGGCCCAGGCTTGGGCCTCTGTGCATGGTTTCCAATTTTTGACACAGAAAACCTGTGTCATGCACTTCTGTCGCTGTTGGGTAGCTACATCTACATCTACATACATACTCCGCAATTCACCGTAAGGTGCATGGCGGAGGGTACACTGTACCACTACTAGGCATTTCCTTTCCTATTCCACTCCCAAATTGAACGAGGAAAAAAAGAATGCCTATATGCCTCCGTACGAGCCCTAATTTCTCTTATCTTGTCTTTGTGATCTTTACGCGAAATGTAAGTAGGCGGCAGCAAGATCGTACTACACTCAGCTTCAAATTCCGGCCCTCTAAATTTACTTAACAGAAATTCACGAAAAGAACGTCGTCTTTCTTCCAGCGATCCCCAATTGAGTTGCCGGAGCATTTCCATGACACTCGTGCATTGGTCGAACCTACCGATAACAAATCTAGCTGCTCGCCTCTGAACCGCCTCTATGTCTTCCTTCAAACCGATCTGCTGCGGGTCCCAAATACTTGAGCAATACTCAAGACGTGGTCGTACAAGCGTTTTATACGCGATCTCCTTTACAGGTGAAGTACATCTTCCCAAAATTCTCCCAATAAACCGAAGTCGGCTGTCTGCCTTACTCACAACTGTCCTTACATGCTCGTTCCATTTCATATCGCTCTGCAATGTTACGCCTAGATATTTGAACGACGCGACCGCATCAAGAAGCTCACTACTGATGCTGTATTCGAACATTATAGGACTGTTTTTTCTACTCATGCGCATCACCTTACATTTTTCTACATTGAGAGCTAGCTGCCATTCTTCGCACCAACTAGAAATTTTGTCTAAGTCAACCTGTATGCTATTACAGTCAGTTACAGACGACACCCTCCCATACACCACAGCATCATCATCAAACAGCCGCAAATTACAACTTACTCTGTCCATCAGATCATTTATATAGATAGAAAACAATAGCGGTCCTATCACCCTCCCCTGGGGCACGCCTGACGATACACTCGTCTCTGATGAACACTCGCCGTCGAGAACAACGTACTGCGTTCTATTACTTAGGAAGTCTTCCAGCCAGTCACAAATCTGTGAACCTATTCCATAAGCTCGTATCTTCGTTAGCAGTCTGCAGTGTGGCACCGTGTCGAACGCCTTTTTGAAGTCGAGAAAAACACAATCCGCCTGTTGCCCTTCGTCCATGGCTCGCAAGATGTCATGTGAGAAAAGGGCAAGCTGAGTTTCACATGAACGATGTTTCCTAAACCCGTGCTGATTCATGGAAAGAAGCTTTTCCGTTTCAAGGAAATTTACTATATTCGAACTGAGAATATGCTCCAAAATTCTACATGAAACCGATGTCAACGATATTGGCCTGTAATTGTATGGGTCAGTTCTCTTTCCTTTCTTATACACGGGAATCACCTGCGCTTTTTCCAATCACTAGGAACTTTGCGCTGAATTAAAGATTCGCTATAAATGCAAGCTAAGTAGGGGGCCAATGCCGCAGAATAGTCTTTGTAAAACCGAACTGGTATACCATCCGGACCAGCAGACTTTTTCGTATTTAGCTCTCTCAGCTGCTTCTCTACACCGGAAATACCTATTGCTATGTCCCCCATTTCGGAATTAGTACGTTGACCCTGAGTTATATGATGAACCTCTTCGCGTCTAGAAGAGACATCACTTCTTAGGTATGCTCTTTGATGCCCAGCTGACGTGGGTGCCACACATTTGCCAGCTGAGGCAAAAATGCTGGCGACACACAAACATTCTCCACTGCCTCATTCACACTGTTTTGGGAGCTTCTCGCCCCACTCTACTGCAGGTATACAAGGCACTTATTTAGTCACGCCTGGATTGCAGCAGCCTGGTGTATGATTTTGCAGCTCCATTTGCATTGCGGGTCTTGGACCCAGTTCATCACAGTGGCATCCGTGTAGCAACAGGGGCCTTCTGCACGAGTCCCATGGCAAGCCTTCTTGCTGAAGCTGGGGTTCCTTCCCTGCGATTCCAACAGCAACAGATAATGCCTTCGTATGTTGCTCGTATTTAAGCCTTACCTCACCACCCAAATCGCAGGCTCGTCTTCCTGCTGTTGCACTCACCTCCCCACAACAACGGTCAGTCGGGTCTCCCGATTGCTGTCCATGTTCATTTCCTTCTTTCGTCCCTTGAGTCCTTTCCCACCCCTCTCACTTTTCACTGCCCTTCTCATACTCCTCCTTGGATCATTCCTCATCCAGCTTTGGTTGGACTTGTCCCATGATTCAAAAGCCTCTGTTGCACTATTGTCTTTGTCGCCAGTTTCAAGCAGTTCTTGATAAGTTCTGTGGTGCGGAATTTGGATACACCGATGGTTCCCTAGTCGATGGCCGTCCTGGATATGCCCATGGTCAGCATGTTGAACAACATTAATTTCCCTGTGGGAGTAGTGTGTTTACTGCAGAACTTGTCACATTTATTGGGCCCTCAAACATCTCATGTCCTGCTACGGGGAGTCTATAGTTATCTGTACTGACCCCTGAGTGGCTTGCAAGCCCTTGATCAGTGCTTTCCAAAACACCCTTTGGTGCAGGCAAGTCAGGATTCTGTGTACAGTCTGGGCAAGTCTGGTCACTCTATGGTCTCTGTTTGGATCCCAAGCCACATTGGCATCTCGGGGAACGAACATGTCAACCACCTGGCCAGGCAGGCTGCCACCTCACCCATACTCGAAATCTATCTCCAAGAATGGTATCTTCAAAGGGTGTTAAATCTGAAGGTACTTGGGCTTTGGACTGCTGAGTGGGCCGACTTGAACGCACCAAATAAGCTCCGTGCCATTAAGCCCTCTACGGTGATGTGGAGGTCCTCCGTGTGGGTCTCTCGTAGGGAGTCGGTTATACTCTGCCGACTACGCATTGGCTGTAAGTGGTTAACACACAGTCACTTCTTGTGTTGAGAGGACCCACCAGATTGCCATTGTGGCGCCCTGTTGACAGTGGTCCACATCCTGAGGTGACAATGCCTCTGTGGATAATACTGTTTTACATTTTATTTGCGCAGCTGGTTTTTACTATTCCATTTCATGCATTTAGTGCTTTAGCCTGATACTCAGGTCCACATTTCCCCAGTACTTTTAGGTAATTGACAGCCTCTTTCTTTCTGATAAGAGAGATTTTTAGTGTGTACAGCATGGCTGGCTCATCTGTTTTTATCCCAGTGATCAGCCAGCCATGGCATTCTGCTGTAAAATTCTAGTCACATGCAACACTATTTTTATCCTTTTTGTGTTTTCCCCCCGTGTTGTTAGTGAAATGTTCATTTTGATCTGTATCTCTTGATAATTCTCCTTCTGTGTTGTCTCTATATAATGTTTTTGTCTCGTCAAAATGGAACATCTTTGCTAGGAACAGGGGACTGATGATATTGTAGTTTAGTCCCCTATAAAATAACAACAGCAGTTTGTGGGGAGGATCCATATGGCACAGGCTGTGTAGCAGTCATTGACGTGAGCCACATTATGCAGTGCTGCATGTTCTGGAACAGAGTGGTCTAGCTGTCTCCTTGCCACAGTTTGATGTTGGCCATCTATTTGTATAGACAGTTTGGTACTGGTCGTGCCCACGTAGAAAGCTGCACAGTGGTTGCAGCTCAGTTTGTAGATAACTTCACTGCTTTTCACAGGTTGCCTTGCCTTTTATGTGATAGGAAATGCTTGTGACAGGACTGGAGTAGGTGGTGGCGGGATGGTGGATAGGACATGTTTTGTATTTATTGCATGCTTATGGAATATCATCACAGCTGTGCAATTGGATGCATGATTTCCTATAAAAACTGATAACTGATGGTAAGTCATAGAGTAAAACAGAAGTGACACCTTGCATTCCCCAGGACAGTGTTGTAGGATCCCTACTGCTACATGTCTATATAAACAATTTAGGAGACCATCTAAGCTGCTCTTTTAGACTGTTCATGGAATATTTTGTCATTAATTGGTTAGCAGTCACCAGAAGATCAAAAGTAGCTGCAAAACAATTAAGATATCTGCATGGTGCAAAACATGGCAGTTGACTCTGAATAATGAAAAGTGTTAAGTCATCAATATAAGCACAGAAAGAAATCTGTTAAACTTCATTTACAGGGTAAATCACTGAAATCTAAAGGCTGTAAAGTCAATCAAATACCTAGAAACTATAATTATGAGCAACTTTAATTGGAAATAATACACACAAAATATCATAAGGGAGGCCAACCAAAGGCTATGTTTCATTGGCCAAACACTTTAGAAAATGCAACAGCTCTACTAAAGAAACTGCATATACAACAACAATGGTCTTTCCTATTTTGAACAAACAAAATGGGCATTCTACAGATTGGAGCATGCAATGTTGTATCCCTTAATCTGGAAGGTAAGGAGAAAATTTCAAAAGAGAAATGGATAGATATGATGGGGATTAGTGAAGTTTGGTGGCAGAATAAACAGGATTTCACAGAATGTTGTTGGCGTCTGAAAAGAGAGATCACCCCAGGGAATGTTGTAAAATAACTGTGTGGAAAAAATGTTTCCTTGAGCAGTTGAAAGTGTCCTATATTGGTTTACTTTTTCAATCTTGGTTGTAAATTACTGACAGTGGTAGGAAATAATATGGTTGTCAACAGATAATGTATAATTGAAATATATTTTGTAACATAAATTATTGACCTTGTTTTTCTAGAAAATGGGATACGATTGTTAGTAACTGAGGCATTATTAACTTTTAGCATCTCAAAAATATGAAAAAAATCTTGTTTAAAACCAAAACATCATTTAAAATATAGTAAAATGCAGAGCTGTGTGATGTATATGAAAATATTATCTAACAATACAGTTTGTTTAAAACTAATGTATACATTCTTTAAAACAGATATCTCTCTTTAAGTAAAGAAAATACAAAAGCAATACAATTTTGTGGCATACCTTAAGGTCCAACTAAACCTGGTAAATATTCAAATGGCCTGGTTTTGCAGTGTAAAATGTATTCTTGACAGTACCCCACACATAAAAATCTAAAGGAGCTATGTTGGGAGATCAGGCTGGAAACTGGACACTGCCTCTTCGTCCTACCCATCTGGCAGGGAATATGCAACAGAGAAACACACAAATATCAATATAAATGAGATTGCATGCCATCCTGTTGAAAGTAATAATTTCCATTTAGTAAAAAGAGGTTAAGACCAGGAGTAAGCATATACAACCTTTCTAAGTAACTGTGGCTTCGACTTTCTTCAAAGAAGTATGGTCTGATTAACCCTCTACATGACAGATCACAACAGACTATGTCCAGTAGATTAACATGCTGTTCTCACTGGTCTCGTACACATTATGGCAGTTAATTGTTCTGTTAAGTATGTCACTTCATCTGATCAAATAATTAGATCTAGGTGTGTGTGTGTGTGTGGGGGGGGGGGGAGGGGGGGAGAAAGATATTTTGATACTGGCTTCCACATATTGTGTGGATGCCAGGAACTCTATTTGAAAATCTTCTTTCCTTTTTTTAAAATGCAAGCCACTGTTACTACTGCCACTAATACTGATGATAATAATAATAATAATAATAATAATAATAATAATAATAATAATTAATAATAATAATGACATATTAAATATTTATTCATTAATCTTTTCTGCACAATTACTGTCATTTTGGTGTTATTTAATGACAATGACTCTCATGTTGGCGTTTTTTCATTCTCAAGTAAAATGTTTTGGAGTGACAGCGAATGAGACGTGTCATTAATTGACACCTAAATAAAAATAAATGTGCAGCAAAAATTAAGTAATAAATATACTAATATGTCAGTAAATGGCTTTATACATGCTGCAGGCCCACCTGAGAGAAAATGAAAATAACTATAATAAATGGTGGTGGTGGTGGTGGTGGTGGTAGTAGTAGTAGTAGTAGTAGTAGTAGTGTAACTCACTTTTATTTAAAAACAAAAAGGAGTGGAGCCCCTCAACACTTGCAGTAGCATGGTGACTAACTCAATAAGTTTACTGTCACCTCTGCATTTGTTAGTAACTTACTGTTATTCCCCTCTGACTCCAACATTATGATGTTATCTGTATGTATAGTTGTGATTACCCACTAATACAATCCATTGAGAGATAGAAGTGAACAAAAAGCTTTCGAAATAAGAGTGGTCCTAAGGGCAGGGGAAAAATGCCAAGGCAAGTGCCAAGGGAATAAAACCATTTGTGAGAGTCTGGTGTAGAAACTGTATGCTCTCAAGCATCTTCTGCATAAGACTCCTAGTCTAGATTGTCAGTTATGATTAATGTAGATTGAAGCACACAATCCCACGTCTGGTGCAAATTTTCATTCTAGGCCTCAGCCTATATTTGTTATTCTTCTTAGAGAAATCGCCCATATCATCTACATTTCTTATGGCTGGGTCACTTCCCTGGCAATTTAAAAGATGCCAACTCAGTGTCTTTAACAGATGCATTTGTTCATTTAACATGCACTGTACACTTCTGAACCCCATACCTAATGCCTTGTGTGTTTTCATTGTGAGAAGTAAAAATGCAGAGAAATATAACTTTCAAAAACCTTCTCTCTTTTTTCCTGAAAAGTTAGCAAGTACATGTGCATTTAAATGAAACAGCATAAAACTTTCATAACTTTTTAACACCATAATTTACAAAATATGACACTAAAGCATGTAATCATTTTTTCATTATCTAACTTATCTCTGTAATTGTGGGCTGACAGAGTGGTGAAAAATTAAGGAAATGCTGTTTCTTTCAGTCATTTGTGTCCAATTCCAGGAAGTCAATCTTTCTGTTTTATTTATTTATTTATTTATTTGTACAGAAAAATCTATCTTACCTTGCTCAGCTGCATGTAGTTTGCCAGTCTGTTGGTAGCTCATTTGGTGAGCCTGTGAATGGGTGCCTTCTTCTGACTGGAATTCTCTTTGAAGCCTAGCCATGTAGTCACTTACTCATGCAGGTGATAGAATTGTATCTTCTATTTAATGTAACTTTTAATTTTTAGAATTCTCAACTATTTAAGACACTTATTTATTACAGATACTACTTTCTTCTTCAGAAGGTAGCATGGAAATCTGGAAGATGATGTACATAAAAGAACACTTTTAGTAAATTTGAACATTGGAAAATCCAGGTTGCAGTGTCAACAATATAATGAAAATAGGTTGCAACATATGATACTCAGCTGCTGTGGCCCACTGCTGGAGACAGTAGTCAAGTGTGCACAAGTTGTGCCTGAATGATTGTGTGAATATGTGTGATTTCTTTCTCTCGTGAATGCTGTAGCCAAAAATTTAAGTTGCATGGGTGTGATTATCTTTTCTACCTGCATATTATGAAGATTTAAATGCTTGCTGTCACAACATCTTTCTTTAACTTAAGAAATTGCATATTCTCCAAACCAGCTTCAGCATCCATGGGACGAATTAAACAGAAAATATCCAAAATGGAAATTCCATTTTTACCAAATGGAACTTACTCCTGTCTATTTTTCTCCTATCTGTCTGGTGTAATACCCTACTCTGTCAACCAGGATCTGAAGAAACAAGGAACACACAATCAGTTACAGTACATATAGGCATCCACTTATTCATAGAGGCATGACACATTTTGAAGCTCAGTAACTTCCTGAGAAACTGCCATTACTTCTGTGTTATTTATGTTGCTGACAGCAGGTAGTGAGAAACCTCAATTAACCATAGAATCTTTTACTTTTGCCACCCCTTGTATGTTACTCACTGACACTAAATATAGTGTATGTCAGGAGGATACAAGAGCTGTCCCACTTATGCCATCCTGTCACTGACACAAAATACAACAGCCTACAGTGTAAGGACTGCAAAACATGATAGTTGGTGCTTGATGGCTGTTGTAGTGCTGTGATATTGATTTCTGTGATGTTAATCGGTTGTGTGATAGCTTGTTCGGTATTCGAGATAAATGTACTGTACTTCCTTGCCACAACAAAGGCGGGAAACAAACAAAACATTCTCCTATAATTCAAAATCTCGAGGTACCACTAAATATAAAACCATTGGCACTTTTAAAAAAAGATCGAAAGGAAGCACGAGATTTTTTACTAATAAATGTTTTTATAATATGAAAGAATTTTTTTTAGCAAGGTATCTTCATTTGTCATGTTATTCATTACAAATTTGTATGCATTTTTTTCCTTCCCACATATGATGGTCATGAACTGTATCATTTACCTATAGTCCAAAACAAATATTGGTTTTTGTCTAAGACTAAAGAAATAATTTGAAAGAAAAGTAAAAGAAAGTTAGGTAATGCCCTATATTAAAACACTCAATATAACCAGAATGATTTGAAGGATAATATAAATAATTCATCCATCTAGTTGGGAACTCAAATGCAGGGGTGTACCTAGGGGTTGGCAGGAGTGGCTCCCACCAGGGGTGCAAGAGCAAGGGGGGCAAAAATTCAAAAGGCTGCCGCCAATGCGAAGGAGCACCAAGCTGCCCTCTGAAAAAATAATGCTGCACCGTGGCCCGTGTTATCTTTTTAGATAAACTTTTGAAAAATACGACTCCTAATAATTTATTCTTGATTTCTTGGCAGTGCTTAGCTAATATACAGAGCTATTCAAAAATAAGGAACATATTTCAAACATTTATTGTTTCTAAACTAAGAAAGATAGACACAGAGTTCCAATGTACCTAGGAAGACAACAGATGGAATTTTCATAAAAGTTTATCATATATACGGGCAATCCATTCAATCAGTCTAGTATGGAAAACAGCCAAGATTGCTGATAATTTTTCACATAAATGATTGGTTTCAGCTGATTTAACAGCCATCTTCGCATCTTTCATTTCATTCACCACAGGGCAAAGAAAAATAATACTTATTAGGCAACATTATTGTTGTTTTGTTATAATATAAATAAAATAACAAAAGTGTCATTCTCTAATGTGTTGTGGTCACACTAAGTTAAGACAAAACTGACAAAATTAGCTGCCTAACTCACAATATGGTACCAGATGGTAAATCTGCTTATACCGAAGTGGTTGTTTACTAAATTGACAGTGAAAAGTACATTGAACTGTAGTAAGATACTCCAGTGTAGGTAATTGGGTCACAAAAATGATTTTTCCTGTTGTGTCCCATTGCACCCACTGCAGACTATCAACATGACAAGTAACAGTGCCATTTCGGTTGAAATTGGAACTTCTTGCCAGACTGTTCAAACTTTACAGTGTTGTCTGAACAGAAACATTGGAATTATGCTTCTATCTTTTGTAGGTTGGAAGATATAAATGTTTGAAATCTGTTCCTTCATTTTGATTTTGAATAGTCCTGTACATTACCCAAGTGGAAACTACTTACGCCTTGAACTTTTTTATTAGAGCACGACAGCATATAACCTTGCAAACCCGTCATTGTGATACTAGGTGGTCAACCAAATGAAGAGCAGTCACCACATTAGAAATAACACTGAACAAACTGTATGCAAGTCTGGAGGGAATTGCTGATATTAACCAAGACAAATGGAAATTGTCAAATATGATTAAGGAAATCGGAGATGAAGGCATTGGTTCAGCAATTCACTATGCAACATCGACGATAATTTTGCTGAAAAAAGACGGAAGAGCATAAGCCAACGTCTTTCAGATTCAAACAAAGAAATACATGATGACGATCTTGACTCAAAACAGGGGTTGCAGAGGGAAATAAAGTTGGTTCATGATCAAATCCAGCCAGAACTCACAAAGAGGTATGAGGCAATGGCTTCAATATCTTCAGAATTCTATTTTCTAACAGGGTAAGCTCTAAAAAAAGAGCCAATTGATGTTCTCCTTAAACATGCTACAGATTTTGGGATTAGAATATTTAATGATGTAGATATTGATGAGCTGTCATATTGGAATTTTTTTGAATGCAAGCTAAAGAACTCATTAATGATGTTGAAAAAAGCAACTCCACTTGACATTGTTAAAAAGATTAACGAGCTTTCTTTAGAAGATATATATCCGAATATCCAAATAGGAGTTATGGCGGCCTCTTGTGAGTGAAGCTTCAGTATAAGAAAGCTCATTAAGAATTATTTAAGATCGTCCATGGGACAGGAACATTTATCAAATTTAGTCACTTTATCGATTCAACATGAAGAGTTAGCACAACTTAAATCAGAGGAGTTGATTGATAATTTTCTGATAATCAAAGCTAGGAGAGTAGCATTTATGTATATTAACTAAGTTTAATTACAGTATTACATTAAATTCCATACAGCTATTCCTAGCTACTCAATGTATTTTGAAATACACTTTGTAAAATATAACGAGTTTTTGTATTTAAATGTGTGTTTCCATTTCTTAATCCTTCATAACACTTCAGATCCTGGGCTGTAAATTCGTTTCTTCCTTAAATTTCTGTAAATTAGCTATATTGCCTACCTATCTTTATATGCCAAGAAACACCTTCACATTTTTTTCTAACAAAGAAAAATATCACTCTCTCTGTATTGTTAAGGGGGTGGGGTCTTTGCTTTCTGGAGTGTTCTTTAGAGGGCGCCATTTTACATTCTTGCCAGGGACACCACATACCTAAGGTACACCACTGCTCAAATGCAAACAATCAGAAATCAAGGGGAAGTAGAATACTGAAAATCGCCCTAAAATTGTGAAATTTCCTGCTCATAAATTCAAAGTACTGTCAATCTTTATCTGACCAGCTAATGTAAATCCAGTATTTATTAGTTTAAATGTAAGTAATTCAGAAGCCAGTAATTTTACACTGAGGTGACAAAGCTAATTGGTTGCTGCCTAATACGGAGTCACACCTTCCAAAGTGCAACACTTCAATGTAGCTTTCACTCGATGAATCATTGGAAGTCCTGTGCAGGAATATGGAGCCTTGTGCCTCTACAGCGATTTACATGTACAGAGACATCTACATGGGTTCTCCACAAATCACACTAGCAACTGGCAGAGGGTTCAGTGAACCTTTATTTATAATTTCATTCTCAGATATCACACAGGTAGAAGGAACAACTAAATCTGTTTGAGCTCTGATTTATCTTATTTTATTATGATCATTTCTCCATATGTAGGTGGGAGTCAATAATATATTTTTGCATCCAGAATATATAGTTTGTGATTGAAATTATAAAAGCAGGTCTTCACACAATGAAAAACATTCTTGTGAAGATTCCCATCCCCAACTCAGTTATCCTTGTGTTATTGCATGAAAGGTGGTAATTATGGGAGTGGAAGGGCTGGTATCAGAGATTACTTGTGTTTATAAAAACTTCATTAAAAATACAGATCAATTTAAAAAAAAAAAAAAAAAAAAAAAGAGAGAGAGAGAGAAACCTTATTGAAACTGACAATAAAGACAACCTTCAGATAAGTAATTGACCACTATGATAGTTTTATACAACACCCACATTAAAAAGGGGGGGGGGAGATTATCTGACCTACAAAAGGTTATTAATAATCACCAAGAAATTACAGCAGCTGATAACAATAGTTCTTTTGAATAATAATAATAATTATTATTATTTTATGTGGTACCTCAGTAGCCAACATATAAACAATTATGTAAATTTGAAAATTGCTATTATAAATGAACAGTTTAAACTAACACTAAAACTAGTAGCTGCAATCACCTAATCAATTACATTAACTTTGAACACATCACAAATAGGATAACATTAGTAAGTGTATTTAGACACAATAACCAGTCAAGGAATACAGAAGATAACTTAATCAGTAATGCAGAAAGAAAACAGATAAACAGGAACATAGTTTGATGGTTTATAAAATACAGCAGATCATTAGAACATTTGGTTAAATGACATGAAGCAGGAACGGTGCCAGTGATCGGTAAACTTAACAACAGCTAGTGACTACAGCTAAGAACAGAAGGGGGATGGAAGGAGAAGGTAGTTGGTAACCAAAAATGTGAACTGTGCAAATTCATCTGTGGGGCGGCAGTATCTCCACATGGAAGGAATAGGCCCTACCAAATAGAACACCTGTTCCCCAGACAAGGCAGGGTAACAAACGGCCACACGGCAAATAAAACCACAGACCCACTTAGCAATCAAGAAATTAATGAATTTGAATAAATCAATAATTCAAGATGATGATCAATACTGATATGTCGGGAACGAGAATGCAAATTTGATAATCAGTAATGAAGAGGACACATGGACATTAGACCAAGGCAGCCTCTGGGGTTTGGTTATGAGGCCTAGTCAAAGTGACGTGCACACACATAGAAAAATAAAGTTACCAGGAGAAAGTTGGAGCATTAGGCAGAAACTCAAAACAGGGTACTAGACACAGCAGAATCATATCAACTGGAGCCACGGAAAACAGTATCTGCATTCCACATGAAGATGACTGGAAATACACACTGCAAAAGGGTGAAAAAATACTCATCTTGAAGTCACCAAAGCCATAACTTGGCCCACTGCAATGCTATGACTCAAAATTACAAAACTTGATGTTCTGGTGATGAATACACTAGTCGGATGTCACCCCGATGTACTTAATGGGAGAAGATGAAGAAACAGAGCAAGCTCGGAGTAATTCCAGAGCGGACACTCTACAACCAGCCACTGGCTAAGTTGTTTTCACTGTTGGCTCCCCATGATAACTCGCATCGCCCAGTGTCGAGCCGGCTGTCAATACAGCCACCCGGAACTACATGCCCTTGCCAGTGGTGACTACTGGACATTAAAGCCGCACTGTCTCTTCGTGGTTGCAGATCCACTCGCCGTTTCCTTAGTCAGTGCCAAACTCCCTGTGCCTTGTGCACGTGCCATCAAATATACTCACCAATTGCAGCAAATAGGTCGGCTGCGAGACAAATGACAAAGGAAAACTAAGCCACACCACATATGGTGAAGTAACGAAGAGATTACGATATCCAACTTGGAGCAAGGTAGCTGGTGCCAATACAAGTAAACCAAGCCAGCACAGATCATTGTGAAAGTGTTACTGGTACAGAATTTTGTACAAGAACTGACATCTCCATTGTTTTTCATAAATATTTGATAACATTCATATCATGCAATTTGGGTAGCGAAATCACTGCAGGGTGTGAAAGCATAAAAAGCTAGGTGTGTGTGTGGGGGGGGGGGGGGGTTAAAAGGAAAGAGAAAACTATACTAAGCTTACGTTAAGGATGGGGGAGGGGGGGATTGAGGTGTTTCTCCTCCTGTTTCCTTTCCTGTAGTAAGACTTATCTGCCAAATGATGACTGGAACTGACCCATTTTTCTGTGATGGTATAGGAATTACACACAGTCATTGGCTGCCTATAAAGTTTTATTGCCATTACAGACTTAATGTTTTGACCAACAAATGATTTCTTTTGGCAGTTTTGATGCTATGAGCATTACTGAAACCTCATTCACAAGCACCTGGTGACAGAGGCACTGAATGGACTTCCCTTATTAATTTTTTCAAGTGTTTAAGGTTAACGAGCATGACTTGTATGCTCTTCATTGTGATACAGCTGTGTCATCATTCAAACCATCTGATTTATATACTTCATCAGATTTATGCAGGGTGTTACAAAAAGGTACGGCCAAACTTTCAGTAAACATTCCTCACACACAAACAAAGAAAATATGTTATGTGGACATGTGTCCGGAAACGCTTAATTTCCATGTTAGAGTTCATTTTACTATTTACAGATGAGGCTTCATTCCAATGTGATCAAATTGTAAATTTTCACAATCAACATGTGTGGGTTGACGAGAATCCGCTCGCAATTGTGCAATCACCGTCATCAACACAGATTTTTTTCTGAACATTTGGGCAGGAATTGTTGGTGATGTCTTGATTGGGCCTCATGTTCTTCCACCTATGCTCACTGGAGCACGTTATCATGATTTCATATGGGATACTCTACCTGTGCTGCTAGAACATGTGTCTTTACAAGTAGGACACAACATGGGGTTCATGCACGATGGAGCTCCTGCACATTTCAGTCGACATGTTCGTACACTTCTCAACAACAGATTCGGTGACCGATGAATTGGTAGAAGCGGACAAATTCCATAGCCTCCGCACTCTCCTGACCTCAACCCTCTTGACTTTCATTTATGGGGACATTTGAAAGCTCTTGTCTACGCAACCCCGGTACCAAATGTAAAGACTCTTCGTGCTCGTATTGTGGACGGCTGTGATACAATACGCCATTCTCCAGGGCTGCATCAGCGCATAAGGGATTCCATGCGACGGAGGGTCGATGCATGTATCCTCGCTAACGGAATTCATTTTGAACATTTCCTGTAACAAAGTGTTTGAAGTCATGCTGGTACATTCTGTCACTGTGTGTTTCCATTCCATGGTTAATGTGATTTGAAGAGAAGTAATAAAATGAGCTCTAACATGGAAATTAAGCATTTCCGGACACATGTCCACATAACATATTTTCTTTCCTTGTGTGTGAGGAATGTTTCCTGAAAGTTTGGCTGTACCTTTTTGTAACACCCTGTATATTTCAGAATTGCTATACAATACACTTTTACCACTAACTTCATTTACTTCAAAAACTTCTTAGGCCATCTTAAGCCAAACAATGGGTAGTGACTAAGTCAATCTTATTTGCAGAACATTTCAAAGTGTTATATAATTTTTCTTGCTATACACATTCCAAATAAATAACACTTTATTGTGTTTATATGTGTTGAGTTTCTTTTCCTTCTTTGCTATACTGTCTCTTGAACAAGGCAGATTAGTAGATGAAGTTCTAATTGTTTTACACACAGTTGCTGAGAAAAATACAAGCACTGCACAACTTCACTAGTCTGTCTTTTTCAGTAGCTGAAGTAAACATTAATTGTGGGCGATTCTTTTTCCAGGCTCTGAAAAAATATTTTCTATTGCACTTGTCAGTCTCTTATGATGCAGGGTCACCATTATCATGCCTTAGTACTTAATCTTCATTAAAATACAGACACTCCTCCAAGATAGCTTCTGGGTATTTTACTTAAGTTTTCCCATGCATTTTCATTTTATAAAACCTGTGATATCACAGAATCTTCTTATGATATATTAGTACTAACACTATCAGTTTTAAAGAAATTGATTATTAATCCACTTTTTATATGTTCAGTTACATCAAATTTTGGTGTTCACTCCACTGACAACAATGATTTACAATGTCTACTTCTGACAAGTACTTTCTGAAGACATTTGTATGGACAGGAAGAGGTCAGAGTCTTTTGAAATGTAGTGTTACAGAAGAATGCTGAAGATTAAGTGGGTGGATCGTGTAACTAATGAAGAGGTACTGAACAGAATTGTGGAGAAAAAGAATTTTTGGCATACCTTGACTAAAAGAAGGGATCGATTGGTAGGACAAATTCTTAGACATCAAGGAATTGTGAATTTAGTGTTGGAGGAAAGTGCGTGGGGTAAAAATCACAGAGGGAGACCAAGAGATGAATATAGTAAGCAAATTCAAATGGATGTAGGTTCCCGTTCTTATAAGGAGATGGTGAGGCTTGCTCAGGATGGAGTAGGTTGGAGAGCTGCATCAAACCAGTCTCAGGACTGAAGACGACAACAATAACAACAACCACCACCTCTGACAATGCAGAGTGTGGAGTTGCCAAGCCTATAAGCTCAAATGCCACTCTGTATAACATTATGAGAGCAGATTAAGTATTTCCAATTGATTGTTGATCATATTCTAAAAATTTAGTGGTATTCATGATGTTCAGTGTATTACTGTTAGTCGAGTAATAAAAATGACACATGAAGTGGTAATAATTTGTTAATGTATGTCTTACTGTTAGTCTCATTGTAATTAACTACCCCTCCCTCTAGTATATTTTAGTGGAAAGGGGGAATCTTTGGTATAAAATCATTAGTGGAGGGGGGGGGGCCTACCCATCCCGCCAGGATTTCAAACTAGTGACATTGTTCAAACAACTTACAGGTATGATGCCAGGTGACGTCGACGACAACGTCTATATTTCGACAGGACACCCTGCCATTCTCAAGCCACAAATGCACTCAAGGAAGCAATGTGCAAGCGTATTTAATACCTTGGTTTGCAAAGGGTAAACAAGGAAGATTACACACACAGTACAAGTCACTGCAGAGTCAACCAAAGGTGGCCAGACGTAAAAAATATTGATTGTGACTTAATTAACAGGTGAGGCAGCATTAATTCTGTCCCTATGTTTTTTGACGAGAGGCAGTGCTGACAGCAGCAGCTTCCTTAATAACGATGCGCATTGTCATATGCAAAAATTCCATTGTTGTTTGAGAACACAAAGTCCATAAATGGCTGCAAGTGGTCTCTGAATAGCTGAATATAACCATTTATAGGCAATGATAGGTTGATTTTGACCAGAGGACCCAGTCCAGTCCATGTAGAAACAGCCCACACCAGCCACCACCAGCTTGCACAGTGCCTTGTTGACGACTTGGGCCCACAATTTCATAGTGTCTGTACCACACTTAAATCCTACCACTGGCTCTTATCAACTACTCATCTGACTGAGCCACGGTTTTACTGCCCTCTAGGGTCTATGGGCAGGTGACATTTGTGATACCATATGCAGAGAAAGTGGGACTGTGGATTTATTAAAATGTGTGAGAGAACTTAAACATACCAAAATACTATAGATGTTTCCTAGCAAAATCCAGATAAAATCTTAGTAATCTGGATGATATTCTGGGGAAGGACTCTTTCAAGTAACCGACATAGGACAGCAATTGAATTTCTCCACTGCTAATAAGTAGTCACATAGCCAAATTGACATGAAAACCAAAAAATTTCATTGGTCAAACAGCCCTGAAAAATATTTTTGTAAAAATATTCATAAGTGGAGATGTTATCCATCTGGGTTGGCAGGTAGCCCTACACATAATGCAGGAGAGGAAACCTCAAAAATGAATTCAGTAGTTGCTATTGGAAAGGTAAGTTGGAAAATTTTCGATTGGATTATGCCAAGAAATGCGACACAGAAGGTATGGAGAAGCAGAGGAGCTCCTGGTACATTTGATTTTCTTTTCTATTCTCAGATGGCAGTATATTCTGTTTGGATCCTTAGCAGTGTTGCAGTAATTAGGACTGTATTCAGATTATGGTGATGTGATGGGCTGCACCAAACCAGATCAGAGAGATTGACTCATACAGATGTATTTAACATGAGAGTACAAGCAGTGCAGTTAGTGCCTGCAATCCAGTGCAGTTGTCTTTATTTTAAACAGAAGCTGATGTATCACAGTCGAATAGTTTATAATTCAGTGGTATGCTATCTTTGGCATGAAGGAGACAGAGGGCTAGACACTAATATATTTGCAAATTTCAGTCTTATATTTTTTATATGTTGATAACATTAGAAACATAGCAGATGGTATGGCAATTATTCAAAATCGTTTTCCTAAGGTGCCTTACTGCATAGGGTGTGGCTGCTCCCTGTCAGGGGTTTGAGTACTCCCTCGGGCATGGGTGTGTGTGTGTGTGTGTGTGTGTGTGTGTGTGTTGTGTTGTGTTGTGTTGTGTTGTGTTGTGTTGTCCTTAGCATAAGTAAGTTCAAGTAATGTTCTAGGGACATATGACCCTAGCAGTTTGGTCCCTTAGGGTTACAAACATTTGAACATTTTTTAAAACTTTTCCTAAAGGATGTGCCCAATTTGAATGCAGTAGTGTGCATTCCACAATTGAACATATGAAGAGAAACTTGGTGCTACATTGCCTGACAAATTGTTGTAATAAAGATAACAATAAGTGGTAAATGGGACCAGTATAAATTAACTTTGTACCTTGTGACATTTTTAAAGACTCATCTTAATCTTTATATTACAAATAAATTAAACAAGAAATGAAGCACCAGACGTAGGTCTGGTCTATGATCAATCTGGGTGTGTTGAATATGAACTGAATTTTAAAGACGATTGAAAATTATTTCTAAGAGGCTACAACATAATTTTTTAAATATAAAAACTTTAAAATGAAGTAACATATTCAATGTCTATAAAATCAGTTACTTTAAGAGGTTATCATCATTATTATGAAGGTTTTATTGACAAATAATATAAAGTGAATTCCGGGAAGAACACAAACATTATTTCCTTGACTTTTATTATATGTGAATAAGCTTTAAATCATCATCATCATTTAAGACTATGTCTTTCAGCATTCAGTCTGGAGCACAGTACCCTGTATAAAATTTGCCCATGATGCCCTATATAATGCTAACATTGATGTCTCATCTGATGTTAAGCCTGTTACTTAAGAATCATTATTGATGAAATCCATGTACTTTCTCCTTGGTCTACCTCAACTCCTCCTACCCGCTAACATCGAACCCATGAGTCTCTTAGGCAGTTATGCTGGAGCATGTGTGTAATGTGACCCCACCATCTAAACATATTTGCTCTAACTGCTTCATCTATGATGATCATTCCCAGTTTTCTTTTATTTCCATGCCATTAACTTTGCTACATCTTGATTCCAGTTCTTTCACCATGTTGCTGTCTTGTGAGAAAATACGTTTTAAGTACTTGAAACTGCCCACCTGTTGTTCACTGTATTTGGCACTCAACATTTTAAAATCTCTTTCCCACAGTCATTACATTACTTTTGGAGATGCTGATTTTGATACATAACCCTTACATCTCTGATCTTTCAACATATGATATATAAATAATATGAACAACAGTGGTGACAAGTCACAGCCTTGTCTTCCCTTTGAAACTGCTCTGAACCATGAACTCAAGTAGCCGTCAACTCTTTAACTGCTGTCTGAAATCTATACAAAGACCTTCAATTGCCTGCAGAGATTTGCTTCCTATTCCATTATCTCACAGAAATGACAATAGCTTCCTCCCAGGAACACAATCATAAGCCTTTTCTAGATCTACAACCTCTGACAAAGTTCAGTGAATAGTCCTGTAATGTTAATGTAGATCAACTATGAACTACAGTTACCTTACTGTCCTTTGAAATTGTCACCTCCACTGATCTCTGTGATACATGTCCTGGAAACTTTTCATGAAGTCTTCATTTGGTATGGTGTTCAAAAACCTCATCACATTTTGTAGATGTCAGGAATATTGTCAAATCTCTTTCCTTTAGAAGTGTGTTTAAGTCAAGGCAATAAGAAGAATTCTGGAGGATTGAGATCCAGTGAGTATGGGTGGATTTTAAAGTTGTGTGACCTCCTTTTTTGCTAGGAACTATTTGACAATATTGGCTTTGTGTGGGCGAGTATTGTCATGAATAAAAAACCAGGAATCATGTTGTACATACTGGGGTCGTATCCTGCATAGATGCTGCATGAAATAAGTCAAAATTTTAACATAACTTTCAGTGTTCAGTGTCGTTCCCTCAGGTAGAAAATCCTTGTGAATAATGACGACTATCAAAAAAGTTGATGAGCATCACTTTGATCTATGATTTTTCAGCTCTGACCTTCATCAAATGAGAAGATGACAGAGAATGCCATTACACGCTTTGCCATATCATTTCAGGGCCATACAGGAGATACCAGGTTTCATCCTCAGTGACAATATGGTTCAAGAAATTTGGTGTCACATCCACCGATTCAACAAAATGCTGTCAAGCCTCTAAATGTGCCTGCTTCTGAGTGTCGTTCAAGTGATGTGATACAAGATGACCACACCTTTTCCTCTTCCCTGATTTCTGGGTAAGAATTCATCACATGGTTTCAGTAGTAATCTGCGGTTCATCCACTATCCTGTTAACAGATAATCAATGATTGTTGGTGATTAAAGTTCTCACTTTCTCAATGCTTTCATCACTGACAGCGGTCGTCAGTTGTTTTCTATGGGGATTGGCAGCAACACTTTCCCGGCCTCATCAAAAATGGGCGAACCATTTGAACAAACACTACTCACTTCATTGACAGTGCTTGTTCTCCATAAACATGTACCAGCATCACATGTGTTTCTGTAGGTGTTTTGCCAAGCTTAAAACAAAACTGTAAATTGCTCCTTTCATTGTTCGTTGTCCAAAAACTTTATTATCAGAGGTTGTATAAAACAAAGACTTTAAATTGAAATTAAATTAATTGTATGTGTTTGTATATTATGTTAATCTAATAACATCAAAAACTATTTGTATGGACAAACTGTTAACTTGTATGTTAATAGTTGCTTATTAAAGAAACTCGTATTGAATTAAACTTGGTCAAAACTACCATAAAGTGGCAAAGAACTTCATATAGTACATAGATTGCTATACTTAGTTTATGGCTCAATGGTTCTTTTATCAAAACTAGACATAAGAGTCTTACAGGAGCCAGAGTCCTGATTTGAATGAAATTCTGTAATTACAGCCATTAATTATTATTTTGTATATGACTGGTTTTGGGCCAAGAGCTCATCTTCATATCTGTTAACAATAATTAATTGACAACTGACTGTAAGATACTGATGAGAAAATTCAAAGAATAAAAATATAAAAACATACCAATGTTTACAGTTACGTGTCAATTTATGAACAAAGTGTTCACTGTCATACCTAAAACACAGTAACCTCCTGGGACTTTAAATTACATGATACATTCATCTGTGAGGTGGAAGTTTAACAATTTAAAAGTAGCCTCTATAAGGAACAAATAATTGAATTTATCTGTAATGTCAAGATATAAAATTTATGCATCTAATTGAAATCAGTTAACCTTAAACACATTTCATTAAAGTTTTTATGAATGAAATCACTTTGTTCATTCAGTAATTTGTGCAGGTTTTTACCTGGTGTGAGTATATTTAAAGTTCTTCAATAGTGTGCAAATGAAAGTGTTTCAGGTGTTTTATGTAGCATCTCTTGTTGCTCACCTATAGTGTTAAACTCATATTTCCTGTATTTTATATCTGCTCTAAACTTTGTTCAACTACTATTGCTACAATGTTGTTTGTATAGTGCTTAAAAATTACCCAGAGTCTGCCCTGTACAATATTTGTCACATCTAGCACAGTTAATCTTATATAACCTGGAGTTACTGTATTTTTCATTTTTCCATGGTTTTGTATATGATTCAATGACTAACATTGCAGATTTTCATTCGACATCTCTTTAGTATGTCTCTAAGACTTATACACAAATTATAATTGATACATCAGCAAGTTTTAGCTTCCAATAAAATACATACTTTTGGGATATAAGGTTTAGCTATTGTAACAGTGAACAGTCTTACCAAAGGGCTTCCGTAGCCAACATGTTCAATAGGTAGATGGCGGACACAGGCTTGGCTCCCCGTCCTCTCCAATGTCACAGCATAGGATAAAAATATAAAGACAAATATTGTATTTCACCTTTGAGCAGTTTACATGCAATTAGTGTCATAGTTAATACAATAATAATATCTTGGACAACTGTTATTAAATACAATAAAATAATGCAATGTAGATACAATGCATATTTACAAGAACGACAGTAAGAACAAATTTCCTAGTGGAACAATTAAAAGATAATTTAACTACATAGTTAAATGAATGACAATGATAATAAATACTGTAATTAAACAGTTAAATGGCAGTATATTCATGAAACAGTAATTAAGTACACTCTAAGGGAAAAGAAGATGCACCAAGAAGGAATTATATGAATAAGATGGAAATTGGTAGGCATGATTTGTGTGTACAGCCAAAAAAGGTGTTTCAGAAAAATTGTATGATCTAGTCAATAGAAACAGCTTCACAGCAAGTCAATAATGTGTTGGTTCCTCTCTGTCCATTATGCAAGCTGTTACTTGGCTTGGCATTGATTGATAGTTGTTGGTTGTCCTCCATCAAAATCCTGAGCTGCTTGGAGGGTTCTCAATTGGTGAGAGATCTGGTGACCTTGCTTAGCAAAGTAGGGTTTTGTAAGCATGATGACATGCAGTAGAAACTTTTGATGTGTTTGGGAAGGCAGAATCAAAGCAAAGGATTGCTTGCCATTGCAAACAACAAAACAGGGTGTTGAATATCAGTAAGGTACCTTCGTGAACTTGGCACCCCACTTAACGAAATTGCTTTTTACTTTATACAATCTTAAAGAGCTTCGTTTGTAGTGGATTGTAGTGCCAAAATTTTTGTTTGTAGTTTTTCGGGAAAAAAAATATATATATATATGAGTCACTCAAAAAAATAGCCAGCACCCCACTTTTACGAAATAAAATTCTAATGGATGATATGTGTGGGAATCGTTTGTAGTGGTTTGTAGCGAACGAATTTTCGTTTGTAGTAACTTGTATATCCCACAAAATGTGTTCAAAATGGAAGGCACGAGGCAAATACTGCTGTGCACTGCACCCTCTGGCAGCACCCCACATTCAAGAAATTTAATTCTAATTGATGATATGTGTAGGAAATAGTATGTAGAGGTTTATAGTGAACTTGACGATTTCAATTTGTTTTACTTGAGTAATGCCGAATCACCACTTTCCACTTTACGTGATATGATATCCATTGATGTCATGTTCATTTTAAAAAAGAACTGTCACTGTATTCACTACAATATACGTTGTCACTCAGTCACTACAAAGCGCTAACTGAAGGCACCGAAAATGTGGCATGGCACCTCTGGTGGGCAGTGGGTTAGTTTGCCACCCAGACAGCACTTGACAGACCGCAGGTAAGACATGGTCACGTAAACGGATTAGGCGCAAGTCCCTCGGGTACAGCTATGTCGGCTGTGGCCAGGGGATGAGGACAACAGACTTCCAGTCTACCTGAGCCCTGTAAGGATTCTGAGAATATCCACTGGCTTGAAGTTATCAACTAACATTTCGACAGACGTACTGGGCAGAACCTCCCTCTTTATCCACATATAACACGCAGATATCTGCGTTGCTCACAATTTAATTCGAAAAAGTAAAAAGTACTGTAGATATCCGCATCTGTGCAAACCTCTACCTATATCATCCACACACACTGCATGCACTCCCATGCACTCTCTGTAACTGGCAGAACAGTCCAGCGCGGCCCCCCTATCGAGGAAGAAAAGAAAAATGGCCGGAGAGTTAAAAAGAACTATACACAGAAATACGTTCACTGTAAAAATTAGATACGATACCCACACAAACCAAACATTACAATTAATTTCTTCAAAATAGGAAGCAGGCTATTTCTGGTGTCAGATTTTTTCATAAAACTAAATCAAACAAAATTAAACACATTCAATCACACAACTGAAACTCTTGAAGAGTGTGACAAAACGAATCTTCCACAAGTAGGGAGCCAGCAGCACACTGAGCATGAAGCTCATGTAACGCAGCAGTGGCTTTCCAGCCAAGTGCGTTGAAAACAGGTTGTGGATTAAACAAAAAACCACAAACGAAAATGTGTTCACTACAAACGATTTCCTGCTAATATCGTCCATTAGATTTAAATTTCTTGAAAGTGGGGTGCTGGCAGTGGGTGCAGTGCACAGCAGTATAGACCTCGTGCCTTGCGTTTCGAACAGATTTCGTGGGATATACAAGTTACTACAAATGAAAATTCGTTCACTACAAACCACTACAAACAATTTCTTACACATATCATCCATTAGAATTTAATTTCTTAAAAGTGGGGTGCTGGCTATTTTTTGAATGACCCATAATTTTTTTTTTCCCCCCGAAAAACTACAATCCACTACAAATGAAGCTCTTTAAGATTGTATAAAGTAAAAAACAATTTCTTTAAGTCTGGTGCCAGGTTCACGGAGGTCAGTAGGGTACCACCGTAGTGTGATGATGCCATGATTGACAGTTAAAGGGATCCTGTTATGAAATGAAATGGCACCCCAGACTATGACTCCTGGTTTTAAGGCCCCATGGCAAGCTACAGTTAAATATCTCACCACTGTCCCGGGTGCCTTCAGTCATGTCTTTGCTGGTCATTAGGCTTCAATTGGGGATTCACCCACTTTACAAGATGAGATGTTGTAGGCTGGGTAGACATGTAAAATGGGACAAACGGCAAACTGTGCTGAAACTAACATCAGTCTTTACTGCTGGGTACTGTACAAGAATGTCTCAATGCAAAGTGAACCAAATACACCTAACAGGCCCTTGCAGACAACAAATGCTACCATGGCATTGGCAGTTATGTCTGAAATGGGCATCTGATCACCACTGACCATTGGCAAAGTGGAAAATGATTGCATGATTTGATGACTCTTGAGACCTTCGTCATGCCATTGAAAGGGTATGAATCTGTAATCTTCCATGGGAACAGCTCCTTGACACCTGAAATGCTGGAAATGGTGGCAGCTCAATAGTGCTTTGGGGAACATTCACAAAAGGATCCGTTGGTCCAGTGGAGATTGTGCAATGCACCATGATGGTTAAGAAGTATAAGTTTTGTAAGCCTCTGATAAACACTTAATAAAGCCTGGTAATATTTAGCAATGAATTTATAAAAACTACACCTAAAAACGTGTTACATTTATCTACGAAAATCATATATTTCTGTATAATAATATTATGATAACACTGTTACACGCTTCATGCTCGACATTAATATATGTTGCGGTACATGATTTAAGGGTCGTTTTAATCTTTATAAATTGTCCTAAATAACAATTCTGACCATATAATTTGCAAAATTGCTGATAACTTGTCAATTATTTTAGGAAATTTTATTTATTCCAGTACAACAATCCCAATCATATATTTATTGTAAGATGGTGTCTTCGTAAACCCATGTAGTGCCATAAGTATTGCAGTTTCATTTTTATCTTACTGGCCTTATCTGTTAAACATAAAAAAAGTTACTCATGACAGCATGTACTTTCCATTGTCATTTATTTAAATCAGTTGTCATTAAAATATGTTGAATTATAATAGTTCAATAGAATAAAGAGGATGCTAATGACTCCCAGACACAGAGCTCAGCTTTGTGAAATCTGTATACAGCAAGCTCAGTTTAAACTTTTACCTGACACAGTTAGAACAGTAAAGTGTATATCAAATCCTTAAACATACTAATATGTGTATTAATTTCATGTATAACTAACTTCATATGAATGGTATGTAGGAACCATAATTTAAAAATGTATTCATGAATGTTCTTTTTTTTTAAATTTTTATTTTTTTATTTTCTTAGTACATAGCTGTCATTTTGTATACTTTATCTTCTATTCAGCTTGAAGATTTGCACTGATGATAGTAACTCAGTGATGGAAATCTATTTGCTATTAATAAAGCAAGGATTACTACCAATACTGGTCATTTCATGTGTTCTAGTACTGTACATTGTTTGTAGACCACACACAGCTCTTCATGATCGTCATGTTCCCCAATGGCATTGGTATTTTTCAGCAAGACAGTACACCATGTCACAAGGCTAGTAGTGTGATGGATTGGTTTGTGGAATCTGTCCCTAATGACTACGATGACAAGAAGATCTTAAACCGTAATTCTACTTCCTTCCTTCCTTCAGTTTGAGGAAAAGTGACAAGTTGCAACTTATGCGCTGTCATTCCCCCCACCCAAACCCTAACTCACCAGACCTGAACCCAGTCAAGCACATGTGGATGTGATGGAACATGTCAGAGTTTATCATCCCCCACCTCATTGAAATTTGAAGTTTACAAGAGTTGTGTGTGTAGATGTGATGGCAACTTACTCCATTGACCTACCAAGGCCCCAATGATTCCATGCCAATATCATGCCAATATGCATCATCACTGTTATCTGTGCCAAAGGTGGACATCCCAGCTATTAGGTAGATGGTCATAATGTTTTGTCGATGTATTATCTTGATACATGGCCTACATCCTGTAATGCACCTTACAACTTTCTTTTGTCTTGCAAACACGAATTTTGAGTCTACAAAAATAGTATCCTGTAACTCAGGTGGAAGTGTAACAATACAATATTTACATATAATAGTTCTTTTCTGATGTTGTTCATCAGCTTGTGCAGCAGATTGATGTTACATATGTCTCTCACCACTGTAATTATGTGGAAATCCCAGTTGAGCTTTAGGGCTATATGAATCCTAATAATCTGATGGTTTGGTTATAATTAGACCTCAGACTTTTAGGTTCTAAAAATCTTAAATTAGGTACCTAAAATAGGTTTTATTACTTACAAAAATAGCTTATAAAAATCAGAAAATAGGTGACTGAAATGTCTCTTTTTATCAAAACTAGACATAAGAGTCTTATAGGAGCCAGAGTCCTGATTTGAATGAAATTCTGTAATTACAGCCATTAATTATTATTTTGTATATGACTGGTCTTGGGCCAAGAGCTCATCTTCATATCTGTTAACAATAATTAATTGACAACTGACTGTAAGATACTGATGAGAAAATTCAAAGAATAAAAATATAAAAACATACCAATGTTTACAGTTACGTGTCAATTTATGAACAAAGTGTTCACTGTCATACCTAAAACACAGTAACCTCCTGGGACTTTAAATTACATGATACATTCATCTGAGAGGTGGAAGTTTAACAATTTAAAAGTAGCCTCTATAAGTAACAAATAATTGAATTTATCTGTAATGTCAACAAATAAAATTTATGCATCTAATTGAAATCAGTTAACCTTAAACACATTTCATAAAAGTTTTTATGCATGAAATCTCTGTTCATTCAGTAATTTGTGCAAGTTTTTACCTGGTGTGAGTATATTTAAAGTTCTTCAATAGTGTGCAAATGAAAGTGTTTCAGGTGTTTTATGTAGCACCTCTTGTTGCTCACCTAATAGTGCTAGACTTGTGTTTCCTGTATTTTATATCTGCTGTAAACTTTGTCCAATTACTATTGCTACAATGTTGTTTGTATAGTGCTTAAAAATTACCCAGAGTCTGCCCTGTACAATGTTTGTCACATCTAGCACAGTTAATCTTATATAACCTGGAGTTACTGTATTTTTCATTTTTCCATGGTTTTGTATATGATTCAATGACTAACATTGCAGATTTTCATTCGACATCTCTTTAGTATGTCTCTAAGACTTATACACAAATTATAATTGATACATCAGCAAGTTTTAGCTTCCAATAAAATACATACTTTTGGGATATAAGGTTTAGCTATTGTAACAGTGAACAGTCTTACCAAAGGGCTTCCGTAGCCAACATGTTCAATAGGTAGATGGCGGACACAGGCTTGGCTCCCCGTCCTCTCCAATGTCACAGCATTGGATAAAAATATAAAGACAAATATTGTATTTCACCTTTGAGCACTTTACATGCAATTAGTGTCATAGTTAATACAATAATAATATCCTGGGCAGATATTATTAAATACAATAAAATAATGCATTGTAAATACAATGCCTGTTTAAATGGACGACAGTAAGAACAAAATTCCTAGTGGAACAATTACAAGATAATTTAACTACATAGTTCAATGAATGACAATGATAATAAATAAACAGATAAATGATAGTATATTCATGAAACAGTAATTAAATACACTATGAAAAAAGAAGATGCACAAAGAAGGAATTATATGAATAAGATGTAAATTGGCAGCAATGATTTGTGTGTACAGACAAAACGGGGATTGAAAGTTTTTCTATGTTCTTAAATCACGACTGTGATGTTGATGGTACATTCAACCCTCCTTTCTTTCCTTTTTTCCTTAAGTCTATACACAAATATTAGGTGAATGTTATTCCTACTCAATTGAATCACCTTAAATTTTACCACATTTAAAGCCGTGGTTTCCAACATGTGGTCCACATTTAGGATGGTGGTTGAAATCCACCTGCAGCCATCCAGATTTTGGTGTTCCATGATTTTCCTAAATCACCTCAGGCAAATGCGGGGGTGGGTCCTTTGAAAGGGCCTGTCTAATTTCCTTCCCCAGCCTTACCCAATAATCCAAGCCTGAGCTCAGTCTCTAATGACCACACTGCCAATGGAATATTAAACCTTAAGCTTCCTTCTTTCCTTCCTTCCTTCCTTCCTTCCTTCCTTCCTTCCTGTGGTCCGCAGACTACATGTTATCCTTATGAGCTAAAATATATTGGACAAAAGATGTAAAATTGCAATCGTTTAATCATTTTTTATCCCTTTTACGTGGTCAGTCAATCATACTGTGTGTTTGTTATAACTGAAAATCTTCACTGGTGGTGATGGAAGTGAGTAACATTGGAACCATTTGAAATATATTCATTTGTGTCCCAGTATTGTGACACTTATTGAATTCAAAAATTATAGAAACTGTAGTAACACATTTTAATCCATCCTCTTGTGCAGTTTTGTTGTAAAAAGGCAAAATCATTCAATAACATTCCAGAAATCGCCTTCCACTATTTTACAGTTTTTCCATGACTGACTTAGGTGAAAGAGTGTTCTCCTTAAGAAACCTGTCCAGGAATTGATTGAAAGTGAGTGATTATATGGTTGTAGCCGAACTTGAAATAAAAGGTGAAAGCTGTAAAATAACATTCCTGCAACCTGAATTTAATTTTGTAAAACTTTGTATTATAATATTAGTGTTACTACATATTACATTTGAATGTAATGATTATATTAAAACTTGTAATTTAACAGTTTTTTTGTAGATTGACACAGTTTATTTTTCTTAATCCATTTGGTTCTTTTTCACAAAAAGTCATCTTTTATCTTTCTACAGTAGCTCAAAAGCCATAACTGTCAGCGGATGTGTAGTTGCCCTGTTCATCAGTCCATTTACCTAACGATGGAAAGTACAGCTTGGATTATAATGAGGATAGTTTGAAGCTTGCCACAAAGATGTTCATCGAGATATGAAAGGCACATACAAAAGACACACACATAGCAAAAAGCTTTCAGCCACAGCCTTTGTCAGAAAGATATGCTCACTCTCATTCATACAATCACACAGGGACACTTCAGACACAACTGTCATTTCCAGCTACTGCATTCTGAGTCACCCTTGTGGTAAAGGGGATAGGAATGTTGTAAGGCAGTGGTGGGGATGGATACAGTGTGGCCTTATGAATCATGTTGGAGAAGCAGCTTTGGAATGGAGTGGGGTGGCAAGGGAGGGGAAGGAAACAAAAGAAACACACACACACACACACACACACACACACACACACACACACACACACACACACACACACACACGTGTGTGATACAGCGATTGGGAGAGGAAAGCTTCAGCATAAGAGAGGGCAGGAGCTGTTGGTTGTGGGGAAAAAGAGTTTATCTTAGGTTGAGGCTTTGATAATTTCAAAATCAGAGAGTGTACTGTAAGGATAAATCCCATCTGTGTGGTTCAGAAAAGCTGACAGTCGAGTAGGATTCAGTTAACCCAGGTTGTAAAGCAGATGTGGAAATTACATGCATCATCAGCCACATGTTGTGCCACAGGGTGGTTTACTGTGGGTTTGGCCACAGTTTGGCAGTGAGCATTCACCCTGTTGGTCAGCTGGTTAGTGGTCATACCAGTATAAAAAGCTGTGCAGCAATACTTTCTAAATATGTGCTGATGCAGACTGCATGAAGTTTATTATATTTGAATTGAGATTCTACAACAAACTGAAGAAGGGATGTAATTATGAGGATCCATTCTTTTACTTTCTTACTTTTGCAGTCCCTTCAGATATGTAGGATACTGAATCTAAGTAACGGGTCAATTCCACAGAGAACGTTTTTACTCATAAAGAAGAGCAACAAGTAGACCGTACACTACTTGATTTCTAAAAAGCATTTGACATGGTGCACCACTCCATACTGTTACGAAAGGTATGAACATATGGATTGGATTTCCAGATATATGAGTAGCTTGATAACTTCTTAAGTAATATATCCTCAATACATTGTCCTCAATGTATGACTGTTCATCAGAAAAAAAGGTATCATCATGAGTGACTTAGGAAAGTGTGATGGGTCCACTATTACTTTATATTCACACAAATATGGCAAGTTTCAATCTATCTCTGTTTGCCAATGATGGTGTGGTATATGGGAAGAAGTCATAATTGAGTGACTGTAGTATAGGAGGTTGACAAAATAATATGAACACCATGCAGTATACTGTATCATGTTGGAAAATGGCACTACTACATACTTATTAACATTGAGACACAACCACAGTGACAAAGTCTTGGACATTACCATGCAATGTATTATACATTTCGTTCTGTGCGTCTGCTCAAATGATTGGTGAAATGCGTGATCTCTCAAACTTCCCAAGTGGCCTTTTCGATAGTGCAGATTTATTGGGAGCATCTGTAATTAAAATGGCTGTACAGTTTAATTGTTTTGCTAGTACAATGACAATGTACACAAAGCAAGGTAAAACATCTTTGTCATAGAAAAATATTGGGTGAAACCTGAAGTTAATTGACAAACAACTACTGATGAGCACAAAGAATGATTGTGGCCAAACAACATAAAATTACCACAGCAAAAGTGTGTACATAACTAATTATTCACCATTTCGATAAAAACAGTTTGCCTGGAGCTTACCATTCATGGAATGGCTGCAGTTTCTAAACACAGGACCCAAGACAAAGCTGTGAAGGAAGTGGTGCTATGATCATAAAACCTGGACACTTGATTACTGAAAGTACTGTATGTGTTATTGTCTGATGAATTACTGTTTATATTGTATCATACAAAGGTCCTGGTTTATGTATCGAAAACCCCATAAGAAGCTTACTATACAATGTGCCAGCTTCCTTCAGTCAGACATAGGGGAGTTTCTGTCATGATTTGGCCATCTATATCATGGCATTCAGCTGTTTCTCTCATTATCCTCATTGTTTGGGTAACTGTGAATGAATATGTCACCATCCTTGAAAACGCATTGCTTACTGTGACTAACACATTCACAGTGGCAAATCCAGGATCTTGATCGGGTGGGGGGAGGGAGGGAGGGGGGGGCATGGCTGAGCTCATAGAAATTTTGTATCTCAACCTGAGATATATATATATATATATATATATATATATATATATATATATAAAAAGGAGACACATAAATTTACTGATGTGATTTCTAAAAATGGGGAGGTTTTTCTCAACACTCTGGATTAGGAGGGGCTGCAGCCTGATAGTCCCCCATCACCCATAGATTCACCACTGGAAGATCATAAACATCTCCATTGGACAGAAAAATTGCTAAGTCTCTGTATAATTCAACACTTACAGGGAATTTTAGAGCAGAGAGTAGGACCAAATTTACAACTCTAAAATTGTTGTTGTACCATAATTGGGGGATGTTTCGGTACAGGAGTCAACAAAACTATGTTGGAAACTAAAAAAAAAACTTCATGAATTTGTTCATTGAAGAGTTGCAACTGTTCTCAAAGCCAATGGTATGCGACCTTCTTAATAATAAATAAATACTGTGTCTGTTCGATATTCATATTATTTTGGCGATCTCCTACAGAATAAAAGATTACTTGGACAATAATTTGTAATTAGTTTGATGTGTGACAGCTAGCTTCAAATTTAGAAAAAGGAAGATGATGCAGATGAGTAGGAAAAACTGTCTCATAATGTTCAAATACAGTTTTAGCTATGAGCTGCTTGTCTCAGTCATGTTAACTAAATATTTAGGTGTAATATTGCAGTGCAATATAAAATGGAAAGAGCATGCAAGGGCAGTTGTGGTGGAAGGCAGGTGGTTTAATTTGGTTTATTGGGTGAATTTTTGGAAAATTCACATGTAAAGGAGAGTGCATATACTAGTATAAGAAAAGTGTTGCATCACCACAGTTCTAGAGGTTCATGACCCTTTTTCATAAAAATTGAACAGATATATACAAAAAACATAATTTTAGATATCTTTGAGAATTCAAAATATTGAAACATTTCAACCATTTCAGTGGACTGAAATAAATTTAACAGAGAAGTAGAAAAGTTGTGCTTGACTGGGATTTGAAACCAGATTTTCTCCTTTGGGCCAGTGACTGCCTTAACTAGTTAGGCTAACCAGGCATGCTTCCTTTCCAACCTAAATTCTCAACTTACAGCACACTATGGTGGCAGTGTTCCCTGCCCATAGTTCCTCTTGTTTGCAACCTATACCGGATTTCCACAAAGAATCAAGTGTATTAACATGTCTGCATTGAAATTGTTAAATGCCTATTCAGCATGTATTTTACAATTATTGATTTGGTGTCTCTCTTTATCCGACATAACCAGGAAATCAGTTTTTGACCCACTGACCACTCATTTCTTACCAAGCAAGATGACCCAGTGGTTAACACACTGGGCTTGCATTTAAGACAGTGGTAATTCAAAACAACCTATGGCTATCAGATTTAGGTGTTCCTCACTTGGGAAAATCGTGAATGATTCCTTTGGAAGGGCATGGAAATTTTCTTCCCCATCCTTACCAAAAACCAGTCTAAGCTTGTGCTCTGTTTGTAATGATCACATTGTAGACAGGATGTTACAACATAATCTTATCTCCTTCCTTCTAATCTAATAATGCTCCCAATTAGTTTTTGTTTGTTACTGTAACTTTATACTGTTTGATCATAGAACATCGTTATTGCATTTATAATTCTGTGAAATAGTACTTACCCATCCTGGCACTCACTGATGATGGGGATGTTTTATTGCTACCATTTACTATGGGGACTGGATCTATTGAATGAAAAACACTTGAGTATAGAAATAAATTATCAATTGCTGTTGCACTGTATCATAAAATTCTTTTTGGGAATTTTATTCTGGGAAAGAAACTGAAGTTGGGTATCAGTAACTCTTGTGAGTTCCTTACATTATTGGTATTACAATCCAAGATTAAATCAATACTGAAATCTCCATACGTGATGACTTCTGAGTTGCTTTACTGTCTTACAAAGATATTGCTTAATTTGATAAAAGTTAAAACAATACCTGCCATGGTGCTTGTATACTGTCAAAGACACTGTGTTGTGTGTTCATGAAAATAATACTAGATTACACCACTTGGAGAGTTGTTCTCATTTAGGTGCATAGACTTGAAATATATTTTATAACTCTCACATTTTTCTTTATTTGTAATAAACAACCTCTGACACTTCAAGGCAACATTTTATACTAACCTGATAGGGAAAAAAAAAAAAAAAATCATTGCAAGCATGATTTAATACTCGATTAACCACCTGGATCCTTTTTGGATGGCAATCCACACAGTTACGTAATCATAGTATCAGATTATATTGGTACAAATCTGCCAAATAGCAAGGATTCGGATTACAGTATTTTAATTGCTGTTCCATGTCCTACGGGTGTTTATGGGGTTCAATCCATGTGATTTTGCAGCCCAATCAAAATTTAATGGGATGGGAAATGTTTTCAAAAGGTCAAATATTCTTCCAGCCTGATGAATTTTGCTGTTATCTTTAAAAATATTGGTACAATAACTTACTTATCACACACATATTGATACAAAGTACCTACCACAATGTTCTCTTGCTATACAATTAGGATGGAACTTCATTTACTGATGGCATCAATTCTTATCAGGTTTGGAAACTTTTATTTCACAAGCCATGAAACATCTCTCCAATCCCTTTCCATCACAATCTTTTTCCAACCAATTATAACGTCATGTTTCATAGCCATGTCTGTTAGTTTGGTTGGGTGGTTCGTTTGGGGTATAAAAGCACCAAAGTAATGTGGTTATCAGTCACACATGTCTGTTACACCACACTGAACAGTCTGCAGTGATTTGTCAACAAATCAAGCAATTTCACGCCTCATGTGGACATTGGCACTGACAAACATCATTGCCCCTGCTTTACTCTTATTCTAAGGCTGTGGCCACATGGATGAGGACACGATTTGGTCATAGTGCCCTGTAAAGGCTTAATGATTTCTCTGTGCTGTGCACTTAAGTGATAATTTTTGTCCAGTGAGCTTATACAAGCAAAGAGGGTGCATTAAAACTTCTTTGGGCATATAATACGGAAATGTGGTTCTACCTCGTACAAACACAGTCTTGTATTATTACCTAAACATGTTTTCGAGGAGTTTCTTCACTTCAGTGAGTTTGTTTGTTATCTGTTATGTAACACAAGCAATATTTGCATTGTGATACATATGTTTCTGAGGTTGTAGTATTTAAATTATCCCTTACTGCATGCTTCTTTTTGTTTGTGAAAAAAAAAAACATGTATTGATGTTTCAGGCTACAAGACCACCATAATAAGCTGTTTTTAAAGAAAAATATAAGAAATAATAGTTTTGCACAATTTTGGCAAACCATGCATGTAAACACAACATGTAACAAATCAGTGTTTGTGTTTAACTAATGTACTACGTGAAATCAGTAATGTTCTGTTCATGCTGTCTAATTGCCCACACTCTACATCAGTACTTATTTTACTTTTGTGGTATGGACCATTTTGAAACTATTTCTACCCACATCTACACACAATTTGAACTAATGTTTTATACTTAGCGAAATGTGGCAATCAACAGCGATAGAAAATTCCCACAATCAAAGGGCTGATAGCTCCTTTTTGCATAAATATGAATATGGGTTAAAAATATTTCCAAAAGTTCCATATTTCATGAGTAAAAGAGTAATTATGTAGATTGTTTGTCATTGGACCTCATGAGAAAAGAAGCAGTTATGTCATATAGTAAAGTAATAGTAAAAAACCTGTTCAAGTACTAGATGTACCTTACAGGCATGGTAATTTATTTTCTTGAAAGATGTACTCACATACATAATAAACATTAAATAATTTAGAATAGTACAGAATCTAAAGTTATTTTACTATATGTAATATTACTTTACTGAGGCCTACAGAGATAAGCAGTAAGGACATTGCTGAATGAGCCATGATTTTAGTTGTTAAATATTTCACAAATCAACAGTTTTAATACTTGTGGAAGTGCATTAAAATATTTTGCATCTTTTATGTATATGGACTATTTCCTATTATTTATTTATTCCTTCTTTCAGAATTACATATTGTATTGTGGTGTTTTACTTATCGATCGGGTACTGAAAACAGTTTTCAGGCTTTGCACTTTCTCATCATTAACATACTGTATTATAAAACAATCAATGTTATATTCAGTTCACAATTAATGTTAAACAAGGAACTCCGTAATTCTAACATTAAATAAATTTCAATTAGGCATACGTTTTTGCATTACTGAACTCCTAGTTATTTTATGGTGCTACTACTGTACTTCCTCCTGAGGTAGTGTCCCCTGCTCTACAGCTGTGGAAGTGTCTACAGCTCTACAGCTGTTATAATTGTTTCGTACATATACATTGCATAAACAGTCATAATTTTGACGACAAACCAACCTTTCCATAATGTTCTTGCCTTAACTTTGTCTATAATTCTTACTGCAATTTGAATTCACTGTCTACATGAGTTTTGGCAGATGCACCCCATAATACTAGACCATATAATAATAAGAATATATTAATCCAATCCTGATGTGCAAGAAATGTGCCAAACCCATTTTGTTGTTGTAATTTTGAAGAAAGGGGAAAAAAAAGTTTCCTTTCTTCAAAATTCCTCGGATATGTGGTCTGACAGCCATAAAAGCCAATAAGTTTTTTCCCACTAAAAATATAAATGTAAAAGGCACTAATGTTTTTTTTTTGTTTTGCTAATAAATAGCCCATTATTTGGAAAGAAATAATTAACAGAAAATTTAACAGGGAAAAATCAAATACTTCAGTATTACATGTCATTCATATTACTACCAGTCAACTGCATTACAGCTGTAATAATTGTCCTTCAGTATGTTATCTGCAATTAATAGAAATTTTTAATGTCAAGTTACATAATTTGCCAAATTACATATCAAAAATGAAATTATCGCATCACTTACACTGTGTTGCCAATAAATATTCACTATCATTGTTGTGAATAGGTCTGTGTTAATTTTGAATAGGCCTTGTGAACTGGTGAAAAGGGAAAGGAGTATAGAGTTCTCTGGTCTGTATGCACTTGCTTTCTAAAAATTCTGTGAGGTGCCTTGTTGTTTAGGTCAGAGTAAACTATTTGGTTGCTGTTGTTGTTGTTGTTGGTGGTGGTGGTGGTGGTGGTGGTGGTGGAGGAGGAGGAGGAGGAGTTAATGCTTCTTTTACAGATGTGTTGACATTATTTGTGCCTGTGGTGGTATTTTCGCGTTGATATGGTGGTTGCTGTGTGTTGTTATGTATTCATTTTCAACAGCTATTTGTTTTGTTATTTGTAGCTCATTTTCGTATTTGTCCTCAATGAGGGGATATTTATTGAACCTGTGTTTTATATGTCACTAAAATTGTTCAGGGTATAGGACTGCATTGTCAATGTATAAAGTTTCCCCATTAATATAGGATAGATGCATCACACTGTAAAGACAATCACTGCAACACAGACGGGCATGTAAAATAGACAGTCACATTCACTTAACTTTAAAGTTTTAGCCATGACCTTCATCAGAAAAAGAAACACACAATCTCACAATCACTCAACACAAATCAAACACACGACTATCTCTGGCCAGTCCAGTGAAACAAGCATCTCCACAGTGAGTGAGGAGGGAACTGGTGGGGATGGAACATTCCCCACTTGCATGATGGATTGTAAAGGCTATGATAGGTGGGGATTTGAGATGTAGCTTGTAGTCAAGGGAAGAAGTGGGAGAGTAAAAAAGGGGAGGTGTAGAGAGGTGTGTGTGTGTGTGTGTGTGTGTGTGTGTGTGTGTGTGTGTGTGTGTGTGTGTGTTAAAGAAAGATAAATAGTATAAAATCCAAACAAGGTGACACAGTTGGAAGAGGTGTGTGTTAAAGAAAGATAAACAGTATAAAATCCAAACAAGGTGACACAGTTGGAAGAGACCTAAATTGGAAAGAGATACAGGATGAGTGGGGGTACGAGGGGACTGTTATACATGGGGTGTGGGTGATAAGTTATTTTAAATTAAGGCCAAATTGTTGATTTTCCTGAAACACTATTTGACTATCATCCCAATGTGTGTTTTTTGCAGGGAACTCCAATGCAAGATGTTACCACTACCCTGCCTTTTCCCCTCCCCTCATCCTTCAGGGGCTCAGCATTAGTTTGCTGGGTATGGGCTTGGCGAACCCGGGGTCCTGAGCTGGGGACTGGGGGACTAGACACCGTAACCTCTGGGCACGCTTCATCGAACACCATGTGGCGCGACAGTGGAACGTTGTGTGTACCGGGGAATGGGGATCTTGGCTTGACTGCCCGGGTCGCGAGGATGGTACAAACCTCTATAAAAAACCCTTCAATCCCAAGGTGTGCTACATGCTGATGGGATGCATGGCTGTTGAAGAGGAACAGTCACTAGCGTGCAACCTCTGGGGATACTGCCGCACATCAGTTGTATATGGCTTACCTAGGCGTGCGAGGCTCTGTCTAGGCGGACACGTACTTCCGTAGCTGCTCGTGGAACCGAGATTAGCAATTCCAATTTGTCCCTCGAACCTTCCATTGGGATGGGTGTACCACTGGGGGGGTACCAACACCCAATCCAAAAAGAGGGCTAGGATATCCAGTAGTCCTGATTTGGGGAGTAAGAAAAAGAGTTTTGTGAATAGTAACAGAACACAGGCTGTTGTGCAGAATGTGTTTATTGTTGTGAAATGAAAGGACGGCTCGTTTGAGCGAGTATCTCCTTTCTATATTCAAAAAGGCCTTGAGGGAATTGCTGGCAGTTTAAAATCAGTGAAACGTTTGCGAAATGGGACATTACTGATCGAAACATCTAGTTCCCAGCAGGCAACCAACCTGCAGCAGGCGAAATTCCTGGGTGAATATGCCATAGAGGCAGAGTTACATAACACCTTGAACTGTAGTAAAGACGTAGTGACCTGTAGAGATCTAGTAAACATCCCTGTGGAAGAACTGAAATCTGAGTGGGCACAGGAGGGTATTTTGGATGTTCAAAATATTATGAAAAGGGTGGGTGGTGAGTTGGTGAAATCGGACTCATTCATCCTCACCTTCAATAATTCCCAACTTCCAGATCATGTCAAAGCAGGTTTCCTTCGTCTGAAAGTTCGACCTTACGTCCCCAACCCAATGCGCTGCTTTAAGTGCCAGCGCTTTGGGCATACCACCTTGGGGTGCAAAGGTGAGGCCACCTGTGGCAAATGTGGCAAGGATGGGCATGATGGATCCGAGTGTACACCACCCGCCACGTGTGTAAACTGCTCTGGGGATCACCCCATCTGGAGTCGTGATTGCAAAGTCTTCCTTGAGGAAAAAAAGGTGCAGGAAATAAAGACCACGAAGCCCATTTCGTATGCTGAGGCCAAGAAAATCCTTCTGGCCGTGCAACCACCAGCCTTTGCTGCATCTTTCGCTTCTGTTGTCCAGAAGCCGATTGCCAAACGTGATGCTGTCACACAAACTGAGTTTGTTTGTGTTGGTACTAACACTTGCACCTGCCAGGCGGCTGCTGCAGTCGTATAAGCTTCCAGTCAGGTTGGTCCCCAAACATCAGAAAAGGCACTGATCCGCCTACTGTAGAGATGATGCCCCCCCCCCCCCCCAGTAGCAGAGATTGGCCAAAAATCCACCACAGCCACTACCTCTGCAACAGGCGCCCATTCGAAGCCACCTAAGGCCAAAAAAGCAGTCGAGAAGTCTCTGTCACAGGATAAACCAGAAGTGACACTGTTTGAGCCTGTCCCTTTACGTGTAACAGATGCTCCATCCGACTCTGCTTCAGAGCCAATGGACCTTGATGTGCGTTTGGGGCAACCGAACCGCCCCAAGTCAGACCCTCTACCCCATAGCATCTCGCCACCTCGGCGGAGAGAGAAGGTGAGGGTGAAACCTCCGTAAGCAGTGGCTCCCATACTACAATAGAATATGCAGGGCTTTAGGACCCATGTGGAGGAACTTCGTCTCTTATCTCAGGGTCGACCTCTGTGTATGTGTCTCCAGGAGACAAATTTTAAGCCTTCCGACTCCCCTAAGATACGTGGTTACACTCTACATAGGAAGGATGACATACGTGGGGTGAGAGCTAGGGGTGGAGTGGCTAGTTTTGTTTGTACAGCCTACCACTCCGAGCTGCTCTCCCTCCCCACAAGCCTCCAAGCAGTCGCGTATCTGTATATTTGCGTCATTGACAGACTGTTTGCTCCCTTTATCTGCCCCCTCATGATACGCTTAATGAAGAGGACCTCAAGGACCTTCTTACTCAGCTTCCCCAGCCATTTCTCCTCTGTGGAGACTTTAATGCACATAATGTGCTTTGAGGCTCTGTCACTACTTGCCCCAGGGGTAGAGCCATTGAGCAGCTCCTCTTGTCGTCGAACGCACATTTACTTAATACCAGTCAGCCCACACACTTTTGTACTGCGACAGGGTCATTATCTGCCATAGACCTCATTCTTTGGTCTCCATCCCTTGCCCACACTATACAATGGGACGTGGTCTATGATCTCCATGGCAGCGATCACTTTCCAATCTCCATTTCCCAACCGTATGGAATCGAACCTGAAAGACACCCGCCACGATGGATGCTCAGTAGAGCGGATTGGGCACTTTACAGCCAACTTGCTCACCTTGAACATCATGACAGTGTCACGGAATGGGTGCACCATATTACTGCCGTGATGCACTTCGCCGCTGATGCATCCATTCCACAGTCTTCGGGACGTCCAAAACGGCAGCCAGTCCCATGGTGGAATGGCGAATGGCGATCTGCCATCAGGAGCAGGCGGGTGGCTCTGCGTCGGTTCAAGTGTCGTCCGACTTCAGAGAACCTCGCTGCTTTTCGGGTTGCAAGGGCCAAGTGTCGTCAGGTTATTAGAGAGAGCAAACGGAGGTCATGGCAGCAGTTCCTGAGTTCCATTAACCGTTCTACAACCAGCACGAAAGTATGGGAGACCATCAGGAGGATTTCTGGAAGAGGAGGAAGGTGTCCCATAGCTGCTGTAATGGGTAACGGAACTTTACAAACACGACCAGCAGACATTGCCCAGACCATGGCTACTTACTTCGCTACCGTTACTGCCACTGCTAGTCAGGATCCAGAATTCCGGCGCCACAGAGTGGCTGCTGAGAGGGGCCCCCTGGACTTCAGGTCCGGGATTACTGAGGAGTACAACCGCCCATTCTCCCTGTGGGAATTGGATTCTGCATTGTGTGTAGCCCGAGACACTTCACCTGGTCACAATTGGATCCACTATGCTATGTTACGGCACTTTACAGATTGTAACAAAGTTATCCTCCTTAACCTTTTTAATGCCATTTGGATGTCAGGACACTTTCCAGACTTGTGGAGAGAGGCTATTTTAATTCCCCTTTTAAAACCCGGTAAAGATTCCACATCCCCCAGCAGTTACCGTAGTGTTGCTCTCACTAGTTGCATTGGAAAGATCCTGGAGCGGGTGGTCAACCGTCGCCTTGTCTGGATGTTGGAATCCAGGCAGCTCCTTACTCGCTTTCAGCGTGGGTTCAGGCGATATCGTTCCATCTTCGATAACTTGACCTCTCTGGAGGCGGCAATACTACAGGCTTTTCTGCGCCGTCATCACCTTCTGGGTGTATTTTTTTATATCAAGAAGGCCTACGATACTACTTGGAGGCATCTTATACTTAGGCAGCTTCATGAGTGGGGATTTCGTGGTTGCCTTCCGATTTTTATTCGGTCATTCCTTTCTCCACGTTTTTTTTAGATACCGAGTTGGTGGCGTGCTCTCTGACCGCTTCGAGCAGGAAAACGGTGTCCCTCAGGGTCGTGTTTTAAGTGTGACGTTGTTTGCTATTGCCATGAACAGTGTAACTTGTGTTGTGAAAAGTCCTGTCCAGTGTTCACTGTTTATTGATGACTTCTCTGTCTTCTGTTCTTCTTCGTCCAGCCTTGCAATGACAACTCGTCAGTTGCAGCTCACTCTCAGACGGCTCGATGAATGGGCACAGAAGACTGGTTTTAAATTTTCAACAGATAAGTCTGTGTGTGTTTGTTTTAACCGTTCACGTTCTATTTTTAACTTACCTGAACTGCGGATGAGGGACACTGTTCTGAATTTTAAAGACACTGTCCATTTTCTGGGTCTGACATTTGACTCTAAACTTACCTGGTTGCCACATCTTAAAGATTTGAAGGGACGGTGCCTCAAGGCACTAAGTATTTTAAAGTGTCTTAGCCACACTTCGTGGGGAACTGACAGGACTTGTCTGCTACGGTTTTATAGAGCATTTGTGCGTACCCGACCATGGGTGCACCGTGTATGGGTCAGCAAGACCCTCTTATTTAAAGATGCTGGACGTGGTGCATCATGAGGGGATTTGGCTCGCGACAGGGGCATTCTGCACGAGACCCATACCAAGTCTCTGCGCCGAGGTGGGTGAGCCACCACTTCACATGCGGCGACAGTTCCTCGTGGCACGCCAGGCATATATGACTTTGTCCTCGCCAAATACACCAGCCTATCCTGCCGTTGCCCACCATTCTGTAGAACGTCTTTTTCGTACCAGGCTACGGGCAACGAGACCTTTTGGGATACGTTCTCAGGATGGTCTTTTGGATATGGATGTGTCTGGTTTTAATGTTTTGCAGCGAGGTTGGAGTAAATGTCCACCCTGGCTCCTACAGCGGCCGAGATTACTTTTAGAGTTGACACATTTTAAGAAGCATTCTACTTCCGATTTTATATTTCAATCTATGTTCTCGAACATTTTAGATCAGCATCGTGATTTTACCGTGGTGTACACGGATGGGTCCAAACAGGGAGACTCGATAGGCTGCTCGATAGTGTTCCCCAACACCACCATCAGGATTCTACTTCCCCCTGCATACTCCGTTTTCTCAGCCGAACTCCATGCAATCCTGCGGGCGCTGGAGCAAATGCAGCGGGTACGTGCCACAAAGTTTCTCCTGTGCTCCGATTCTCTCAGTGCGCTGCAACCCATACGCAATTTGTATCCAGCTGAGAAGATAGTACAGCTGATCGGGCTGCCAAGGAGGCTTGCGAAGGCTCTGATATTACACATTGTGCCGTTCCCCTGGCGGACATCTTCTCTGTGGTGTGGCAGAAGTCCCTTCGTTTGTGGGAGGAGGCGTGGCAGGCAGTGACGAACAATAAACTGCGGTTGGTTAAGCCAACTGTCCGACCGTGGCGAACATCCTGTCAGTCATTGAGGCAGCATGAAGTGGCCTTGGCACGTCTCCGGATCGGGCATTGTCCTCTGACCCATGGCTATTTACTCCGTCGAGAGGACCCTCCGATTTGCGATGCTTGTGGTGTGCAAATCACTGTACGCCACATTTTACTGGAATGTATTTCCTACCGTGCTGCTAGGGCAGCGGTGGCTCTTTGTAGTCCCCTGCCCTCTGTTTTAGCTGATGACGAGGCGAGTGTGACAAAAGTTTTCAATTTCTGTGAACTTTCTGGACTCTGGCCTAAGCTTTTAGGATGGAGGTTTTGGGACGTTAACGAATGGCTAGCCCACCACTCCTCTGGCATGGCATTTTGAGTACGTCTAAGACTGTAAACCTTCGACGATCACCATCTATTACTACCTTGCCATGTTTGGTTGGGTCTTTGCTTCGTTCTCCTTATCGTTTGGCTAGTTTGGTTACATTCCTTTCTGTTCCCTATTTGTGTTCATTTCATTTTATTCAGGTCACACGTATAGCCTAATTATCTCGTACAGGCGCTAAAGACCTAGTTGTCATGCGCCCATAACATCATATCCATCCATCCATCCATCACCTCTCCACTCCTCTCTGCCCGTGACCTATATTTCTCTCTGTCCATCTTCTCCTTCACCTGTATAGATCTTCTCCCTCTCTTCCTCCTGCTAGTCTTCTCTACCTCTGTTTTGCTTCTCCTCCTCCTCTCTTTGCCTCTCTTCTCTTTTCTTCTGACTATGAAAAATTAAATGCATCTGCCATCATGGTGGTGGGTCAAACAGTGTCGAAGTCTTCAGCAACCTACCCTCCACCATGTATTTGAACTGTGATGGATGGATGGATAGAATGTTTTGGGCACACAACAACTAGGACTTTAGTGCCCTTACAAATTCAATATGTGATGACTGTGAACCAAGTAAATAGGAAATGAATAAATACCAACAGAAGGAAGAGTAGCGAAACTGGTCAAACTGTGTGGACAGCTAAAAAATGCACAAACACATTGTTGTATAACGGCAATATAAGTTTGCCTACCCAAGTAGAAAGTTGTAGAAGTATTTAACACAAAATGCTACTGTATTGTGGCTAGCTGGTGATCAGAATAAAAAGGATGAGCCAGCCACTCTCTGACACACTAAAACCTCCAGCCTAAAACCTTAAGCCAGAGTTCAGACAATTCACAAAAGTTTAATTTAAAACTTTGGTCATAGTTGTTACTAGCTAATTGTTGTTGTTGTTGTTGTTGTTGTTTGGATGTTAAGGGGGATAAAACTACGGAGGTCATCAGTCCCCCAATCCATCATTAGGCGTCACAACAAAAGGCATGAATGCGCAAAGGAGCCTAGAGTGGAGAACAACTAGGGGGGAGGAAGATCCCCCGAGTCAGTTAAAGGACAACAAAGTCGGCAAGAGACAACTAAAACAATGACAATCGCACAGTATAACCGAGCAACGACAAGAAATAAAATGTAAAAGCCGACGTCTGTGGTTGACCGACCGTGAGACTAAAAATAGGAAAAGTCAACCACATGGAAACAAAGGGAAACCTCCAATCGGAGGTCATGACAGGACGGACAGAGACACTGAAGAAAAGCTTTAAATGGAGGGGTAAAAACCACTGTCCTGAATAAAACCTAAAACAGTATCAGCCATTTTGGCATCGTCACTTAAAACATGGGATAAAAGTGCAGGAAAATTAAAACTCTGCCAGAGGGGCTAAAACAGGGCATTCTACTAAGACGTATGCCACCGTCAGGCGGGCGACACAGCGACACACAGGCGGATCCTCGCCACGAAGGAGATGGCCGTGAGTCAGCCATGTTTGGCCAATGCGGAGCCGGCACAGGACTACGGAGTCCCGGCGGCAGGCCCGCTTGGAAGAACGGCACACAGTGGTCGTCTCCTTGATAGCCCTGAGTTTGTTGGCTGTTGCCAGGCTACGCCACTCGGTAGCCCAAAGCTCACGCACTCGATGTCGCAGCACTGTCCGCAGATCAGCATCCAGGAGGCCGATCTCTAAAACAGGCGCTTCAACAGCCTGCTTGGCCAGCATACCAACACGTACGTTGCCCGGAATACCGACGTGGCCCGGGGACCAGAGGAACACCACTAATCGATCGGACCTGTCAAGGGCAGATAGGGCCTCCTGAATTCCCAACACCAGAGGAGACCGCGCATAACACTGGTCAAGGGCTCTAAGGCTGTTCAGGGAGTCACTGCAGATAAGAAAGGACTCACCTGAGCAGGACCTGACGTGTTCGAGAGCGCGGGAAATTGCCACCAGCTCTGCAGTATAGACACTGCAGCCATCTGGCAGAGAGTGTTGTTCAACATGGTTGTCATGAGCGAACGCAAAACCAAACAGGCTCTCAACTTTCGAACCATCCGTGTAAATTAGGTCGTGTCCAGGAAATCGAGCTACGACCGCTAAGAATTGGCGACAAAGAGCTTCAGGTGGAACTGAGTCTTTGGGTCCACAGGCCAAGTCCAGGCAAACACACGGCCTTGGCAGGCGCCACGGAGGCCTGATATGGAGGTGGTAGGGGGTAATACTCAAGTTCCTGCAGCAGTGACTGGACCCTGAAGGCGATCGTATGACCTGACCTTGGTCGTCGTCATTGTTGAACAACCATGCGGGAGAAAAGAACACGGTGGTTCGGGTGGCCTGATGAGCTGTGCACGAGTGCTGCATAGGCTGCAAGCAGTTGTTGGCGATGGATCGGCAAAGGTGGTACCCCGGCCTCAGCAAGCAAGCTGGTCACAGGGCTGGTACGAAAAGCACCCGTCACGATGCGAACCCCACAGTGGTGAATGGGGTCCAGCAATGCTGAGGGTGACGCAGAACCGTAGGCGACACATTCAAAATCTAAACAGGACTGCACCAGAGCCTGATAGAGCCGCAACAGGGTGGAGCGGTCAGCTCCCCAGGAAGTATGGCCAGGTGGCGGAGGACATTGAGGTGGCGCCAGCACTCCCATTTTAGTTGACAGATGTGGGGGAGCCACGTCAGCCGTGAGTCAAAAACAAGCCCCAAAAAACGATGAGTGTCCATGATCTCTTAATAGATGGTCGCCGAGATACAGTTCAGGCTGAAGGTGAACCGTTCGAAGCCGACAAAAGTGCAGAACACTTGTCTTCGCAGCAGAGAACTGGAAGCCGTGGGTAAGAGCCCAGGACTGCGCCTTTCCAATGCTTCCTGCAGCCTACGTTCGGCGACATGAATGCTGGAGGAGCTAACATAAATACAAAAGTCGTCAGCATATAGTGAAGGGGATACTGACCACCCAACTGCTGTAGCTAAGCCGTTAATGGCGACTAAAACTAAGGGGACACTCAAAACAGAGCCTTGAGGAACCCCATTTTCCTGCACATGAGTGGTACTACGAGAGGCACCTACTTGAACACGAAAAGGACGGACAGCTAAAAAGTTTTTAATAAAAATCAGGAGTGAGCCCCGAAGTTCCCAACCATGTAACGTGCTAAGTATGTGGTGTCGCCAGGTCGTATCATATGCTTTTTGCATATCAAAAAAGACGGTTATCAGATGTTGGCACCTGGAAAAGGCTGTGTGGATCGCAGACTCTAGGTACACCAGGTTGTCGGTGGTGGAGCAACCCTGGCAGAACCCGCCCTGGCATGGAGCCAGTAAAACAGTCAAGGATCCAGCACAACCGCCTACTGACCATTCGCTCCAACAGCTTACAGAGGACATTGGTCAGCGTGATGGGCCGATAGCTATCCAAATCGACAGGGTTTTTGCCTGGCTTAATCACCGGTATGATTATACCCTCCCGCCACTGCGAAGGGAATACCTCATCGCACCAGATGTGGTTGAAGAGCGCAAGATTACGCTGGCTTTCCGCTGACAGGTGTTTCAGCATCTGGCTGTGGATGCTATCGGGTCCTGGAGCCGTGTCGGGACACTGTTTAATAGCACTGAGGAATTCCCACTCTGTAAATGGCGTGTTATATGCCTCCGTACGGCGGGTGGTAAAGGAGAGGGGCTGGCGTTCCACCTGCTCCTTTAATGTACGGAAGGCCGGTGGGTAATTCGTAGAGAAGGCATGAGCGTAATGCTCAGCAAACAGCTCTGCAAGCATGGCTGGGTCCGTGCATACTATGCCATTCACGGAGATCCCAGGGATTCCTGCTGTTGTTGGGTATTCCCTTAAACGCCTGATCTTGTTCCAGACCTGGGTGGTGGAGGTACCTGTACCAATAGTGGAGACGTACCTCTCCCAACACTCTTGCTTCCATCTCTTAATGAGATAACGAGCACGTGCACGGAGCCGCTTGAAAGCGACGAGGTGCTCCAGAGACGGGTGCCGCTTGTACCGCTGTAAAGCCCATCGGCGATCTTTGATAGCCGTTGCGACCTCTGGCGACCACCATGGTACCATCTTACGCCGTGGGGACCCCGACAATTGGGGATTGGTAGCTTCTGCAGCTGAAACAATGGAGCGCGTGGCGCACTCGACCGCCACATCGACGTTGTTGAGTGGTGGAGGGCTAACAGTGGCAGCAGATGTAAAGTCGTCCCAGTTAACCTTGTGTAGGGCAGGCGCCCTGGGGACTGACGTTGTGGGAGTGACAGGAAACTGGGAAAATGGTCACTGCCGCACAAGTCATCGTGGGCTCTCCAGTGGACAGATGGTGAAAGGCTATGGCTACAAATAGACAGATTAATGGCCGAGAACGTGCCATGCGCCACACTAAAATGTGTGAGGGCACCCGTGTTCAAGAGGCAGAGGTCAAGAGGTCAAGTCCTCGACTACTCTGCCCCGGCCAGAAATTGTGGAACGACCCCACAAGGTCTTATGGGCATTAAAGTCGCCCAGTAGTAAGAAAGGTGGGGGGAGTTGAGAAATAAGCGCAGCCAAAAATTCTGAGAGACGTCACCATCAGGAGGGACATAGAGACTGCAAACGGTAAACTCTTGTGTTGTCCTTACCCTGACAGCCACTGCTTTTAAAGGTGTTTGAAGAGACACAGCCGCATTGCCGGAAACCATGTTTCCTGGAGGGCAATGCAGAAAGCAGGTGTTATGTTCAAAAGGTGTCGCAGTTCAGCCAGATGGGTGAAAAAACCGCCACAGTTCCCCTGGAGAATAACGTTTTCCGATAACTGGGAAGACATGAGGTAATATGGAGTGCTTGTTAGACCCCGTCCTCACTCGCTAAAACTGCTCATGAAGCTGTGGAATCCACGTCCATTGTTTCCGATGGACCTTCATGATCTAGGTCCTCAGGGGACGCTAGTATCTTCACTTCCATCTGGAGGGCTTCGGTGACTCAGTCTCTGGGACTGAGGAGGACCTTGCGGCCGTACGACCAGTGTTTGTGGGCACTGTTTGCCACTGGCCAGCATCCAGGGTTCCAGAGGAGGAAGCCAAGGGAGGGTGGGATCCAACCGAACCCTTCCTCGCGAGAGGAGCCAGAGAAGGCTGTTGCTTCTCTGGCTCAGGGGTGGGGACCAGTGTCGCCATTCGTTGGGATGGTATTGCTCCCGAGGTTGAGGGCTTGGGAGCAATACAGGAAGATCCACCCCCAGCTGTCAAGGGGGGGAGAGTGGATTATTGGGTCTGTGGGCCCACAGAGATTACCTGAGTAGATGGGGTCAAAGTGTTTAGTGTTGACTGGCTGAACTACAGTGGCAAAAATTTTACCCAAGGTCACGGGGTGCAGCTTGGTGTATTTGCGCCATGCCTCTGAATAGGTCAGTCTGTCCAGGGTTTTATACTCCATGATTTTTCTTTCCTTATGGAGGTCTTTGCAATCTGATGAGCAGGGTGGATGGTGCTGGCCACAGTTAACAGAGACCAGAGGAGGGACACAAGGGACGTCTGGGTGTGATGGACGTCCACACTCCCGACATGTGGGGCAGCAGCGCATAGGGGGAGGGACGTAGGGCTTTACGTCACACCGGTAAATCATCACCTTGACTTTTTCAGGTAACGTGTCACCCTCAAAAGCCAAGATGAAAGCACTGGTGGCGACCCTGTTGTCCTTCAGACCCCTATAGATGCGCCGGATGAAATTGACACCGCGCCACTCTAGGTTCGACCATAGCTCATCATCAGATTGCAACAACAGATATCGATGGAAGATGATACCCTGGACCATGTTAAGGCTCTTATGAGGTGTTATTGTAACGGGAACATCACCCAGCTTCTCATAGGCAAGCAACGCCCGCGACTGTGCTGGGGATGACGTCATTATCAAGACTGACCCAGATCGCATCTTGGACATACCCTCCACCTCTCTGTACTTGTCTCCCAGATGCTCAACAAAAAACATTGGCTTTGTTGACGCAAAGGACTCCCCGTCAGTGCTTGAGCAAACTAGGTATCGGGGGGCATAAGACTCACCTTGATTTCTGGCCCTGCGTTCCTCCCATTGCATAGCCAGGGAAAGGAACGAACGGGGGTTATATCCAGCAGCATTGAACTGTCCTCGACCACGCTTAGAGACGCCGTTTTCGCGGCATGCCACGCTTTTTATTTGCTCGTTTCATCGTGGTCCCACGAGCAGCTAGGCAACTAAAGGTCCACCCAGGCAGAGCCCCGCTTGACTGGGTAAGCCATATACAACTGAGGTGCGGCAGGTTCCTCAGAGGTTGTTCGCTAGCGGCTGTTCAACCTCAACAGCCATGCATCTCCTCGGCATGTAGCACACCTTAAGATTGAGGTTTTTTTTTTATAGAGGTTCGTACCGTCCTCGCAACCTCGGTGATTAAGCCAAGATCCCCGGGCTCTGAGACGTACAACGTTCCACCATCACGCCAAACGATGGTCGTTGAAGCACGCACAGAGCTTACGGTGTAGCGAACTGTTGGCGCGACACAGCCCACGGCTCAGGACCCCGGGTTCGCCAAGCCTGTACTCAGCAAATTAGTGCTGAGCCCCTGAGGGGTGTTATTAGCTAAAACAAAGGGCAGAGCACCACCAAGATTTGTAGCTGCCCTCTCAGTATGATGTATAATACACTCAGTTAAAATGTGACATACAGTGATTTGCATGCCACAGGCATCACAAAAAGTTGGTTTAACCAACCACAGTTTTTTACCTGTCAATGCCAGCCACTTCTTCTCACACATCGGAAGGGACTTCTGCCGCAACACAGAGAAGACGTCCAGCAGGGGAATATCGCATTATGTGACATTCTGGTCACTGCAGGCAGTACCGGCAGCCACATCAGCTGCTAAATTACCCCGAATCACCCCATGCATTTGTACCCAACTTACCCTGCCGTTGGAGGAAGTAGAGTTGCTCATGAATCAACTGCTTATAGTGTAAATGTTTGTTTGTAAATCTATCGGACCAAACTGCGTGGTCATCAGTCGCTTATAGTGTCAGATGATTGTAGAACACTAAGGGAATCAGAGCAGAGAATAAATTGTTTGACATGAACACACCAGATTTGTTTGAGTTCCTTGAGGATCAAATGTAGCTCTGCTGAAAAAATCGAGTAGTCAATGGGCATGCAGATCCTCATGACATGACGAGGAAACGTTACAGAACGCCCGACAGAGTCCCCTAGTTTGGATCCGTCATTGTACAATACTGTAAAATCTTGATGCCTATCTAAAATGTTGAAGCATAATGTCAGGTATTGTTCAAATGTTTGTTAAGCTTATGGGACTTAACTTTGGCGTCATCAGTTCCTAAACTTACAAACTACTTATGAACTAACTTGTACTAAAGACAGCACAAACATCCTTGCCAGAGGGAGGATTCGAAACCACGCCAGGGAAAAGCCTTGCGCACGTAGCATAGCGCCGCAATGCACTCGGCCACTCCGCCGTTGCAATGCCAGGTGTGTAAGCTTTTTTGAAATTCGCCCAGTCTGAAAGGAGTCTGGGCCTCTGTAATAGACAAAGTGGAAATCCGCTCCAACATCGACGTAAAACATTATAATCTTCCACACCCATATCTAGAAAACAATACTTTGCGTGAATCCCAAAAGTCCTAGTTGCTCGTATCCAACTGCGAAAAAGCCTTTCCATAGAAGGCCAGGCCAGGCAACAGTATGGTATGACGCGGACAGCGTGGTATACGCCTGGCACATCATGAGGAGCTATCACCGTATTTGAAGTGGCAGCTCAGCAGCCTGGGCGCAGTTACTTGGTATGGGGCTAGTCCTGAATGACCCAGTGGCCAGCCGAATCCCTTATTGGTGCACGAGTCCAACATCTTTAAATAAGGTGGTCTTCAGACTCATACACCATGCAGCCCTAATAAAGGCGTGATAGAACAAGGGCTCAATAACATTGTAGCAGATGTGTCCTTGTCAGCTCCCCATGCTGTATGACTAAGACACGTCAAAATACTTAGTGTTTTGAGGCATCGTCTTTTCAAGTCTTTAAGGTGCGGCAGCCAAGTAGTTTACAGTCAAATGTGAGACGCAGAAAACGCACCGTGTTCTGACGTTCCTAACAGTGTCCCCCATCCGCATTTGAGATAAGTTAACAATAGAGCAGGAACAGTTAAAAACAGCACACACAGCCTTCTTGGTGGAAAACTTGGAACGTGTCCTCTGCCCATTCGCCCACCCTTCTATGAGTTAGTTGTAACTGACGAGTTGTCGTTGGAAGGCTGAACACTGGACAGAAGATTTAACAACTGACGTGATACTATTAATAGCTATGGCGACTTAAAACAGTACCTGACAGACACCGTTTTCCTGCTCAAAACGATCAGAAACGGCGTTACCGACTCGAAATCTAAAATAGCGCGGGTAAAGGAAGGAAGAACTAAATAAAAAGCGGAAGACAACAACGAAACCTCCATTCGTGGATCTGCCGGAGAATAAGATGCCTCCAAGTAGTATTGTAGGCAGTCTCAATGTCAAAAAATATGCCCAAAAGGTGATGCTATCTCAGGAAAGCCTGTTGTGTAGTCGCCTCCAGGAAGGAAAGTTAAGATGTGGCTTGATATCTCCTGAACCCACACCGAAAGTGACTAAGGGCCTGCCTAGATTCTAACATCCAGACAAGGCGGTGGTTGACCATTCGCTCTAAGGTCTTTCCCACACAGCTAGTGAGGGCAACACTACGATAGCTACGTGGGCATGTAGAGTCCTTTCCAGACTCTAGAAGAGGAATTAAATCACTTCTCTTTAGGACTGGGGAAAGTGACGTGAGACGCAAATCAAATTAAAAAGTGCGAGGATGCATATAAGCATTCGTTTTTCCCTCTTTTTCTGTGGGAGTGGAACAGGAAATCAAGTAACTAGTAGTGGTCTGAGTACCATCCACCACACACCTTTGGGTGGATTAAGGAGTATGTATGTAGATGCAGACTCACGTTACTCAATAGACAACCTGTGACGGTGGAAATCAGGAGACTGACTGTCAGTGGAAGTGACTACACCAAAATATTCCGTCATAGTCTGCGCAATGTTTCGTGGATTCGTCATTACGGTGTCATTCCCCATTATAGCAGCCACTGGGCGACCTTCCCCCCTCTCCCAGATAACCCCTTGACGGCCTCCAATACTTCTGAACTGTTCATGGAACGATTAACGAAATCCAGCAATTGTTGCCATGACTTATTTTTGCTGTTGCGAATAACTCGCCAACATTTCGCCCGCGACACCCGAAAGGTTGCGAGATTGTCTGCATTTGGCCAACTCTTGAACAGACGCAGAGCCGCCCGCCTAATCCAGATAGCACAACGGCATTCGTCATTTCGGCAAGGGATGGGCTGCCTTTTCGGTCGACTGGATGACTGTGGAATGGATGCATCAGCAGCAAGATGAATCATTTGGGTGAAGTGATCTACCCATTCCTGGATACTGACTTGACGTCAAAATACAGCACGCTGTCTGTATTTATCCAGTCTGCTCTACTGAGGACCCATCGTGGCAGTTGTCAGACAGGTTCCATTCCAACTAGCTGGTGGATTCATATTGGGAGGTGGTCACTGCCATGTAGGTCAGCGACTACTTCCCATTTATTATTGTGGGCAAGGGCTGGAGAGCAAAGCGTGAGGTCTGTGCCAGAGAAAACCCTGTTTCAGTACAGAAATGTGTGATTTGTCCAAAGATCAGTAAATGTATGAATGACAAAATGAGGAGCCGCTCAATTGCCCGATCCCTGGGGCGGGTAGTTGCAGAGCCCCAAAGCACATTATGTACATTAAAATCACCACCGAGGATGAAAGGGTGGGGATATGTGGAAGTATGTCATGAAGAACTTCTTCGAGTAAGTCATGTGGGGGCAGGTAAAGTGAGTAGACAGTAAATCCATGATGCATATGGACAAACACTGCAATTGCTTGTAAGCTGGTTTTTAAGGGGGAATGAATAGGGGTGGTAGGTTGTGTTAATAAAAACAGCCACTCCCCCTTTAGCTCTCTCACCACTTAGGTCTTTCTTTCTATATCCACTATGTGATCAAAAGTATCCAGACACCCCCAAAAACATACGTTTTTTATATTAGGTGCGCATTATGCTGCCACTTACTGCCAGGTACTCCATATCAGAGGCCTCAGTATTCATTAGACATCGTGAGAGAGCAGAATAGAGCGCTCTGCGGAACTCACGGACTTCGAACGTGGTCAGGTGATTGGGTATCACCTGTGTCAGAAGTCTGTACGCGAGATTTCCACAGTCCTAAACATCCCTAGGTCGACTGTTTCTGATGTGATAGTGGAGTGGAAACGTGAAGGGACATGTACAGCACGAAATGGTACAGACCGACCTCGTCTGTTGACTAACAGAGACTGCCGACAGTTGAAGAGGGTTGTACAGTGTAATAGGCAGGCATCCATCCATACCATCACGAAGGAATTCTAAACTGCATCAGGATCCACTCCAAGTGCTATGACAGGCGGGAGGTGAGAAAACTTGGATTTAATGCTCGAGTGGCTGCCCAGCACGCAGGTCAGTGCAAAATGGCGCCTCGCTTGGTTTAAGAAGCGTAAACATTGGAGGTTGAACAGTGGAAAAACGTTGTATGGAATGACAAATAACGGTGCACAAGGTGGCCTGTGGTAGAGTGGTTACACGACAATAACATCCCGGAATCCTATAGAACTCCTTTGGGATGTTTTGGAACTCCGACTTCGTGCCAGCCCTCTTCGACCTACATCAATGCCTCTCCTCAGTGCATCACTCCGCAAAGAATGGGCTACCATTTCCCAAGAAACCTTCCAACGCCTAAACGTATTGAATTCCAACAATACCGATGGAGGGCGCCACTAACTTTGTCATTTTCAGCCGAGTGTCCGGATACTTTTGATCACAATTATTGATATGGTGTCTGTACTTTTCGTACATGTAAGAATGTACAGACACCATTGGTTGACATTAAAGGCCGTTTTTACGAATTCTGAGGGACATCCAGCTACATGAGATCAGGGTCACACGAAGCATCAGGAGCGATAACTTCGACATAATCTAACAGCTCCATTGCTAATTTAACTTGTGATTGGGGATTGCCGGTATGTTTTTTGGAATTGTGTTGCTTTGTAGTGCATGCAGTGGAAGTGGTTGCCACTGTGTTGTTGATTGTGGCGGCGGGTTCTCAAGTAAGAAATTTCACAGTCTTTTTTTAGCTTTTTCTACTGTTCTCGGTGGGGCTACATGCATTGAAACTTCTGCTGCCTCCCATGTGCACTTGCAAATGCAAGTGTTGGTACGTGCCTTAACGACCTCCGTGTGTGTGGCGGTATCAGGTTTGGCAATCTGCTTTTACAGAGCAGAAGCGAAGGAGGTAGTAAACACAGGAGATTGCATTGCCTCGAAGGTCTTTTTTGCCTCAGCATAGGAGATACGCTTAGTAGTTGAAATCTCCTGTATCTTCTTTTCCTCATGGTAAACCCTACACTTCCTACTTCAGACGGGATGATCGCCTGAAAAAATTAACACATTGCAGGTACCGTGCAGTCAAACCCTTCGTTTGCAGCTTTGACGAATTTGCTGCAAGTGGCTTCTCCTTTGCTTCCCAGGGTAGTGTGCCCAAAGCTATGGACATTTAAAATAGCACATGAAGTTAGGGGCATAGAGCCCGTACACTTAAGCGTAGAAAACGTGCCTTCACATGCTCAAGTAGTCTAGGACTATTGAAAGTTAGGTTGAAGGACTCAGATTAGACAAGTTCTCCATCCACCTTATTTTCAATATTTTGCACATCGAATATGCCTTCTGATGCCCAATCTTCCTTCAGTTCATATACTGGGATATCAACCAGATCTCTACAAAAAATACGCCCTTACTATAATTCAGGGTAATGTGTAGCTCCGTTTCTATTTCATATTCCCAAGCCACTTAGCTGTTTGAAGTTTTGGCGCTTGTTGGAAATTTGATGTTTCCACCAACAGGGCACCATTCCGCAACCATTTTATCGATTTCAAACTACTAGCAATTCCTTCTAAACCTTTGTTCATGTAAAAAGGCGACACTTTTTCGAAAGAACCTTCCTTCCTTTGTTTGTTTGTTTGTTAAGCTTATTGGACTTAACTACAGGGTCATCAGTCCCTAAACTTACAAACTACTTATGAACTACTTACGAACTAGGACGGCACAAATATCCATGCCCGAGGGGGGATTCGAACCCCCGACCGTAGTGGCCGTGCAGACCGTGACTGGAGCGCCTCAGTCACCTCGGCCACCGCGGCCGGCTCCTTCCTTTGAACAACAAGAAACACATTCTGGTTAACAACTTATGTTCTGTTACTCTGAACATAAACTTTTTTGGAGGAACCTGAGTCCGGAGATTGAATATCCTAGCCCTCTGTTTTGATTGGATGTTGATAACCCCAGTGCAGCCATGAATCCCTTTAGGACGTAGCACACCTTGGGACTGAGGGGTATTTGTAGAGGTATTTTCCTTCCTCGCGAACTGAGCGGTCAAACCAAGATACCCATTCCCTGAGAAACAACGCTCCACCGCCGCACCACACGGTGTTATTTGAAGCGTGCCCAGGTGTCGTGTCAGAGGACTGGCCGTGCTTACCACAGGCAACCCGTGTGTTAAATCAGGGGATAAAGTACGTCTGTCCTAAAATTCGCCCAAATCCGTCCAACCGTTTCAGCGTGAAGGAGTAACACTAAAACACACACACACACACACACACACACACAAACACGCACGCACGCCCGAGGAAGAACTCGAAACTCCGGCGGGAGCGGCCGCGCAGTCCGTAACATAACGACCCAGGTTTCGCGGCTATTCCTCTTCCAGCTTCCAGAGAGAAGTTAATGTACCAAAACGAGATCGTATGCATTTTGAAAACACTAGGCAAACGAGGACCCGACAACACTGTATATGGGAGGGACGTCTAAAAAGGAACCCTACACATCATGGCGGCTATGGGTTTGACATCACAGCCAGTGGCGGACGCAAGGGAGGAGATAACGGGGGATAATCCTCCCTCTCTGAAATTTGAAAAAAATTACGTTACGAAAACTTTTATCGATTTAGAGAAACATATTACAGAAATAAACGAAAATTTTTTCACACACTATCTCAATTTGTTGATTCTCCTCCTTCCCCCCTTAACGTCCGAAATAATTTATGGGTGACACTTAAATCCTATTATTTCACCAATTACTAAAGCCCCGCCCCCCCCCCCCCCAAAAAGAAGAAAAAAAGGAAGGGAAAAAAAGGAAGGAAAAAAAAACCCTGCGTCCGCCCTTGGTCCCAGCAGTCTACTCAGTATCTGCGACGGTGCAGGGTGATACACGTTCCTCTGTTCCGTTCGATGCGGTGTAAGATGCGACAGTATTACCAAATTCTTGTTTTCATACACTTGTTTTGAAAATGATTCGATCTGATTTTGTTGGATAAGCTCTTGTCTTGAATATGGACGGACCGCGGTAGAGTGACCAAGCGTTCTAAGGCGCCTTGCTGCAGAGCGCGCGGTAGCTCGCCGTCGGAGGTTCGAGTGTGGGAGTCTGTCTGTTGTCTTTAGAATACGTCAAAGTTACTCTAAGTAGATTGTAAGCCTAGGGACTGATAACCGCGGGAGTTAAGTCCCTTAGATTTACAAACATTTGTATTATGGACGAGTAATTACATAACGATCTCAAAGTGCGGCAAATTTGTTCAACCCATATAAGACGTAAGCTGCTTAGTTAAACTTGCACTGTAAAATTTAAACGCTGTTTCGTTTATTTGATGTTTTACGCATCTTTCATGAGGGAACACTAGTACGTGAAACCTTGGAGACATTTTATGCAGGGAAAGCAAGTAATAAACATAGGATGTCACAAAATTCGCAATTAAAACATGAAGAAGCGCCAGGAGAATACGTTAACGTGAGAGAGAAGGCGATGGGCACATCAGACGTCAAAACATTCTCCCAAGTGAAGACGTGAAGTTGACACGCCGTCCGTCCCGGCTCGTTTCGTCCTTCGATTGACGTTCGTGTTGCATCTTCAAATGACGTTCAGTGTTAATCGATAGCAACACGGAAGTGCTGCTTCACGACGAATCTTTGTTTTGATGGTTGCTTGTCCAGTTGAGAGTTACGGAGTGACGGTAAGGAACGTAGGAATAGGAATTGGCGGCCTGTGGGCAGCGGCGTGGCGTCAACTGAGCCGCGCTATCTATATCGCCTTCTCATTCAGTGGCCCACTAGCCAGCAACCCAACACCGGCTCACCCTGCAGGACCACATTTTTCCAGTAGCGAAACATTACCTGCAAACCGCTCGCTCGACGGCACGGCCCCGCTAGGCTTGGGTTGCAGCGCGTTTTACTGCTCTGTGATCACTACCAGCTCACATATATCTTCTCACGCTTCTCATTACTTTTCATTAACAAACGTATAGTTACGTATCGCGCCGGCCGCGGTGGCCGAGCAGTCTGCGGCGCGCCAGTCACAGTCTGCACGGCCGCTACGGTCGGGGGTTCGAATCCCCCCTCGGGCAAGGATGTTTGTGTCGTCTTTAGTATAAGGTAGTTCATAAGTAGTTTGTAAGTTTAGGGACTGATGACTCCGAATTTAAGTCCCTTAAGCTTAACAAACATTTGAACATTTTGATACGTATCGCAGACACTTCTGTCGTTCTCGCCATTAAATATCCAGCACCTGACTGCTCTGACGCGGATATGAGTGTATGGCATCTTAGATTTTATGTAGAGTCATCAGTTGGTCTAACTGCTCTGGTTCGACATTTAACAGAGGGATTAGGTGGCCATATCATCACTATTGTAGCCCCTGCGTTTGTATGGATAAGTTTGATCGCTGCGGTAGAACATTAGTGAGATGACAAGCTCTAAACGAATCTGTCGTCACTGTTACTTCAGTTTTCCAATTAGTGTTACACTGAAAATAAATTCCACAAGCTCACGGTGTTGATGATGGTTCGTGTTTGTATTTATTATTAGAAAATGGTAACGACAAAAGTATCATTTACTGCCGAGCACTTTCCTTAAATGGAAGTCAGAGTGTGCCCACGATCGCATCATAAGTGATATCGTATAATACGTCATGGAGCAACGTCCGTTTTTGAAATACTCTACTTTTTTAGTAGTACTGGAGATCAGGTGGTAAAATCTTCTCCCTAGAACAGTGATCGTTCGCGGTAGTTGCTAATGTCGATGAGTGTGTTATGGTGAAAAATCACTGCTACTGTCTGCTCAGAAAATCTGAGTCCGATTCAAGTGACGACCCTGCCAAAGGCCAATCTGATAAAGATACTTTATCTCCTAAACCTTATTACCTACAGTTGAGACCATTCCAAGAAGCGATCTGCTCAACGCTCAGATCCTGCGTTCCCTGTTTTGAGACACTTAGAGCTTAGGCACCATTTCTGCCATGTTAACATATACAGTGTTCATACACAATTTTGCAATTGGCGTTGTGTGTATAATTCTCAGGACTGTGTTTTGACAGAACCCCCCGAAGAAAGATAAGAGGCACAAGCCCTGTCGATGAGAAACTGAACCACATTTTAACGCTCATCCTTAAACCGTCACTGCAGGAGCTACACATGGCGATAGAGTCCGTTCAGTAGGTAATCTGCAAGTGCGTACCATTATGTCGAAGTCATTACTATCTACCGTGTTTGGTCATTTTACAGACGCCCTTTTCGCGTGGGTTGCAAATTTGTCTCATCTGGGGGTTACGAGAAACGCTAGGTTCTCGATAATCTGTGAAGCATCTCTAAATCCTTGAACTGTGCTGACTCCTATTGAAGGGTCAGCAAATGAAAGTAATTTTACAATAAAAACTATCCTCTCGGAGTAGGACTTTGGGTAAAGTTTGATCCGTACGCATAGCGTCAGTCAAACCGCAAATCGACTACTCGCGGCTGTGATGATCACAACTACGGTTGTGCGCACAATACTAAGTTGTTATTGTTGTTGTTATGTTAAAAGGGGACCAAACTTCTCGATCATCAGTCCCCTCAATACTAAGTAAAGTGCGGCAACTGTACACATCGATAACAGGTTTTCAAGGCCGCGTTTCTGGTCTGTCTTTCGGAACATGATCGAAAGAACAGACTCTATATATATACAGTGGTCAAAATAATTAGAGGATCAGTTGACATATCTAGGTTCTGAAGTATTGTCATCGGTAGAAGGTAATAAAATGGTTTGACATCTTTCTGTCGGTCCTACGCAGTGCAGATAACAACATTACAGCAACCGAAATAGTGATAACAACAGACCGTTGCTGCAGAGGGGGTTGGTCTTGACATGAGTTTACCAAGCGAATTACCCAAGTAGTTGGGCTCAGATAGTGTAGTGAGTAGGTAGTGCAACCCAACAACAACGTGACTTGCATGAAGCTTGGCATGGAAGGCCATGCGAAGGTTGGAATTGAGATAGACGCATAGGGAGGTGGCTTCAGCTATTGGAGTGTCCCAAAGTGTAACTTCTAGGACATAGACGCGATTTTAGACAACAGTAACTTTTAAAAGGCAAGGCCAAGGTCGACCTTGAGTAACATCAGCAATAGACGACTGTTATCTCCGGTTAACAGCCCATCGAGACAGGAGGCTGAATGCAACTCAGCTGCAACGCAGTCTCCGCAGCAAGAGGCCGCGCAAATCAATATAAACAGGCGAAAATCGCCTTCGAGAATGTGGCTTCTACGCACGGAGGCCTATGGTGTGAGTCCCATTAAAACCACAACACCGTTCAGCCTTCAAAAACTGGGCGGAGAGACATCAGTATTGCAGTCAAAATGTTCAAATGCTTGTAAATATAAGTATTGGTTATCAGTCCGTACCTTAAGAACTACTTACCCTAGTTTAAAGGACAATACAAACATCCATGCCCGAGTGATGACTCGAACCCCCGACGACGAACGGCCGCGCGCACTACAGCAGGGCGCCTTAAGGTACGTTGTCCAAGGAGCGACTGTTAACTGCAGGTACGTTTTCCTAGGTGCGGGAACTGATCGCAGTGTGGTGCGGCACACGCCTACGTTTTCCGCAGTTTGCTGCGGGCTGCAGGTCGGTGCGAGAAACGTTTTCCTAGCTGCGGGACGGGGCGCGTCACAACGTAAAAAATGAAAGTCGCGTTTTTTATGATTTGGCAACTGAATATGATAAGAGTGATCCCAGAACTACCTTCCGACAACTTTTTTTAACTAAATTAATTTTTTTGCCATCGAAAAAAGAAACATTTAAGATTTTGAGGAAGCTAGTTTTTTCGCGTTACTCTATATTTATCACGCCATATCTCCTAAACTATGTTTCACACACCAAAATAATTTTATAATTGTCTTCAATAGTGAATGTTTATGACGCCTGCAAATTTTCTGGCCAATAGTCAGTAATAGTGATGTAATAAATTAAAATCTCACGTCTGACGCAGAACTTGTACCAAATCATCACGCGAAATGTAGTAAGCGACAAACTTTTTCCCTTTACATTTTTTGTGGGGGTGCAAGCGAGAAAAAGTTTTGGACAGGTTTGAATTTAATTTTGCAATTTGTTGGAAGGCGTTGGGTGCTACCGTCCGCCGCGGTGGAATAGCCGAGCGGTCTAAAGCACCTCGCTGCGGAGCGCGCGGTTGCTCGCCGTGGAGGTTCGAGTCCTCCCTGGGGCATGGGTGTGTGTGTTTGTCCGTAGGTTAGTTTACCTAGGTTTAAGTAGTTTGTAAGCTACGGACTGCTGACCACGCAGTTGGGTCCGATAGATTTACAGACTTTTGAACATTTTTTGCTACCATTTGTCCTAGACGAGAGACGCATTGTGCGGTTTACTGGCGCCGCTCGAGTTCAGCTCGCTGCAAGGCACAGTTTGCTGGGCTTGGGTCAATGTGGCGTGGCAGTAGTAGCAAGGACAGTGAAAGACCGACATGTAGCGCAGTGTTCGGTGTAAAAAGCTTTTCGTTTTGGCACTATGAAAGTACATGGAAGCTATGGAAGAAGAGGAAGAATGCTTATTATTCGAGAGAGTTCTCAGGAAGCGCAAAGCAGTGAGTCAGATGTTTTTACGTCGTGAAGAGGAAGGAGCGTACAACATCTTAATAAAAAAAAATATTTGCTCGATGATGTGGAAAAGTTTAAAGAATATTTTAGATTCACCCCTAATCAGTTTCAATATCTTCTGTCATTAGTTTTAGACAAACTGTAAACCGATTCCTGCAACCGAGTGGTGAGACCAATCACACCAGCAGAAAAACTCGTAGTTACATTGAGCTTACTTTCTCATTAATAATTAGCGTTAATGTGAATTGGTAGACAACGTGACATGCTATCTATTGTCACATTATGTACTACAGTACTTTACCAGTATTCGAGTAGATCATTTGATGAATTTCTTGTATGCATACTGAAAGTGTTGACCTTATTGAAACGAGTATTATGGCTACTGCTGTGCCATTGTTCCAATGGAATAAATGCTGATTTGACGTACGTGTGTTCAATATGATGAAAGCATTGGCCTTATTGGATCGTACTGCATTGTTTTCTTTCCGCACTAAACAAAATTCATAAACATGTAATTTTTACTATTTCTTAAGATGGGGAATGGGACTGAGAACAGCACAAAAATATTAAGTAGTTCGAATTAGATATAATTTATTACAACAGAAAGAAAAATAACAATTATTCAAAGCATCAGACACAGGGCAAGTTTCACTTATTGTAGTTATTGATGTCTGCACCTGGTGACTTTGTCTGTCCCCTCTCCACCAGACAGTGAGCGCAGCTGACGTCTTTGGCAGTTCTCAGGTCTTCCCACACTCCTCCAGCCAAGAAAGTCGCTGCGGCGTGCGGGACAGACCGCTCTCTGAGCACGCAAGCGCAGTTTTCCTAAAATGTTGAAATGTTTGTATATCTATCGGACCAAACTTCGTAGTCATCAGTGCGTAGCTTACAAACTACTTAAACCTAGGTAAACTAACCTAAGGACAAACACACACACCCATGCCCCAGGGAGGACTCGAACCTCCACGGCGAGCAACCGGCGTTCCGCAGCGAGACGCTTTAGACCGCTCGGCTACTCCACCGCGGCACAGTTTTCCTAGCTGCAGGAGTATCCCTCAACGTGATGCGTCAAACGCGTGCGGAACCCCGCTCCCCATTCACACAATGCAAACACACGACGCCGTTTTCCTAGGCTGCGGGACATGGCACGCCGCTGCGGGCTCTACCTGCGGGAAACGCTTGCGTGCTCAGAGAGCAGTCTGTCGCGCACTCCGCAGCGACTTGCTTGGCTGGAGGAGTGTGGGAAGAGCTGACAACTGCCACGGGCGTCAGCTGTGGTCACTGTCTGGAGGACCAGGTGCAGACATCGGTAACTACAATAAGTCATACTTGCCCCGTGTTTTATGCTCTGAAGAATTATTATTTTTCTTTCTGTTGTAATAAATTATATTTCATTCAAACTACTCGATCAATATTTTTGTGCTGTCTCAGCCCATTCCCCATCTTAAGAAATAGTAAAAATTACATGTGTATGTATTTTCTTTAGTGCGGAAAGAAAATAATCAAAATGTTCAAATGTGTGTAGAGCTTATGGGACTTATCTATGGGGTCATCAGTCCCTGAACGTACAAACTACTTATGAACTAGCTAACACTAAGGACGGCACAAATATCCATGCCCGTGGGGGGGATTCGAGCACCCGAACGCAGTGGCCATGCAGTCTGTGACTGACGCGCCGCAGAACGCTCGACCACCGCGGCCGGCAAGAAAATAATGCAGTACGATCCATAAGGCCAATGCTTTCATAATATACAACACACATTCGTCAAATCAGCATTTATTCCATTGGAACAATGGCACAGCAGTAGACATAGCAATCGTTCCAATAAGGTCATAACTTTCAGTATGCATAAAAGAAATCCATCAAATGGTCTACTGGAATACTGGTAAAGTACTGTAGTACATAATGTGACAATAGATAGCATGTCACGTTGTGTACCAATTCATTTTAACTCTAATTATTAATGAGAAACTAACCTCAAGGTAACGGCGCGTTTTTCTGCTGATGTGATTGGTCTCGCCACTAGGTTGCAGGAATCGCTTTTCAGTTTGTCTTCAACTAATGACAGAAGATATTGAAACTGATTAGGGGTGAATCTAAAATATTCTTTAAACTTTTCCACATCATCGAGCAAATATTTTTTTATTTAGATATTATACGATCCTTTCTCTTCACGATGTAAAAACAGTTGTCTCACTGCTTTACGCTTCCTGAGAGCTCTCTCGAATAATAAGCATTCTTCCTCTTCTTCCACAGCTTCCATGTACTTTGGTAGTGCCAAAACGAAAAGCTTATTACATCGAGCACTGCGCTGTACGTTGGTCCTTCGCTGTCCTTGCCTGCCACGCCACATTGCCCACGCACAGCAAACTGTGCCTTGCAGCGAGCTGAACTCGAGCGGCGCCAGTAAACCGCACAATGCGTCTCTCGTCTAGGACAAACGGTAGCAAAAAATGTTCAAAAGTCTGTAAATCTATCGGACCCAACTGCGTGGTCAGCAGTCCGTAGCTTACAAACTACTTAAACCTAGGTAAACTAACCTACGGACAAACACACCCATGCCCCAGGGCGAGCAACAGCGCGCTCCGCAGCGAGATGCTTTAGATCGCTCGGCTACTCCACCGCGGCGGACGGTAGCACCCAACGCCTTCCAACAAATTGCAAAATTAAATTCAAACCTGTCCAAAACTTTTTCTCGCTTACACCCCCACAAAAAATGTAAAGGAAAAAAGTTTGTCGCGTACTACATTTCAGGTGATGATTTGGTACAAGTTCTGCGTCAGACGTGAGATTTTAATTTATTACTTCACTACTACTGACTATTGGCCAGAAAATTTTCAGGCGTCATAAACATACAGTATTGAAGACAATTATAAAATTACTTTGGTGTGCGAAACATAGTTTAGGAGATATGGCGTGATAAATATAGAGTAACGCGAAAAAACTAGCTCCCTCAAAATCTTAAGTGTTTCTTTTGTCGATGGGAAAAAAATTAATTTAATTTTAAAAAAAAAAGTCAGAAGGTAGTTCAGGGATCACTCTATCATATTCAGTTGCCAAATAATAAAAAACGCGACTTTCATTTTTTAAGTTCTGACGCGTCCCATCCCGCAGCTAAGAAAAAGGTTTCTCGCAGCGACCTGCGGCCCGCAGCAAACGGCGGAAAACGTAGGCTTGTGACGAACCACGCTGCGATCAGGTCCCGCACCTAGGAAAACGTAGCTTGCGATTTGGACGTGCAGACGCTGGTATTTTGACGCCGCGGTGGGGCCGCAGCCGCGCCTATGGTACGTTGTCCAAGGATTGTTAACTGCGAGTCGGCCCCCCTCCCTTTTCCGGCTGTGGCGGTCAGCGGCAACACGACGGGAGCCGCTTGCAGTTCACCAAGGCGCGGCTCTGATCGGCGACTAGGGAAATTCACGACGTAAATAAAATTTTCGATTTTCTTGCTGTAAAAAATACTGCATGTTAAGGAAGCATAGCTACATCAGTTTCCCTATTTAGTTTTTCGTTTTCCTTTAGAAAATTAAAAAGAACTACTTTCGGTTCTGCACGTTTTTTCCACTCCTTACTACATCTCTGTCAAGTTACAGGAAACTAACGCGGAAAAAAATTTTGTTTTTGCCTATCTTGTAGTTTCATACACCAGCTTGATAACGAAGTATCTATTTCCTCAAAATTCCTCATAGTTATTCAGATACTTAATTTTTAAGTAATCTATTGCAGCCGGCCGCGGTGGCCGAGGGGACTAAGGCGCTCCAGTCACGGTCTGCACGGCCCCTACGGTCGGGGGTTCGAATCCCCCCTCGGGCATGGATATTTGTGCCGTCCTAGTTCGTAAGTAGTTCATAAGTAGTTTGTAAGTTTAGGGACTGATGACCCCGTAGTTAAGTCCCTTAAGCTTAACAAACATTTGAACATTTGTAACAAGGTTAAAGACCGACATCAATATACTGCAATCACATTAAGTGCGTGGCAGATGGTTCATCGAACCTCTTTTACGACTTTTCTCTACTGTTCGATTCTCTAAAGCGGGCTAGAAAAAGGAACTCCTGAATGTTTTCGTTTTCGATCTAATTTCTCTTATTTTATTACGATGATCATGTCTCCCTATATAGATCGGTGATAGCAAAACATGCTCGCATTCGGAACAGAAAGTTGATGACAAAAATTTCGCAAATAGATCTCACTGCAACGGATAAGGCTTTTCTTTTAATGATTTCCATCCCAACTCGTACATCATTTCTGTAACTCTTTCTCCCATGTATAGCGATAATACGAAACTAACTATCATTCTCTGAACTTTCACTTACAGGCCTATCAACTAGGGATGAGCTGTGAGTGCTCTCGAGAAACGCACGACGCTAAGGCAAATTCTCGAGAAGCTGTCGACAGTGCAAAAAATTCAAATGTTTGTACAGCTTAAGAGGCTTAACTACGGGGTTATCAGTACCTAAACTTACAAACTACTTATTAACTAGCTAACACTAAGGACGGCACAAATATCCATGCCCGAGGGGGTATTCGAACCCCCGACCGTAGTGGCCGTGACTAGAGCGTCTCAGTCCCCTCGGCCACCGCGGCCGGCTGTCGACAGTGCTGCACTCTCCGGAGGCTGAGTGAAAGTAAGGGGAAACATTACCACAGAGCAGTCGTAATCGCTGTTTTCCGTACGTGCAAGGAAGAAACTGTATTATTATTATTATTATTATTATTATTGTTGTTGTTTCGCAGAAGCAAAAAACATAGGATGATTATTAAAACACGTATCTTACACGAAACAAGAAATTCATTGTCACCAAAAACTAATATGGATTCCGCATGTATTGATACCTACATAAGAGAAAAATGCTACAACATGTTACACCCAGAAAGTCATTAATTACATTTAGTGATTGTAGAAAAATATTCGGCAGAGCTTATAGTATTAGCCAGCGTTATGTACCTAAGCTTTCGTCCTTATTTCAGCATAAAGCTCTGTTCAAAAGTTTGGACAGTGTTAATTTCGATGCATTTTGCATGATATTGCAGCCAAATTACGAATTACACTTTTCCGACACTAGCGGACTGTTTGAGGCACTATCAAATCTTTCTACCGATTTTTTAAATGCAGTTTGAATGGATAACATACACAATAGCTATGTAATTTGTCTGACTTGTAATATAAAAAATGTTCAAATGTTTGTAAATCTATCGGACCAAACTGCGTGGTCATCAGTCCGTAGCCTACAAACTACTTAAACCTAGGTAAACTAACCTAAGGACAAACACACACACCCATGCCCCAGGGAGGACTCGAACCTCCACGGCGAACAACCGCGCGCTCCGCAGCGAGATGCTTTAGACCGCTCGGCTGCTCCACCGCGGCGCTTGTAATATATGAATGCACTCTTGTATCCGCTAACGTATGTGTTTGATTGCTACATATATTGTGTAATATTACATGTCGTATCGTGCTTGTTTAATTTTTTGTTACACTACGGAACTTTGCAACAGACGTCTTCATCATCGGTAAAGTACTGCCAGCTCCATGACTTGGGTGTCCAGTGCCCGTATTTAACCTTTAGCCCGTACACCGGTCTTTTGGACCGGGGCGACCCCCTTCTCCTCCCTCCCCTTCTCTCTGAGTGCGTGTCAGCACTCTGCCCTCCACAATAGCCTGAAGGCAGTTGAAGAGAAAGTCGAAGTAAGTCTTTTCTTCGTTGTGCATCTGTCCGAAGTTCTGTAATTAACGAATTGCACTCTCCGCTCCCGGTCCAAAAAGTCCGATGTGTACACTGAATGTCTTTATTTTCTCCGGTCCAATGTACCTCACTTACCCTCAAGTTGCGTGTTTTTCCTTTCACAATCAACTGCAAGTCTATAAAATTGGAAAAAATCAACATATCAAGTGTGTGAGAAAACTATTGAGGGGGGGGGGGGTGTATGCTGGGGAAGGGGAGACCGAATGGTGCACTACATGCATTTTAAGACAATTAGATGCAAAAAAGGCCGAAAGAAACGGCACCGCGGTCTTAAAGACCAAGTGTACACTTTGTGTGCCATAAGGGGGTGTACGGGCTGAAGGTTAAATGATAATCACAGCGAGCTGTGAGCGTTGCAAACAAGCGCGTGGCGCCCCAGTCAACCGCCGCCGCACAGCGTCACGCGCCGCAGCGCCGTTCTCGTGAGCTTCTCCAGAAATTCTCGGTGCGATCGAGTCGCCGCGCCTCACACTCCCATCCCTACTATCAACCATCAGTCCCACTTACAAGGGGAGGCCGCCAATTTTGAAATTCAGATTCCATTCATACTGCGCACAATGAAAGCTTCTCGCCAGAGGTGTAATTTGGCAAAGCACCAACATGCACTTCTCAGCCTTTGTCGAGAAAATCGACAGTTAAAAAAAGGCGTTGCGGTGAAATACTCTCTACGATTGGTAATATTGCCGCGAGAGATAATCGCGGAGAAGGGAAGGATTCTCTTGAACTGTCATACAGAGGACCCATGACACGGTCAAGATCGAGGACATTGCAGCTGGCTCCACAGGGATCATAACAGCGGGTCGCTGTTTCTCCAGGAGAGTGAGCAATGCCGCGAGAGACGACGAACACCAACTGCCGGCGTGGCGCAGGGGATAGTGTCACGGACTGCGGAGCAGAAGGTCGCCGGTTCAATCCCGCCCACCGGCAAAAATTTATTTCTTTGTAATTTACAATTCGAGAAGGTTCTACATCTTTCTTATTTTCACTTGTAAATTCTACTTGTTTCTTATGTTAACTGTTCTTCTAATTTCTGGTAAATTCTGTCTGTGTATAAATAGCAGAGCACTCTGCCAGAGGGGCGGTCAGTGCTGCGTGTATGTTGAGTTCGTAATAAACGTGCTTTCAGTATAAGTGCTGTGTTTAGTTGCCTTCGAAGTCAAGCCTACTTCCATTGCAACGTGACAATATTGTACAGAGGCGTGGCGTAGCCGGAAGCGCTCGGGTTGGTAATCCGAAAGTTCCCGGATCAAATCTCGCCGCATGCAACTTTTTTTATTATTTGCTTTTTTATTCGCACGAACCAGAGTATAGTTATCATACAAATATGGAAAGCAGAAAAAAGCATGACATCGGGCACATCTGATAGACGATGCGTTTTTACAAGAACAATTGTTTTTTTTTATTATCTGTTGGGAAACACACCTGATTGACATTCTGAAAAATTGTTCTATCGTTCGTCAGGTTTGACTTACACTATACGTATTCGTTTATACTTCTTCCGTTAACTATACGTGGTGAACATCATGAAGACAATTTATAACATTTGTGAAATAAAACTTTGTTTGCGGAAAACATAATGAAGTTCCAAGTCGCCAGTTGCATATAATAAGTTGTTTGAAAGTCGTTTGTCGTGGAAAAACTGGCGACTTCGAACATCAAATGTTATTAATTGTCTTCATATATATATATATATATGTGTGTGTGTGTGTGTGTGTGTGTGTGTGTGTGTGTGTGTGTGTGTGTGCATTTGAATTACAAAAAACGAATAATAAAAAAATGTTGCATGCCGCGAGATTCGATCCGCCGACCTTCGGATTACGAACGCGAGCGCTTACCGCTACGCCACGCCTCTGTACAATATTACTAATCGTAGAGATCATAAAAGAGATTTTCACCGCAAAGGCTTTTTTTAATTGTCGATTTTCTCGACAACGGCTGAGAAGTGCATCTTGGTGCTTTGCCAAACTACACCTCTGGCCATGAGCTTTCATTATGCGCAGTATGAATCAAATCTGAATTTCACAATTGGCGGCCTCCCCTTGTAAGTTTAGATCCCACAATGGGCAGCAATACTCCAAATGCGACGGACTAGTATAGGCAGTTTCCTTACTAGAACTATTACATCATTTAAGTGTTCTGCAAATCGTAACTGTAATTCCTAGCTATTTAGTTGAATTTACAGGTTTAACAGTTTTTGCGTGTAAATGAAGATGCACTGAAATGTACAAAGTGGAATAAATTGTGATATTCGCCGAATTATTTACGTTTCTTGATTTACAGGGAGTGAAACACAATTCCTCATCTCTAAGACCGATACCACTTTAAGTGCACTACACCTAGACAAAACATTGTCTTCTCTGTCCGACGACATTTCTCTAACTCACGCAGCGAGCCTCGCCGCTCCACTATGCGCACGTGCAGCGACGCTACCATCTTTACTCAAAAATCGCGCAGCTTAACGCGCCGCTTGACTCTAGACTCGTCGCTCCACTATGTTTTCACCCTTAGTCAACCCCACCTTGATGCAAGGCGTCACAACAACCCGTGTCACGCCACACCGACCAGGCCACGGGACTCGGAACAATCCTGCTTTTGTGCAGGAAACATATCATGGTGGTGGAAGAATGGTGTGGGCAAGAGTTAGTATTGGCGGACGTGCACACATTATGTCGTTCAGAATGACGCTCTGACTGCTCAGAGGCGGATATGTGACAATTGCACCCAGTGACATTTGCACCCAACCACAAATCTGCGACATTTGCACCCAGTCTGACTGGAAACTACCTGTTCCTACGTCACGACCTACCTGCAGCCCATGCCCTCGGTAAGCCGCTCGTCTGCCCGCGGTAATTCTACGCCACCCTCACCTCGGGAGTCCTCGCTCACCGGAAACGCTCTCTCGACACAGTCCGCCTGCAGTCCCAAGGTCCTTTTCCACCTCTGCCGATGACTGCTGTTAGTACGATACTGAATATCGTAGTGTTTAGTTCGTGCAGATTTTGTGTTTGTGAGCTTATAAGGTCGATATGGAGATATCAACGACCAACAAGGGTAAGCCATGTTGCCACTATGAAGGCTACTCTTACATAATAAAAACAACCAAAGCAGACGGAACATAGAACAACGTACTGTCCAGGAAGCCTTAAGACAAAGGACTGTGTGATGCTTAGTGCAAACGAGCATCAGTGTGGAGCACCTGATGATGCTCGCTTAGAAGTACAAAAGACTATTAGCCAGGCGAAGAAGAGATCACGAGAAGAACAGACTTGGATTGCAAACATATACACCGAAGAGTTAGGTGAGTTGCACAATCGTGGATATCAGGCAGCGAAGAGGACATTACACCGCCACCGGGCCAAAACTCACACAAATAAGAAAGAACCAGAAACATGAGAAGAAATTGATCTTTCGGAAGCATTATTAACAATGAATGATGGTTTCAATTTTCTTTTAAGTGATGACAACTTTGGAGACAGAATGATAGTTTTCAGTGGAAAAGCAGGAAGACAGGCTCTCAGGAGTAAAGAAGACTTTTTAATGGATGGAACATTCAAATGCTGCAGCAAACAGTTTTATCAGATATATACTATTCATGCAGACTTCGGAAGTTCGAAATATGAAACAAACATCTATCCAGTGGCGTTTGCGTTCTTACCCAACAAAAGAAAAGAGACATATGTCCGAGTTTCCCGTACTCTTGTCGATAAAGTGCCAGGATGGAGCCCAAAGAACGTTTCTGTTGATGTCGAATCAGTTGCGATTTCTGCGCTAAGAGTTGCGCTCCCTTCGGTTGACGTGCATGGCTGCCACTTCCACATGAAGAAGGCTCTCTGGAGGAAAATGCAAGACATGGGGCTGACTTCCGAACAGAGAGAGAATGAAGAAGTAAGGCTGCAAATACGTATGTGTGCTGCTCTGGCGTTCCTGCCACCTGAAGATGTCTGCGATGGCTGGCTTGAGATTCATTCACAGGCACCTGACAACGACAAGCTTTCTCAGTTTTTCTAATATTTTGTTGACAGGTGGTTGGAAAATGACGAAGTTCCGATCAGTCTTTGGAGTTGTTACAGACGGCTCCATCGTACCACCAACTCAGTAGAAGGCTGGTACAACAAAATTAATAATTTTCTAGGAAGACCGAATCCAAAAATTAAAGACGTCATCCAGTGTATGAAGACAGAGGCCGAGAACTTGGCGTGCGCGTTAATGCGGTCAGACTTAAGTATGGAAGGCAAACGAAAGAAAACAAACTGTGTGAAGGTAGATGAAAGGCTGGAAAAAATTCTAACAAAGTACGAAGAAGATTGTGACATTAGGGCTTGTCTTAAAGCAATCTCCTACCTCCAAAAACTTGAGTAACTTCATAGGTGCCTTTTTAGACAAGAGAACTTGAAAAAATGTTAATAAACGTAAAATTAAAAAAACAACTTAAAAATATTCAAAAAATGTTCAAATGTTTGTATAGTCTATGAGACTTAACTACGGGGTCATCAGTCCCTAAACTTACAAACTACTTATGAACTACTTACTAACTAGGACGGCACAAATATCCATGCCCGAGGGGGGATTCGAACCCCCGACCGTAGTGGCCGTGCAGACCGTGACTGGAGCGCCTCAGTCTCCTCGGCCACCGCGGCCGGCTTTAAAAATATTAAAAATAAAATAAAAAAGTATATAAAATTTAAAAAAAATGATTTTAGACAGGACTAAATGACAATTTACTTCTGCCATTTAGCCAGTCTAAAGCCTGGATAAAAGTGTGATGGGAGTCGGTTTTTTATGAATAGTCGGTACACAGAACATGGTCTCTACGATGCAGTCACAATTTTTATTTATGATCAGTTTTAGGACAAGCCAATTATCTGCGAAAACAATACAAAACTCTTTTTTTTTTCCCCTTGTCATCAGTAGAGATGAAACATCGCTCTGGAAAACATCGATGTTCACACGGAAAAACATAGATGGTGAAAAACATCGCTCTAAAATCATAGTTGTTTGAAAATATCGATGTTTTTTCGATGTGGATGTTTGTGCCGTCTTTAGTATGAGCTAGTTCATAAGTAGTTTGTAAGTTTAGGGACTGACGACCCCGCAGTTAAGTCCCATAAGCTGTACAAACATTTGAATATTTCGAAATGGAAGATTTGAATGAAAACGAAGTTGGGAATAACGTTTCGCAACGTACTGTGCTGACGGAGTTGGGATTTAAATCGATTTGTTGATTACGTGTGAAATAACTTGCGTTTTGTTTACGTATTGTCTTTTTCCTTAGCTGTCGATGTGGAGAAGAATTAAACGAACATGTATCTATCATTTATAATTTAATCATGGACGTATTTTTAAAACGAACAGGCCTATTCATCGATAACGTTTATAAAATCATGTACCTATCAGAAAGTTTGTTGTCTTCTGTCTCGAATTTTTTTGGTCGGTGTTTTACCTAAAGTTTCGTCAGCACGATATCGGAGTCTGATTGTAGTAACACTATCGAAGTTTCGATTCCACTGCCGCTGGACGATGAAATTTCGGCAGTTCCAGCGTGTGGGCGAAACCTCTGATTAACTGTCGAACGTCGACATAAAAAAAGTAAACGGACGACAGCAGGCAGTAAGTCAAATAATATCCACAAAAGCTTTAATAATTTTGTTGCAGATTTGAATTTCGGATATGTCTTTGCAATATCTGCATTCTCCAGTGTAGTAAAAATCCAATAACTTCTACAGTCATATATCTAATAATTACTGGTACCGTCCAAAAGAACTTTTGATGTGCACCATTTCATTCAATGTTTCAATTAAGTGCTATTTTTTAGCCGACTAAAAGCAGCATATAAAATTCTCTTATGAACACACTAATTAAACAAAAACCGATTAGGGTGGAAACATTTTTTTACGGAAGATTTCGTCCATGGATGTCTATTACATGTCTTAAATACAGAAATACTTATCCGAGTGAATGTACTTGGTTCACCGACTCTGTTCACCCGAGAAAATAATTAGTGGTTCCTTTTGAGGACAGTAATTTATTATTAACAGTTATTTATTTTGTAACCTAACCACACATTCGAAAATGGTCGCCGGTCGCGGTGGCCGAGGAGACTGAGGCGCTCCAGTCACGGTCTGCACGTTTACTACGGTCGGGGGTTCGAATCCCCCCTTGGGCATGGATATTTGTGCCGTCCTTAGTGTTACCTAGTTCATAAGTAGTTTGTAAAGTTTAGGGACTGATGACCCCGTAGTTAAGTCCCATAAGCTTAACAAACATTTGAACATTTTTTCGAAAATGGTCACTAATTCGGAAATAAACACCCAAATATTTGTTTCTTCCTTAGTTTTCTAATCAGATGGAAATGTAAATAACATAGAATATTTTAGATTATCCTTTTTAATATACAGTAAAAAGTCTTAGAAGCAGGATTTAACGGTGTCGCTAGTTTTCGATTTCTATCGCATCTATCAGAGTAGCATTGCAACCCCCATCCTCAATTATTTGCTGGATGTATTCCAATCAGTGTTTCCTTAGTGATGTATAATGCCTTGACATTTATAAGTTGGAACATACGCCCAGAATAAATCCCTGGGCAAATGCCCAAAATTCATAAATACGCAGGCATTTATGAAGTTCATCTCAAATGCTTCAATTCTCATTTGTTCTCATTTCGCACTAGGCCAAGTTTCGCAAACATACAATGTTGAGCTGCAAACGTATGTTCTGAAAAATTTGTGCCTCAAGTCCAGGGCGATGTCTGACAGCAGTAGATTTCTGTTTCCCATGAATGCCGTCTTTGCTTGTGCTAGTCCACTTCTTATGTCCCGCTTGCTTCTTCCGTCATGGGTTAGTTTACTGCAAAGGTAGAAAAATTCCTTATCTTCGTGTTCATTGTGATCACCAATTCGAATGTTATTTTCTCGCTACTTTTATTTCTGTTACTTCTCATGACTTTCGTCTTTCTTTGGTTTACGTTCAATTCATGGTCTGTGTTCATTAGTCTGTTCATTCTATTCAAGAGATCCTGTTATTTTCCTTCACTTCCACAGACGACAGCAATGTCATCAGCAAATCTTATCATTGATATCGCTTTACCCAGAACTATTATCACAGACTTGAACCTCTTCTTTATTTCCGATATTACGTCTTCATTTCGTAAGTTGAACAATGATGCCGACAGTCCATAGTTTTTTACCCACTTTTTAATCTTAGGACTTCGTTCTTGACTTTCGACGCTTATTGTATCCAATTGGTTCTTATACAACAATGTATTACCTGCGTTTCCCTACAGCTTTCTCCTATTGTTCTCAGAATTACGAATATCATGCAGCACCTTACATCGTTGAAGGCTTTTTCCAGGTCACAAATCTTATGAATATGTTTTGGTTCTTCTTTAGTTTGGCTTCCATTATAAACTGCCGCATTGCTATTGCGGCCACTCATTGCAGTAAAGCACGGCCTGTGTCACTGCGACCTCACAGCCCTCGGCTCTTCTACCTGTCGGCCAGAGATCGGACGGGGAGATTAGCGTACCGCCCCTCGACCAGAACTGGGTGCAAATGTCACTGGGTGCAAATGTCACTGGGTGCTTTTGTCAGGACACCCTCAGAGGCATAGATACGAGATCCTTCGATCTTTGGTTGTGCCCTATGCTGGTGCCATAGGAGATGTGATTCTTCTAGCGGACGATAACGCTCCTCCCCATAGAGCTACACTCGTGCACAGCATGCCTGTAGCTGAGGGAATTGAACGAGTGAAGTGGCCAGCTTGTTTACCGGACTGAAACTCATTGAGCATGTCTGGGATGCACCTGGTAGATACATTGCAGCCCTGACCAGCATATCCCACAACGGTTGCAGCGCTGGATATTGCCCTCATGGAAGAGTGGCGAAATATACCCCAAGAGCTGACTGATAACCTCATAGTGTCCATGTCACACAGGTGTGCAACTGTACTGGCCGTCCGAGGTGATCACACAGCGTATTAGAGGGAAACGGGATTGGATGTACTATTATGGTAGCCCCATTGTGCCTCGCTCTTACTAAACCCTGGTAAACCTGAAGTAAAGAGTTGAGAAAGCGAAATATCGTATTACACAAATTACAGTTGTAACCAATATCTGAATGACATACGTATGTTGAGTATATCAGCTGATCCCCTAAATGTTTCTAGCAGTGTTAATTTTGGCATTGATCAAAACTCACATGGAACAAACCGGCTTTGCATATGCCTTCAGAGAAATATTTACCAGGAATTTCTCCCGACAGAGGGAACATTTCCGCTCGTATTTAACGGCTTCTTTTCCTTGTTGTGTTTGCCCTATGTCGTAGGCCTACACTCTAGCTTTATACCGGAGTTCTCACAATTATAGCATCATAACAATTTTTACACCAAGTACAGATTCCACGATCCGTAAGTGTATGGATTGCATTATCTCTCTCTTGTAAATGCGTAGTAAAATGAAGTGCAACGGTTAAATCGTCAGGTTTTTCCATATGCTATCAGCAGGAAAACTCGGGGTTAATTTCTCCGTACAAAATGTCCACTGCCCTGTTGCCTGCGTCATTGAGAATGTCCAAAGATATGCGTAGATTCAAGTACCATCAAACGAAAATACATGCTCCATGAAGTTAAAATACATTAAAATGTGCACTATATTTTTGTTCCCAATTAATAGATTAATTTCTCTTGTTGCGCAATTAACAAAAAAAATTCTATATTATTTTGCATTATGATTCTGAACTTGTTAATCAAAATATTTTTGTAAAACATAACCTTGCTACATGATAAGAGTTTGAACGAACATATTTCATCATTTCGCTTTCATCGCAAAATATCTTTTTCACTCAACTAAAGAATGCGTAATCTGAGATTCTGTGTATGGCACTGTCCGATTTGTAATTTGGCATGTACTCCCTCTTTCCCTTGGGCATGGCTGAGATCTGTGGAATTCTTCCACAACTGACAGTCTAGGGGCAACACGTAGCTTCTAAATATTGCTACTCTGTAGGGCAGTTCAGAGAGGTTTCTCTTAATTAAATCCTGTTGTACAACTGATAGATACGGCAACGTCTGACAAGAACGGTTTCTAACTAAAATATTTACTGTAGAGTTAAATATTGAAGTGTGAATTTTAGTGCAATTAACATCTTAAAAGGCACACACCGCTGCAGGGTAAAATTTTGATTCGGAACCACCAAACATTTTTATTTCATAACAATTTAAGGGTATTAAAATTTGTCAAAGTAAACCAACCAAGTACCCGATCTAGTAAGTATGGACTGAGGGAGTAACGGTGAACCAGGAAAGCAACTACACGTGCCCGCTCTTCTGAAAAAAACCTCTATAAAAAAAGTACGATAACTTTTGGAAAAAGGATACCAGACTTTTTCACCTCCATCTGATGCATTATATCGTTTCCTTCTATCCCACGTGCAAGGAGTTCTAGAAAAATCGAAATTGCTAGTGGGCTTTGTTTGAATTCCACAAGTCCGCTGTACAGCTGTTTCGTTGTCGTATCAGCCACGGTACCTGAATTAGGTGGCTAAATTTTCCTTGTGAAATCAGAGGGTGACCACCTGTTATGCACGGTTGATCGCCGTTGGAGGTGCGAGTCGTACCTCGCGCATTGGCGTGTGTGTTGTCCTTGGCATAAGTTAGTGCAAGTAGTTTGTAAGACTAGAGACTGATAACCGCAGCAATTACGTCCCTTACATTTCCAACACTCGAACATATTTTAGCTGTGGCCCGGAACCAGCCTTAGGTGCCGCGGTTATCTTCGATGTTGCATGCGTAATGCTTTTTAACTGGCATCCTTTCAACTTGTATTTCACACAATAATTGGCACACCAGTCATTTAAATGGCTCTGGTATGGGAACTTTTGACGCAGCGGCGAAATTAAAAGTCTAAAGAAAAAAAATCACATTATTGGAAAAAGGTGCGATTTTTGTACCTCCTCGAGTTGACCAAACTAAGCTGTATTGGCCAAACACAACATACACAATTGCGCCATGTGTACAGCTCTGTAAATGAAATTATGGCTCAGTGTAGTTAGGGACCGAACCATATACATCTGCTTTCATGCCCAGCAACTACAAGAGCTGCAGAATAGTACCTTCTACCTAAGAAACTACAGTCAAACGTTCTATACATCGGCTGACATTTGTGATAAAATAATGAAGTACGAAATATAGATTAGTGATTAATTAATAAAGGGCGTATTACTCTAATGTTTGCAAATGTTGTAGGCAATGCCAGATAACTCAGATGAATAATGTTTGATCAAAGAAATGTATAGATCTATTGAAAGTTCAAACATGTTCAAATGTTTGTTAAGCTTATGGGACTTAACTGTAGGATCATCAGTCCCTAAACTTACAGACTACTTATAAACTAACTTATACTAAAGACAACACAAATATTCATGCCCGAGGGAGGATTAGAACCTCCGACAGGGAACGGCCTCGCGGATCGGAGCATGGCGCCTCAAGGCGCTCGGCCACTCCGCCGCAGCCCTATTTGAAGTGATCCTACGCAAACGAAGGTAATAAATTAGAATAAACTTTTTGGAACAGACGCGTTAATTGCATTATGAGACTTGAAGTAAAATTCGTAGCTCACTATAGTCAGGTCTTAGTCCGACAAATAATATATCAACACTCGTAAATTCTCGTGTAGAATCACATACTTTGTTCAGTTACAATTCCGAAACGGAATCGGAAAAAATTAAAGTTCTTAAAGTGGTACACAGTAGCCCTTGGAAATGTTAGAATCTTGACAATGCGGTCTTGCCATGCAACTTCTAACATTGTCACAAATGAAGAACTTCAGCCAACAAGGCAGGTCCTCCTCCTTCCAAGACAAAGCACCAAGAAAGAACTCTCCACACCAACTGTCCAAATATTACACTTGACCACAGAAGTCTTCTTCCTTAGCCGCTCTCTCATTAGCAGATCTATGCGCTGATAACCTCTTCCACACGAACTTAACATTTTACTATATTAAAAAGAAAGAGTTAGAAACATTCAGTCACCTTGGGACTATTTATCAGCAATACAAAATATATTTATGAAGTAAATGGCCGCGGCGGAGTGACCAAGCGCATTGCGGCGCTATGCTCCGGTGGGAGAGACCGTTTCCTGTCGGTGATTCGAATCCTCCATCGGGCTTGGATGTTTGTTCTGACTTTAGTATAAGTTAGTTTATCAGTACTTTGTAAGTGCAGGGACTGACGACATCAAGACCATTAATGGCGACTAAAAATAAAGGTACACTGAGAACGGAACCCTGTGGGACACCGTTTTCTTGATAATGAGGTGAGATGAGACAAGTACCAACACGAAAGCGAAAAGAAAGTGGCGTGAGAAAGTTCTGTATGAGTACAGGAAGTGGACCCTGAAGCCCCAATTGTAGAGCGTACACAGTATATGGTGGCGCCACGTGGTGTCGTATGCCTTCCACAGTTCAAAGAAGACTGAAACCAGATGTTCCCGGTGAGGAAAGGCTGTACGGAATGCCAACTCCAGAGACATGAGTTTGTCTATAGCAGAGCAGCCATGACGGAACCCACCTTGTTGTGGGGCCAAGAATCCCCAGTCCACAAGGATACACATAAGCCTCCAACTCACCATCCATTCAAGGAGCTTGTATGGAACGTTGGTGAGGCTGATCGGTCGGTAAGTATCAGCCACCTCCGTATGCGCTCCAGGCTTTACCATCGGGATGACGATGCTATCCCGCCATTGAGATGGGAAAACACCTTCAACCCAGGGACGATTGAGCAGGGCGAGAAGCTGATGCTTAGAGTCTACTGATAGGTGACGGAGGAACTGGCTGTGAATATGATCAGGTCCAGGGGACGTATCTGGGCATGCAGCAAGAACACTTTCAAACTCCCACTCAGTAAAATGGACGTTGTATGTTTCCCGGCGTTGCGTTCGAAAAGATGCCCGATTTCGCTCCTTGCGCTCTTTAAGGGCGCGGAAATCCGCACCTTAAGCAGCAGTCGCTGAGGTGCGAGCGTAGAGGTTTGCCAAGTGCTCAGCTACGGTGAGAGGGTCAGTACAGAGTGTATCCTGAATGCTGAGACAAGGATTCCCGCAGGGGGGTGGTGCCCGAAGAGGCGTCAAACTAGCGACCATACCCATGAAGGAGATGCACGAGAACCATTGGAAGCCCTCTTGCTTTGCTGGATCAATCGCCGTGCCCGTACCCGGAGATTCTTGAAGGCGATAAGATTATTTATGAAAGGGTGGCCTCGGTGACGCTGTAGTGCTCGCCGATATTCTCAGATGGCCTCAGCAATCTCTGGTGTCCACCAGGGCACCAACCTATGGTGGAGTGATCCGAGTGAGGTGGGAACAGATTTCTCAGCATCAGAAATGATGGCCTCTGTGACCTGCTTAACAGTGGTATGAACATCAGCTGAAAGGGGTAATAGCTGCAGCTACAGAATAAGCTGGACAGTCAGCCCTATGGAGAGACCAGCGAGGCAGACGGTCAGCAGGCGGACACTGTGCGAGCGACAGGGAAATGGGATAATGGTCACTTGCACACAGGTCATCGTGAAGCCTCCACGTGAGATGGGAGAAAAGCTTGGGCTGCAGGCAGACAAGTTTGTGGTGGAATATGTCCCATGCGCTAAACTAAAATGCGTAGGCGCCCCGGTGTTGAGGAGGCAGATGTTCTGCTGCGTTAGTAGAATCTCGACATCTCTACCCCGGGCCGAGGTCTGTGTGCTACCCCAAAAAGTGTGGTGGGCATTGAAATCCCACAAAAGAAGCAAGGGTGGGGGAAGTTGGGCGACCAAGGCAGTGAGTTCTACAGGAGAGACATCATCATCTGGTGGAAGGTATACACAACATACAGCACTATCTTGCACTGCCCAGAGCCTTACACCGACTGCCTCTAGGAGTGTTTGAAGAAGCACGGCCACGCTTGGGACAGACGCAAGGACATAGATGCAGACTCCACCAGTAACTCTGCCATATACTGAACGATTTTTATAGTAGACCCGGTAGTTCTGAAGGACAGGGGTCCTCTTGACAGGAAACCAGATTTCCTGGAGGGCTAAACGGAGAACCAGGAAGTGCCACAGTAACTGCTGCAGCTCAGCCAAATAGTGGGGAAAAAACGCCACAATTCCACTACAGTATTTCGTTTGTTGCCGAGTTGAAGAGCCATGTTAGAACAGATAAGTAGGTTATTCCATGAGAACCCTTGCTGCAAGCTGCGCAGGGACTGCTGGGTCAAGAACCATTGACTCAAGGTGGTCTGTGATCTGGAGATCCTCAGGTGATGCGAGGATCTCTATCTCATCTTCTGAAGCAGAAGATGAGGGAAGCTGTGGCTTTGCAGCCACCACAGATTTCTTCTTTCTGTGTGGCTTTGGTTTATTTCCCCTCTCGATGCCCTTTTGATTTAATGGGCTAGGAGGGCTTCTCAGTGTCGTCAGAAGTGGAGGAAGAGCGAGAAGCCCTTTGACCAGCAGTTTGGGGATCCTTGAGCCTCTGGCCAGGAGGCTCAGAAGCACTTTGAGAAGCCTCAGAAGGGACTGTCCTGAGGGACCCCTTCCGAGCGAGAGGAGCCGGAGGAGGCTGTTGCTTCTCCAGCTGAGATGTAGGGACTGGTGCCCCAATGGTTGTGGGGGAGTTACCCCCACAGCAGGTATTACAGGAGTAGATGGAGGAGCGCCCCCACCCAACGAGGGAACAGCGGCAAATTGATGGCTCCTAGGGCCCGTAGAAGGAGGTGGTACAGTGGGAGTGGGGAAGATACAATGGCAGCAAAAGATGTATTCAGTCGCACCTGATGGAGCCACTCATACATTCTCTTTGCCTTACCATTGTAAGTCGGTCCTTGTGCAGGATAGTACAGTCAGGCGAGCAAGGTGGATGTCATTGCCCACAGTTCACACAGACGAGAGGTGGGGTGCATGGAGCGTCCGGATGTGATGGACGCCCACATTCTCTGCATGTAGGGCTGGATGTACATCGGGAGGACATATGACCGAACTTCCAGCACCTGAAGCACCTCATAGGGGTGGGACGTACAGCTTGATGTCGCATTGGTAGAGCATTACCTTGACCTTCTCGGGCAGTGTATCGCCTTAGAAGGCCAGGATGAATGCACTGGTGGCAACCCTATGATCTTTTGGTCCCCTATAAAGCTCCTGACAAAGTGAACACCTCTACGTTCCAAGCGTGCGCGCAGCTCGTCATCTGACTGTGACAGGAGATCCCGGTGTTAAATGAGACCCTGGACCATGTTGAGCATCTTGTGGGACGTGACAGTGACGGGAATATCACCCAGCTCGTCACAGGCAAGTAATGCCTTCGACTGAGCTTGGGATGCCGTCTGAATCAAGACAGCCCCACTTCTCATATTGGAAAAAGACGCCAACTCACCATACTTGTCTTCGAGCTGGTCGACGAAGAACTGTGTCTGGGTGGAAGAGAAAGATTCACCATTGGTACGGGAGCAAACGAGATATTGCGGCGAGTATGGCTCTGATTTGTTTAAGGCCCTGCATTACTAAAAAATCAAATGTTCAAATGTTTGTTAAGCTTATGGGACTTAACCTCGGAGTCATCAGTCCGTAAACTTACAAACTACTTATGAACTAGCTAAGACTAAGGTCGGCACAAATATCCATGCCCGAGGGGGAATTCGAACCCCCGACCGTAGTGGCCGTGCAGACCGTGACTGGAGCGCCTCAGTCCCCGCGGCCACCTGCATTACTCTCATGGCTTAGCCAGGGAAGGGAACGACTTAGGATCGTATACTGTGGCATCAAAATCTGACTTCCCGCGCTTAGAGACGGCGGTTATACGTCCGCCAACGTTTCGTCGTCGCTTCATGGTGTTCCTACGAGCAGCTAGGGATATAAAGGTCCACCCAGGCAGAGCCCAGCTTGCCTGGGTAAGCCTTATACAACTGAGATGTGTCAGGTTCCTCAGAGGTTACTCGCTAGCGACTGTTCAACGTCAACAGCCATGCATCTCCTCGGCATGTAGCACACCTTGAGATTGAGAGGTTCTTTTTTTTTTCTTTTTCTTTTTTGAGGTTCGTACCTTCTTCGCGACCTGGGTGATTAAGCCTAGATCCCCAGGCTCTAATGTGCACAACGTTCCACCGTCGCGCCGAACGATGGTCGTTGAAGCACGCACAGAGCTTACAGTGTGGCGGACTGTTGGCGCGACACACTCTGTAGCTCGGGACCCCAGGTTAGCCAAGCCTGTTCTCAGCAAATTAACGCTGAGTCCCTGAGGGGAATTGGTGTATGACTTTCGTTAATTTGGAAGCCTATAAAACATTTATAAGCTGCATGTAGGGAGTGGTGAGATCATGATAATTCCTCCTGGTGTTTGACACCTAGGACGTAATTGCGGAGAGAAATAAATACGTAAAAGGCATAGATCTACATACAAACATTGGGGCTAACACATTTAGGACTGAGATTACAACAACTGAACATTCCATTGACTTTAGCAAAGAGGAGACGATTGGCTCGTTACTTGGATTCTCTAAAACACAGTATCTGGAAAAAGAGACCTGATAACGTTTATGTGTTAAAGTATGCAATTAACATTCAGCCTGTATGGACTATTTGCACTGAATGCAATGTCGCCACAAACACGTATTACAATAACAGCTTATAACATACAATTTTTGAGTTTTTCCACAAAATCGGCTCAGGATATAAAATAATTGAAACACCTGCTATTCCAGTATACCTTCCAGTGATTGTGCAGACATATTATTTAGAGTGTCGTATTGTGGAACAGAACGACGGACTTGTGGATTTCCGTTCTGACTAAATTGTTCTACTACTACACTTACAAAAAGTATGGTGATAAAACACAAATTGACGTGCAGTCATCACTGTATCATTTAACAGCAGAAGGGCTATGAGATAACACATGAGAATTACAATTTCCTCAAAACTGTGGGACTAAAACTACGAGATGGCATTGCCCATCAAGATAACATCACCAGTTCAATTTGTTGAGCGTGTAAACCAACAGGAATACATTTTTTCGCAAGCCAAGCTGTTTGTATCGACATCATTCCATAATAGTGACGACATACATAATTCAGAACCAGGACAATATGTCACTTCCCAGCGAAAGCATTCTGCCCCTGGCCGGGTAATTTTTAGAAAAGATGGAGTGTCGGCTACAGCATTGCATCTTATGCTAAATGCATTTGCATTCTTGTTTTAAGAGATCTGATTAAAATGAACTGTTTTGAGGTTGACAAAGTTCGTAAGTTAGAATAACTGTGTCTTAAGCATCCCCTGTGGATGCAAATTACTTACAGAATACTGGATGGTCTATAGATAGATCTATAAACAGCACATTTAGTGTGGACATCCCATTAAAACTGATTGTGTGGTTCTTTAAGGATAACAAGACTTTTTATGAACAGGTTGGCGACTCTGCGCCCGCGCGTACGTTTCGAATATTTGCTGCAGTAAATAATTACGAAAATCCTTGGTTTTACGCTGTATTTTAAACGTTTTCAGTTGTTATAAGTGTTGCATTAGTGGAAGTGTTATTGTAGTGTTAAATAAGATAAAACGGTGTAAAAAGTGTATTATTCTTTCGCACCTATAGCACGTATTTGTAGGCCAAATTTAACGGCCGCGAATCGTTATAAACAGTGACTCAAACTTGTATTACCCATTGTTCTATTTTTTTCTCTCGCTGCATGTAGTAGTTACGGTTCATAGAGTCCATCAACAACAAATTAACGGAACGCAGTGTAGAGTAAAATTTTGTGATGTAGCAGAAGTGTGTTTATAGACCTGCTTTTGGTTTCGTGAATGAGTTTGTTTTATTCAGTCCTCTTTCAGTTTATTTATATTCGTTCAAACTGTTTTTGTGTCTCTTGGTGTAACATTTATGTTTTAGTCAGTATTTCATTATGTTTGTACGATTTCTGATTTACCATGAGTGAGAAGTCTGTGACGTGCCATAGGATCGTTAGTTCCAGGGTGCGGTGTGATAGTTGCAGTGGTTTCTTTCATTGGGGGAGAACGTAGCGGCGTGGGAAATGGGGACATAAATGAAGCTCACCAGTGGTTTTGTAGGATCTGCAATAGAGATAGGAAAATAATGGAACACAAGGGGGAAATTGCAGCTCTTCAAGGTAAATTAGATAAAACAAGGGAGAATCAGAGCAGGTTAAAGAGGGAGAAGGGTGATCAGAAGTGGGCAACAGGTAACAGGGTTAGGACGGTTTGACAGCTTTATCATTAATCTGAAAAATAGATTTGAACTGTTGCCTCAGTCAAAATCGGATGAGCCTCATGTAGCTGTAGCCGTAGCAAGGGCGCAACAAACTTTCAAGAAGGGTTTGAAAAAAGGTAGGGAAATGTCTGAAGAGAAAGAAAGTCTTGTTAGGTAGTTCCCATGGTAGAGGTGTTAGCCAACTACTGCACGAAGGGGGTTGGAACACTTGCGCGGGGTGACACTTGCGCGGAGTGACACTTGCGCGGAACCCGGGACCCTTGGGGCGGCTAATGGCTTTTCCTGGGTACAGGCACACCAAGAAGTCTAGCACTGCTGTTGTCAAGTTTCCACACTGTCAACATAACACGAAACTCAGTGAAATTGCACAACCCTTTCTAAGCTGAAGAGCAATATAGTAACTTGTTCTAACTACATATGAATTCGTTGAGTGTTCCTCCTGAAAACAAAAAGGTATTTTAATAGTGATAATGTTTGGAGAGTTATTAAGACATTCTTTTCTACTACAAGACGATGACTTTCACAGTCATACCTCCTAAAAGCATATTATTCAGAACACTAAGCATATCAAGACACCTGCGCAAGCAATAAATATATTAGGCGTCCTGCACAGATACGTTGATGTAATTGACCGCTATGTAGTTAACCCCACTATCACGCAACTTCCATCTTTTTAAAAACAGCTACTATGCTTTTTAATAGGAGACACAAACAAACCTTCAATTAAAAAACGTTAATAATAAGTCAATGAGTATTTTACATACTTGAAGCGTTTATTCGTAGACCCCAAAACGATTTGGCGGCATTAGAATTAGAAATACATCTAAGAAAAGTATGAAATACGGAATGTGTTGGGGAATGTCACACCCCGAAAAAATGCTAAAGATAAATTCTATTTTCCATCACCGTCATATAGAACCATTTTTACTCCGAATTTGGCATAAACCAACAGTGAGAAACAAGTTGCAAGACTTCCAGGAAAAATGAAGCGAAATTGACAGCCAGTAGTTGGTTATAAATTACATTGCCTGTTAACTGTATAAATATAAATTACGGAATACGCGGAACTCCTGTTCAGTACAGTCAAAAAGGTCTAAGGTAATAGGCAGTGGTTTACAATCAGATATCCGTATCACTCTCCTCCTCAAGAAGTCTGTGTGAAGATTTATATTCAGAACATTCAAGAAAAAGGCTACTGTGGTGTTGAAACTACAAGAAGCAGCTCATTTACTCAGGAAGGGAATACGTTATGGTGCCCGTAAATTTGAATGGCTGTATCTCTTGTAGTAACATTCATTTTCCGATAAAATGTTAAAATCCATTATACCAGAATTTTGTTTTTCTAAACTCATTGCCAACGTTTTTTGTCGAAATGTTTGCAGGAAGTAGTCTTGATGTGATTTCATACTTCTATGCATTAAATTGATATTATCAAACGTGTAATTTGTGTCACAAATTGCGCGGCCGGTCCGGTCGGATGTTCGAGTCCTTCCTCGGACATGGGTATATTTGTTTGTACTTTGCCTACGTTATTTTAAGTAAGATTAAGTAGTGTAAGTCTAGCGACCGATGACCTAAGTAGTTTGGCCGCATAAGACTACACATATACACGTAATTTATTTATTTCATCACCACATTTAAGTACTAATAATTAAAGAAACTTAAATGTAGAAATTTGAAATAAACACTGAAAACAAATGATTGGTATTTCTCATAAAATGAATGCACAGAACCGTTGAATTATGTCTTGTGAATGTACCTACAAAATCTGCCATATGGAAATTGTAGTGTGAGTCCCAAGTTTGTTTGTTATGTAATAACATTAAAAACATATTAAAAATTGAGAACTCGAAAACCAGTGAAGTTATGGACTTGAAGCGTTTTGTGTTGCTAAATCTTTACATAGTAGACACGATTTTAAAATTTGGTTGCTATCGCCAAAGTAGACGAAACGGTAAATTTTTTGGTGTAATCTTCGCCGTGTAGACTGTATGTTGTAGAAGTCTACGTCGAACCTAATTAGAATCATACCTCTGAGGAGAGAACGTTGTTTGCACTTCTCCTGCGTTTCCAGTCGCCGTGCTGTGCTACGTAACGACATCGTACCGTTCCACTTTACCGAGAGCTATATATGTATTGGTGTGATGTTTGTTCTTTCGAAATAAGACATCACACCAATATATGTATCATTTAGACGCAAAGATTCTGGGTTCTGTTTTCATCGCTAACGAGACTAACAACGTTAGACCTCGTGTGTAAACAGTTAAAGGTTATGATTGCCACTGGAAAAATACATAAGGAACACCTGTTGTTTGAGACTTGAAGATGACCTGAAATTAGCCGAAATCGATATCTCATAATAAACATAAGGTGTAGCTGTCTATATTTGATAATGCTATTCATAACATATTTAAAAGCTGCTCAAAACCACCTACAAAAAACCTTTATAATGAGATTGTATATAATTCCACGATCAAATTGTGTTTTAGTTATTTGTAGTAATACACCCAAAGATCTGCCCTTGCTTTTAGTGCCTTGATCAGCTGTTTATGTTTAGAGGTATTACTAGGGACAGGAAAAATTCTCATTTGCGATAAATGCGAATATAGATGCGAATTCTGACTCAAAATGCAGTAAATCCGAAATAGTTAGCAACGGTTGCGCTCAATTCCGATTTCATCACATTCCTCTTCACATGGTGCTGTATTGTAAATCGAGTGATATTCGTGTGACGTGTTACCTCCCTGTTGAATGAGGCTGTGATATCTCTGGGCCGTTACTACAGCTCCACCTCGCTCGGTGGGCCTTTTCCTGAATACGGCACAGGTAGCGGCTGGAGGGCGTGGAGTAGGGGTGGTGTATCCCTACTTCTGGAACACCCTGTTCACTACCTGCAGCGTCCGGGACTCCGCGCAAGTGTCTACAAATTCCCTTTCCGCGCAAGTGTCACTCCCCGCAAGTGTCACAAACTCTGCACGAAGAGCTAAGTCCAGAGTGCCAGGTCACAAACTTTTTCAAACCGAGTGTGGATCTGGACCAGGTAACAGAGGAAATAGTTTCTTTATGCAAAGATTTCACAAAAGATGATACTGTGGTTATAGCGGGTGGTCTGGGAAATGGCATTGACAGAGACTGTGTATATTCTATAGAGATGACATGGTGAATATAGCATCAGCAACGAAGCTTACTAATGTGGGATTTGTGTCTGTTGTGAGATGCCATGATCGGCCTCATTTGAGTTCTCCTGTGAGGAGAGTTGGAACAGCTGTTTATGTCAGATATAGGAGATTCGCTTAACACGTTCGCTGCCGTTCACGCTCTGGCGCGTGTAAACGTTACTTGAGTCAGGTGCCTCTCACGCTGTGGTGCGTGCTGCGACCTATCATCCTGTTATGGGTTGTTGTAAACTGGCATCGTCTAATAAAGCTGTATACTCTGGTAGGCGCTCAGGGAAGAGTACAAGTGATATGCACACGTACGTGGTTCCAGATTTCCGCGTTTGCATTACCGACTACGAGCCACACACGCTTCTCATGATGTCATGATAGATTTATTGGATTCTTATGTAAACAAGCAAGCAAGCTTTTAATTATTTTAATTTTATTTCGATTAGTTACCAGTTTATAAAAAATACTTCTGAGTTTTGATATTATTCATACTTATATTGCTGATGATATAGAAATAAGCATATGTTTTATGAAATACCTTGTATGTACTGTTTATATTGTTCATTTGTTGTTTTCACAAAAATATAAATGCAAATAAAAAAAACCATATAAAAAACTGAAAACTAAAACCAAAACATTCAGTGGCTCAAAACTATGAAAAGATACTGTCAAAATACGATCACGCTCCAGAGAGTGAAGTGGCACCTAGCATCATCACGCCAGAGCGTGAACGGCAGCGAACGTGTTAAGCAGCTGCCAGTTACCAGATTCCAGTAAACTGTGCATGCGCAGAGCTGTTATCGAGTTTCTGCAGCAGCTCTGCACATGCTCACTTTACTGGAATCTGGTAACTGGTACCTGCTTAAACGAAGCCAGGGTCCCATATTGGTTTGTTTCCTGTGTATGCTATTTTTAGGTGGTGGAACTATACTAGGTATGGTTGGTTTGTTTTATTTTAGGGGGACACAACTACGGAGGTCATCAGTCCCCATTCTATTACAGAGCGGTACAAGAAAAGCACCAATACAAAATAAAAGCGCCCACTATTGAAAACAACAATGGGAAGAAAATCCTACTCAGGTAGTAAAATGTCAATCAAGAAGACAAGACAAAACATGAAATGGGGCGATCACACAGCAGTACACAACAACTAAACGAAACAATACAATGAAGCCAATGACTGTAGTTAACCGACCATGAAAAAGAGGAAGGGTCAACCACATGGCTACACAAGAAAAGTCCCCAATCAGAGGACAGGTCACAAGGGGAACACAGATGGTGGGATGTAGCAAAGCTTCACACAGAGCGATAAAAACCCCCAGCACGAATAAAACGCAAAACTAAATCAGCTATTGTGGCATTGTCACATGAACATCTGATAAAATACCAGGAAGATTAAAAACCTGCCACAAGGCGGCTATAAGAGGGCAGTCCAGAAATATGTGGGCCACTGTCAAGCGTGAGCCACAGCGACACTGGGGTGGGTCGGCATCATGGAGGAGATGGCCATGGGTCAACCTAGTGTGGCCAATGCGGAGCCAGCACAGGAATACTGAGTCACGACAGGAAGACCGCATGGAGGAATGCCACGTAGCCGTGATCTCCTTAATAGTCCTGAGTTTGTTGGGCATGGTCAGGCTACGCCACTCAGTAGCCTAAAGCTCACGAACCCCACATCGCAGCATGATCGGAGATCAGTAGCCAGATAGCCGATCTGTAAGAGGGAATCATTGACAGCCTGCTTGCAAGCCTATCGGCACGTTCGTTGCATGAGATGCCGACGTGACCCGGAGACCAAAGAAATACCACTGATCTACCAGACCGGCCAAGGACAAAAACGGTCTCTTGGACAGCCTTCACCAAAGGGGAATGCAGGTAGCACTGGTCCAGAGCGCGAAGGCTGCTCAGGGCGTCACTACAGAGAAGGAAAGACTCAAATCAAAATGTTTGTAAAGCTTATGGGACTTAACTACAGGGTCATCAGTCCCTAAACTTACAAACTACTTATGAACTACTTACGAACTAGGACGGCACAAATATCCATGCCCTAGGGGGGATTCGAACCTCCGACCGTATTGGCCGTGCAGACCGTGACTGAAGCGCCTCAGTCCCCTCGGCCACCGCGGCCAGGAAGGAAAGACTCACCTGAGCAGGAACACATAGGCTCGAGAGCACGGAAAATGGCTACCAACCCCAGTATAAACACTGCAGTCCACTGCAGACTGCTGCTCAACATGGTCGCGATGGTCGGAGGCAAAGCCAACACGGCCATTAACCAATGAGCCATCCATATAAACTCTGTCATAGCCGGGTAGTTCAGCAATGACAGAAAAATACTGACAAAGAGAGCCTCAGCGGGAACTGAGTCCTTGGGCCCATGGGCCAAGTCTAGATGAAGACACGGCCATGGCTGCCACCATGGAGGTGTACGTGAATGGGCTCGAAATGGTGGAGGAAGAGGATACGGTTCAAGCTCCCACAGGAGGGATCGGACGTGGACAGCTATCATGTGTCCTGACCTGAGTTGCCATTGTTGGTGATGGATGGCCATGTCAGAAAAAAGATGGTGATAGTTTGGGTGATCTGATAAGCTATATATTCGGGCTGCATAGGCTACTAACAGTTGTTTGCAGCGGACCCATAATGGGGGGACCCCAGCCTCTACTAGTAAACTGGTCACAGGGCTGCTATGGAAGGCTCCTGTTGCAATGAGAACCCCACATTGGTAGATGGGGCCCAGCAAGCACAATGCCAAAGGTGATGCAGAGCCATAAGTGAGGCACCCAAAATGTAAACAAGACTGCATCAACAGAGACTGCAGCTGCAACAGGGTGGTGTGGTCAGAACCCCAGGTAGTATGACCCAGACAGCGAAGAGCGATGAGATGGTGCCACCACTTCTGTTTCAGATGATGAACATGAGGGAGCCAAGTCAGTCAGGCATCAAACAGCAGTCCTAGGACCCAGTGAGTGTCCACTACAGGAAGTAGGTGGCCGTCAAGATATAGTTCTGAGTGGGTTTGGACTGTCCGATGCTTGCAGAAATGCATCACATGGTTTAGTTGGCGCAAAACTGGAATCCATGGTGCAGGGCCCATACTTGTGCCTGGCGGATGGTCGCCTGGAGTCGGCGTTCAGCAACACTTGTTGTGGTGGAGCAGAAAGATATACAGAAATCATCGGTGTACAAGGAAGGAGACACCGATGACCCCACAACTGCAGCCAGGCCATTAATGGCCACCAAAAACATCTAGACAGTCAGAACAGACCCCTGTGGGACATCATTGTCTTGGATAATGGAGGAACTATGGGCAACACCGACATGGACCCAAAAGATCGGAGGTAGAGGAAGTTTTGAATAAAAGTGGAAAGTGACCCCCGAAGGCCCCAGTCATGTAGTGTGGCGAGGATGTGATGCCGCCACATGGTATCGTAGGTCTTCTGAAGGTCAAAGAAAACCGCAATGAGGTGCTGTCGATGGGAAAAAGCTGTGCGAACCACAGACTCCAGGTACACCAGATTATCGGTATTTCCATTTGTGGACATTGATGTGTTGCGATAGACCTCTAAAGAATTCGATTTAGCATTATTGCTGATCTTTTAACTTATACATGTGTAGTAAATTCGACAAGTTCGTCATGGAGACAATGCGAAGGGCTGTACAGGGCAGCTGGAATCGATTGCCGACGAATACATTTAATTGTCGACTCACCTTATCTATTTAATAACAGGCGTTTGCGGGATACTTTTATCTCTTCGTTTGGCATTACCAGACTGGGGGTTTCAATATTCACTTACGGCCTAGATCGGAAACGGGGATAGCCAGTATTTACAAAGTGCGGCCTTGTACTGTGTGTCACTCCCATCCATTCCTTAGAGAGCAGGTTATGATCGATGTATGCGGGGATTGGGTGCGATATAAGTGTTTACGAACATTACATTGCATGTACTCAGTTGTACTGTAACAAAAAAGTGTAGACACTCCATGTTCTATATAGGATCAGGTGTTGCGGTGTGTAGATTAGCGTTCTAGGCGTCTTCGTTTGTGGTAGACATCTACTTGTAATTAAAAAAATAAATCCGAGTTCGGTTTAGTGGAATGATAAGAAGAATCACAAAAGAAGGTTGTATACATGGAAGAGACCAGGGGATACCGGAAGGTATCAGATAGATTTTATAATGGTTTCCGGAACCAAGTTATAAACTGTAAGACATACCCAGGGGCAGATATAGACTCTGACCATAACTTGTTAGTCATGAACTGTAGGCTGAAACTGAAAAAACTGCAGAAAGGTAGGAAAATAAGGAGATGGGACCTAGATAAATTTAAAGAACGTGAAGTTCTGGAGAATTTCAGAGGGAGATTTAGGCAACAATTGACAGAAACAGGGGGAAATAAAACAGTAGAAGAGGAATGGGTAGCATTGAGAGATGAAATAGTGAAGGCAGCAGAGGACAAAATAGGTAGAAAGGCAAGACCTACAAAAAATCCGTGGATATCACAGGAAATACTAAATTTAATTGATGAAAGGAGAAAATATAAAAATGCAGTAAATGAAACAGGCAAAATGGAGTACAGACGACTAAGAAATGAGATTGACAGGAAGTGCAAAATGGCTAAGCAGGAGTGGCTAGAAGCCAAATGCAAATGTGTAGAAGAATGTATAAGAAGGGGAAAAGTAGATACAGCCAACAGAAAAATAAAAGAGACATTTGGGGACAAGAAAAGCAACTCTACGAATATCAAGAACTCAGATGGGAAACCAGTTCTCAGCAAAGAAGGGAAAGCTGAAAGGTCGAAAGAGTACATAGAGCAGCTCTATAAAGGAAATGATCTTAGAGACGATGTTGTAGGAAGGGAAGAGGAAGTAGATTAAGATGAAATAGGAGATACTATACTGAGAGATGAATTTGACAGAGCCCTGAAAGACCTAGGTCGGAACAAGGCCCCAGGAGTAGATGACATACCCTCAGAGCTACTAAAGTCTCTGGGAGAGCCAGCCATGACAAAACTATTTGAACTGGTTCAAAAAATCAAATGTTCGAATGTTTGTTAAGCTTATGGGACTTAACTACGGGGTCATCAGTCCCTAAACTTACAAACTACTTATGAACTACTTACCAACTAGGACGGCACAAATATCCATGCCCGAGGGGGGATTCGAACCCCCGACCGTAGTAGCCGGGCTGACCGTGACTGAAGCGCCTCAGTCACCTCGGCCACCGCGGCCGGCATTTGAACTGGTGTGTAGGATGTTTGAGACAGGCGAAATACTCTCAGACTTTAAGAGAAATGTAATATGCCCATTCCAAAGAAATCAGGCGCAGGCAGGTGTGAAAATTACAGAACCATCAGTTTGATAAGTCATGGATGCAAAATTTTAACACGAATTATCTACAGGAGAATGGAAAAGCTGGTAGAAGCTGTCCTCGGGGAAGATCAGTTTGGATTCAGGAGGAACGTAGGAACCCGGGAGGCAATACTCACTTTACGTCTTATCTTAGAAGATAGATTAAGGAAAGGCAAACCTACATTTTTAGCTTTTGTAGATTTGGAGGAAGCTTTTGACAACGTTGACTGGAATACACTCTTTCAAATTCTGAAATCAGCAGGGGTAAAATACAGGGAAAGGAGAGTTATTTACAACTTTTACAAAAGCCAGACCGCAGTTATTAGACTCGAAGGGCATGAAAGAGAAGCATCAGTTGGGATAGGAGTAAGACAGGGTTGTAGCCTTTCTCCGATGTTATTCAATTTGTACATCGAGCAGGCGGTGAAGGAAAGCAAGGAAAAATTTGGAATAGGGATTAAAGTTCAGGGGGAAGAAATAAAAACATTGCGTTTTGCTGGTGACATTGTAATTCTGTCAGAGACAACAAAGGACCTGGAAGAGCAGTTGAATGGAATGGACAGTGTGTTGAAGAGAGCGTATAAAATGAACATTAACAAGAATAAAACAAAAATAATGGAATGCGGTCTTAGAAAATCAGGTGATGCTGAAGGAATTAGATTAGGTAACGAAACAATGAAGGTGATAGATGAGTTTTGTTACTTGGGTAGTAAAATAACATGCGATGGTCGCAGTACAGAGGATATAAAGTGCAGAATGGCAATGGGAAGAATAGCATTTTTGAAAAAGAGAACTTTGCTAACATCGAATATTTATTTAAGTGTAAGGAAATCTTTTCTGAAGGTATTTGTGTGGAGTGTTGCATTGTACAGGAGTGAATTAGGTGGGTAGATCGCATAACTAATGAAGAGGTACTGAACAGAATTGGTGAGAAAAGGAATTTTTGGCATATCCTGACTAAAAGAAGGGATCGCTTGGTAGGACACATTCTTAGACATCGAGGAATCGTAAATTTAGCATTGGAGGGAAGTGTGTGGGGTAAAATTCGCAGAGGGAGACCAAGAGACGCGTATAGTAAGCAGATTGAAAAGGACACGGGTTGCCGTTCTTATGAGATGAAAAGGCTTGCTCAGGATAGAGTAGGGTGGAGAGCTGCATCAAACCAGTCTCCGGACTGAAGACCATAACAACAAGAGATCACAAGAAAGGAACTTGGAGTAGGAATTTTGTGGGTAAAGGGCGGGTCGAACTTGTTCTACAGAACTGAAAATCAGTGTTGCATTGAGCAGGTAAAGTACTACCTCGGTTCTGTGGTTGCCGTATTGTCGGGTGTCTTGTCGAAGAAGGGTCTTGTTAGGTCAGTGCTTTCGAGAAAAAAGAAAAGTTTTAGTGTAGACGGTCGGAAATCGGTAAATTATTTCACGTAATTTTTTTGTTTCGACTCTCCGTTGCACAATAGGGTTTAAATGTCTTCTGGTGCGCTGGAATATCAGGGTTTGACCTGCGTCAGATGAATGTAGTTTGCATCGTAACAGGACATAGAGATTCCATATATGGGTATACGCAAGAAGATGTGTACTGCTGTAGCAAGGAAATAAGAGGTGAAATTGAACTACCCGAAATCTCGGAAGGCGCATCTATACCTCGATCTAAGGAAACGTAACAGGGCAAGATCGCTAAAGAGAGAGAGTGTTAAATTTCGGAATTATTGGGTTGGTTCAGCTCCATTAAATAAATGCAATGCGCGCTATCCTTGTCAGAGTAGTGCGTCTGCAGAGGTCTTGCCGAGCGGTCTAAAGCGTCTCGCTGCGGAGCGCGCGGTTGTTCGTCGTGGAGGTTCGAGTCCTCCCTGGGGCATGGGTGTATGTGTCTGTCCGTAGGTTAGTTTACCTAGGTTTAAGTAGTTTGTAAGCTACGGACTGATTACCACGCAGTTTGGTCCGATAGATTTAAAAACATTTGAACATTTGCAGAGGTCTTGCGCAAAAGGTTTTGATCATTTGGAGATTTAACTTAGGTGTATTGGTTGAAACATTTACCATATGTCTTTTATGTAGCCTGCCGAGAGAGCGCTCTTCGTTCTGGACGATTGTTAAGAGTGATTGCAGATAGACGCATTCCTAGCAGTCTGGTGCTGACTGACAGAGCGGCCTTCGCTATGTTCGGTAACATGCCTCGTATGTTGGAAATCATTATCTTCTACGCAGACGTTGTGCTAGATGTCATTGCCGATTTTCGTTATTTCCACCAGTAAATTGCAATTTTTGTATAAACAATACGTCGTCTTCTGCTGATGCTGCTGTTGTTGTTTTATCGAAAGAGTGGTTGACATACAAGTTTGTAGCGTTTGTTACCGTTGCATTCCGTTCAAAAAAATCAAATGTTCAAATGTCTGTAAATCTATCGGACCAAACTGCGTGGTCATCAGTCCGTAGCTTACAAACTACTTAAACCTAGGTAAACTAATCTAAGGACAAACACACACACACCCATGCCCCAGGGAGGACTCGAACCTCCACGGCGAGCAACCGCGCGCTCCACAGCGAGACGCTTTAGACCGCTCGGATACTCCACCGCGGCGCATTCCGTTCGATGGCTGTTGCGTGCATCGAATAAACATAAGATGCATTTATTTTGCTTATAGATCTAAGGTTACGGTCGAGTTCCGAAACGGACCATTTATTTTCTTTTGGGTAGTTGCAAATGTTAGAATTGTTTTTAAATAATCTGGACATCGAACGAGTATTTGTTAAGATGGATACATAAGTTAGTGGCCTTTGTTACCGATACAACCCATTCATTATCCAATGTGCGCTATTATTAAACATGTCTGTCGGCTGTTGTAGATGTAGTCTATGCGAAGAGCTTGGAGAGAGAATGCTTAAAATAATAAAACGTTATTATATTTCCGTTTAAACATTTAGCATATGTTTATAGAAATGTTTTATGTAGTTTGCCGAGAGAACACTGTGTGTTTGTGGTCGCAATGGGGGTTGAGCTGTACTCAAATTACACTTAACACGTCTGGACGTCTAAAAACAATAATTGGGAGCTGTGGTGGATGGTCTGGCTGCTGGCAGGGTCAATTTGTTTGCGAAACTCTCGTGTTATTCCAGGTAATTGTACTGTCCGAAGTACGCAATAACAATTGACTCCTTTTTTTCTTTTAATGTTGGTGTACGTCTATAAGTAATAACTTGCGTAAACAAAAAATTCTAGGGGCACGGGTTCGAGTCCCGGACCTGGTCGGTAATCTTTAGGGCTGTTCGTGGGGTGGAGGTGGGGGGCAGTAGCAGGGGCGGGGTCTGTGCTCACGCAAGTGCTTACTTGTGGAGGCAGATGCCCTTGTTACTGATTAGAAAAAAACATGGGTTGTTACAATTAAATGGACGTGGGATGTGCGGTATGTGGCATTTCTTTTTTCCCTTAAGGCATAACTCCAAACTATATCGCATAATTAGACTGTAAGGCGTAACTCCGAACATTTACAAAACATAAATAGACTGTGTAAGTGCGGATTGCAACCTGCACATAATAACGTTCGTAAGTATGGAACTCGTGGCGGCGGCGGCGGCGGTTAATTTGATATGCAAATTAATATTAGATCGCAACCTTCGGAGGCGAGGCATGTTCCCCAGCGTCTTGAAGGCGGCGTGTCGGCGTGCATGCCTTGGGGTGGGGGAATAGGGCGTCAGTCTGGCTGGGGTGGGCAGGTCTGGACCTGTCGGAGGTGCCGCCTGTCTGGCGGCGGCGCCGGGGGGGGGGGGGGGTGGATGGGGGTGTTGTTTAATTTGCAAGTGTTAAGTGAAAATGTGTGTAACCTGTCAATCATCCTTAACTGCGCTATAGTTCGAGTGTGGTGGCGTCCTTTGATCTGCAATCGGGCAATTGGCCGAGTGCTCGGCGGCCGGGGTGTGCCCAGGTAGCGAAGCGGTACCCTGGGGCCATACCGGCACTACCATATTACTAGTACCACACGTGAAGCTTCTCTGCATGATTTCTTTTTCAATTACACTTATGAAAATAAGTTTATATTTTCACCTGTTACTATTAATCCTGTAATTTGAATAAAAGAGTTCAAAAATTTTTTTAGTTGTTCACATAAGGAACAACTGTCGTAAATGTTAGTCGAAATTTATGGGATACGTCCATTCTACATATTTATAATGTGCTTATAATTTTATGAGTCATTACAATAGGAAAATAATAGTAATAAAATAACAAAATCAAAGCCGTCCGCGGTGGCCGAAGGGACTGAGGCGCTCCAGTCACGGTCTGCACGGCCACTACGGTCGGGGGTTCGAATCCCCCCTCGAGCATGGATATTTGTGCCGTCCTTAGTGTTAACTAGTTCATAAGTAGTTTGTAAGTTTAGGGACTGGTGACCCCATAGTTAAGTCCTATAAACTATACAACATTTGAAACAGAACAAAATCAATTAACTGTTAGCTGTCTCGAAGTAGACGGCAGTGAACAAGTATTGCATATCCCTGTGTTTCCTTCGATCTTCCACTTACATTGGGTGAGCATCCCTTGCAGCTGGGCATAAGCGCACCAAGAAGGAAAAAACAAATCACATGAAGAAAGAATATGTAACATTCTTCTCATCCTTTACTGATCTGCAGTGGCTGAGACTAAACTAAATCTGCGCATTTGTCTTTCATTTAAAGTAGAAAAATCGAAATGAATGTACAATGGAGACAAAGAAAAGTGTAATCAGACGATTCAGGAAATGTTCATAGGAAAGCAGTTCCCATCAGACAGGTGTAGAGTTCCTTCAAAGGAGATGAGCTGAAACATTGTACAGCATATCGCACATAAAACCAGCACACCTCACATACCCCCATGGCCATAAGTTGCAGCATCCCTTATAAGGAGGTAACTAAATATTTTTAATTTTACTGTTCTGTATTATCTTTTACTTCAGTCCTTTTTAGTCTCAGGCATGAGGGAGAAGCGTTACGAAACTAAAAACTTGGGTGGAATGAAAAGTAGACATTTTCTTTTTTACAGACAAGTCAAAGTTTGTAAGAAAAAAACTGGCTGATAAACAATGTGGTATATACCATCAACATTTTTTTTTTCATCATGAAAACCAGAACGTGGATGTTGTCCCTTTTTTCTGTCTCGGCCCAGCCAGCAGTGTGAACACAGCCTTTAAGCCACTCTCACACGGACCAAGATTTGTGGAAAGCATGCTGGGAAGCAGGCGACCAGGTGGCATGTCGACTCTGCTGCCTGCTGGCTAACTGTTTGCTGCAGGTTTCTGGATATAGCTCAAGTCCTATTAAGGCCATTTCACATGGAGCATGTTTCCACAGAAGATACATGGATGGCGCATTCGTCAGTCGGCTGCACAGTACGAATCCAGCTGAAAGACACTGGGTCACTCTCACACAGTGCAAGACTCGGTGCGAAAGCGTGCAGGCTGGCTTAGCTGGGTGGACGCCAAGGCGCACAACATGGCCGAGCTGCATTATTTATCAAACGATTGTGAAGAAACTATTTGGTAAAAAAAATTTATTGTCACACATCTTATAGCTGTATTCTTCAGCTTCATGAAGATCTATATACTATTTGTGTTTATAGCTCTTGTGATATTAACGGATTCAGTACGGTACTGCAAGAAATCCGAAAATTTTGCATTGAAAAATAGAGGTCGCTATCAATTTTCGTTTGGTGCGAGTTAGGTCACATTGCTGCAGATGAAATGCAGCTAAAATATTGAATTATTCTTTGTACTGGAAGGATGACGCCATCTATCACTAACATCGAGATAATGGGTTGTATGTAAAGCACTTGTTACCTATCATGTACGTCAGCCAACAAAACGAAACGAAATTTTCATAAAATTCCTTATATCTCTTAAATGATTGGAGGTATCGAAGCAAGATTTTATCAAACGATAGCACGCAAAGGGGAGATTATTTTGTCACGTGATTAATTTACGAAACTTTCACATGAATCACGATGTTCAGGGGCATTGATATGGGGGGGACAGGGGGTCCAACCCCCCCCCCCCCAGAACTTGGGGTTTTTGTTGGTCACTCATGCTAAAATTAAAACATGACAATAATTTGCTTACTTGAGCTTTGGATTCTTACTTGTTGTTGGGACACTTTGTCTCGAATCTCTTATGGGTGGCCTTCGTGACGCCTAGGCAAGTGTCGTGCATAACTTTCACCACAGTAAATGGTCTACTTGAGGTTTTCATATAAATTTGATTCATTTCATTTCTTGCCTGACACTTTCTGCTCTGTCTGTGGGACTGGCACAGGTTTGATTCACTCCATTTTCAGTCTGCTACACACCTTCTTTTCCTCCCCCCCCCCCCCCAATCCCACCCTCAACGAATGCTTTGTCACTACCTGGCTGAGACTCAAACCCTGGACCTACCAATTCCGAATACCATCCCCACCCACATATTGGCTGGAATTTCGAATTTTCAACCATCAATTATATTGCACTGAAGAAAACGGAAATAATTTTCCTTATTTATTTCACTTGTTTATTCAACTTTGGTGAAAATGTGCACGTCCATCCACATGCATCGCTGGGTAACTGCTGGTGGCGCTTCCATCCCTCTCAACCGCCATTCCATTCCCTCCGCCTTACCGTCTGACTCACCTGGGAATACTACACATTTACCTGTCTGGGACTGAAGTGCTACATTTACAGGCTTCATACCACATCCCTACCTTCCTATTACGACTATAAAATCGTTTGTCAGTACAGCAAGCGCAAAAGTGTCACAGAATCACGGAATGCATCATATTTCTTCTTGCTGACTTTGCAAACAGGTCACCTCTTTGTAGGTAGGAGCTGTCCATACCGAACTACTCTGGCTTCCAGGCGTGAGTTGACTTCCTTTTTGAGAATACTATGGCCAGGACTGAAAGCCTCCACTTTTCAATTTGATACCGTCTTCTCATCCCCAATTGGCCAGAAATTCAAAATTCAGTGCACAAATTCAATTTTATTGGCGCGTATTTCGAAAATCGATGGACCTCTGATGTACGTTATTATCTTTTAGAGAATTTTCATTACTGACTTCCAAAACTGGGGGGGGGGGGGGGGGGGTTACCATGGGAAAATAAACGAGCGTAGTGATCTGTTTCAACCTGAAAATATTTTAATATTTTGCACCAGATGGTGGTTCTTAGTTGAAACCGGTCGTATTTTATATATCTGGGTTTTCGTATTCATACAACTATACGGTTTTGTTCAAATTTTAATGAAATTACGCACACGTGATCTTCATTTTACGAAAATCTGAAGAAAGTCCCAAAAATTAGGAGTGTTTTGGTCACAAAAATGAGGAAGGTCACTGTGGCGGTAAGACTCACATACAATAATTAGCTCAGGTGACATGATGTCATAAACAATTAAATGCCAGAGAAACTGCTGCATCACACGTTGAACATGTCCTCTGAAACCAATGGTCCGATTTCAACCAAATTTCGTGCACATATTCCTTACCGTGAGGGAACAATTGCTGTAGGCGTAAGAACGACCTATCACAAATAGTACAGGAGATATGACGTCATTTATGCAAAAGGTTTGTTTGTAACGCATACAACTCTACAGTTTTATTCCGATCTTGATGAGATTTTGCTCACTCGACCTTCGAAACAAGAGAAAGTTCACTGTCTACATAAAATTTTGTATGGTGCATGGCGGAGAGTGCTTTACAACAGATTTCGACTCAAATCTACTGTTTTTATTCTATGTCTTTGAAATTTTACACACTTGTCCTTCAAAACAAGAGCAACAAAATGGTATCCGAAGCATACTGTTATAATCGGTGGCGACTTTAATTTACCCTCGATATGTTGGCATAATTACGTATTCAAAACCGGCGGCAAATATAAAACATCGTTCGAACTAGTTCTGAATGCTTTTTCTGAAAACTACTTCGAACAGTTAGTTCATGAACCCACTAGAATAGCAAGTGGTTGCGAAAATACCCTTGATCTGCTAGCATCAAATGATCCGGAGATACTAAAGAGCATCAAAACAAATACAGGGATTAGCGGAAATCGAGTTGTAGTAGCGAGACTAAATGTCGAAATTCCCAAATGCACCAAAAATAAACGAAAAATATATCTATTCAATAAAGCAGATAAAAATTCGATTCACGCTTTCCTGAGTGATAATCTCCAGTCTTTCAAAACTAAAAATGCGAGTGTAGATCAGTTGTGGCTTACTTTCAAAGACATAATATCAGTAGCAATCGAGAGATTTATACCAAATAAATTAATAAAAGAGGGGGCTGACCCCCCGTGGTACACAAAACAGGTCAGATCACTGTTGCAGAAACAAAGAAAAACGCATGCAAAATTTAAAAAGACACAGAATCCTCAAGACTGGCAATCTTTTACTGAAACTCGCAACCTAGCGCGGACTTCAATGCGAGAAGCCTATAGTAGCTACCACAACGAAATCCTGTCTCGTAATCTTGCAGAAAATCCAAAGAAATTCTGGTCATATGTGAAGTACACTAGCGGCAAAAGACAAACAATACCTTCACTACGCGATAGCAATGGTAATTACCGACGACAGTACTGCTAAGGCAGAATTACTAAACACAGATTTCCGAAATTCGTTCACCAAAGAAGACGAAGTGAACACTCCAGTATTCAATCCAAGAACAGCTGCCAGCATGCGAAACTTAGAAGTAGATGTTCCTGGAGTAGTAAAACAACTTAAGTCACTAAACAAAAACAAATCTTCCGGGCCAGATTGTATACCAACTAGATTTCTCTCAGAGTATGCTGATGCAATAGCTCCGTACTTAGCTATAATTTACAACCGATCACTCAGCGAAAGATCTGTACCCAAAGACTGGAAAGTTGCCCAAGTTACTCCAATATTCAAGAAAGGCAATAGGAGTGATCCCGAAAATTACAGGCCAATCTCATTGACGTCGATTTGCAGTAGGATTTTGGAACATATACTTTGTTCGAATATTATAAACTACCTCGAAGAGAACGACCTATTAACCAATAGTCAACACGGATTCAGAAAGTATCGCTCTTGCGAAACACAGCTTGCCCTTGATTCACATGAAGTGTTAAGTGCCATCGACAAGGGATCTCAAATCGATTCCATATTTCTGGATTTCCGGAAGGCTTTTGATACTGTACCCCACCAGCGGCTTCTAATGAAATTGCGTGCTTATGGAATATCTTCCCAATTGTGCAATTGTATTCACGATTTCCTATCAGAAAGGACACAGATCGTTGTAATTGACGGTAAGTCATCGAGTAAAACAGAAGTGATATCTAGCGTTCCACAGGAAAGCGTTATAGGTCCCCTACTCTTCCTCGTGTTTATAAATGATTTAGGAGACAATCTGAATAGCTCCCTTAGACTGTTCACGGATGATGCTGTCGTTTATCGGTTAGTGAAGTCAACAGAGGATCAAAAGCAACTGCAAAGCGATTTAGACAAAATTTCTACTTGGTGCGAAAATTGGCAATTGACACTAAATAAAGAAAAGTGTGAAGTAATACACATGACCACTAAAAGAAATCCGCTGAACTTCAATTACGCGATAAATCAGTCAAACCTTAAGGTCGTAGATTCTACCAGATACCTAGGAGTTACAATTACGTACAAATTTGACTGGAGAGAACACATAGAAAATATTGTGGGGAAGGCGAATCAAAGGTTACGTTTCATTGGCAGAACACTTCGAAGATGCACCAGCTCCACCAAAGAGACTGCCTACATCACACTTGTGCGTCCTCTCCTGGAGTACTGCTGCCCCTTGTGGGACCCTCACCAGGTCGGACTGACGGAAGATATTGAGAAGATTCAGAGAAGGGCAGCTCGTTTTGTTTTATCACGTTACGGGGGAGAAAGCGTCACGGAAATGTTGCACGAATTGGGGTGGAAATCATTAAAAGAAAGACGTTATTCATTGCGGCGTGATCTGTTTTCGTAGTTTCAATCACCGACTTTTAGTTCTGAATGTGAAAATATTTTGCTAGCACCCACCTACTTAGGGAGACATGACCATCCCAATAAAATAAGAGAAATCGGATCGAAAACGGAACGATTTAGGTGTTCTTTCTTCCCGCGCGCTATCAGAGAATGGAACTGTAGAGAAAAGTTATGAAAGTGGTTAATGAACCCTCTGCCAGGCACTTAAATGTGATTTGCAGAGTATCTATGTAGATGTAGATCATCGCTGTCATATTTTCTAAGGTGCATGGCGGTGGGTACCTTAAACAGAAGTTGACGTCAGTAATGTAATGTAATTTTAGGCCTTATAGCTTCCAAACAAGAGGAACATCGTTGTCTACACAATTTTTCTTAATGTGCATGACATAGGGTACCTTCCAATAATTTTCGACACCGTTTCACTGACTGCCATGAAAAGTCGTACAGACATGTAATTTTTCATAGATATAGGGAGGAGAGATGAACTGAGGCAGGTGGAGGAGGACTGAAGAAAGAGAGGGGAGAGGAGGTGACGGAATCACAGATGAGGGAAGAGGAAGTGGCTCAACAAAAGATTCAAGTAAATGAATACTCGGGCAACACCACGTTATCAGCTAATCATTAATAAACGGAAGTGTATCATGCAATGAGTTTTAAAAATGAAAGTTTGTGAAATTAAATAAGAATGAATGTAGCTACTCCATTTACAAAAAAATACAAATTAGTTAACACTGCCATGTGCCATGTCAAGTGACCGGTAGTGCCGCCATTTTGAATCTTTTTGGTATATGGAGGTTTGGCATCCTTTTCACATCAGTCCTGTGGGACAGTTGGACTTATCAATGTGGATTCCTACAGAGTGCTAAACATGCTTCAGCTGATAGGGAGCAAGACAAGAACAACCGAAGAACACTTCAGATTGTGGCTGTTACTGGAAAACTTGGACAGTCTTGATACGAACATTGGCAACATAAACTGCACTGAAAATGCTACGCTACTTGACAAGAAGAATTTAATTGTGCATGCACCCAGTACAGAAATTTTTTGTGATAATATAAAGCTAATTAAAATCTGTGATAAACAGGACTGTAAGGAGCAAATGTAAACGGACGATTCGTGTTAGTAAAGAAGGAGATCTGTAAAACACTTAACTATTACCTTTCTAGTAAGTTATTCAAGGTCGTCACAGAGAGTAATGTTGCCAAGAGCGAGTTGCCATTTCTCCAACTTAGTGATAGCGGTGAGACAGCAAGAGGTCTCCCTCGGCGATTCTTCATTCCCCCCCCCCCCCTCCCACTTCCCTCTAATATGTAAGTGACGATTCCTTGATGTCCCAGAATGCGTCGTACCACTCGATACCGTATTTTAACCCTATACTCACATTACTAGAAGTTCTGTTCATCTTTCCACCGAACTTCACTAATCACTATATCGAAGTACAACATATCCGTTTCTCTTTTCAAACGTTCTAACCTTCCTATCCGATTAAGGAATCAAACATTCCATGCTCCGATCCATAGAATTCCAATTTTGTTTTGCCCGGTGACGACATCCTACTGAGTAGTCCCCTTCTGGAGATTTGAATGGGGAACTGTTTTACCTCAAGAATATTTTTCCAAACAGGACGCCATCATCATATATTGATACAATAGAGCTGCATGTCCTCAGGAATAATAACAATATCGGTCAATCATCCAGTTTGTTGTCCCTGAAAAGGCTGCTGATCCTCTTCAGGAATTACACGTGTGTCTGGCCCGTCTCCACAGATCACTCTGCTGTGATTGCACTTAGGATACGACTTTCTGCATAGCTGAGGCTCACAAACCACCCCACCTAAGTTATGTTTGAGGTTCATAGGGGTGGATTTGTGACTATATAAAATCATGACTTCTGCATATTAAGGCGACCACTTGGAGAGCTACATTGTGGTGTACAACGATAAGACAGCAGGAAACGACTATTTAACCTGGATGACATCAAATTGTCGACTAAAAATATACAATAAATTTATGTGCAAACCATGAGACCATGTGGCCGAGGGGACTGAGGCGCTCCAGTCACGGTCTGCACGGCCACTACAGTCGGGGGCTCGAATCCCCCCTCGGGCATGGATATTTGTGTCGTCCTTAGTTGTAAGTAGTTCATAAGTAGTTTGTAAGTTTAGGGACTGATGACCCCGTAGTTAAGTCCCATAGACTCTACAAACATTTGAACATTTGAGACCATGTGTCAACAAGTTATCGGTAACCATATTATCGATTTTATGAAGTGTCTAGACACGAGACTATGAGAAACATTTACTTCCTCCTTGGCTCAAAAACATGGTAGCACTAGATAGGAGTCGACTATATAGAACTTCAGAATGGATCATATTTTCGCTTCTGTGCAAGACTGTTTAAGAGTTTTAAACGAGAACAAAGAGTATCGTCACTGTGCGACCCTGTATAGAGTGTCAATGAGTATCTTACAGAATAGTTGCTACATTGTGACTAATCGTGAGGCGGTTTTTTTACTGGGGCAGAAAGACTTCCCGAGAGTTTATTGCTGTACAGGTAAACCTCCCAGACACTAAAGACTGGAAAAAGCGTATAAATTATGTACTCTCGGCGCTTTTCATTACCTACTTGTAAATGACTTGGAGATTCGTAATACTAACTCCAACAAGGACGCTGTAAGCATTGCGCAAAAGAATGTCTTGAAAGCAGGAGAAACGTATTTCTCACCCAGAACATATTTATCCACAATATCTTAGATATAGATAAAGCCGATTTACTACTGGTAGCCACAAAATATGTCATTCTACAACTACTACGAAAAAGATTATATGTATTGAACATGTATCCTCAATAAAGAAATTACATCCCTAGGTGCAATTAATGATTTATGTGTAAACGAAAATGGGAAATGGATGACATCGAAATCAAAAAAAGGAAACTGGAATATGTGGCTAAAGCAGTTGTCATAAATGACGAATATTAACTCCAAACATAGAAAGAAGGAGGTAAAGCAGATATGCAAGCAAATTTAATATATGGCTTTAAACACAGGTTATGGAGAAATCTGGTTGTTACTTGGAAACACAAAATATTTGCATATACAGTAGACAGCGAATGATATTGGTCACAGTTCTGGCGTTCTAGTGATCTTCTGTTGACTGACACTTTAACCTTTTTGTGCAGCGTGCAGCTGACCCTTAATAGTTGTCTACTGGCATCATAAGGTAGTTTATACTTCTTCTGCAGTGTTAGCACTATGTTCTGATGCAGCTGTAGTCGTTTATATGATTACATAAAATACCATATGTAATAGTCTGTTTTCTACCATGTTAAGCTAACTTGGTGTGGATGGTTGATAATACTGTAGACTGTTGCTACCTTGCATAAATTCTCTAAGATGATAGTGGTATGCACAATATATGTAACAAGAGTTGAATAACGATGACATTGTTCTGTCTCTCTGTTGTGTGTTTTTATTGAGTTCTACCGAGCGAAGTGGCGCAGTGGTAACACACTGGACTCGCATTCGGGAGGATGGTGGTTCAAATTCACCTCCGGCCATCCAGATTTAGGTTTTCCGTGATTTCCCTAAATCGCTCTAGGCAAATGCCGGGATGGTTCCTTTCAAAGTGCACGGCCGATTTCCTCCCCCATCCTTCCCTGAAAATCCGAGCGTAAGCTCCGTTTCTAATTCCCACGCTTCCTTCCTTTATTGGGTTCTAGAAGGTATGTGGTGTGATCGTTAATGTTTTCATTGCCATCTATCTGGAAACATAGTCGATGATTGGTTCTATTCTATGGTTAGTACAGTATCTGGCTCTAACTAGAGGCTTTTATATACTATTTTTATCAGCTCTGTTTCTTCCTCAATACCCTGATCTAACTTTCAAAGGATCGATGGGCAAGTTACGGCGAACCTATTGCGCGTTGTATTTAGCTGCGGGTCGACATGTTTGACGTGTTATCTTGTGTAGGATCTGTTTGATTAATCAATATGATTTCCAAAAGACTTGACTAGAGGAAAGAGTCCTACAACATTTCGATGGACCCAGATTTAAATGGTTCTTAACCTACAAATATTACACAAAAGCATAATTCGAAGAACATTAAGGTGTCTTACTAGAAAAGGGTTTGAAGAATGTGATGTGTATTTCTTTGATCAGTAGGTCTGTGTGTTATGGTCTTCAGTCCGGGGACTGGTTTGATGCAGCTCTCCACCCTACTCTATCCTGAGCAAGCCTTTTCATCTCCTCATAAAAACGACAACTCACATCCACTTGAATCTGCTTGCTATACGCGTCTCTTGGTCTCCCTCTGCGATTTTTACCCCACACACTTCCCTCCAATGCTAAATTTACGATTCCTCGATGTCTAAGAATGTATCCTACCAAGCGATCCCTTCTTTTAGTCAGGGTGTGCAAAAAATTCCTTTTCTCACCAATTCTATTAAGTACCTCTTCATTAGTTATGCCATCTACCCACCTAATCTTCAGCATTCTTCTGTAGCACCACATTTCAAAAGCCTCTATTCTCATCCTGTCCGCACTGCTTATCGTCCATGTTTCACTCCCGTACAAGGCAACACTCCACACAGATGCCTTCAGAAAAGATTTCCTTACATTTAAATTAATATTCGATGTTAGCAAATTTCTCTTTTTCAAAAATGCTTTTCTTCCCATTGCCATTCTGCACTTTATAACCGCTGTACTGCGACCATCGCATGTTATTTTACTACCCAAGTAACAAAACTCATCTACCACCTTCATTGTTTTGTTACCTAACCTAATTCCTTCAGCTCACCTGATTTTCTAAGACCGCATTCCATTATTTTTGTTTTGCTCTTGTTAATGTTCATTTTATACGCTCTCTTCAACACACTGTCCATTCCATTCAACTGCTCTTCCAGGTCCTTTGCTGTCTCTGACAGAATTACAATGTCATCAGCAAAACGCAATGTTTTTATTTCATCCCCCTGAACTTTAATCCCTATTCCAAATTTTTCCTTGCTTTCCTTCACCGCCTGCTCGATGTATAAATTGAATAGCATCGGAGAAAGGCTACAACCCTGTCTTACTCCCTTCCCAACTGATGCTTCCCTTTCATGCCCTTCGAGTCTAATAACTGCGGTCTGGCCTTTGTACAAGTTGTAAATAACTCTCCTTTCCCTGTATTTTACCCCTGCTGACTTCAGAATTTGAAAGAATGTATTCCATTCAACATTGTCAAAAGCTTTCTCTAAATCTACAAAAGCTAAAAATGTAGGTTTGCCTTTCCTTAATCTAACTTCTAAGATAAGACGTAAAGTGAGTATTGCCTCCCGGGTTCCTACGTTCCTCCTGAATCCAAACTGATCTTCCCCGAGGTCAGCTTCTACCAGCTTCTCCATTCTCATGTAGATAATTCGTGTTAAAATTTTGCATCCATGACTTATCAAACTGATGGTTCTGTAATTTTCACACCTGCCTGCGCCTGATTTCTTTGGAACGAGGATTATTACATTTCTCTTAAAGACTGAGCGTGTCTCATACATCCTACACACCAGTTCAAATAGTCTTGTCTGGCTGGCTCTCCCAGAGACTTTAGTAGCTCAGAGGGTATGTCATCTACTCCTGGGGCCTTGTTCCGACCTAGGTCTTTCAGGGCTCTGTCAAATTCATCTCTCAGTATAGTATCTCCTATGTCATCTTGATCTACTTCCTCTTCCCTTCCTACATCATCGTCTCTAAGTTCATTTCCTTTGTAGAGCTGCTCTATGTACTCTTTCCACCTTTCAGCTTTCCTTTCTTTGCTGAGAACTGGTTTTCCATCAGAGTCCTTGATATTCATAGAGCTGTTTTTCATATCTCCAAATGTTTCTTTTATTTTCCTGTAAGCTGTATCTATTTTTCGCCTTCTTATACATTCTTCTGCAGATTTGTATTTGGCTTCTAGCCACTCCTGCTTAGCCATTTTGCACTTCCTGTCAATCTCATTTCTTAGTCGTCTGTACTCCTTTTTGTCTGTTTCATTTACTGCATTTTTATATTTTCTCCTTTCATCAATTAAATTTAGTATTTCCTGTGATATCCAAGGATTTTTTTGTAGGTCTTGCCTTTCTACCTATTTTGTCCTCTGCTGCCTTCACTATTTCATCTCTCAATGCTACCCATTCCTCTTCTACTGTTTTATTTCCCCCTGTTTCTGTCAATTGATGCCTAAATCTTCCCCTGAATTTCTCCATAACTTCACGTTCCTTCAATTTATCTAAGTCCCATCTCCTTATTTTCCTATCTTTCTGCAGTTTTTTCAGTTTCAGCCTACAGTTCATGACTAACAAGTTATGGCCAGAGTCTATATCTGCCCCTGGGTATGTTTTACAGTTTATCATCTGGTTCCGGAATCTATGTTTTACCATTATAAAATCTATCTGATACCTTCCGGTGTCTCCTGGTCTCTTCCACGTATACAACCTCCTTTTGTGATTCTTAAACCATGTGTTTGTTACGATTAAATCATGTTCCGTGCAAAATTCTACCAGGCGACTTCCTCTTTCATTGCTCCTGCCCAGTCCATATTCACCTACTATTTTTCCTTCTCTTCCTTTTCCTACTACCGAATTCCAGTCTCCCATCACAATTAAGTTTTCTCTCCCTTAACTGTCTGAATAATTTGCTTTAGCTCCTCATATATTTCTTCGATCTCCTCATCATCGGCAGAGCTAGTTGGCATATAAACCTGTACTACTGTTGTCGGTGTTGGTTTCGTATCTATTATGACAATGATAATGCGATCACTGTGCTGCTCATAGTAGTTTACCCGCATTCCTATTTTCTTATTCATTATCAGTCCTACTCCTGTGATACCCCCAACTGATTTTTATATTTATTATCCTGTACTCATCTGACCAGAAATCCTGTTCATCCTGCCACCGAACTTCACTAATCCCCACTATATGTAACTTCAACCTATCCATCTCCCTTTTTAAATTTTCTAATTTTCCTACCCGATTAAAGGATCTAACATTCCACGCTCCGATCCGTAGAATGCCAGTATTGTCTTTCCTGATGACAACATCCTCCTGAGTCTGAGTAGTCCCCTCCCGGAGATCCGAATGGGGGACTATTTTACCTCCGGAATATTTTACGCGAGAGGATGCCATCGACATATTTTCATACAGTAGAGCTGCATGTCCTCGGGAAAAGTAACGGCTGTAGTTTCCCCTTGCTTTCAGCCTTTCGCAGTAACTGCATGGCAAGGCCACATTAGCTGATGTTACAAGGCCAGCTCAGTCAATCATCCAGACTGTTGCCCCTGTAACTACTGAAAAGGCTGCTGCCCCTCTTCAGGAACCACACGTTTGTCTGGCCTCTCCACAGATACCCCTCCGCTGTGGTTGCACCTACGGTACGGCTATCTGCATCGTTGAGGCACGCAAGCCACCCCACCTCGGCAATGTCTGTGGTTCGTGGGGGGTCTATTTACCTTAAAAATGGATAGTAGTGGAACTGTTGTGTTGTAACTTTGAGTAGCTTTGTACATTTTCCGCAGTGCAGGAGGTAATATGTAAACAATATTGACGGTACGCTGATATAAAATTTACATTCGCATATACAAATTATACAGACTATCCTTACTTGTTGGCCGAAGGGACTGAGGCCCTCCAGTCACGGTCTGCACGGCCACTACGGTCGGGGGTTCGAATCCCCCCTCGGGCATGGATATTTGTGCCGTCCTTAGTTGTAGCTAGTTCATAAGTAGTTTGTAAGTTTAGGGACTGATGACCCCGTAGTTAAGTCGCATAAGCTTTACAAACATTTGAACTTGTTGTTTACTGGAGAACATAAGACGTATGGTACTGGCTCTGTTGTGCGAAAGAGTTTGTAGAACACTTATGCAACTGTCAGTATGTAATTAGTATTGAACTGCATTTTGACATCTGCCGAATCCTCGTGTACATCTTGCATCCTCGTATTGCAGGTATATATGGGTGGCCAATGAGTCGTGATCGTGGGGATTTTGATGTTGTGTGTTGGGTAGGTTGTGGAATGTTTTCTGTTTCTGGTATTTTGCTCTGGAGATGCCTAAGTCAGAGTCCTTGAATGCGAAATACCGAGTTTGAACTGGTTGGTCGTATGATTCGTTGCAACACAAGAGGTGTTCCACATTTGTAGAAATGCATATTGTTACTTATTAGTATGGGTGTGTGTTAGTATGGTGTGGTATGCATCTTGTCTGTCAGTGGTGTTTACGATTTGGGTGGAAACGTATCTGTGATGATTACAGAGTGAATTGTTCTTCGGTCGAGAAGCATTGAGTTCAATAAACCCCTATAGTTACGTGACTTAAAGTGGGATAGTTATTTTCATGGGGACGTGTGTTTAATCGTATGTTTAATCTCGACAGGATTGCTCGCGGCATTCAGCTGCTGTATTAAGTTGATTTGGTGTGGAAATCGACGCATTGGGGTTACTCTAAGCCAGGGTTTTTCAACCTTCTCGAATATACGACGCCTTTCCAAGTGAAAATATTCTAGCAACCCCCTCCCTCTCCTCCCGAACTGTAAAAAAAAGTTATCTTAAAAGCAACAAATATAATTTTCTTTTTGTTGATAAAGATTTCTTGTAAATTACTGCATGAAGTTCTTTGTGCATTTTCTGAATAGAAAATACTATCGTATTCTTAAGCTATTTCAGACAGAAAAATATGTTTGGTATGACGAGTGTCTTGCATATCAGACAGGACTCAGAATCGAATTATTCTCATTAAGAAAGGTTTCACTGTATAGACAATTTCTAAAGAAGTAGATTATTTTTATTATTATTATTTCTCGGAATTACTTAAGGCGTCTTTTTCATTTGCCTACCGATTTCTTCTGGAAAACAGTTTGCAAGTTTTCCGCTTATTCATATTTAACACAAAGTATTATAAAACATCTACATTCCATTCAATACAGAATTAATGTTAAACAAGGAATTACCAAATTTTAACATTAATTTTACTTTTCTAGGCCTATGTCGCTGCATTACGACACCCCTTCTACTCGAACAAGCACTGGGCACGTTGTTTTATTGTGCAAGTACATGTACTGTGACGGTTGCCCTCATAGCAAGGTTTTCCAACGCCTTACGAGGTCGCGACCCACAGGTCGAAAATTCCCGCTGTAAGCCTTGTCGGAGTACAAATGACTGATATCGGGAGTTAGTAGATGGGATGTCTGTGGCAACTATCTCACGTGTAATGGGTATCTCCATTTGTTGTAGATTAAGGATGACAGCAAGGATAATCAAATCACTTAGTTGAGCTTGGTTGTTGTTACGACTTATTACGAGGGATGTTGTTGGCTAGTTGGGTCAGAACTTTAGTAAAAATGGTTAGAATTGCTCTAAAATAATTGAGACAAGTCCCGTTTGATATGGCTGATGTTGCTATGTTAGGGTGGGCTATAAAGAAATTAAGTTACAAATATGATCATTTGGTTGTAAAAATGGTAAAAATTATTCTAATAAATCAAAGCATTGTATGACCGTTGCATGTTTAGTATCGAAACAAGATGTGCTCCGTTGTTGTTATATGTTGTGTACGTTAGGTGTATGGAATTTTTTTTATCGTTTGTTGCAATGAAAGTATGATGTGAATCGTCATTAGAAAGTCTGTTAGTTTTTGTAACTTACTTAACTTTGATCGCTAGAGCTCAGCATTTTCCAGGTATTGATTTGAATAATTACCTTCTAAGACTACGGATCGTCTGCTAGTAGTGTATACTATTAGCCCTCGCAAGGCCAGACATGCGATGTCAGTGCAATCTGAAAAGATAAGTAATTTAGGTAGAAATAAAACGTAGTTTAACAATGTTAAGTAACTAAAAACATTTATTAATGTGCTCTTCAAGCTTACCATTAAAGGTTTTTCTTTTATTTACGTATTGATCCAGTAATCACGAAAAGTTCGGTTTGTTTACATACGTACTTGTTAGGCCTAAATTCAGAGTGTGCAGTTTTAGCGTTTCTCCGTAATTACCTAATTGAATACGTTTATTAGTGTGCTCTTCAAGTTCACCAGTAAAGGGTTTTTTTCCTTTTTTTCGCGTATTGTCTCAGTAATCGTGAAAAGTTGTTTGTGTATATTCATAGGCCAAATTCGCGAGTGTGCAGATTTAGCGTTACACCGCAATTTTAAGTGCATTTATTAACATCTTACACATATTTTAGTGTCCTAAACAAATCTAGTACCCCTTTGTATTTGTAGTTAATATATATTGTCGATATCACGTAAGTAAACCTCGTAACAATAATGAATGCAATGTGTTTGAGCTGCAGTAGGTTTGTTCGTGTCGGGGTTCTATGCAGCTTTTGTAACAAGTGGTTTCATTTGGGGGTGGGGGGGATGTAGCGGTGTGGGAAGCAGACGAGTCAATTCGTTTGTTTTGCAAACTGTGTTCAAGGGACAGAAAAATAGTTGAACAGGAAGAGAAGATTAGAGCCTTTCAGGCTTAACTGGATAGTGATAGGGAGGAAGTTACGAGGTTAAGGGGGGAGAAGGGTGAGCACGGGTGGGAAATGGTACTAGGGAACAGAAGCCACAGAGAAAGTATAGTTTCTGACAGCTTCACAATTGGCACAACCAACAGATTTGCCTTGCTACCACAGTTAAGTGAGAAAGCGACTCCTTTAGAAGTAGGTGTAGTTAAGGAACAACAGACTTTCACTAGGAAAGCAACGGTTTCAAAATAGCAGATAGTAGGAGGAAAGTTCTGTTATTAGGAAATAGCCATGGAAGAGGTGTCGAGCAGATTTTGCAGGAAAAACTAGGTAACAGGAACCATACTTTTTCAAGCCCCGTGCGGGTCTTAGCCAGGTGGTAGAGGATATAGGTTCCTTGTGCAAGGGTTTCACAAAACAGGAGCATGCTGTGATAGTGGGTGAGTTGGGAAACAGCATTGTTGGGTATCAGGGTTACAGTATTGAGTGTGACCTGGTTAAAATAGCTTCTGCAACGACCCATGCAAATGGACTGTTGCCTGCTTTCGTGCAGTATGATCGATCCCAATTGAACCGCTCTGTCAGGAGGGCCAATATGAAGATTGATAAACGGTTTGGGGTGGCTACTCCATCAGAAATAGGTTTGGTTCCTGTTGATGCTATTAATAGGTGGGATTTCACTAGTCATGGCCTGCATCTCGATAGGAAAGAGAAGGGGAAACTGGCTGGGTTGATAGCAAATTCCTTCAGGGGGAACACTGCAATCCATTGAAGTACTTCTTTTCTTGGCTGATCAGCGTCCAGTGAGAAGCTTAGGCAGGCAGGTGCTACAAATGTTGAAAAATCAAATGTTTCTCACAAAAGTAAAGTAAAAATAATGTTTGCATTTTTCAGCATAATATTGGGGTACTAAAGAATAAAATAGATGAGCTTTTGGTTTGTTTAGATGTTATAGAAAGTGATAATGTAATAGATATACTATGCCTGTCTGAGCATCACATTGTCACTGGAATGGAAAATGTGATAGTCATTGGATATAAATTAGCTTCAAATGTAAGTAGAGATAATAAGGTAAGAGGAGTTGCCATATAAGTCAAAAGTTATTACAATGTAAAAAAATTTAGAAACTAAGACGTTTTTTTTGTAGAGCAACATATTAAAGCATGTTCCTGCCAGCTTAACTCAGTGATGACTCTCTTATAATTGTCACAGTATATAGGTCCCCTTCAGGAAACTTCCAGTTATTTCTGGAAAACTTGAATGCCTTGTTGTGCTATCTGTCTTATAGGGGGAAGCAAATTATTATTTGTGGATATTTCAATGTTGATTCACTGAAAGAATGTAATAGGAAGAATGTCCTGGAAGTCTTACTTGGCTCATTCAATCTGACATCCGTTACTGATTTTCCTACTGGGGTAGTAAGGGACAGCAGTACATTGATAGATAACTTTTTTATAGACCAAGATAAGTTTCACAATGTAAATTCTTGTCCTGTTGAGAATGGTCTTTCTCATCATGGTGCACAGCTAGTAACAGTATATGACATAGCTCCGTTCAGCAATTCCAAACAGTCCTCCAGAGCTTTACACTCGATTAATGACTTAACAACTAGAAATTTCAGAGAAAGTCAACAGCAGTTAGACTGGGAAGAGGTTTATAAGGAACTTGATGTTAATTTAAAATATAACTTACTTCATAATATATTTGTAAGGGTATTTGAAAACTGTTTCCCCAAGAAATTAGTTAAATATAATTGTAGGAAACCATGCAAAAAAACCATGGCTTACTAAAGGAATAAAAATACCTTCTAACCGAAAAAGGGAACTATATCTATCAGCAAGAAAGAGTAATAACCCAGAAACAATAAGATATTATAAAAACTACTGTGCTACATTAAGAAAAGTTCTTAAAAATCGAGAACCTTGTGCATCATGTCTGAGATTAGTTCCTCTGATAATACAATTAAAACAATTTGGAATATTATTAAAAGGAAGACAGGGCAACCAAGAACAGAGGAAGAGGGTATTACCATCAAAACAAGTGACAACTTTAGTAGCAAAAAGTCAAAAGTTGAAAACATTTTTAATGATTACGTTTTAAATGTTGTTGAGAAAATAGGATCTAAATGTTCATTAGAAATAGCAAGGCAGTTAATGGAAGAGTCCATACCTACACAATTTGATACAATTGAAATTCCACCCACCTCTTCTTCAGAAATTAGGAAAATAATAACCTCTCTCAAGAGTAAAAGTCATATGGAATTGATGGCTTTTCCAGCAGAGATTGTTCCCGATAGGTAAGTAGAATTCTTAGCCATATATGTAATAGCACTTTGAAGCAGGGTATTTTCCCAGATAGACTGAAATATGCTATTGTTAAACCTTTGCATAAAAAGGGGATACGTATGATGTAAATAATTACCGACCCATCTCACTTCTGACAGCTTTATAAAAAAAAATTTAAAAACTTATGTATTCTCGAGTTGATTCACATATTAGTAAAAATAAAGTTCTAACAAAATGTCAGTTTGGTTACAATAAAGCTTTTCAACAGAAAACCTTCGCTGATGAAATATCAAATGCTCTGAACAACCAGATATCACCAGTTGTGATTTTTTTCTGATCTCTCAAAGGCTTTTGAGTGTGTAAATCATGGGATTCTTCTAGATAAGCTTAAGTATTGTGGTATGAGTGGGACAGTGCACATGGTTTAAATCATACTTAACTGGAAGAATGCAAAAAGTTGAAATAAGCAGTTCATATAATATAGATGAAACAATTAATTCCTCTAACTGGGGAGTTATCAAAAATTGGGTCCCACAAGGTTCGGTCTTGGGTCCTTTGCTGTTCTTAATATCTATTAATGACTTGCCATTCTAAATTCACGAACATGCTAAGCTAGTACTTTTTGCTAATGATACAAGTATAGCTATCACGCCTGACAAACAGGAATTAACTTATGAAATTGTAAATGATATCTTTCAGAAAGGAAGACAAATGGACTCTCATTAAACTTTGATAAACGCAGTATATACAGTTTCATACAGTAAATGGCATGACACCATTAATAAATTTAGACTTTGAAAATAAATCTGTAGCTAAGGTAGAATGTTCAAATATTTTAGATGTTTGCAATGATGAGGGATAGAATTGAAAGAAATACATTAAAGATCTGCTGAAACGTTTGAGATCAGGTACTTATGCTATCAGGGTCATTGCAAAATTTGGTGACATACATCTCAGTAAATTAGCTTACTATGCCTATTTTCATTCACTGCTTTCATATGGGATCATATTCTGAAAAATTCAACATTGATTAAAAAGTATTCATTGTACAAAAGCGTGTAATCAGAATAATTGCTGGAGCCCACGCAAGATCATCCTGCAGACATTGATTTAGGGATCTAGGAATCGTCACTGTAGCTTCACAATATATAAATTCACTCATGAAATTTGTTATTAACAATCCGACCCAATTCAATAGTAATAGCAGTGTGCATAGCTACAACACTAGGAGAAAGGGTGATATTCACTATTCAAGGATAAATCTAACTCTGGCACAGAAAGGGGTAAATTATGCTGCCACAAAAGTCTTTGGTCACTTACCAAGTAAATCAAAAGTCTGACAGATAGCCAATTAGTATTTAGAAAGAAATTAAAGGAATTTCTTTGAACAAATTTTTAGATAAAACTTAAAAAAAATGAAAATTAAAAAAAAAACCAATAAAAAATGAAAATAAAAAAATCCTTAAAATATTGATTGTCATGTATAGACAACATTTACTAAACTGACACGTTCCACATCATTACGAAATGTCGTATATATGATCTATGGAACAAATATTAATGTAATCTAATCACATCTTCGGTAAGAATAGTGTCATTTCTGCAGTGTTTCGGTATTGTATTATGTTGATTTGGGTGAGAATATGATGCATTGGAGCTCCGAATGACTTGATAAAAGAAAGAACTTGATGTTGATGTATAGATAAGTCTTTCCTGGTGAACCTTTCTTTGTGTTGTTGATTTTTTTCAAAGACGTATTGGGTGGTATTACGAGCGTTTATCCATAGTAACGAATAGTGTGCGAATAACGCGCGATGTTGTCAATCGTTAGAAGGCCTGGTCGTTTCGTAGCTTTCTTACCTGTCTATGTGGACTTTAGTAAATGGGTGGGTCGAATCAGTCTAGGAAAAAAGAACTTGGTTTTGGTGAGCATCCAGATCTTTCCTAAGAATCTGTGCTGTTACGTGATATGACGACGTGGTGAACAAACTTCATCGTAACTGCTGGTTGGGTCTATAAGGATACTTTTATCATGTCTTGGAGGAGGAAGGAGGAGGAGAACCTGATGGGATATCGGACATGAATTGTTTATGATTTAAATTGTATTGTTAATGGTCGCTTTGTCTGTGCATGCAAAACTGTTTAGAAATACTCTAATAAAACGATGCATTGCTTGTTTGTTGCGATGGTTGTTGATTCGATGCCTGTTAATCTGTCGATGAGCTAACGTCCGTCTCGCACTGAGTCATTTGTGAGGCCTAAGGTGCATTATTTTACGTTAAGTTGTTGGTTTCAACGTTTTTGTCTGTGTAATACTATTCCGAGAGGAATCAGGATGATAGCACAGACGGCCACCTTGATGTATGTTTTGGACTCGTCTACTAAATTTCATTGTGTTTAAGCAATGTCTACTATTATTAATAGGATTGATCATCTATCATCGTCTGTACTTTGACATATGACTTCAAAATACGTGAGATATGTTGGTGTTTTGCGGTGATAGCGATAAATTTTTTAACCATGAGATTTAGCGGTGTGTAGGTTAGCATCCTGGTTTATAAATATTTTCGTTTGCTGTAGACAACTACTTGTAATTTTTAAAAAATCCGAGTTCGATCTAATGGACTGGAAGAAAGGAAAAAAAAGAAGAAGTATTAACACAACTTGCAGGCTTTCACGGCCGGCGTTTTCATCAGTTAAAACTTCCCGGGTAAATTGCCATGGTTGATTGGTGGAACATCTTCCCCCTGTCAACTGTAGACAACATATTCTGAGGTGAATCGACGATTGGCATACAAGGCGCTGGAACTCCCGCATATAGAGCACATAGAGGGCGCCAACACACGTCACGTGGTGTGGACTATGCAACTGTCTGTGACTTTCGCACTCCTCTCGATTGCAGATAATCGGTTTTTACATCGTTGGAGCAACGTCTACCGCCATACCTTGTCCAATATTAGGCCTTCCTTATTTTCTATTAAAACTGTTTTTTTTATATTTTATATTTTTATTTATTTATTTATTTTCTTGTGAATTTCAATAGCCTCTCTATACACACGTGTGTAATACTGCGAAGTCCTTGCTAACACAGTCGTCACACCAAATTTTATTTTTATGATCTCCGTCTTTAAATACATGTTCTGCTACTGCTGATTTGTCAATATGTCCCAAACGACGTTTCCTTTTGTGTTCCATTAAGCATTTATTCATTATTCTTTTCGTTGTCCCTTTATAAATTATACCACTACTACACGGAATTTTATACACTCCTGGGGTAGCTAGGAGATGTCGAGCATCTTTCACTGATCTTAAGCATTCACTGATTTTCTTAGTGGGTCTGCAAATAGTTTCCACTTAAAACTGGGCCAGAACTTGGCCAATAGAGTCCGTGATGTTATGGATGAATGGGAGGAAAACTTTTTCAGCTGATGGTTGTTGATGTCGCCTATTTTCTGACACTTTTCTACTTGGGTGGAGTGCTCGGTTAATCTCGTTATCAGTATAACCACTTTTCTTAAGAGCCATTTGCAAATGATTCAGTTCCTCTTGCAAACAGATTGACTCACAGATATTGTTAGCCATATGCACCAGTGATTTTATGGGACCTCTCTTCTACCTAGGTTGGTGATACGAGTTTTTATGCAGGTAACGATCAGTGTGTGTATCTTTTCTGCAGATCTTGTGCCTTAAGGGCACATCCACCCGTGTAATTACTGATACATCTAAAAAGATCAATTGTCCATTATTCTCTTTCTCCATGGTGAATTTTATCTGAGGATTAATACTTGTTTGGTGTCCCTCAAAATCATTTAAATCCTCCCCAAGATTCCAAGAATAAATTAGTAATTGCGGGACTTATAGGGCTTCCCCCTCAATTTGTTCATAAAATTCGCTGTTATATTGAAAATAGGTTGTGGACAATGTCAGAACAAGGCTACTATATCAGTAGGGAATATATCGGCTATGTAAGATCATGGTGAACAGAGATACTATGTCAAAACTGACAAGGATGTCACTAGGACTAATAGTAATCAGCCTCAAAATTTTAATAAAGTGCAGAGAATTTTTAATATGATTCTCAGTTTCGCCTATGTATGGTTGTAGCAAAGAGGCAAAGTGTATAGCTAGACCTTGAATAGGAGCACCAATTGTGCTCACTATCGGACTCAAAGGAACATCAGGCTTATGTATCTTTGGTAACCCACATAATCTTGGGGGCTAAGCCTCCAATTTGCTTCTGTGGGCATGGAAGACTGTTTTACCAAACGATTGGTAGCATTTAACACGTTCCTTGTAGGATCCTTTTCCAACTTTTTATATGTGATAGGGTCCAGGAGGTCACTAATCTTCCTGTGATAATCTTCACTGTTCAGCACAACGATGGCGTTCACCTTATCAGCGGCAGGTATGATAACATTGCTGTCTGCATTCATTTCCCACAACGCCTTCCTTTCCTCACGAGACAAATTACTGCTAGATGGCTTATCTTCGCCTAGTAATCTGGATCTCTCCATCCTAATTTAATCAATAGAATATGAAGGTAACAGACAAAGTCCTGTCTCTATATTAGAAATAATATCCTCCGTGGGAAATTTCGGTGGAGTAATTGCAAAATTTCCTCCTTTCGAAAGAACAGAAAGTTCTTTTTTAGACATTTCTTTCCCAGACAAACTTAATCATGTGGGTATTGTCTGTAATCGGTTCTTCCTGCCTACCCTCCTGTAAACGATCAAACTTCTTCTTCTGCCTATAGGAAGACACTTCTGCACTAATTTCCATAGATCTAAATCTTAATCTGTCTAGCTTGTTCCAGTCACACAACTGCATTGTATTGCTAATGGGTAAATGGAGATTTAACAGTTGTATACTATTTACCGCCAGTTTTCGCCATATCTGATGTATCCGTTCACATAGCATCGCCAGTTCCATATAAGAATAAATACGATTAGCTTGTGCTGAATGAAACATTCTTCTCACATTTAAAAACTTCGGAACTGTCTCATAGTCACGGCAGCACAGCAAAAAAGTGTTGTTTGATGGTGGAGGGGTGAGGAGTAATGGTACCTAACCTTGATGACACTAACGTCGACGGTCGATTCTCACTACACTCGGAGCGGCGTTACTCTACTACTCTTGGAGCATTTCGAAAAAAAAATTTCAGGATACTTCGAATACGACGTACTTGTGTTTTACGGTATTGGCAAGAGATATGTGTCATTTAAATGTTGTCGAGTCTTGAAACATTTCGAAGACAATTTTTTGGGGTACTTGGACTATGATGCACACCTGTTTTACAGTATATGCCGGAGACTTGATACAAAATAGGTTCTAGAACAGTGTGTTGGTCATGAAAAAGAATTGTTTGCAGGGTCTAATAATATCATGATTTGGTACAGCGCGAAACTGAGGTCATTTGTGTGAGATTATTCTGTGTGTGCTTAGTGTAAGAAGTTTATTACAGCGAGAGAGAGAAGAATCTAGGTTTATAATGTGATCGTTTGTATGTTTAATTAGAAAAAAATATATTACCTTTATAAATGGAACTAACCACTCTCTTGTGAGATCTGGACTGCTTCACGCCAAATTAGTTTCTGTGGTGTGAGAAATAAGGTTTTAAGTCTGTGACAGTTCGAAGACTCAAATTGGACTGGTTTGCAGCATTGGAGAGTGTGAGTATGTTTCTCAAAGGAAGGCTCGTAGCGACTAATTAAAAAGAATAATAATAATAATAATAATACTCCTTGTATGTCTGATGGTTGTGCGCTTTTTTTGAAGTTGTATCTATGGAAGTGGGATGGATACAGCAATGATTTTGTAGTTCAATTTACGATTGGAGGATATTAACAGTCTTTTAGGGGTGTTTAGTTGCAATGATGCGATGTGTATTGATGCGAGCGCAATGGAGATCCGGCTGTATTCACGTTACTGTTAGCGTTTTTACTTTTAAAACTACGTTCTACTCTAGGTCATGCATCGTTCGTGGTGAGTAGTAGGATGACACTGGTTCTAAGACACTGAGGTTCGCCCGTCTTTTGTTTCTCCTCGACGCCAGGTACCCCCCTCCACACTCAGCCAATTGCCCAACTGCTGATCAAAGGATGCCGCCATACTCGAACAATAGTGCACTTAAAGATGACTGACAGGTTACAAGTAATTGCACTTACAAACACCTACCTGTATGCCTGCCCCGACGCCGACACTAACGCCGCCACCAGACTGACGCCACCTCCTCCCTCGGCCACTTGCCTGACCGCTAATCAAAGGACGCCGCTAGCCGCCCTTCCCGGAAGGACAGAACAAACAATATCACACTTAGCAATGATTGTCATAACCGCCTCTGACGACCGTGCACTTGTGCGAGGTCTGCCTCCACCCTCCACCCCCAGCAGAAGGCCAATTGCTCGACCTCTGCCCCCAATTAATTTAATTAAATTTTTGTATTAATTTAATTGTAACAACCTATGTTTCTATCAGTAACAAGGGCCACTGCCCCCACAAGTAAGCACTTGTGTGAGCACAGCCCCCATCCCACTCACAGCCCTTAAGATTACTGCCCCAGCATGACCAGGTCCAGGACTCGAACCCGCACACCTAAAATAAAAATTCTATAAGTACTCCTTATTGATGTACAGTTTGTATTACACCAACAAAGGATCTAATTATTCCGTACTTCGAACAGTACAATTACTGGGAATAACACAAGAGTTTCATAAACAATTTCATCCTGACAGCCGCCAAGCCGTCTACAACCGCTCCCAATTATTAATTGCGACATCCAATGTTTTAACTATAGCAGTCCGTTTAATACAATGAACCTTTGCAGGTAAATAAATAAATTCAGTGTAATGCTACAGATTGGTGTTGTGCAAACATTTAGAACTAATGTTCTGTCGGTTTGCATAGACTCTAGATGTGTAACACACCTACCTTAACAATTTCTCTTGATAGAGACCCAGAAAATAAAAACACTTAACAGTAACATAGTTCAATCACAAACACACAGCGTTCTCTTAGATGCCGGCAGACAGGTGGAAAAAACGCGGATAGCGGTATACATGCCACCAAAATATATGAAGCGTGTGGTCTGCACAGCTTGTTTGCATGTAAAGCGCCAGCCAACCATTACCGCCTGCCCGCCCCAGGCCGTGTCTAATTGAACTTGGTGTGATTAGGTATTAATTGTCACATAACATGACTTATTTATCATATGCAATGGCAGTACCTATTTATAAAAAAGACTAATTACTAAACTTTTTTAGTGTGGTAGATACTTATTCGCCCCCTAATAGCAGGACCACTGCTTGTGATTTGTGACTGCACATTAGAATGTAACAGTAATGAACGCTACAAACTTGTATGTCAAACACTCTTTCGGTAGTTCAAAAACAAGAGCAGCAGCAGAAGACATATTGTTCCAAAATGTAATACTCTCTCTCTTGCCGATCATGCCCTGTTACAATGGACACAGTTCGTTTAGAAATGTACCAAGTCTTTACAATGCTTCCTTAGTTGAATGTATCACTGTCTCCCATCCAGTATTTCCACTTAATATCCAGTTCTGCGCCTTCCAAGAAATCAGGTAGTTTAATCTTACCTCTTATGTCCTCGCTAAAACAGTACACATCTTATTGCGTATGTCCATCCAAACATAGCAAATGCAATCTCTCTAGCGACCTTGTCATATTACAATGCAAATGATTATTAGAACATTTGTCTGACACATGTCAAATACCCATAATACAACACCCCATAAAACCCATTATACATCTGTACGTCCCTGAAGAGTTACAATAAAAAGAAAAAAAGACACTAAATAATTTATGATCGGCAGTTTACCGATTTCTGACCGTCTACACTATAACTTTTTTTTTCTCGAAAGCATTGATCTAACAACACCCTTTTTCCAAATAACACTAGCCAATACAGCAACTGCGAAACCGAGGTAGTACTTTACCTGCCCATTGCACTACTGATTTTTGTTCTGTAGAGCAAGCTCGACCAGCCCTTTACCCAAAATTTCATACCCCACGTTCCTTTCTTGTGATCTCATTTCTTTTTTTTTCGTTCCACTAAACCTAACTCAGATCAACCTTTCCACCACCTCGTTGCCATCCCCCTTGACAACTGCGCCGCAAACGAAGAAGCTAACCTACACATCGCAACACCTGATCATCAAAAGAACATGGTGTACTAACATTTTTGTTACAGTACAACTGCGTACATGCAACGTAATATTCGCCAACAATTATATCGCACCCCAACGCTCGCATACATCGATCATAACCTGCTCTCTAAGGTGTGGATAGGAGTGACACATAGTACGGGCCGCATTTTGTAAATGTTGGCTATCCCCGTTTCTGATCTTGTCTGTAAGTGTATATTGCAACAGCCAGTCTGGTAATGCCAAACAAAAAGATAAAAGTACCCCCACAAATGCCTGTTATAAAATACATAAGGTGATTCGACAAATAAATGTATTTGTCGGCACTCGATTCAAACTGCCCTATACAGCCTCCTTCCAAGCGAAAGTCATGGGAGGATACTAAGTAATTGCACATACCCAGTTTGTCAAAAAAAAAAAAAATCCCAGTGAAATCGTGTGGGATGCCCAACAACACGAAGCTGGAGCTCCCTAGTTTAACAGCGGCTAGCCCCACTTTATAAGGAACAGCCAAATGTTTTCCTAGAGATGTTCTCCAATGCTTCCTTCCAGTATGCGAAGCGCTCTCACAACGCTGCCGCCAGGTAGCATTGTCTCCATGACGAACTTGTCGAATTTACTATGCATGTATAAGTTAAAAGATCAGCAATAATTTACCATTGCATACCGCTCGTAAATTAAATACCACTAACACAGGATAAAACAGACAATACTTCGTAACATACACAGCCCAGAGTTTTAAGTACATAATCCTAACTCGACCTTTAGAGCTTTGTCGCTCCACAACTGGAAACAGATGCTGCAGCAAATATTTTAAACACTTTTTACTTAACTTCTATCCCAACTAGCCTACGACACTATGTAACAACAATCATATCCAACCCCACAACAGAACTACAACATTAACCTACAACAAACAGCACTTTTTAAATGTTTGTAAATCTAAGAGTCTTAACTACGGTTGTCATTACTCCCTACACTAGCAAACTACTTACATTAAGGACAACACACAAACACCCATGGCCGGCCGCGGTGGCCCGAGGGGACTGAGGCGCTTGAGGCGCTCCAGTCACGGTCTGCACGGCCATTACGGTTGGGGGTTCGAATCCCCCCTCGGGCATGGATATTTGTACCGTCCTTAGTTGTAGCTAGTTCATAAGTAGTTTGTAAGTTTAGGGACTGATGACCCCGTAGTTAAGTCCCATAAGCTTTACAAACATTTGAACATTTGAAACACCCATGCCCGAGGGAGGCCTCGAACCCCAATGGTGAACAGCTGCGTGCACTGCACCTGAATGCCTTAGCGCGCACGGTTACTCTGCTGCGGCAGCTCTTTTCTACTACAGTTATAAACTAACAAACAAGTGACGACAATCTAGGTATCTTTGCATTGTTGACAAGCCCCTCTCAAACATCTAACCGATTGATCATGCATCTTTTTGCACTGCATGCCACACCAGGCAGTATTTCCGAAACATCTTTTATCAGTACTAGTCCACATCCCTCGTACGTTTAACAATCACACGAGCACAAACAATCATTGTGTCCTCCCTTCTAAGAAATCAATACTCCCGATAAATATCTGTAACACAGCAAATTACATCGTAAAAATGAGTGACACACACAGAAAAGCTAACAAGGAACGATCCTGATTAAAACCAAGCACTTTTCTTATACATATTTAACATATCCTTACAACCAACAACGTAAAATAGTCTACACCATTTCGAACTAATACTACACCCGAAAATCTTTATCGAATGCCAAGAGCAATCCTTTAAGATACTAAACAAATGATTAAACTCGCATCCCAACCAAGGTAATTACCCAGCTTTAAATCACCTATCATAGGGTTTATTTAAATCGATGCTTCTCGACCGTCAGTATAACTAAAAGTGTATACTGACTCCTGTTTATCTCAGTTGGATGTATTTTATTTGATGCATTTTACTATTCTGTTTTAACACCTTTTTATCCATGAAGATGGTCTATGACCGAAACTGGTAGATGTATAAGGTTTTTAATAAACAGCTGATGGTTTTTAAAAAATGCATTTTATGAAATATATTACGGCTGTTGACACTCACCTCACCAAAGCACTCAACATTCTAGGTTTCTTCCCTCTGTGGAAGGAGCCTTTTACTCTTCTGCGGTTTGTGTAGACCAACCATAAGAGGTGTATGCTGTAAATCATAAGATCTGTAGGGTGATTAAGTGTGCTAACGATCACTCCAACATCGAAGTGATTACCTAAAATATGTAGTAGTTTACATATGCAACAGATATTTGTTGTTAAGCCTTATAGCATTTCATGTAGAGCGTTTCAGTTTTACAGGTGTAAGGATCTAGGACAGAATACCAGTAGATAGGTTACATGTCAGAAGAGCAGTGCTTCGATTGATCGAGTATTAGTTAGTTGGTCAGTTATCGGAGATGTACTTCTGTGCTGTTCTAGTCTACAGCTAAGCAAGCGTTCGTTTAAATCGATGTAGTGTTGGTGTATGAACTGGAGTTTTACTTTACAACGCTATTTAGCACTCATCCGTTTGTGTGTGTATAAAATAGGTTATGGCTAACTATATTTTCATCATGCAAGTTATAACAGCTGTTGTAGTCAACTCCTACGGTAAATACCTCGTTTGTGGCGACTGCAAGGAAGAGATCCATCAAAGACACAAAGATACCTAGATTGTCATCGGTTGCTAGTTAGTTTAGAACTTTAGTAGAAAAGAACTGCCACAGCAGAATAGCCGTGTGCACTAAGGCATCCAGGTGCAGTGGACGAAGCTGTTCACCAATGGGGTTCGAAGCCTCCCTCGAGCATGTCTTGTCCTTAATGTAAGTAGTTTGCAAATGTAGGTAGTAATGACAAACGTAGTTAAAACTCTTAGATTTACAAACATTTAAAAAGTGCTGTTTGTTGTAGGTTAGTGTTGTAGTTCTCTCGTAGGGTTGGATATAATTGTTGTTACATAGTGCGTAGGCTAGTTGGGATAGAATTTAAGTAAAAAGTGTTTAAAATATGTGCTGCAGCATCTGTTTCCAGTTGTGGATGTTGTTGTGTTGCGACAGAGCTCTAAAGGTCGAGTTAGGATTATGTACTTAAAACTCTGGGCTGTGTATGTTACGAAGTATTGTCTGTTTCATCCTGTGTTAGTGGTGTTTAATTTATGAGCGATATGCAATGGTGAATTATTGCTGATCTTTTAACTTATACATGCATAGTAAATTCGACAAGTTCGTCATGGAGACAATGCAGAGTTACCATTTCTCCTACCTGGCGGCAGCATTGTGAGAGCGCTTAGCATACTGGAGCGAAACTCCGCAAGGAAGCACTGGAGAACATCTCAAGGAAAACATTTGCCTGTACCTTATAAAGTGGGGCTAGCCACTGTTAAAACTAGGGAGTTCTATCTCCAGGTTCGTGTTGTTTGGCATCCCACATGATTTCACTGGGATTTTTTTTCAACAAACTGGGTATGTGCATGTACTTAGTATCCACATGTGACTTTCGCTTGGAAGGAGGCTGAATAGTTCAGTTGGGTTCGATTGCTGACAATTACATTTATTTGCCAAATCACCTTATCTATTTTATAATAGTGCGGGCTACTTTTATCTCTTTGTTTGGCATTACTAGACTGGAGGTTGCAATATACACTTACGGACTAGATCAAAAACGGAAATAGCCAATATTTACAAATTTCGGCCCTGTACTGTGTGTTGTACAGGATGACCAGCCAGTCTGAAACAGGTTAGGAAAAAATTCAAAAATTTTATTTCAAAACTTCGCCTAAGTTTTACAAGTGCTCTTCCACTGATACATACGCCTTGACAACGTGACCAAGTCTGTCCACCTTGCAGGACAGAGCCGGCCAGAACCAGTAATGAATGCTGATGCTAAAATCACGCCACCCTTCTGGCGTCCGTGCTGAAACTACTGACGTTACCGTGCTACCGTGTAGCCAATAGCAGACACCCACGTTTGATCACGTGTGCTACTGCTGGAGGTCTCAGAGGTGCGAGAATCAGTTCCTTCGCTCTCTTCAGTTTGAGTTCTCGTACAGTACAGACGCACCCGAGAGGCTCAGCCTCTGTGCGGGGCGAACGGCCGCATGCCGTCCGCTCCCGCCTAGCGCCTGTTCGGTATCAGCCACCAACTGTGTGAACCATTACCGTAACCATAACCGTAACCATTACCTTTTTCGTTTTCTAATCCGTTTAGACTGGCATTCATTCATTACATCCGTACCCAGGGCGAGTCCCGCCATGTATCCCGTATTTCAGAATATACCAAATATTAACTTGAATTCTATCTTTTATTTGCCAATCAGCCACCCTTTCCTAGGGCGCCCACAAGCCTTCACCGCTCCGCCTTCCGTCCTGACAAAGCTTCCAACCCATTTTATTTATGCAGCACTGGGATGGGTTGTATAATTTTCCTATCACCCGTAGGATAAAGATCAAGTCCTGTACAGTGTCACTCCCATCTATTCCTTAGAGAGCAGGTTATGATCGATATATGCAGGCGTTGGGGTGCGATATAATTGTTTGCAAACATTGTGTTGCATGTATGCAGTTGTACTATGACAAAAAGTGTTAGCACACCATGTTCTTATAATGATCAGGTCTATCAGCGTCAGTCTATCGGCGGCGTCGGGGGCCGCATACAGGTACGTGTTTATAAGTGAAATTAAGTGTAACCTGTCAATCATCCTAAAGTATACTAATTGTTCTAGTGTGGCGGCATGCTTTGATTGGCGGTCGGGCAATTGGTCGAGTGTGGAGGGGAATACCCGGCGTCAATGACAAAAGATGGGCGAATCTCAGTGCTGCAGAACTGGCGTCATCCTACTACTGTAGTGTCATATTACCTGTTTCTGTGGTGTCTAATGGATACATCGAAGGAATTTGGTTAAGGTAATGATTTCACCAGCTGATTTCGGTATTCGTACCTGTAAATTGGACTGTTATTTTTACAAAAAATTGTCTTCTGATGCTGTTTTTGTAGTAGTTGTTTTACACAGCAGGACATCGAAAGAGTGGACACAAATACGCCTTTTGACTTGAGGTCACTACACTAAAGCCTGTGTATGATCTAACACGCATGGATTGCGCTTTTGTGAGGCCAAGCTATTTTTAAAACACGTCCATCGGCTCATGCATACATCGTCTATAGGATGAGGTTGGTCGATGGCATTGTAAGTACTTGCACGCATACCGCTGACATTATAAATGAAATTATTTATTATTTCTTACATGCAAATTTTTCATACGATATGAGTTGTAATTAAGATTCATTATATTACTATATGTAGCTGAGTGTATCAAGATGTAATATACAGTTGTGTCCAGAATTTTTTTTAGTCCCAAACGTTTGTCTTTGGTTACAATTTTTAAAAATAATTGTTTATGAATGTACGTAGGTTTGTTTAGCTGACTCCTTCATTGCCTTTCAATGTAATGGCAATTAGTGGTGAAAATTATAAGTTTATCTTCCTGGCAAAGAAAACTAGGATGGATAGTTGTAACCAGCTTTCGAATCTAGAACTCTTGATTCAATGTCCCTACCTGACACCCTCATCACGCTTCCGCCCATCCCAATCGCTATATCGCCAAACACGCTTGAATTTAATGCACATACGGTTCCCTGGCATCACTGGTATGTATTTATAAACAATTTTTTGTCGTTATTAAACATTACTTATGAACAGCATGACATCTACTGCAGCTCACTGACGATTTCAGAGAGAAAACGAAATGTTCTTTCTGGAAAACTATTAATACTAAAACATAGGTTGTCAGAAATTGATATGCAAATAAAAAGTTTAATTAAGGGCTGTTGTCGATGGCGGGCGAAACTGGCGGCTGGCGGGTCTGACCTGGGGCGGGTTCTTGGAAGGGCGAGGTTGAAGGTAGGCTGAGAAACCAGTTGTGGGGGGCGGTCAATTATTCTTAAGTTGTTCTTGTTTACGAGATTACAAACTCTTGTGTTAACTGCAATATCATGTTTGATGTTTTCAGTCATTGTTCCCAGTAATTGCATTGTCCAAAGTCCAGTTACATGTTATCTGTCAATCATCCTTAAGTTATTATTGTTTATAATATGTCAAACTATTGTGTTAAGTGCAACTTATGTTTGATGCCAATCATCCATGACAGCGTCCTCTGATCAGCGGCACGCAAGTGTCTGAGAGTGGGTGGGTTGGGGAAGGGGGAGAGCACTATTGTCTGAGAGTGAAGAGGTGGTGGGTAACGGTACCTGACGGTCGATTCTCAGTGGCTCCATACCATTATTTCTATACTACTGATATTGAACTCAATGATGCAAGGAGGAAACATCACAGAATCAAATGAAGTAAGTGAAAGAAAATAGTGATGCCTAAAAACTATAAAAATGAAAAAAATATATGTAAGAGAGAGAGAGAGATAGAGACAGTCAGAGAGTTTGGTAGGGAGTTAAAAATGACTAACTAGGAATGGGTAGTAAGCAAATCGAATGCTGTAGAAGAAAAAGTCAGAATACCTTGAAGGAATAGTGACAGGTAGTTCATCTTCATAGGACATGTAAATTAATATGTTCTGCAGAAATAATTAGCATTTGAACCTTATTGGCCCGTGGACACAAGGTCAAAATTGAAATTGCGGCACAATACCACCTACCAGTGAAATGTGACTGCGACTCTGGTTGCCGCTATAAACCGAAGGTAATGAATCAGTGAAACTGGAGCAGAGGCGCATGTGCGAACTGTACCGTTACAACATGACGAGGTGTTTCAGGTAGCACCGCCAACCCCCCCCCTCCCCCCATTTCCAAGAAGATGGACAACTCATCCGAATGTCATTGGAGGACAGATCTGCGTCCTCTTCGGGTCTGGCGGAACAGCGGAGAACGTTGTACAATATCGGGGGTGACCATCCGTCGCCGTTTGTTACGGCATGGGTTACATTCGTGTCGTCCATTTTTTCGCCTAACTTTGACTAATGCAGAAACATGCCAGGCAGCAGTGGTGTATGAAACAACGTCACTAAGAACAGGAATTGCATCCGATGTTTTCTGTTTTTTGAAAATGGTGGCCGCATTTTGGTTCGCCGTAGACAGGGGGTGCAGCACCACAGCGACTGCATCCGCACAAGACATACATAGCGCCAACTCAAGGGCTTAAGCACAAAACACATTTGGTGCGAGTCCAGGGCTCCGTAACTAATTTGACATTCGTGAATGACATCATGCCACCCCTAACCATACCCTTTCTGCACGTCACCACAGACAACATTTTTCAAGAAAACAATTCTACAAGAACACGTGCCTTGTTGGTGTCACAATATGTCAGCCTTTTTCCCTGGCCCACTAGATCACTAGACTTGTCGCCAATCGAGAATGTGTGGGACATGATGAAACGACGAGTGCAGCCCTGTGCAACCATCACAGATGAACTTGGGAACCAGGTGAATGCAGCATGGATGGCTGCTCCACAGAACGCCATTCACACTTTATATGCATCCATGCCATAACGCATGGAACAAGTTGTCAGGGCCCATGGCGCACCCTGTGCCTACTAAGCAACAGGACACAAGCTGAACCGAGGTGATTGAAATGCTAATCATTTCTTCAGAACATGCTAATGGACGTGCCCTATGAATATGAACTTCCTATCTCTTATCTTTCACGGTGTTCTGGTTTTTCTGAACAAGAGTGTATAACTAGGAGAGGACTAGAGCTAACAGGAAAATTAACGAAACCTTTGGAGAAAAGAGAATTATGTGAATGTCAAGGTTTTTAAATGGCAAGCCACTAATAGGCAAATACGATAGAGGAGGAAAGGACATATGTAGAGATGCTGTACAAGGAAAATAAACTATAAAACCATATCATAGAAAGGAACGAGGAAGTAGATGAAGTGTAGATGGGATATATATGGTACTGTGAGAAGGATTTGTCAGAGCAGTGAAGGACCAAGTCAAAACAAGGCCACTGGAGTCGACGACATTTCCTCAGAATAATTGAGTTCCTTTAAAGAGGCAGCCATGAAAAAACTATAACACCTGATCTGCAATAGATATAAGACAAACGAGGAAGAGTTAAAGTTCAATATAATGTAATAATTCGAGTTACAAAGGAATGAGGTGTTGACATGTATGAATATTACCAAACCATCAGTTTGGTAAATATTTGTAGTAAAATAACAGTACGAATGTCACATAACAATGGAAAATCTGATAGAAAGCGAGTGATGGGAAGTAGTTTTTACGTTCCGGAAAAATGTAGGAACACGAGGAAATGCTGACATTAAAACAAGATAAAGAGAAAGAAAGCTACATTTGTAGCACTTGTAGACTTCGAGAGAGCTTTTCGCATTGTTGACTATGTTACACTATTTGAAAGCACAGGGAGTGAAACGAAACGGTCTGCAGTTGTAATTGCGGAAGAGAATGAAAGGAAGCAATAATTGAAAAAAGCAGAAAGAGTTAAGTAAGTAAAGTCGTATGCCATAAATTGCTGGCACAAACCAGGAAAGGTTTTCCCTATCCTTTGCGCCCGCAGGCACCTTTCCTTCGCGAAATATGAGAACTGTGCGTTGAAGTGTCTATGTTAAGTGTAGGTACTGTAATGGTGGACTGTATAGTGTATTGTATTGCACTCTCGTGTTCCTGTTGCAGACGATGGGACAAGAGACAGGGTTGTAGACTGTCTTCGATGTTATAAGCACATTGACCAAATAGTGAAGGAAAATTAGGAAAACAAAGTTCAGGGAGAAGAAATAAGCTATCAGTTTTCCAGGTAACATTTTTATTCTGTCAGAAACAGAAAAGACTCAGAACAGTAGTTGTAAGAAATTGACAGTATCCTAGAAGGAGAATATAAGTTAAACAAAATCTGAAAGAAGGGTAATGGAATGAAGGCGAATTAAATCAAACAATTGTAAGGAGACTATATTAAGAAATGACACACGAAACGTAGAGGATGAGTTGTGATATCTGGGCAGTAAAATAACTTAGAATGACCAACAAGTTCAGACAAGAAGATAATAGAAGATTTTGGAATATGGTGCAACAGAACAAGTATCCAAATTTCATTAGGGTAACTCCGCGCATTTTACGCGTTCGGCTCATCAAAATATATTATAACAACGTATACACTATCGCATCGCGTTTACTAATTGCACCCTCCATTAAGGAACAAATAAATAATAGTACCATCGTGAACTTCACAAACGCTAAATCTGCATTTACCATTATTTCCCTGGCATTATTGTCATTGCTAATTGGCGGGAAAAAAAGAGTTTATAAGAGTTCGAAATATTCATACATCTCAAATGATACGTGCTCTGAATCATAAGTATGTCGTAACGGGTGCCAAGTCCGCTTTGACAAAGTGGGCTCACCGCACGGGTTCGTCCGCTGGTTATGACACAATATCTCTAGAACTTAATTACGATATTGTTGTACTCACATTTTTAAATAAAATTTTGACACCTAATATGAATTTCATACGCTGGTATGTATGAGCTAAACTCAACATTACACTAAGTTTGCCCAATGTGTGTTTACCTCATCAAACTCTTTAAAACATACAAATTCAAAATAATCAAACATCACGACTGTTACAGGGCACTGAAATAAATTCAATCGCGAAGCTGAAAACGTGTGCTGGACCGGGATTCGGATCCAGATTTCCCGCTTTTTTTATTTTTTATTTTTCTCTTTGTTTTTGTTTTTCTGGTTAATCACTCCGCTGCGATGTTTGTTCGTTGTTCATCGTTCAGTTTTTTGTTGTTAGAGAGAGCATTCAGCCCTCTCACCAAAGGCGCTGAGCCACCGCGCTGAGATGGTCAGTAGTCACCTTAACTAATTTGGCTATCTAAGACACGCTTCCCCACCTGGCCAAATCCTTGACATATCGCCCATTATTGTTTGCAGCTTTGACTGTTTTCCCGCAAGGGATCTGGCGCGTTTGTTCATCCGCACGGGAGTTTTCATTTGTCTGTTACAGGCATACATACATGGTTTATACAAAGTTCCAAATGTCGACGGCAAGTTCTGCCAGTATCGCTCCATGAAATTGAAACTTCTTAATGGAGACACATGAAGGAAACAAAATCGTGAAAAAGCCAAAAATAATCAGCTCTGAAAGAAAAGGTCCAATGATATTCTTAGCACATGGAGAATAAGTGAATACAGAGTGTTCGTGAGGTATCTTTTTCCTAAATCAGCAACGCCTTCCCTGTCTGATGTCAATCACTCAGACAGTTTTTATGCTGCCATTGCGAAAGGTTCTACAGTTTTACCTGAAGTAGCCCGCCTTTGTTTTAGAGTGTACTGTTAGAGACCTGTCGCCTAATCGTTATGCTGATTACTCAGCTTTATCCGCCTGTTATGACAACAATGTCGACGGGACGTTAAACCGCACTCTTCCTTCCTTCCGTCCTTTTTACACAGCATAACATGGAAGGAGAGGAAGTGGTACCAACATATTAAGGTCAGACATAAAATCGAGAAACCATCCTAGCATTATCCGACTGTTTAAGATCATGTGGGTCACTTTGTTGATACGAATTAACTTCTTTATCACAGTATCCCAGATTACAGGGTAATACGACCTTTTGGCATCAAAACAGTTGCTACTACGCACAGACCACAAAAAAAGTTCAATTGGGCTGCGGCGGATTAGCCGTGCACATTGGGGCGCCGTAATGCGGTGCGCTCGGCCGTTCGCCGTCGGGGGTTCGAGTCCCCCCTCGGCCATGAGTTCTTAGTGTTGTCCTTAGGTTAGTTTACCTTAGTTTAAGTAGTCTGTAAGCTACGGACTAATGACCACGCAGTTGAGTCCGAGAGATTTACAAACATTTGAACATTTTGTTCAAATGTTGTAAACGTAAGGGACCAATGTGCTAAGGTTAACGGTCCTAGAATTACACAGTATTTAAACTTAACAAGCTAATAACACGCACACACACCCACACACACACACACACAGACAGAGAGAGAGAGAGAGAGAGAGAGAGAGAGAGAGAGAGAGAGAGAGAGAGACGTCCGAGGGACGAATCGAACCTACGGCAGGAGCGGCCGCGCAGTCCGTGACATGGCAGGTTAGAAATGTTCAAATGTTTGTATAGCTTATGGGACTTAACTACGGGGCCATCAGTCCCTAAACTTACAAACTACTTATCAACTAGAATGAAACTTTCACTCTGCAGCGGAGTGTGCGCTGATATGAAACTTCCTGGCAGATTAAAATTGTGTGCCGGAACCGGGACTCGAACCTGGGACCTTTGCCTTTCGCGGGCAAGCGCACTACCGACTGTGCTATCCCGACACGACTCACGATGCCGCCTCACAACTTTACTTCCGCCAGTACCTCGCCTCCTACTTTCCAAACTTCAAAGAAGCTCTTCTGCAAACGATGCAAGACTAGCACTCCTGGAAGAAAGGATATGGTGGAGACATGGCTTAGCCACAGCCTAAGGGCCTAAGGGCTAACATCCCTTAGGCTGTGGCTAAGCCATGTCTCCACCATATCCTTTCTTCCAGGAGTGCTAGTCTTGCATGGTTCGCAAGACAGCTTCTGTGAACTTTGGAAAGTAGGAGGGGAGGTACTGGCGGAAGTAAAGTTGTGAGGCGGCATCGTGAGTCGTGTCGGGATAGCACAGTCGGTAGTGGGCTTGCCCGCGAAAGGAAAAGGTCCCAGGTTCGAGTCCGGGTTCCGGCACACAATTTTAATCTGCCGGGAAGTTACTTATCAACTAGCTTATCCTAAGGACGGCACAAATATCCATGCTCGAGGGGGATTCGAACCCCCAACCATAGTGGCCGTGCAGACCGTGACTGGCAGACCGCTCGGCCACCGCGGCTGGCTGGCAGGTTAGACCACACGTCGATAACCGTGGGGCGCGGTCAACTCTGTAAAATATTCCGATGCTTTCCAACGGAAAAGGTAGGATAGTTTATTAATTGTGGCAGCAGACGTGCAAAATTTCTGTCACGAAAGGTTTGACACGCATTCCGCGATGCGACTGCGAGCGACAATTTCTTTCGGGTTTTCGAGAGCAGACACTGCAGGTGAAGCCAACTGTGACCGGGACGTGCCTCGCATACGACCACTCCGACAGACAAAGTGGCCGTCTTAAAAGCCAGCCAGTCCCGTTCAATTACAGCTCACGAAACGGATAAAGCGGGCGGAGTAGAGCGGTGCGAGGGAGAGACGGAGGACGGGCAACAAGTGCGAGGGCGGTGGGCGGCGCGTAGAGCGGCGTGGGCGGCGGCGGTGGGCGTGGAGCGCGGCGGCGGCGCCGGCCGAGGCGAGCGCGTCGGCGCGGCGCGTCTTGGCGGCAGCACGGCGTCGGCGCCAGCGCCGCCCACCGCCGGCGCCACCTCCCGCCGCGGTTGGCCGCCGCCGGCGGGGGGGCAAAAAAACGCCACGCCGCCCTGCCCCACCCGCCGCCGCCTCCGCCGCCGCCCACGCTCGCGCCCTCCTTTCGCAGTTTTAATAATCGCCGACCCTCGCAGCTTCTCCTCGAGAAAGACATCGCCGTTCCCATTATCGCTAATTTATTATAATAGAATTTTGGGTCGAGAAGATAAGCGCGACGTAATTTGCACAGTTACACCCAATTAAAATTTTAATTACACAAAAGGTGAAGCGATCTTTGTTATCGGGGGTGGGCGAGGGAAATGACCGACGTCGCGGGTGGGGTGTCTTTATAAGCGGTAAAAAATGACGGTACAAAGTATTTCAGAAGAGGGAGGTGAGTGCCCTGCACCTTCCGCGGTTCAAATGGCCCCCTCGAGTTTGGCCCGGAGCATCTGCTCCTCCCGCAATTTTCTTTCTATCTTAAACGATATTTTCCTCGTTTACTTCGCCTCGCAGGAATTAAACGACGTCTTAAGCGATCCAGCGATATTACAGAGGGGGGGGGGGGGAGATACTGTGATCACCGAGCGCCTGTCGGCTTTCCTAAGTTGGCGTTCTTGCGCTGGCCTCATTGACGCGTAATTCCGACCAGAGTTGGTACCGCGGTCGTTTGAGAAGTTAAGATTGACATCGACATAACTGCGAAAATAATATACTGGAGCATATCATTTGCTTCTATGGAATATTTTCGAGTAACTACAAAATTTCTTTAACGTGTTAGTTTATAGTATAAACAATTTCGGTTAAGATTGACATCGACATAACTGCGAAAATAATATACTGGAGCATATCATTTGCTTCTATGGAATATTTTCGAGTAACTACAAAGTTTCTTTAACATGTTAGTTTATAGTATAAACAATTTCGGTTAAGATTGACATCGAGGTAACTGCGAAAATAATATACTGGAGCATATCATTTGTTTCTATGGAATATTTTCGAGTAACTACAAAATTTCTTTAACGTGTTTATAGTATATACAGTTTCGATCTCGTAAAATATTTTTCAAGTGAAATGGAATGCCCTCCCGATTAACACTGCACGTCTCAGTGTCGATGTCGGCAGGGTAGTGAACTAAGACTAACTTTACTTCGAATCATATTACGACGAAGATGCGGCAGTGAAGTACCTGCGACATACATTTAGAATACTACAAATTACTGGGAAAAGAAATGAATGCTGATACATACGAATAATTACAATATACAATGAATGTCTAAAGGATAACAACAGGTAAATTATCATTAATAAGATAACTAGAAACTTGATATATCCCTATAGCGATTATAAAATAAAACAAGCTCATGAAAAATATGATTATGCGTAGGCCATGAATTTCATGGATGAACAAGAAGCATCACGTAAAATGATCTAGCCACAAACCATATTGAATTAACTTACACTAAGGAATCAGTCCGTAGACTTTCAAACCATTCTTAAATTAACTTACACCAAGAACAACACACACACACACACACACACACACACACACACACACAAACAAGGGAGGATTCGTACCTCCGGCGGGAACGCCCGCCCAGTTCGTAGCATGACGCCTTAGACCACGCTGCCTTTCCGCACGGATTGCTACAAATGAAGAGAACTTTCACGTTAAACAATAAGAAACTGAACATGCTATTTCTTTTCTACATTTAAACCAAACCAGTTTGACAGAAATCAATTGAAAGTTTTGATAAAATTAGTATTTGCAGTTCTCTGTGTTGATGCTCTATCTTTTTGTATAGCATCTTTATTTGTGATTGCAGGAAAACGAACCTTAGCAGCATGCTGCTTCAAATAGAACGTTAGCATATTTACCTACAGCCCAAAAAAACTTACCTCTATACAAATAAAACCATTTTTCTTGTTTGATACTACTTAATCACTAGGTAAAAACACATTTCAGCCTTCCAAACTCGCCTCGACACAAAGTACATTAATAATAATGTGTGTTTTTTTTAAGAGTGGGCAACTCCTCCTCCTCGTCTATGATATAAACGGAAGTCGCATGCTCACATCCGTCTGTATATACAGGTTTATCTCAGGCACTCCTGCGGGGATTTTGATCTTGTTTTGAATTAACAGATAAACTTTAACACGAGGAAGGTTTGTGTGAATAATTAATAAAGTTTAGGTTGTCTGAATTATAATGAATTAAGTTATGGAAACGATGCCAATGCCACCTAGCGAACAACTGCCACAATTCGAAGAAGTAGCAATGATTTTAGAGAACACTAAGTGTGCCTGGATTACTGTCTGTTGTTAGAGCCTAGCGGTAGAGAATGTCGTTAGAAACCGGAAACTTGTAGGATCGAATCTTGGCTGAATCACTTTGTACACTGTCTTTTATCTTACCATTTACCTATCAATGCTTGCTACATAAAATGTGACACGGATTTAATACTGCACTATAGCTTCGTTTTCACGGTTTGCATAACTGGTTAAGTACCTGCAAGTCACTTAAGCGACATCAAATTAATTGTAGTCGTTTCAGAATAACTGAATAGCGAAAACACTTGCTAATACGAAATATGGGGTGTTTATTTTTTTATGCTTACTAGTGAAATATTTTCCCACAAACTACTTCAGAATTTTATATACAGTACGTTATTGCACCAGCGCAGCAGATGACTCTGCTCTCCTTGAATCAAAACGATTTGAATTGCGGCAATGTGTATGTACAGACCATCACACTGCATACCAAACTACGCAAGAGGAATATTTTAGACGCGGTTTTTTCTTCCCATCCTCTTTCCCTCTCAGTCAGCTTTCCATACATATTGAATCACCCCCACCCCCCCCCCCTCTCTCACAACACACACATCTGATTGGCAAACAATATTTACACTGGTTATAAACATATTATTTACGCCACAATGTGTTACCACCATTGCCAAATGCCAATTCAATAGGGGACGGATACGAAACATTGTGATAACTTTCCTGCAGTGCGCTGCTTACATCGCCTAACTTACAAGAAAGTGATATCATTATCTTTCTTACGGTTGTTCTCCGGAGTTTTACGATGACTCTACGCACAGGCCTCAACCAGAATACGCTTGTCGCCTGAACGTAGATACTTACAGCTACGTGTGTGAAGATGGGCCGGCCAACTCTGTACGAATTCCTTAATAATTTATTGCCACATCATAACACATAACGTCTCCATAAATTATTTTAAATATCTTTTTAAACTATGAATTTGTTCTGTCAAGGCACACTCTGCTAACATGAATTACATATATGAAACTGATTAGTTAATAAAAAACTGCTTCTCCAGCAACATGGACGATTCACTGAATGAAATAAGCCACAAAATAACTTACCTCTATAAAAATAAAACCATTTTTCTTGTTTGATACTACTTAATCACTAGGTAAAAATACATTTCAGCCTTCCAAACTCGTCTCGACACAAAGTACATTAATAATAATGATAATAATAATAATGTTACTGCATATTCTCTAAGACGGTGTTTAATCCTAATCGAAACCATGATGGCTCTGCTGTGAAAACAACACATCGAAAAAGAAATCATCGACAATAATAGTTTATTCTGTATTGAAAAGAATTTTTAAAATTTAATTTCGGCATTGTTAGACTACTAACTAGTGTTTTGGATTACAATAATAATTATTATTATTTCCCGGTAATAAACAGAAGTACAACTCTATAATACCGTTAAGGACACAATTGGATACTTCTTGGAATATTAAGCGTATTTTTATCCCAATCATACTTCAACTGGCTGATCATTACCCTAACAAATATAGTTGAATCGCTGATATTTGACGTATATCTTTCAGAAAAGTAACATGTAAGCCCTTTTACAATGCGATATGTTACAAAATAACATTTTAAGTAGCTGAGTTTGCAACAAAACAACAATTATTTCCCTTATAGATTTATTTAGGGGCGACTTTTAATACAATATATAAAGCTAGAAGTTAAACATAACTGCATAAGCTTCCCGGCCAGAGCCAGATATTTGTTGATGGGACTCTAAATTAATTTGATTATTGAACCAAAAACAAATCATATGCACTATTGAATACGATACTATATTATTAGTACCGACACATGAGATGATGTTGCTTTGTCATTATCTCAATATAAGTAGCGTTAGACGAAAAAATAAAATAGCTTAATGTCTCTGAAACGACAGTTATATAGTGTTTAGTGTCGTTTGTAGTAAAACGTACGTAGTTTTACTACTTATTCCTCATAATACTTACGGAACTGTATTGACAAAGCCGTTGTCTTGGAATCTCGCAGCTCTGTGAAGTTTGCGCCTTTGTGTCGTGTAAGTAACGATGACCAACGAAGGACACTGTTCTACATTACATGAGATGCCACTGAAAATAATCATTAAATTTTCATCACTATTCTCCCATTCAAAAAGACTTCGTAGCGATAAAAATACTCAAATAATCTTGCAGACAATTTCATTTACTGTAACATAGAAAATGTGTGTAATTGTAAATCATCTAATTGATGTCCGTTGGTTAAGAACATTTTGTAAGGTCTTGTTCTAAGCCTTGTTTACTTAAAGCTATACCCCCAACTCAAGGGAGAGTATGTGGTGATCTGCATCTTAAATTTATTGTTCTACGTTACTTCAGCACTGCATAATTCATTTGTGGGGCTTGAGGAATACAGATTTCATATTCTTGCAGAATTAATCTCTCGTCCATAGCTGTAAAATACTAAGAAAAAAATCACAAAAATGGAATTTAATATCACAGATTACAAGACAAGTAGGGGAACAACAATAGCTGCATTTCCCACAACAGTAGTAAAAGTTCAGATGCCAAGTAGCTCTGCAAATTATGAAAGAAGTGTAACGAAATAAAAGAAGTTCATCAGATCGTTGATTGTGATACGAGACTAAAACTAAATAGGGGGAAACATGAGTAGTACATGGACAGGGGGAAAGGAGTTAAAAGGGAAACAGGAGTAAGAATTTCGCACAGAGTACAATTTGATAACTGTTAACACTTTGTTATATACGTAGAAGTGGAGATACCGGAAGACTTCAGGTACAAATACTGGTAGAATTTATAGTTGTAAAACTGATTTTAAACTGAAAACCTTTTCACGCAGCATTGTTGACTAATTTATCGGTTATGAACTGGAGACGTAAAACTGAATAAACTGCTTCCAGGTAGGAAATTGAGAAATTTGGAGTTCGATGAATTGAAAAAAGTGGATGTTAAAAGTTTCAAAAGTATCATCACAGAACGATTGATTTAAAGAGCATGAAGGAATTCAGTAGAATCAATCTGGAATCTTTGAAGGATGAAGAAGAGTAGGCAAAAGGGGAATTTTGGCAAAAGGGCAACGCCTAGTCGAAATACACTGATAATATAACACTTATCGAATATAATTGACAAAACTGGGTTGTCCAAGAGAGAACCCGATTCCACCGTGGGCTCGTTATAATTTCCTTTTGTTTGAGAACTTAGCTCATTTTACCTTCTCACATTTAATTGCATCTAAAAGGTGAAAAATTCGACGATATGAGCTAGGTACTTTATTTGGAAACGAACTTGATCCATTCATTCACGGTACTAATTGATGGTAGTGGAATCACCATGACTGTTCGCCCTAGAGTTTGCACTCAGTACAACTCGGTTATTTCAGGGATTTTTTTTTCAGCAGTGTTAGTTTGCGTTCACAGTGATACGCTGCACGACATAATATTACCTTGATAAAGATTTAAACAGTATGTTCTTTGTGTGGAGGTTCAGCTGATACAATGGAATAGCGCGGGATAACGGCGCTCTACTAAGTTGTTTCTGCTGCGAAGGCAAACACATGACACTACTACTGCTTTCGTCCATAAGGGCCTATGATGAACCCAATTACTAACATACCACCAACACTTTTGGCTACACAAACCTGAGACAGAACCGAACAGTACTGAATGCAAGATTGATAAAGACTATAGCCGCGCGGGAGTAGCCGAGCGGTCTGGAGCGCCACGTTACGGATCGCGCGACCTCCCGCGTCGGAGGTTCGAATCCTCCCTCGGACATAGATGTGTGTGTTGTCTTTAGGTTAGTTTAACTTAGTTTAAGTAGTTTGTAAGTCTACGGACTGATGACAAACGCAGTTTGGTCCCATAGAATTACAAACATTTGAACATTTTGAAGACTATAACGGACATTATTATCACAAACAGGAGATCGCAAATTACTTCCGTTAATTATTTATCGAAAACGAAGAAGGAAAAAAAAAGGGTAGAAGCTGACATCAGGGAATATCAACTTCGGTTCTGGAGAGATGTAGGAATACTCAACGCAATACTGATCGTATGATTTAGGAGATGGATAAAACAAAGGCGAACTTAAATTTACAGCATTTGTAGATTTAGAGAAAACGTTTGCCATATTGACTGGAATACGCCCCTTGAAATTATGGAGGTATCATAGATAAAATATAGTGAGCAAAAGTTTATCTACGACTTGCACAGGAACCAAATGTTAATATAAGTAAAATAGCTTGAAAGGGAAGAACTTTTTGAGAAAGAAGTGGCTGTTTGCCGATGACATTGTAATTCTTTCAGAGAGAGTAGTTGAACGCAATGGTCAGAGTTTTGAAAAGAGGCGATAAGATGAACATAAACAAGGATAGTTTAATGTAACTTAATTAAATCAAGCAATGTTGAGAAGTTACATTAAGAAATGAGACGCTAAAAGTAATAATTATATAAATTTCGCTTTGTGGGCAGCGAAATAATAGTGACAGAATAAAGAGCTTTTCAAATTCATAATCAGATTAGCAAGAAAAACATTTATGAAAAACAAAAATTTGTTAGCGTTTAATGCAAATTTAAATCTTAGCAATTAGTTCCTAGAGGTGTTTGTAATGCAGCTTTGTAAAGAAGTAAGCAGTTCAGTGAGAATGAGATTACATGCTTTTAAAATATAGTGCTACACGAGAATGCTGCAGAGTAGAGGAGCAGATGCGTTAACTAATGACGAGGTACTGAATCGAACTGCAGCACGTTACTAGACGACTATGTAATAATACCCGACCGCACTGTGAAGTTGTGTCCATACTATATATACCAAATTCTGGAAACACAACACGAAAAGGTTCGTAAATACGTACAAACATCATATGATGTAGCATGAACCCGTTACCCTGTGATTGCCTGCACAGGCAACTGAAACCTCCTTACCGAAATATTTAATAAATTTAAATCAAAGCTTTCTAAAACCCAAGTGGTAGAGAGTGGTATGTAACTACATAGAAAAATTACCCGTGATGCAGAGTAAACAGGCAAAATAGCTGACAACACTTACAGATCTGACTGATATTTCAAACTGTTCGTGTGAATCACATTGTCTTCTTCTATGTGTCATATTTAGTATCAACGTCTGCCACAAATGCACCTTGCAGCATCTAATTTGTAACTCTTTTTATTGGGCTCAAGTGAAGAGTGAAACAGAATCTGAAGTCCATACTCTCTGGCTTAGAAGCCCGCACGAGGAGTCAGTGCTCCCAGAATCACAACTGCGTCTTCTCAGGCTTGACACATTCTGGTTTGTCAGCCATCCATCCTCTGAAAAGTAGATTTAACAATAGGTTTTTTGTTTAACTTATGCTTATTATTTCGAGCATACCTCAAGATCGCGAAGTCAGATCAGTACGATCTAACAAGGAATATTGAACATGTGAGAAGAGATGTAGGGTGAATCGTTGAATGCTTATTTTACTCGCGGTAAACTGACTGAAAACACTAAAAATTATTGTTGAAATGGAGCAGTAGTACGGATAATATTTTCCTATAATCCAATTTATGCCTCTATATGAAGTTATTTTATTGGTGTTCGTTTTGATAGTTTGACTTGGTTAAATTATAACTGCGTACACTTCACTCAGATACGTCCAGTAGCAGCAACAGTCCTTCAGCCGAGCTTCATATACACTGTCCGGGAAAAACATGTTTGTAAATCTATCGTACCAAACTGCGTGGTCATCAGTCCGTAGCTTACAAACTACTTAAACGTAGGTAAACTAACCTAAGGACAACACACACACACACACACACCCATGCCCCAGGGAAGACTCGAACCTCCGACGGCGAGCAACCGCGCGCTCCGCAGCGAGGCGCCTTAGACCGCTCGGCTACTCCACTGCGGCACGTCCAAGAAAAAGAACTAGTCAGAAAACAAGGTTGAATGTCAGTGGAACTTCTTACATGCACCGGGTGATCAAAAAGTCAGTATAAATTTGTAAACTTATAAATCACGGAATAATGTAGATAGGTAAAAAATGACACACATGCTTGGAATGACATGGGATTTTATGAAAACAAAATAAAACAAAAGTTCAAAAATGTCCGACAGATGGCGCTGGACAGCAGCAAAACGTCAGTGACTGCGCATGAAAATCGTGTATAAAATGAGCTGTAATGAGAGAGAAAATCAAATGCACCAGCAGTCGCAGCATGTTGACGTTACCTGAAAAGGCGCTTTTAGTGAAGCCGTATTATCAGCATGGGGAATGTGCTAGTTCAGCGTTACGAACCTATCGCCATACGAATGGGATTCGAACGGGTAAAGGTCCGTTGACAAATGCAGCTGTGGCGAGAATGATTTCGAAGTTCAAAGCCACGGGTTGTTTAGCCGATAGACCCCGTAGTGGCCGACCGAGCACAAGGCGTAATACTGATGAAACAGATAAGGAAGAAATGGAGACTGTAGCGGGTTCGTCTATGCACGGGGAAGTCAGCGCTCGTGCAGTCGCACGTCGCACCCGCATTCCATACACTACTGTTAGGTTGGCACTTAGGCGTACCCTCCGATGCTATCCTTATAAAATCCATCGGCATCATGAACTGTTTAGTGAAGCGGAGGGCATTTGCGGTGTGGGCGTTTCAAAAGATGGCGGAAGATGACGATTGGTTGTGTAATGTGTTGTGGACCGACGAAGCTCATTCCACGCTCCGAGGGTCTGTCAACGCCCACATCTGCAGAATTTGGGCTACCGAACATCCTAGAACTGTCGTGGAAACGACATTGCCTGACGAGAAAGTCACGGTATGGTTTGGATTTACCACATCTACCGTTATTGGGCCTTTTTTCTTCGAGGAACTGCGTGATTCTGGTTTTGTAACTGCTACCGTGACGTGTGAGAGGTACGCCGATATGTTACAAAATCGCATCATCCCCAGCCTGGCTGATACCTGCTGGAACGTACGATTTTTATACAGGATGCTCCACCACATATTGCTGGACACGTGAAAGATCTCTTGCGCGCGTCGTTTGGTGATGATCGTGTGCTCAGCCGTCACTTTTGTCATGCTTGGCCTCCCAGGTCCCCAGACCTCAGTCCGTGCGAGTATTGGCTTAGGGTTACCTGAAGTCGCAAGTGTATCATGATCGACTGACAACTCTAGGGATACTGAAAGACAACATTCGACGCCAATGCCTCACCATATGCTTTACAGTGCTGTTCACAACATTATTCCTCGACTCCAGCTATTTTTGAGGAATGATGGTCAACATATTGAGAATTTCCTGTAAAGAACATCATCTTTGCTTTTTCTTAATTTGTTATGCTAATTATTGCTTTTCTTATCAGATGAAGCGCCATCTGTCGGACACTTTTTGAACTTTTTTTGTTCTAATAAAACCACATGTCATCCCAAGCATGTATGTCAATTTTTACCTCTCTATCTACATTATTTCGTGATTTATTAAGTTTTCAAATTTATACTGATTTTTTTTATCACCCGGTACATACCATTGACAAGAATACAAATTGATTAGATTTGCAATTATCTGTGACAGACAGAACGACCAGCAGAGTATACTAGGGCTGTTATTGTTTATTGTTGTTAGCGGGCCTCCTAAGGTACGAAAAGGGCATTAACCGAGTCAGATATAGGTGATGGACACAGCGATGTCGCGTACACGTATCAGACGGCGTTGTCAGCGCATGGCGCCGCCCTAGTTGTGGGTCTGCATTTGTCCGGTTAGACGATTAGTGCATTATGCGAGTGTGTGGGACATTCAGATGTCACAGTGATCCGACTTCAGGAGTGTGAGAGCAGACATACCCGCCGTTAAGATTCCGGTGGACCTCATCTGCTCGCCAGAAGAGAGATCGCCTTACTGGCCAAAAAGCACATCGTGACCCTTTCATACCTGCGCCTGCCCACCAACATTCTGTTTCAGCCCGCACCTCTGGAATAAGTCTAGCAACAGCCGGGCCCCTGCTGTTAACACAAGACGGACAGACTGGGAAGCATGGACTACTGATAAATGGTGTCGTATTGCGTTAACCTATAAATCCGTTGTTCTGCACTACCCTGTTCGACAACCCTTGAAGAATGTGTTGCGACTGGAGGGAGAGACACCATTCTTCCAATGCTTTGGAAGTGCACATCAAAATGTTAAAAAATCTATGAAAACAAATTCCTAAAGTCATATCAGCACCTCGACTTAAACTGCTTAAACTAACTGAAGCTAATAACAAAACTCACCTCCATGCCAGATGGAGGGCTCGAACCTCCTACGGGGAGCAGCCGCGCTATCCGTGGCAAGGCGGCTTAGACCACACGACCATTCCCGCGAGGCAGGAGCCATCGGTGTTACTCCTGGCGTCATGGTGTTGCGAGCCATTAGGAATTATTTCTGGTGCCAAATGACAATGAGTAAGGTAGCAGTCATGGCATAATGGCACAACACGCCGTCCTACGTCCACAAATGTTCTCTCTCGTGCGACATTATTGTGGTGCTATTTATCAACAGTACTATTGTGTCTAAAAACTGTGTACATTATGTTGAAGTATTCGTGTGTTCTGAAAGACCCGTCCCCAACAGAACATGTGTGGGACAAGCGCTGGGGTAAACTCAACCCCGATACCAATATCTTGGATAGCAAGTAGCCAGCTTACCTTAGTAAAAGATACAAAGTCTTTATGCCACCCTTCCCATTCAATAACTGCAAGTATCTAGGCCTAGATGAGGGGAACGTCATATTGATAAGATTTCGTAAGCATAACTATTTTATGATCACTGAAATGACGTCACATACTTTTCAGCCACGCGGGAGTAGCCGAGCGGTCTGGAGCGCGGCCTCCCGCTTCGGGGGTTCGAATCCTCCCTCGGTCATGGATGTGTGTGTTGTCCTTAGGTTAGTTTAACTTAGTTTAAGTAGTTTATTAGACTAGGGACTGATGACCAACGAAGTTTGGTCCCTTAGAATTACAAACATTTCAACTTGTGAGGTTTAGTTTGCTACTCGTTAATTGCATGTTCCACTTTTTTGTCAAGCAGTGTAGAAGAACACCTTTATTTCACGCATGTTTAATACACGAGTACTTGTTTGTTTTTCCATCTTCTGAATGTAAATAAAAGATGTATGACCATAATTAAGACAGCAGTAGGTATCTGATGGACAAGTTGTCCGCTGCCTGCAAACAGAAGTTGTGTTGGTTACTGTGGATCGGCTTCGGACGGCTGCTGCCGGTGCGAAATGTACACTTTGGTACGGCAGGGCTGCTCCTGTTGGTTTTTCGTATTTCAAATGTTACCAGACGCAATTCGAGCACTCAACCGTCACCCAAAGTTTACGGGTAAGGTGTGCCTCCTCGCAGAAATCTCTCTTATGCGCTAAAACGCTGAGAGGCTAGATCCGCGTATATAAAACTATTGCTTTAGGCATTCGCTTACGCTAATACTGAGTCAGGGCTACCGGTGCTTACCTCTCCTGGTCTCCGCCGCCAAAGTCTAGGTAGTCAGAGGTGGAAACGATCATTCGCTAAATCGCTTTTTATTTATTTATTTTTTCGACTTGTAGGTCTACAATAGGGCATGAACTAGGTCACAAACGGGAAACGGCTATTTGAGATTTACAAACAAACTTTGTTTTTAAGGTAATTTTCCAAGGTCTTTGTTTGAAAAGCCAGCAATAACGAACGAATGCTTTAAAATCTATCCGACAAAGCGACCTTTTCGTAGCGGCCCGCTCCGATTTTCTTTATGTTTACAGGATTTGGAGGTCAATGCCTGGACATCAATTTCCTAAAGCAATACGCTGAAATTTCCAAAATGGTCGAAAATGGCATTTGAAGATTAAAAGCTTTCTGAGTTCTACTGAATATGAAACAGTTGTTGTTTATTAAACGAAAAGTTATCCCCAGCACGTTGGGTAATCAGGAAGTTGATGGTTCGAATCTCACTAGTTCATGCAGTGAAGTCGTCGCAACTGGCATGACCTTATAATTTACTACCTCTTTACTATTAGCTCCATTAGCAACTCATTTCAAACAAATACCATTGAACGTACCTACAGAAATGTAGTTGCACAGTATACGGCTCAGGACATATATGACGTCATAAACACTGAGCTGCCTGATAACGACTCCACAGGGTGAAATTCGCTATATATAGGCATTAAAATGAATAAAAGATATGTGTGGAATGCATATAAACATGTGCGTACGTGTGTAAAAGGCAGCTAAAAAGCTCCTTCTAAACCGCTGGATCAATTTCAACGTAAATTGGCGCACGTATTACTTATCATCTGGAAATAAGTACTGTGGGCTTGAGATGTTCAGATGTTTGTTAAGCTTATGGGACTTAACTACGGGGTCATCAGTCCCTAAACTTACAAACTACTTATGAACTACTTACGAACTAGGACGGCACAAATATCCATGCCCGAGGGGGGATTCGAATCCCCGACCGTAGTGACCGTGCTGACCGTGACTGGAGCGCCTCAGTCACCTCGGCCACCACGGCCGGCGTGGGCTTGAGATGCAGGTGATAAACTTGGAGAGAGAATGGAGGAGGAGGAGGTTATGAACTGAGAGAGGGAGAGAACAAGCACAGAAAGATAGGGAGGAGAAGAGGGGGTTGGATGAAGATCGGTTTAGAGGGGACAAGGAGGAGAATTAGGGGAAGAGGAAATGGATAGACGAGAAAGGAACAGATGAATATAAGGGGAAGGAGGAGATAGAGACAGGCGGAGCTGGTGGACGGAGAGAGGGATTGGGGATGGCGGAGCAAATGGGCAATAAGCAAGGATGGACTAATAAGAATGGAATACATAAGTGCCCAGGCAGTGGCAAGTACGTAGTTAACAAATATGGTTTTACTATTTTAGTAAAAGAATTACACCTTTCATTTTTAATCTCTGGTTCTGTGACAAGCCGGCCGCGGTGGCCGAGGTGACTGAGGCGCTCCAGTCACGGTCAGCACGGCCACTACGGTCGGGGGTTCGAATCCCCCCTCGGGCATGGATATTTGTGCCGTCCTAGTTCGTAAGTAGTTTGTAAGTTTAGGGACTGATGACCCCGTAGTTAAGTCCCATAAGCTTAACAAACATTTGAACATTTTTCTGTGAAAAATTTAAACATCATACATACTTGCGTTGTCTTTTAATTGAATTAAATAAACATATAAATCAATAACACATTTCAACCTATGCAAATAGAAGACTACTTGATTTTATATCTGATGCTCCATATATTTGTAAGGTAGGGTATTCCATTACGCAGCAACTACTGGGAAAACCGCGTGTACATCAGCAGTAAAGACTGACAAAACCATGAAGTACTTGTAGGGTCGATGATCCCCAAAGACAAACAGAAACACAAGGAAAGTATGACAATTTTACAGATTTAGAGGTGAGTACTGAGGGTCAGTCATAGGATGAAGACGACTGCGGGTCTGATGAATATAGGGTAAATAGACAAAATCAAATAGAATCAATGGAGGAGTAGATATAAAAGTAAGGCATTCATAAGTCCAAAGACTGGTTAGAATTCTGAAAGTAGCAGGGGTAAAATACGGAAAGTGAAAGGCTATATACAACTGGTACAGAAACCAGACGGCAATTGTAAGGGCATCAAAATAGTGGTTGAGAAGGAAGTAAAACGGCGTGATAGCCTCTTTTCTAATCCTGGTGTTGTTCAAACTGTGCTTTCAGATGCCGTGTAAGTACCCAAAAATAATTGTAGACAGAATTAAAGTTCAGGTAAAAGAAAGAAAAACTTTATGCTTTTACGATGTCATTGCTATTATGTCAGCTGCAAGAGAAGACTTGGACCAGCAGTTGACCAGTAGGAGAATATAAGATGAACTGTGACCAAATCAGCGTAAGGAGAACGGTATGTAGTGGAGTTAAATCAGACAATACTGAGGGGAATTAGATTAGGAAATGAGACAAAGGTAGTATATGACTTTTGGCACTTTGGAAGTAAAATAACTGATGGTGGGTTATATAGAGACGATATAAAATGAATAAAGATAACAAAAATCGATGGGTTTCTGAGGAAGAGAAATTTATCTTCGATCCCAAATTAAAGTGTATTTATCCTTGCACGGAAGTGAAACATGGGTGGTAAGAAGTTCAGACAAGAAGAGAATATAGACTATCGAAGAGAATAGATGCTACAGAAGAATTTGAAGATTCTATGGGGAGATGGAGTAACTAACAAAGGGTTATTTAACAGAATAAGGGAGATGAATGTGAGTTGCAGTATCAACTTTGAGATTAAGGTGCTTACACAGGAAATAGCTGTGTGGAGAGCTGCAGTAATTCTGTCTTTGAACTGTAAACTCCAACAACAGAATTGTCCTTCGCCAATGTTCCATCTAATAGATGATTTGAGAAAATTAAAATATCAGAAACGGTGAAGAGAGTTGTGTCAAATTCTCGCACACATTGTAAACCTTCAGTGGTATACATACAATCTAAAGGAAATAATGAAAGACGAGAAACAACTACATAAACCGCCGATTGCTGAAATACATTCTAAATAAGGTAATGTAAGCCGAGAAACAACCAATTAACTTTTTATGAAGAAAATTGCTTTTCTTAGATGGTGGCTATTAGCAGCCTCTCACTTCAAACTCGTTAAGGGAATTCGATGGGCAAACTATTATACCAACTAATGCATCCTATAAGTGGTATTATTTGTACTATCTTACATTTGATTATTACATTTTTTCTGCAGAAGAATCTCTACGGAAAATGAAAGCACTGATAGAGCAAATCTGTTACTTAGAAACCGAAAGCAATTCATGGTCACTGTTTATTTGAAGGATTACAGGACAGTCCTACAGTGCTTCCGTGGGCTAGATTCTCAAGCAAGTCGTTTGGCAATAAGTTGCATCTACATATGCGTGAACGATCACACATTTTCTTCATCGTGGGCATTGGTTCTTATCATTGTAGTGTTGTTATTAGGTTTGTTCCAGCAGCTGCTAGACTGCTTGACGCGCATTCGCAACGCTGAAATTGTGTTCCAGTAGCGCCTTCTCCCGCTTCTGGCAGCTTGGTGTCTGTTAGGTGTTGCAGCAAGCAACCAGACGCTACCCAGAAAAATATTTCTGGAGCTGTCAAGCTGCCAGATTCGCGCATGCGCAGAATGGTCTGTGTTAGAGTGGAGTTAGCCATCATGTCACAAGTGTGTGTTTATGGCGGGTTTTTTGATTATTTCGAAGCCAATTCCCATTTGAGATCAGATATTTCACGTTTAGACAGCTTCGTTATTAGGAATGTAGTATTTTAATTATTCCTTTAAACTCACCTTCACCTGCAGATGCGCAAAAGAAGTGTAATGTGGAACTTATAATTGCCGTTTATTTCAGATGTCCAGCAAATCCGAGTCTGATGTACTGTCGAGTGACGACGAGTTTGAAGTAATACATAGTGCTAGAAGACAGAAAACAGGAAGTTATTTCGAGCATGTTGTGACGCAATATAGCGACACACAATTCCTGGAACATTGTCGTGTAGGTCTTCATGTGGCAGAGGAGATGTCCGAAAAAATTCAGGCAGGAGGAAATGGGAAATTGCTTCCACTGCAGAAAATTCAGACTTTTGTGGTTTGGTGGCATGGAGCGGCAAGTTTTAGAGACGTGGCAGAGAGGTACAAAATAAAAATTAGTTCCTTACACCGTGTTATAAAAAATGTTCAAATGTTTGTAGAGCTTATGGGACTTAACTACGGGGTCATCAGTCCCTAAACTTACAAACTACTTATGAACTAGCTAATACTAAGGACGGCACAAATATCCATGCCCGAAGGGGGATTAGAACCCCCGACCGAAGTGGCCGTGTAGACCGTGACTGGCGCGCCGCAGAGCGCTCGGCCACCGCGGCCGGTACACCGTGTTATAAAGTGGCCATCTGACGAAGAAAGAGCACAAATAGAGGGCAATTTCAGGAGAAATAAGATGCCAGATGCGTTTGGGGCAATCGACGGGACTCAGATTAGAATAGACAGACCTACAGTTGATGCCCACTCGTTTTTGAACAAATTTCTATGCAGTTACAAAGTTTTTGATGACAACCAACAGATTCGTGATTTATTCGTCGGTTAACCGGGGTTCTGTCCGTGATGGGAGAGTGTTTTGGACATCAGATGTTCTTTTTAGGCCCTTACCAAGTTGTTTATGATGTTTCCGGTAAAACGCTACTATTTTTAATGTTGACTTCCTGCCCCACGAGGATTCCACTAGTTCTTGTGCAGAACGAGGGTGAAAAGTTAAGAACTCTTCCATCACTTCGAAGTCTGAAAACAGGACTACTTTATAATGTACATATTCTCTGCCATAAAGAATATGAACAAAAAACAACACTAATTCTTTCTTTTTTTCAAATTATTTAACTATCTTACCTTCTGACATCTCTACCCCGCACTGTATGAAATTATTGCTGCTACATATATCAGCTACCACTTTGTGTGGGAAATCAGCCAGAAACAGTGCAAAAAGTGTTCCAGTTGTGCAAGTATCAAACACAGGCTTTTATGTGTAGTAGCTGCGCATACCTGTTTCTTAGTGCTTGGAAGTAGCAGTCTGGCAGCTGCTGGAACCTATTGTGTTAACACAGCTGATTGGAAAGTTAAAGGAAAGAGGGAGCTCAAGCCTAACGCCGCCGCATAGATTATCACTCGCAAAACCTCGATTTCGAGTTCCGACTTAGTAATGAGTTAAAGAGCTGTCTGTACATCTTATAAATGTGTCTGTTCTCGGTAGCGTCTGTGATTTAACACACGACGTTTTGCCCGGTTTGTTAAATGGAAACTGTGTACCATCTATACCTCTGTCCTCGTAATTCTAATTCTGGTTATTAATGTCTTTAGACTATCTACAGCTAGGTCAACCTCCTTTGTAGTAGCTTGCTGCCTTGCACTACATGGAAACCACAGCATTCTTGTTGGCTTCCACAAGTAAAAGAAAACTTTAAAATAACAATAACTACAAAAAGTCTATTATTAAAAGTCATAGCCTGATGATTAGCACACTGGACTTACACTGACCAAAACGACGGTTCAAATCTGTTTACACCCAGCCAGAATTATGTTTTCCGTTATTTTCCTAAATCCTGCTGGCAAATACTGAGATGGTTACCGTTAAAATGGTTCGGCCGATTTTTGTCCCCATCCTTTCATAATCCGTTAAACTCGTTGCCCAATGGAAATAATGCTCAATCATTGATCTGCAGTCCGGTGTGCATCTTACATCACAAGATCTGTCACTTGTCTTGCAACCAAAATATACCAACCTACATGTTTAGTTATTGCGGTGATCTCGTGACAACAGCTGTTGAAACAAACTATGATGATGCAGTAATGTGAGATAATTGTTTTTATTACAATTCCATACCCGAAACACATGCAGATCTGTCACTCAAAACGTCGGAATTCAAGAACAGATCAACAAAATTCATCTTCAAAGAGAAACTTATGACTCGACGGTATATTTAGCAAAGAAATGATAAAACTGTCTTCTTGTCAATAAAATGACAGCGTATTGCGTGTAGGGAGGGGAGAAGAAACGGTGCTTAAATCTCAAAATTTAAGAAGTCCCGGGCGTGCAGGTCTACATCTACACACATACTCCGCAAATCACCATACGGTACATGGCGAAGGGCATCCTTTACTACTAATAGTCATTTCCTTTGCTATTCCACTTCGGAACAGAGCCAGGCAAAAACGACTGCTTATGACTGTACACTAAGCCCTAATTTCTCTAATCCTTGTGGCCCTTATGCAGAATCGTTCTGCAGTCAGCTTCAAATTCCGACCCTCTTAATTTCCTCAATAGTATTCCTGGGAAAAAGACGTCGCATTCACCCGATGAAATCCCATTTCAGTTTCCAAATCATCTCTGTATCATTCACATGTAAAACGAAACTATCAGTAACAAATCTAGCAGCCCCACCGCCTCTTGATTTACATGTCTACCTTTAAACTATATCGCTCTGCAACGTTACGCCCAGATATTTAATCAACGCGATTGTGTTAAGCAGGTCACCATTACTATATTTGAACAATAAGAGACTGTTTTTCCTACTCATCTGCATCACCTTACATTTTTATACACTGAAGAGCCAGAGAAGCTGTTACTCCTGTCTAATATTCAGTACGGGCCCCACGAGCATGCAGAAGTGCCGAAACACGACGCGGCATGGACACCACTATTGTGTGAAGTAGTATTGGAGGGAACTGACACCATGCATCTTGCAGGGCTCCCCAGGGGATCCCAGAAATGCTCAATAATGTTCATGTCTGATGAGTTTGGTGGCCAGCGGAGATATTTGAACTCAGAAGATTGTTTCTGGAGCCACTCTGTAGAAATTATGGACGTGCGGGATGTTTCATTGTTCTGCTGGAATGGACAATGGACATGAATGGATGCAGGTGGTCAGTCAGGATGAGTACACAGGTGTCACCTTTCAGAGTCGTATCTAGACGTATCAAGGGTCCCATATCACTCCAACTACACACGCCGCACACCATTACAGAGCTTCCAAACAGTCCCTGCTGGCATGTAGGGTCCAATGATTCGTGAGGTTGTCTCCATACCCGTACACGTCCATCCACTCGATACACCTGGAAACGAGAATCGTGACACGGGGCAACATGTTTCCCATCAACAGTCCAGTGTCGGGGTTGACGGGCTGAGGAGAAGCGTAAAGCTTTGTGTTGAGTCAGCAAGGGTACCGGAGTGGGCCTTCGCCTCCGAAAGCCCATATCGATGATGTTTCATTGAATGGTCTGACACTTGTTGATGGCCTAGCATTTAAATTCGCATCAATTTGCGGAAGGGTTGCACTTTTGCCACGTTGAACTATTCTCTTAAGTCGTCGTTGGTCCCGTTCTTGCAGGATCTTTTTCCGGTCGCAGCGATGTCGGAGATTTGATGTTTTACCGGATTTCTGGTATCACGGTCGTAAGGGAAAAATCTCCATCCCATCGCTACTTCGGAGATACTGTGTCCCACGCCCACGTTCAAAGTCACGTGCCGGCCGCGGTGGCCCAGCAGTCTGCGGTGCGCCAGTCACGTTCTGCACGGCTACTACGGTCGGGGGTTCGAATACCCCCTCAGGCATGGATATTTTTGCCGTCCTTAGTATTTGCTAGTTCATAAGTAGTTTGTAAGTTTAGGAACTGATGACCCCGTAGTTAAGTCCGATAAGCTCTACGAACATTTGAACAATTTTTTATCAAAGTCACGTATATCGTGATAACCTGCCACTGTAGCAGCAGTAACCGATCTAACACCTACTCCAGATATCCGTTGACACAATAGGCGTTGCCGACCGCAGCGGAGTCCTCTGAATGCATGTCTTTGTGCTTGCATACGCATACCTATACCAATTTCTTTGGCTCTTCAGTGAATATTTACAGTAAGCTGCAATTCATTACACCAACTATAAATTTTGTATGAATTACTTTGTATCCTAATACAGTTACTCAACAACACCTTTCCGTACCCCACAGAATCTATTCAGAATTCAGGTCGGTGAGTCGTCATCCTTCTCATCCTGCAGGTCACATCATTTATGTGGCTATAAAATAATTGCTGTTCTATCAAACTTCCGTGGAGCTCTCCTGACGATACGCTTGTCTTTGATGAACATTCGCTGTCGGAGACAACGCACTGGGTTCTATTTCTTAAGCCTGAGAGCCACTGACATATCTGGGACACTATTCCGTATCTTCGTTAGCAGTTTGAAGTGCAGCACCGTGTGAAATGCCGTTCGGAAAATAAGAAATATGCAGTTTACCTGTAGTATGTGGTGTGTCTCAAAGTTTGGTGAATAGTTTCATATCTGAACAACTTGGCGCAAGTATGCGTGCACGTGCATGGTTCTTCAGAGACTTGAGGAGGATCGATACACATACATGTGACTGGCAGTGTAAATATACTGCGTGCAGTGAACGTAGTCATTGTGAGAGGAAGCGCAATGGAGCAACATGTAAACGTCAAGTTCTACTACAAATTGGGGGAAGACGTATCCGGCTGGATCGGTCAGTTTCACATGACTGGAAAATGAATGTTGGTCCATGACAATGCCCCTGTACAGTGTGCGATCCGTGTGTGCCGATTCCCGTCGTAGAAGGTAAATGTTCTTCGACACTCTGATCTGACTCCTGCCGACTTCTTCCCGTTTCCCCGCTTTAAGGCGGCCATGAAAAGTGAACTTTTTGCGGACGTGAATGTCATCAATGGTAGTGTGACAGCCATTCTGGGATCGATGCCACAAGAGACCTTTGCTGACAATTTCCACAAGCTGTACGAACGTTGTGAACAGTGTATTGTAACGGGTGGCGACTATTTTTAAAATCAATAAAGAACATTTGTTTGTATCTTTTGTTATGTTTGTTGTTGATAGCATTATATACACCACGTATATGAGAAGGGGGCGAGCTTAGTTTCACAGCGATGTTATCTAAAACCGTATTGATGAATGGACAGAAGCAGTCCCATCTCCAGCAATTTTATTTCATTCAGGTGATACTGTGCCTAATGCCGCAGCGATATATGGATACAAGAGGAAATATAACCTGCCTGGCACGGAGAAAGCTTTGACACCTAAGTTATTTTGGTCATGCATGATACATATTGACTGATAACGTTAGTAAGGTATAAACGTCAGATGTATAAGATTTTTCTGTAAAATGGTTTTAAAATAGTCGTGTTATATATATTTCAAATGTTTGTTGAGCTTATGGGACTTAACTGCGGGGTCATCAGTCCCTAATCTTACACACTACTTATGAACTAACTTATACTAAAGACAACAAACAGCCATGCGCGATGGAGGATTCGAATTCCCGACAGGGAACGGCCTCGCGCATCGGAGCATAGCCTTATTTATCAACAATTACGAAAGAATAGATGCATTCAAACGTGCTGTACTTCCGTTGATAATGTTCTCCGCCAATGATTTCCTAAAACACCAATATTTTATTAGTTGGTTCGTTCCATAGATCCCTGTTGAGGTGATCCTCGTGGATATGGAACATGTCTTTATTTGTAGCTAAATTTTGATCAGTTTAAGAGGAGCCTAAAAGACTTTCTACTGGCCAACTCCTCCTACTCCACCGACGAATTCTTGAATAGAACCAAATGATGCATGTATCTGTATTCATACTATTAGTATTACTATATTCAGCTTGTAAAAAGTGTATGTACATGTATTAGTAACATTATATTATAAACTTGTAAGGGGAAAAAAAAGGGAGGGGGACATGTTCCACATCCACGAGGATCACCTCAACACGGATCTAAAAAATGCTGTTTTAGGAAATCATTGGCGGAGAACATTATCAAAGGAACTACAACACGTTTGAATGCACCTATGTATTTAACAACACAGGAGTAAACATCTAGGAAGGAGACGGGGAACAAATTTGGTACTGAGCAATCTACGTTTAAAGGTATATTAAAGAGTTGTATAATTATTAGAAATCAAAGAATGTTACATTTTATACGAGAATTTAACTACATAATGTTTTGTACAATATCCGCGCCGTATTTAATTCATAATGAACAAAATCAAACGTGACTATCGTTGAGTAAGAGTTCATTTAATACTGTGCTTAGATTCGTTACTGTGGACGAGGCATGGGCTTGGCTCTTCATGTCCAAAACGTAACCGCACTCAACACATGTGGAAGCCGGCAGACTTTAAGCATCGATTGCAAAAGAAGACCGAGCGGTCTGGAGCGCCACATTGCGGATCGCGCGGCCTCCGCGTCGGAGGTTCGAATCCTCTCTCGGGCATGGTTGTGTGTGCTGTCCTTAGGTTAGTTTAACTTAGTTTAAGTAGCCTGTAAGCTAGGGACTAATAACCCAGTAGTTAAGTTTCATAGATTTAGAAACATTTGAACTTCTTTTTCGCAAAATAAGAAAAAATGTTTCAGAGGGAAAATGACAGATGCTTTGAGAATAGAAAGACAGGGATTTAAATTAGAAAGTATTGTTGAATACAATCGATTCAGCAGATTTAGCACTCTCGGGTTTCCATGTAATGCCACATCTTAAGGAATTGGTGGCTGGAAAGAATTTGGAGCTCAGTGAACCGGTTATGGCAGTCAAAGATCTTCAATTACGGTATAGCTCTGCCGGGAAGCAATTTACACGTTCGTCAAACCTTAGGCAATGTGCATAAACCTGATATAGCACATTTGTTGTGGTCTTGGCACTACGTTAAAAAGTTATCAGCTGAAGCAAAAAATAATTAAGACTGAATTATACATTCTACTAAATAGTATAGTAAATAAAATGTATTCTTACGTGCTCCTTTACGTTAGTGTCATGCAACAAAGCTATATTTACAACAGCCGGCCGCGGTGGCCGAGGGGACTGAGGCGCTCCAGTCACGGTCTGCACGGCCACTACGGTCGGGGGTTCGAATCCTCCCTCGGGCATGGACATTTGTGCCGTCCTTAGTCTTAGCTAGTTCATAAGTAGTTTGTAAGCTTAGGGACTGAAAACCCCGTAGTTAAGTCCCATAAGTTCTACAAACATTTGAACATTTTTGAATCAATTACACACATAGTAACCGTTAAAGAAGAAAGGAAGATTACTGGTTAGGGTGCAGTACACGGAGAGTTTACTGGATTCAGAGCCTGAAGCTTGAAGCCTGAAGCCTGTGCTGGTAATCATTATATGAACACCTCGAGACTATCTGTGTATGTGAAAATATAATTATCAACATCTTTAGCTTAAAAAAAAAAGATGAAAAACTTGTCCCACGCACTCTTGTAGGTTAGGTTATAAGCATGTTTCACTTTGCTAAGAATGTTTTCCGAATTGCTTTTTGAAGATAACCCGAGACTGAAAAGCAATTTTTACGAACGAAATCCAATGAAGTACAATTTATATTTCGCTATATTATCGAACACGGCCTAACAGGCTATATAAATGAATGTAATTTAATGCACCGGCCAAGGAGGAATGTCGGCAGCGCGGATGGTGTGTGCCAGGCACGTTGCAATTAGGGAGCGGCTGCTGGCACGGCGAGTGAGAAGGAGCGGTTGCGGCACTTCCGGGGCGCCCTGTGCCAAGGGGCCATAAAGCGAGGGGACGAAACAAGCTCTGTTTTCCGCCTGCTGTCATTTGCTCGTCCCGGCCCAGATAAAAGCGGGGAAGGAACTAGGTTGCTGTCGCGCCACCCCGCCCACACATTTCGCACCCTGGCGGTAAAGGACACTGCGAGTCATCTGTCCGGATCCTCCCCACCGCCGAGAGGATGTTTGTAACGAGCAGCCAGCACCGACCCTCAGCTTTCCCGTGTCAATCACCGCCAACTTCTCAGACTATTGGTAGTAAACACCTGCAATCACCTCCAGCCTAACTTCACTAGTAAACACCTGACATTATTTTCATACGGTTAGCCTTATGTATGCAGTTGACGGCAGTGTAACTGCACACCATTGGATCGGCTTTATGACATTCACAGAAAGAAGCAATCTTTTTGAAATACTGCTTAAGAAATGTAAAGCAGTACCTGTATGATTCAGAGATCAGCTCTAAACATTGGTAAATATAAAAGATTGTTTGATGTGGTGCAGGCGAAAACGTAAACAGAAAATGTGTAGGTATATTACGGCTTTCAATACAACACTATGTTTCTTAATCTTACAATAAAAAAAACGAAGGAAGGAAAATTGGGTTTTAACGCCCCGTCGATGAAGTGGTCATTAGAGGCGGAGTTCTCGCTCGGATAGTTGGGGTAGTAAGAATGGGGAAAGGAAATCGGCCGTGTCATTTCAAAGGAACCATCCCGGCATTTGCCTAGAGTGGAAACCTAAATCTGAATGCCGGAGGTGGATTTGAACCACCGTCCTCACGAATGAGTTTCCAGTGAGATACCACTGCGCCACCTCAGATTCTTTCTTTATAATAGTGTGAGAAAAGGGAGAGGATTAAATCCGGTTAGGACACATCAGTTACACGTCTCGAAGAGCACCGAAGGCGTCGTCGAATTTAAGGTTCCCATCCGCAGGTGGATTGCCGTCATCGGCGTAACATGCCTTCACTTCATAACTACCGAGTCCCAGAAAGCTGGCACATTGTCAAGTTATCAGTAACATCCCACCTCTAAAATTCATCCTGCTGATAGCGAATTACTGGAGAGGAACATTTCTTCTAGCGCTAGCTTTCCAATCGGATACCACAGAGTCGATCGCTATAGCGGAATTATTCGTTAATATCAGTTACGAAGGCTATCATCGTAACAACGAAAAGTGAGGATCAGCAATGTTATAGATCAGGCGAACGCGCGCACAACCACCCACTCCCACTCACCGTAAGTTACCAGAACCTTTGTGTATTTAAGGTGCTTGCTTTCGGTGCAGTTTCATTCTGTCAGCAGATACTGGTAACGCACATTTATCTTACTTCTTTGATTAAAGAACACAACAGCTGCAAATATGCAACCTTCATTGCGTACATGTAGATACTCTGCCAATATAACAAAGATCTATGGAAGGCGAGGCAATTAATTTAAATTTGTTACACGGCCAGGATTCGAACCTGAGACCTTCTGTTTACTACGCAGTCGCTTAACCCACTCAGGCCCAGTGGCATTATGGAGAATGTAACTGCACGGAATATCTTAAGCATGTCTTGCTCCATAATGCAATAGTGGCTGAGTCGATAAAGCGACTTATTACTAAACATGAGGTCCCAGGTTCGAATCCCGTCCGCGACAAAAATTTTATTTCAATGCCCCTCCTTTTATACAATCTCTTTGTTACATGACACAACATATGCCTCTGTTTGCCGTTTAATTAAAACATACTAATGTTATTTCTATTTAAATTACAATTAACTGTTCAAAGCTCTTCTGAAGTACACTAATGGAAACTTTAGAACACCCTCAATAAGGTCATATGAGATACTCCAAATGGAATAATCGTTATCAGACTGAAAACCAATAATAAGACAACGTAAAAAGTCCATTAAATCAAATTCTCATGCTTTAGAGATCTCATTATTTTGTCTCCTTGGTAGACTTCCTTGAGAACTGTCTTGTTCAGTAATTTCAGTGTATCTATCTCTCAAATGTTGTAGAACTTATGGGACTTAACTACGGGGTCATCAGCCCCTAAGCTTACAAACTACTTATGAACTAGCTAAGACTAAGGACGGCACAAATATCCATGCCCTAAAAGAAGAAATTTGCGGTACCTATGGCGTTCTACAGTGGAAAAGGAAACTTATTCGATTTGAGTGTTTCCATGCCCTAAAAGAAGAAATTTGCGGTACCTATGGCGTTCTACAGTGGAAAAGGAAACTTATTCGATTTGAGTGTTTCCTACAATTTGACGGTCAAAATGATACAGTGACATTCCGAGGTATACTGTGAAAGCTGTAGGAGTCATAAAGAGAGGAAAACACGTAAACGAATTGCTGACTTGTTATCGCATTCTCTCCTCCGGAACATGTAAAGATATGGAGGGTCAAGTGTAGTCGCCTATAATGACCGTTTATGGAGTATTGAGCTGTGTTTTATTTGTGTCGTTATATGTGAGCCTCGGGAAAATGCTACAGAGAACATAAAACCCCATCTAGGAAATCGCGCTTACCCCTTTCTGGAAACATCAGAGATATCGTCAAATTTAAATAAAATGAGACTGGACGGTGATGATGGTTAAATTTAAAAGAAAAGTCGTACGTTCTACTTCTAAAGCATACTTGGCGGAAAGGTCTCAATGCTTACACAATTTCAGGGGTTTCTTGGACTTAATGGAATGGAGGATTTGATCGGCAGCCATCCGAATGAACGACAAGAGATGTGCGCTCTGTGGCGTGGAGGTACTATTAGAATGTCATTGGTCTCTTATGTTCAAAGTTCATGATCGATAATGATATTCTACTGGTATCGAAGGTTTACAGGAAATGGCAAGTGCGTTCGCGGGAGTGGAATATCGGTCAGTTTCTCTGGCTTTTGTAGTCGAGCAACGAAAGATTTGGAGGCAGTTTATTGACTATTAGCTGTGTATAAAAATTTTAATTATTACGGCCATGGTCTCATTTGATTAGGCTGCCATGTGTGCCGCTTTGAATGAGCAAAGCGTTGCGCAACTTTATCACTTATGCACCTGTATCAGCAGAGACATTTATACGAGTTTTATATCAACTTAATTATTTGTAATATATTCGGAAGACGCCCCAAAGTGTACAGGAACCAGAAAATTCCTCTTTCGTTGACAGCGTTAAGGTGGTCGAATACTTCACTCGTCCTCTGGACGTGTCATTGCCTTAGCTGAAAAATATGTCATCAGGATAATGAAAGATGCCTTTGCAACGCAAAAAAAGTACTAAGGGATTGTTTTAATAACATTTTTGAACATCCCTCTCATTCACCATATGTGGCACCCTTTGGCTTCTCACGAGTCCAAAATATAAAAATTATGTTAAAAATGATTTTGCGTTGCTGCAATAATAATAATAAGAGCCTGGTGGTCTCGGGGTAAAGGGATTGACTGGAAACCGAAGGGTCGCGGGTTCAAAACCCAGTCAGATCGCGGAAATTTCCAGTCTTTGTTTTAACCCAGCCTTCACCTCTCAACGATGTGAAGAGTCGCCAAAAACAACACGTGGTTCGGATTCCACGTTTAACTGTAGGTCCTCTTTCCCCGATTGGATAAATCAGGTAGGTTACGGACACGTAAGTCTCCGAAGTGGTGTCCGGTTGAAAGACTTGCATCGGGCCACTGAGTCACACGAAAACGTAAAAGCCTATGTACTCTGTATATGTTGTGTCGGGCACCAGATGAAGGGAGCCGCCCGAAACGTGTAGTGAAATTTTAATAAATAATCTACATTCAACAGTTATAAGATTATTGCAGCGACCTAAAAGTATTTTTAGAATCCTTTTTAATTTTGTATCATAACGGTTGCATTCCTCTACCAAAACTTTATCTGAAATTAGCTTTCCACGTATCGCCACATACACAGAAAATCGTGACTGCAACACATCATGAGTCATATTCTGAATATTCTCTTGAATCGTTCCGTGACGTGTGTGTGTGTGTGTGTGTGTGTGTGTGTGTGTGTGTGTGTTCGTGCGTGCGTGCGTGTGTGTGATGAACACAGTTGTTTTGTCCCATAGATTTACAAATATTTGAACATATTTTCACCTTGTGCAATGAAGCAGTTATCCCAGCTATACAACAGGTTGAAGATAGCCGTCCTGTCCTGCTGCGTGAATCTGTCTGTAACTGCCTGCTGCACATCCTTGTCCGACAGCAAACGTCGGACCTTCGAGGCTTCTTTTATGGGACCGAATGTGTAATGATCACATTAGGAGAGTCAGGACTTCAGGGTTGGTGCTCGAGTTGCGTTACATTTGTGAAGTGGGGACGAGGGTTATCATCAAACAGCAGCTAGGCACATATTTCTACAACCGTGGTTTTCGACAGACATGCTGCCAATACACCATCTTCACTGTCCAATAAATGACTGTACTTTCTTTCCTTCGACAGTTAAGAAAAAAAAAAAACAGCTCTTTGGTCCTCTTAGGACGCCTTTGATAATAACGTCGCTACAGCTGACGTTTTCGCATTTACAGCACGCACGTCAGAAAGACACATCTGCCACACTCACTCGTTGCCTACGTGTCGGTGTTCATATACAGTACCCGCATCAGACAGGGTGCAATTTGACAACGCTCTCAAAAGTACATTTTTTAATCGCCACTTATATGATACAAATAATCTCTTTTCGATTCTTCGTAAGAGTGCCTTGACGTTTCCGATCGCTACGGAAAATGAAGCTATAGTTCTTGAAATACAGACCTGTCATTCACTTTGCAGCAAGGAATATTCACATTACGTCATTAATCAGTACATTGCAGTACAGATCAATTTTTATCACTGCTAGTGGATGTGGGAGTAACATGAGGCAGATCATAAGATTAATAATATCTCAGACAGCCGCGGTAATGGCCTTGCGGCCAGGGGCGCCACGTTACTGATCGCTCGGCCGCTCGCGTCGGAAGTTCGACTCCTCTCTCGGACACGGGTGTGTGTGTGCTGTCCTTAGTATAAGTTAGTTTCAGTAGTTTGTAAGTCTAGCGATCTATGACCTCAGCAGTATGGTCCCTTAGGTCTACATTTCCCCCCCTCAAAGAATGGCATAGCTGCACATCACAAAGCTAAACAGTTCGGAGTTAAAAAATGTTTGTAAATCTATCGGACTCAATTGCGTGGTCATCAGTCCGTAGCTTATAAACTACTTAAACTAAGGTAAACTAACCTAAAGACAAAGGGGGGGGGGGACTCGAACCTTCGATGGCAAACGGCCGCGCGCACCGCAGCACGGCGCTCCAGTATGCACGGCTAATCCGCTGCGGCAAGCAATTTGGAGTGTAGCACCTTGAAGTGTTAAGTAGCAGACCGCGTATCAGCGAACAATAAGATGTTTATTAAAGATCGCAACCCAAAATATTAGCGTCGATTAACGCCTTCTCACTATATCAGATACTCCTATAACTGGACTAAGTGTCCCATTAAACGCGTTAACGGAAGCACAAATCTTATTGTGTTCCAGTGTTTAAACTTGGTTCACACGGAGAGATGGATCCGATATGGTACCTCAATAAAATTCTGGAAAAGAAACGTCTCCAGAAATCGACTTCGTCGTCTGATGAGAAAAATTTATTTACTGAATAAAACTAAAGTTTCCACAATGAAACTTTCACTCTGCAGCGGAGTGTGCGCTGGTATGAAACTTCCTGGCAGATTAAAATTGTGTGGCAGAACCGGGACTCGAACCTGGGACCTTTGCCTTTCGCGGGCAAGCGCTCTACCGACTGAGCTATCCCGACACGACTCACGATGCCGCCTCACATCTCAGCCGGTAGTGCGCTTGCCCGCGAAAGGCAAAGGTCCCAGATTCGAGTCCCGGTTCTGGCACACAATTTTAATCTGCCAGGAAGTTTCAAAAATAAAGTTCTTTAATTTCAGGATAATTTATGATGAAATATACCTACAGAGTGTGAAATAATATCGTAACTAATCTATGTAAAACAATCTCGTCAAACACGTTATACAAGCCTTTTGGAATGAGCCACAACAAATATGTCTTAACTGATCTGGGGAGAAAACACCAAGGTAGTAACGAAGAGATAAAACTGCTTTAATACTTCAAATATTTATTCTATTACAGGTCTGGAAACAATCTGCTACTGCATTTAGTCATAATAGCTTTAAAGACACAACACATACGTAAGCTTAAGTCGCCATTTTGGCATTAGGGCAAAATGCATATGATACCGAACATGTAGCGTTGACTGTATGTATACATTTATATATTTGCAATACGAATTAAATACACCATTATACCACATTGTGGGATTTAAGGTATTTAAGAATTAATTATCAAGTTACAGAACCAACTTTGCAATGAGAAAAGGTTGTGCAGAACTGAAACTCAGATTGTGACATTAGTACAAACTTCACACACATATTTTTATGTATTGACAGTTATGACAGATATATGTTGAAGACATGGGCACTTGGTTGTAAGGTATTCAAATACATTATACCACAATAATTCATTATCAGCAAATATTGATCTCTGCAAGATTTCAAATTTTTCACCATTTCCAGGTTGGAATTTATTTCCTGTGATGAAACTAACTGAGATAATAAAATTAGCATAAAAAGTAAATTTTTGGAACTGAGAACATAGACATTTTGTCATTATGTATGGACTTAACAAAGATGTGAATCATACAAAGATTCTGTCGAGACATTGCATCATCACATTTTTATAAATTTTATCAAAGCAAGTGAAAGCATATACAAATGTTAGGTCCAGACTCGTAATCGTGAATTCACTGAGTAATATTACGAACGTATTTAAATTAACGAGGTCTTGTAAAATACAACGAAAATTACAGTTTAATATTTTAATTAAGGAATCTCAACCAAAACATTACACAGACTAGTAAACAGGCACATACAAACAGTATGACTCTGAGATGTCCCATGGGCATACAAATAAAGAAAAATTCTTAAATCTCTTTACTCACATGAGTACCTCACCACAACAACGCATTTGACAAAAAAGCTTTCTGGTGAAGTCATATATACCCCATATTTATTTGCCGATGGTCACGTTGTCTACAATTTCCATAGCAACAAACATGTTTTACATCGAAATTCTTATTTGATTCCAATGAAATCTTGCATTTCCGCAGCAGAACGAATTCTAACACAGCTGTTACTGCACTTACTTAGGTACAAAATGTTAGAGCCAAGTAAAATATGTCAGTAATTTATAACTGTTTACTTCTTCACGATGGAAATAGATACAACACTTGCATATTATTTCGAAATGTCAGACTCAAAAACCCACGTCATTGAATTTCAGCTGAATGAGGACGGTTGGACAGGGATTCTAATCAAAATAATTATTTCGACATTTATTAGCTATTTATTTTGTGGCACGTTTTCTTCCCCGAATGGGGTGTACAATAAAGTTACGTGGAGTCAACAGAGGAAAGCTGGACAAGGAGACCACGTAGGTATCGGATTTTAGAATATGTTTATTATACGTGATGTTCAGAACTTAAATAACAATCAGCCAAACCCATTCGACGCACCTCTCAAAAATTGTCAAGAAAATCATCTTTAAAATTTTGCAAGTACATAATAATAATAATAATAATAATAATAATAATAATAATAATTATTATTATTATTATTATTATTATTATTACTGTAAGTACCAATAATTAAAATAGCTGCAGCACCATCCGCGGTGGAGTGGCCAAGCGCATTGAGACGCTATGTTCCGATGCGTGAGGCCGTTTCCCGTCGGGGGTTCGAATCCTTCCTCGGGCATGGATGTTTGTTCTGTCTTTAATTAATATACGTTGGTTTAACCCTTTGCTGCACATTAAATTAAATTTTCCTCAAAATCATCAACTGTTCCACACAAAGTAACAAAAGAGACCACTAATGTTTATATGTAAATTTATTTTCAGAAATGTGTTTCACATAATTACAAAATTATGGATGGTATTCTCACAATACCAGTCAGACATTAAAAGGTGGAGAAGCTAGTAAAATAGTGCTATAAGTAATTTGTAAGTTTAGGGACTGGTGACCCGCAGTTAAGTCCCATACGCTTAACAAACATTCGAACATTTAGTTGCAGCATCTGTCGGTGCAGCTCAGGTGGTAGCATTCTGGCCTTGCAACCACAGAGTCAGTTGTTCGAATCTCGCGGTGACTGTTTCTGTTGTTGTTTTCGAATTAAAATATATAAACCATTTTTGAATCTCTAATTAAGCGTGTTTTGTCAGTTTTTGTTTATGTGTATGTAGACCAGCTGAACACCTTGTCGTCACCTCAAAGATGGTTGAGCAGGTTATCTGCTTGGAAAGCTATGGAGATGACTTTCCAAAACCAGCGTCGTAGTTCGTCACTAACTGAACAATCTAAGACAGCCGTCGTCAACTAAGTCAGTACTGTAAAATATGTGACTTGTTAAGTTTTTTGGATTAAAGCCATCATTATTAACAATATTTTATAAAATATAGAAAATTACGAATAAACAAAAATACCTGAATTTTCGTAAAAATTACCATTAGATATTAAAACTGTGTCAGTATTCGAACACAAAAAATAACTACCACGGCGGGATTTGAACCACCGACCCTATAGTTATAAGGTCAGAACGCTACCACCTTAGTTACACCGACAGGTGCTGCAACCGACTTAATTATTAGTACTTGTGTGTACTTGCAAAACTTCAAAGTCGATTTTCTCGAGAATATTTGAGAGTTGCGTCGAATGGCATTGGCTGATTCTTATTTGAGGTCTGAACTTCACGTACCATAAATATAAAAAATTCTAAAATCTGATACGCATGTTGTCTCCTTGTGAGTGAAACTTGCCAAGCCTTTGCGGATTACGTCACGTCTTTGCCAGTGACGGCATAAAACAAAAAAGAAAATTAACAAATGTAGAGAAAGTTCCCATACAGTTAAGTACGTTAAAATGCATTCTATTACGAAAACTGCAATACTGTTACGTAAGAAAAATATTTGTATTGGTAAAATGAATATGCAGTAATACTCATGCTTGCATGGAAGTGCCTTCCCTGTCAGATCCACAGATAAAATTGATAACCTCTCCAAGAAAATCTTACGCGAAACCCGTTCTTCCAGATAATTCTACGTAGAATTTTCTGTAGAACAATATTTCGTTAGTAGCACACAAAAAAATCGCATAAAATGCCACACTAAATAACACCTCAAGCATGTAAAAGATTGACGCATTTCGTGAGGGATACCTTAGAAGAAATAGAGAACGACTGTAACATTGCATAATGAAACGAACAGATTTGTTTTAATAAGCTTGAAAATAAATTTGTTACAATGAATATGTACTACATGAACATGGATCCAATTTACTTTCAGAAAACTGTTGGATGGCTGTATTAGGACTATTGTCGGCATAAGATACGTAACACAATATTAAAAATTTCCAAAACTACTCCCTGCTTTTGGTGTGTTCTACGTAGCTTCCTATGCCAATTGAAAGTCGTCTTCGCACATTAAGACTTGTTGCTTCCAGTAACACGAGATTGTGCGTACTGGTCACACCCAACATTCCTTACAAGTGGTTTTAAAACAGATCCAACGTGTCACTTTCGGAGTATATTTCGGTAGAAGGCCACGTACAATATGTGTATGCTAACCTCGAAGATTTCGCTTTTGAATAGTCGTGAAATTATGCTTTTCTAAAGGCAGGTGACATTGTTTCTTTCCGGTTCAGTGATTTGTTGAGTAATAAAAATTAATAATTGACGTTATGTAGGAGTGTCAGTTCAGCAGAAACAATTTGTACATATGTACATATATTCTTCCTGAACCGCGGTCAGTGCAGACTAGATCTGTTTCATCTCCATTCCCCAATGATTTACATTTATTCAAGTCCTGTTGCCTCTGGGTTACGGTGTTTATTTCTTCTGTCAATACATTCTGTACAAGCCGTTCTCTCCTAGCACACTGAGATACCCACTACGCACATAATGGAAAGACGTATGTTCTGGGACGCAAAGTTGCTATTTACCGGCTGTTTCTAATAGCCAATATCAGAAGCACTACTCAAACATTTTTTTTTTCAATTTGGAAATAAATTCTTGTAACTTAATTCTTATAACTTAATACTATATTTCACCACGAAAGCTAGTGTACTGACCCCTTAGAAAGCAGGTACATGCAGTTAGCTGGTTTTGTTCTAATTTTCTTACATTCCATCTAGAGCAGCCACGTTTTTCCGACGATACTGTGACACTTAAACGTCAGAATTATGGTTTCATACATATTAAATTGATTTCTGTAAGCAATCTGAAGAACAATGATGTCAAATAAAAGGACCTGTACGTGTACAGAATTTACACCTGTAAGAGTCCCTCTTCCGTTGCAGATCCAGTTATACAATTTAATTTCCTCTGTAGATTTCATACAGTTTTCTCACACAAGATTACAATGATTATATGCCATATAGATGTAGCCAAAACTGTTGAAATGATTGAAAATTATTTTGGTCAGAAAGATACTGTTCTAATTTACAAATTACTTCTGATGGAAGGACCAGACTTAAAATACTCGCACAGCCGATAATCTGAGACGAAATATCACTAAGAAAACAGCATTTAGTAAGCCCAATTATCCAAGATGTCGATCAAAAAATTTTTGAAGTAACACTGTTCCCACAGAAGGAAACAACATTGTACGTGCTAACCAATGAAGCAGGAATCTGAGTCCAACCATTTCTATTTTCACAGGCGTAGTTCTGCGTACACAACAGTCACCACATATAGATTGATAATGAAAGACTTTGCGAAATAATTTTGTCAGCAACAATAAAAAGAGACTTCGTGAACTGGTACTGGGATTACAGGGTATTGTGCTAGACGGAATTCAGATGTCCGATTTGAGACATTCTCTGGGAAGCGAGCCTCATCAAGGTTGCATTCTGACATATTTTTTCACTCTGTAACATGGCTGCTTGGTAAGGACGCTCAATGTAAGTTACGCGAAGTAATAGGAAATGGAACCTGTAACTGATGGACGTTGCCTCCTTGTAAATATAATTTCATTATTAACTGGTTTCGTTTTTATCTTGGTAAGAAAGTTGTCTTTACAATATAAACCAATTAACTGTATACCAATTCGTAAAATTTTCGTTAAAATAATAAGTACCTTTTTAGCATAATGACATTGTCTCCTGTCAGACGTAATGTGTACACAGGAAATGGTAAAATTTGACAAATACATATGGTGATCCTTTCACACATAATTTGTTAACGACTTCGGCTAACGCTACGCTGTCTCAGTAAGTATTATTCAGGAATGTGCATGTATACTTCATCAGTAGGATGGCCTGAAGGCAAAATATATTGTACAGTGGCTAAGTAACGAGTTTTCTAAACGAAAATTGCGAGCTCGGTCTGAGTGGGAGCCTTCTGTGGCGACTTGTCAAATGCGAGTCACAGATCAGTACTCGCTACTTAATTCGTTGAAGCCAGTCTTTTAAGATCCTCACAAAGTTGTTGGAGGTTCACGACCTGCGTAACCTCGTTGTCCGTGTAGGTGTCCCATTAAAAATAGCAGACCAAACACAATATAACAGATCAAACGAGGGGCTGGTTCATCTTGCACACAATTATTTCATACTTGCCCACTCGGATCTCCTGCATTAACTCATAAGGCATTGATCACGTCCGCCTTCAGTTCACGGCGAGCATTCACACGCTCACAAGTAGATTACACTTCTGTTCTTGAACTTATCAACTGTCCTGCATAATTATGATTCACTCGTCTCCTTAAATTGTCAGGCGTTATTCATTAACGTTCATTGTTATATCTTACGAATGGCAGTTACTTCAAAATCGACTGAGGTAAACCGCCGACTATCACGATTAACAGCACTACTTTCGAGGTTCCTTGCAACTCAGTCGAAGGAGTTGCTTTGAGTCATGTATTGAACTCACAAGCCGTAGCTGCAACTCACCTTCGTACAAGGAACGCATTGACATAAAAATCTTCAAATTGTGCTGTGAAGTTGCGGCTATCCGCAAATAAAATCTACATCTCTCTGTAGTGCTCCAACAAATCCAGTAGTCCGTAGTTTCATAAATATGCTATGTCGCAAAAAGAAGAAAGCCGAGGAGGGATGCTCCACTTCAGAGAGATGAGTGTTTCCATTGGAGTTACTTCTTCAACGAAATGGATGGCAGTCGCTAGAGTATCAGCTAGGGATGATCACATGTAAATCCTCCGCAGGTCCGATGGTGATGTTATCATATTGCACTGAGGACACAACTTCTTTGCACCCTGGAACAAACATCAACAAAATATATTAATTATTGTTACTCAATATTTTCGTCGAATTCTGTACAAAAAATAACTGACGATATATATGGTTTGTTCCCGTCAAATAACATGGTACTTAAAATGTATGTTTCTACGATTAAGAAAAACCAAATATCTTAAACATATATAAGTATTCAAACTGTATGAAGACCTTTGTCGTGTTCTTGCTAATCATCATGTGCTTAGCTCACCGGACAGAAAGTTAATCACCTCATATTAATGCCGTATAATTCCGCGCCTGGACTTGTTAATCTCTTAGATCCGGATATGGAGTACACAAGGTTGTGCAGATACGTCCATCCAGTTCAAGCCACTCGCTGAGGATTTGGTTGCGTAGTTACAAGGCCAATCGAGATGTAATAAAAATGTTCAAATGTTTGTTAAGCTTATGGGACTTAACTACGGAGTCATCAGTCCCTAAACTTACAAACTACTTATCAACTACCTTATACTAAGGACGACACAAATATCCATGCCCGAGGGAGGATTCGAACCCCCTACCGCAGTGGCCGCGCAGACCGTGACTGGAGCGCCTCAGTCCCCTCGGCCACCGCGGCCGGCGAGATGTAATAGGGTGGGGAAGTAATCAAAAAAGCATTCATACATTCACCCAGACCGATGAACTCTGTTTTTGTCGTCTTGAAAAAATAGGGGTTTCTATAGCTTATCCATGGAGTAGATGTTGACCGAAAGGCGACACCTAATAATTCAGGTCGTTTCAATAAACTTGCTGATTCATGTCAATGGTCACCTCCGGACGGGCCAAATTCACGATAAGACAAACACCTGCCAAACACCACACACCCACCTCCGACATGAAACGCTTCCTTTCGCCTTAGTGCAGTCGACGACGTACGTCATTTGACTAAACGCAAAAACTTGATTCATAAGACCACACTACATTATGTGAGTTGGCTACTGCCCACGTTCGATGATTTCGAGTGCATTGAAGACGGGCAACTTTATGTGCCTCTTGCGCGGTAACCAACTCAAGTTCAGTGAGTGGACTTCTTGTCGCAATGTTGGGATACCCCTTGCCCCTTCATTCACTGCCTGTAGCAATTTCTGTCGCGTTAGGAAGCGATTTTCATTCAGAAGCTGTGAAACGCGTGTCCGGTTTGTTTCGCTAACGATTTTTCTACGACCACAATTCTGACGTCGTGTTTCGTGGCCACGTGTGTTACACCACTGTTTGTACACACGTTTAACATATGTATGTCTCAGTGATCGCTACTGTATTATGCTTGCGTAGAGACAGTGTGCCCGCAGTTGAACACGTGACTTGTTGCGTCACACATAAGGCTTAACGATTCATTTTTGCGTTTGCGCTGAGGTGACTAACAGTTCGTCCGGCGAGTTTACAATAAGCTTTGACTGCAAGTATTGCATCTCTATGAATAGTGTCTTATTTCGGACATGTAGGAAATAACTTAGCTGACATATATTTACGACACAGAAATTTCTTACTTCTTCGCTGTTTAGTGCGTTGAAAGACATTAAACGGCGACAGTTAAATTTGTGCCGTGTCTCGCAAGCGGTTGGCTTAACCGCGTAGGCCCTCAGGACGCACTTCCTGTCCTAACTAAATGCTCAAACATTATTGTACGAGAGACCACCGCTCAATGTCCCCTCTTATTCGTCCGAAAGAACAGAAACCATTCATATAATTTTTGCATATGGTTTACAAATGTCAATTCATTTTCTTTGTCCTTAGTTCAAGAAATAATGCTAACGAAATGGCAAACTAAGCCAATTGCGTTTCCGTGCTGATGAGCGGCGTAGCTTAGATGGCCTTAAATTTGGTATTGCTTTCCAACTATACACCGTATACACATCTAAAAAATTGCGACATTTCTGTACGCTTAATGGTCCAACACGCTACCATAGATCTAAAAGCAAAGGTGTAAGATAGGAATATAACCCTCTTCTAATGTTTTATTCAATGAATGCATTGTGCACCTCCACGGATAATGCAGAAACTTTAACGCACTTCGAAATGAACTTTCAAGGTATTAACAGAAACACAATAGAAATAAACCTTAGATGACAAGTTATTTGGACACGTACAGAATTTGTTAATTGGGAGATCTACGATGTTTGACTAAAAATAACCTGATTATCAACACATTTTTTTTATTTTTAATTCTTCACAATTTTTACACGACCTCTTCAAAATAAAACCTCTACAATCCTTGCAAAGACAGTAAGTATCTCAAATCTGGTTCTTTTCAGTGCAGATTCCACTTTTAGAGACAGAAAAACGTCATATTGAGTAAAATCTGTCGCGCAGGGTGAATGTTTCAAGATAAGGATCCCACGATTGGTCAATCCAACTAGAGAGACGTCAGAATCTTGGGCAAAATTTTTAAACAAATATTTTTGCACAAATATTCATGTAAAATTTGCCGATCGGTTTCTTTGTCGATTTTTACAATATCAGGAACCATACGAATACTAAACTGACAGTATCTTCGTATTATGTTTTCGACCGTTGATGACTTATCTTGAATCACCTCTCGTCTTTCTTTGAACCACTGAAACCGCTCAAACAACTGCGTGTGTCAATACCCTTCTCGATTTTTAATAAAGAATGGGCCACAGTGTCAGACTTTCGAGTTGCACATTAATCTGTTGCTCTTGAAACACTAATCGATTTTTCGACTGGCTAACGGATACACGGTCTGACACCAACGAAGGGAATGGGTGCGACCATTGGGTTGCCAGATATGGTTTGAGGAAATGCAGAGAGCAGAGTAGTCTTTCACCCTGAGACCCGCGCTGCTCGTCTGTTAAAAAATCAGTGCCTTCTTTTGCTTGCTACAGCAGATTTTACTGTTTACGTAAGATACATTCTGTATATTAGTAAAGATTTGGCAATTTCTTTTATATGTTTTGACACTATTATATGCAGGGTGTGATGAATAATTGAAATAAATTAATTGACCTATCAAGATATAAGACTGTATGATGTCCAAAATCAAATCTTTTCAAAGGACAGTTTTTATTTTTATTTAATGGAAAGATAAGTATTTGGTAACAGCCGCCAAGTCGGCTTGCACACAAGTGGGCTCACACCGCGCGGGTTCGTTGGCCGGATACTAAACCATATCTCGCCAATACAGATATTGTTTTGCTATCGATTTTATATAACATTTCGATATCTAATTTGCATTTCATAAGCCGCTCTGTATGAGCTAAAGCCTTCGGTACAGTAAGTCTAGGCATTGCCATTTTACCTCTTCAAAATACGTTGCCATATTTTACTTAATTTCATACTGCTTAATAGCTGTGACGAATAACGAAAATAGTATCGATTCTTCATCGAGCGATGATATAGAACTGTAAGATGTCAAAAAATAAACATTTTCGTGGAGTAAATTTCTTAAAATTGTGTGGTAAGTTTCATAGTAGCCGGAACACCGACTTTCATCAGAGTTGCACTTTTGGTACCCACACCTCATGTATCTTAAAAACGGATAAATATCTTAGAACATATGAGAATGGCTGTTTTATATTAATATCTACAGAATATTAATGTTTAAGCCTTTTGTTATGATAAGGTATCTAAATATTTGCGGCCCATGGTGAAAAAAAAAAACGGCTAATACCAGTTTTGTGAAACCGGTTTTTGTGATTTTGAACCTCTGGGTTTCGGTAACATAAGCATATCCAAAACATTTAATAATTAGTTAGATAATATTATCTTACGAGCGTACTGCCCAAGAATAAAAGGTGTTTTTACAAGCCATATAAAGCCCAGTCTGAATCTAACATATACAAAAACCAACTATTTGCTCAATTTTGCTGTCCTAGAGGATGTGTGTAATATTTAAATTTTGACCCTTTACTGCAGGATACGTACAGTACGCCCATTCTTCTGATAGATATGTAAATGATCACTGGGCCAAGGGCTATACAAAACACTTTTACTCATTTCCGTGATCGATACAATCCGAGATATGTGCCCCTGAAGATGTGCACTTCCGCACGTGCCGCACAGGATAAGCTGCATCGTTAGAGCTCTTAACTGGTTTGAACATTTGGTTACACTTTCATACATGTAATGTCTGATCAAATATTTATTCCCCGATATACAACAATGAGCCAAAACATTACAACGACAAAGGAATTTAAAACAACTGCTGGCAGCGAACTTTTACATAAATTTGTGCCAGGCCGGGATTCGATTCCGGATCTCCTGCTTACTCTGGTCACCGGACCTCTAAGGACTTCCCTAGCACGCTTCCCGTCAGATTCAGATGCTCAAACACCTCCGGCCATCCAGATTTAGGTTTCCTGTGATTTCCCTAAATCACTCCAGGCAAATGCCGGGATGGTTCCTTTCAAAGGGCACGACCGACTTCCTTCCACTATCCTTACCCAAAAATCCGAGCGTAAGGTCCGTCTCTAATGACCACGCTGTCGACGGGACGTTAAACCCTAAGATTCCTTCCTTCCTTCAGATGCTCAAATTACCCCAAACTACTAACGTAGTGCCGCTGCCCGCTTTACACTTTAGTTGCGGCATAGCGTCAATTCCCGTAGTCGGTCGAGCATGGTGTGCATCTACTCTCAAAAAGGGGTCACTTATCGTTTTCGCGTTTAGTTATTAACAAATGGTGTGTTCGAAAGAACAACCACCACCACACATATAGACGACTGCTCACCGCGAGCGCGAATACTGCCTGTGTGGCAGTATACCGGGTGAACCTGAACAAAAACCTCATACAAACACAAAAGTTCCAAGGAAACTGATGAGAACAATCGGAAACAGAACAAATACAGGTGATAGTAAATGAAGCCTTGTGATCTAATGTTTTCAGATGGGAAGGTTAGGGTTTAACGTCCCCTCGTCAGCATGGCCATTAGAGACGGAGCTCATGGTCGGAGTGCTTGGGTAAGGTGGGGAAGGAAATCGACCGTGCCCTTTCAAAGGAAACATACTGGCATTTGCCTGGAATGAGTTAAGGAAATCACGGAGAACCTAAATTTGGATGGTCCGAGGAGGTTTTGAACCACCGTCCTCCCTAATCCGAGTCCAGTGCGCGCACCTCGCTCAGTACATAATGTTTTGTTTAACTGTGTACAATTCTTTAGAAAATGTGTTTAAAACGCTCACTTTTAACTGCATTGCAGTTTGCAGAACCATTCGTACAGTCCTGTATTTGAGCACAAGCATCGTACAATATAAAATCCGGTTAGGAGGGTCCGTTCTGCACCTTGTTTCAGGTGGCATATCTGTCGTTTTCCAGGGACAATATAAATGTTATTTTCAATATTTCGCGTAATTACCGACAGAATTTAATAACTTTAAATGACCTCATAATTTACTTATTAAGTAGTAAACTGGGTTAGAAACTGTCGTGGGATAGGCACCTAACATCGAATGGGGCATCCTCTGCCTGTGGGGACTGCAGTCAGACGCTGTGGAAGTGCGTCTACACTCTTTTGCACTCCTCTGGACACAGCTGAAACCAAATCGTTTCCAAAAAGTGAATTCTGCTCTGTTCGTGTGCACAGGGTCCGTGGTACGTATCCTGCGTCGCATGGCATTCCAGCAGGGCGGGGAACAGCTTTTATTTTACTTTGGTCGCTCACAAAACAACCTGATTTGTGTTCCAATTTTAAACGTCGAAACCGGTTGTCAGTTCAGCTGCAGATATGCAGATATTTTGGACCCTGACTGGCTGAATTTGCGAACAGAGGCCCCCCCCCACATCCAATACCACATAAACATCCAGAAACGGTACAAAGAACTTAGTGGTGATGATCATGCGTCATTTTTGGCCATTAGATCCCAACTGGGGTCGGGTTCGTCCTGCCTGGTGCAAGTCCTTTTAGGTATGACACCTCGGCAACTTGCGTATCGATGATGATGCAATGATAATGAGGACAGGACGGCACTCAGTCTTTGAGCTGAGAAATTCCCCGACAGGACCAGGAACTGAACCCGGCTCACCTGCATGGCAAACAACTAAGCTTTCCACTGGACGTCAAGGGCAGACAAGGACTTAGTGAATTGGTACCACTGAAAGAAGCTGCTGTATTGCGACCTGACTGTGGACCAACACACTTTTCAACAAGCAAATGTAATGTATGTTTCGGTTCAACAGTGTATGATCAGAGCAAGCATTAAAGAAAAAAACCTACGTTATTTGCAGTTGACAAAGCATATATTCAATATCACTGAAAATTAGTATAGAGTATGAATTTCTATGGAGTGAGCATAGCACATGGCGCCAATATCAAACAGGTAATGTCACGTTATTTTTAGGAAAACGCTGTAATTTCATTTTGCGCAAACACCTAAACATTAATATTACCGTACACATATTTGTTTTGTTTTTGCTGTTACGGATGCAAATCGAACCAACTGAGGAAAAGAAGAACGTTACTTTTGATACTATCCAAATGTCACAAAATCACGTAACACCTGAGTCAATGTAAGCGTCAGGAATCCTATTCTGCGCATATGCAGTCTGACTCCATAGATATTCATGCTCTACGCAAGTAACTGTTGATATTAGGCATCAGGGACTGAGAAACTGCGAAATGCTCGCAATATATACGTGAGATCGACAGATGTACACTTACATAGTGTAATGACTGAGGAATAAAATTTGCCTTAGAAATGTAAGAGCATTTTATTTGCTACAGATGCAGAGCTTTGCAAGAAGAGCGAACGTTCCACAATCTGAGTGAAACTTTTCAGAGTACGATAAGTTCCGATGTTTTTAATGTGCATTTAAATGTGAACACATTGAAATTATGGGAATGTGGCATAAAAAGTGTCTTTCACACTTGTCAGGCTTTGAATTATCGGCGCCTTATCAGATACCCTTTGGGATCCATCCATTTCGCTTAGTAAATGTACCATAGCTAATTTATGTTTTGGGTGGCTCATGTACACAACCTGTCCAGTAAACCAGCTTATGCAAACTTGCAAAGCCCTGTCATCTGCAGATACACTTTTACCGACAAACAGAGCGTATAATACGGTAGTAATTAAGTACCAGAAAATTACAGTGTACTCACCAGATGCTTTCACATGCTGCTGGTATTTTAGAAAATTCCTTGTACGGTTCATGTAATAACTTCATGTCTTTCTTGAAAGAGGTCCATAGTGTAATAACCTTCAAATTCTTTGTATTTGTCACAGAGTAATATTTGTAGTGGACGAGCCAAGTATTTTAATATTGACGAAGCACGTCTAGATCAACACCAAATATTGCTTTAAATCAAGTGTTCCTATCTTTTTTTTTCTGTATATTGATGCATTTGTATATTACTTTGTTTCTCATGTTTTATCTCTGGCTGACTTCATGAACTGTCCATGAAAATAATTCTAGCGTCAGCACAATGATACGATGAATTGCTTGGATTCATTTTTATTTCTTTTTTTAGCATCTTTCATTTTCAGATCCAAAACATTTGAACACTTTCATAATCATTATTTAGTTTCCTTAACCGTCTCCTTCATTTGTTCTCCCCTAGTTAACAGAGAACAAGCTGCTGACTTTCCATAAATTGTTTAGATAATGACGAAGGAATACGTCACCACTGATACTATTCATTTTTATTCTTCTAGTACGCAGTTCTTCCGTCTAACGAACTTATAGTATGGGGTTTATATTTCTCATTTCAGTGTAAGTCAATATTTTACGCCATCTCAGTCATTTTCTTCATCCTTTACCTTGTGGCTAACACCAATAAAAATTTCGGAGTTTACTGCGTAGTTCGTCCCCACCTGACAATTTACATTCACTGTTAAGCGTATTGATCACCATTATAATAATTTATCTGTATTGTACATAATTGTGATAATGAAACACATATTTGTTTGGTAACAATCTCTTGAAATAACTTCATTGCCATGTATTTCTTCTTCACAGGGTTTCTTAATCCATCCAAATGTAATTATAAATTACTTTACCTTGAGTGTGAACTAGATAGTAATACTATGCTCATTTCGAACAGAACCTTCACTTTCCTGAAACATACTTCAGTTGGAATATTCCTAACAACATTGACGTAGATATAGAAATGTGGTTTATTCTGAGGATCTTACATTTTCAAAACATCTTAATTGCGTAATCCACACGGAAAAATTTAAATATTTCGATTTCAAAGAATAGGCTGATGTGAACAATTCAGTGTCAAAAAATGTGATTATAAGAAGCCTATGACTTTAATGAAACTTTGACTTTTTAGGAACTTAAAGAGTGCTTTTGCCGAAGACTGAATAATTTTGTAGCTCATAATACTTGTATTTTTTGTTTTTATTTATCATTAAATGGAGCGATTAATATAATTTTCATTTTTAAATCACTTATCTCACATTGATAAATCTCTCCTTGTAATCTAAGAACAACCATTAGGGAAATTTCGGGTGTAATGTTGCTAGACACAGATTAAATTTCACACGATGAATTTCTTACAGAAAAAGATAAATATTGCCTACACTGAAAATTTCAACAATTCTTTAAATATGCGAACAGCATTTTAGTAGGCAATTATAATAAAGCAACCATGTTTTTTTGTAACAGCTGTTCTCTTCATCTTCACTGCACAAAACATTCAGATAATGTAGGCATATCTTTATTTTCATATTTAAGCTAAATGAAATTCTTCTGTTTGATTTTATATCGAAAATAAAGTTATAATCCTCAATTTTATTTGCAACAAACAGGTAAAAAACGTCGTATATAAATCCTACCAATGCACGACTGTAAACGAATGTTATTAAGCGATTTACTAGTAGGAGTTAATAGTGGTTGAGACACTTTTACTGAAACAAATACGCCACATCAACAACTTTCTATCAACAGATCGCTTGAAGCCTCCGATATACTCTTGTATGTGTTGTGATCCTCAGGTATATGCATTTACAGTAGTCATGCATGTGTTCTGTCATCTACCGTTTCCGATTAGAGCGTCGTCCCGGTCTTTTCTTGTTTTTTTGGAATCCAGCGAAGAATATCTACATCTGCACTCCAGCAGCCACCTCACGGTGTGTGTCTGAGGATAGTATGTGTCACTCTCGTTTCCTCCATTTGCTGTTCCAGTCACGTAGGGTTCACGAGAAAATAGACTGTTTGTAAGGCTTTATGTAGACTCCAATCTCTCTATGGTCTTCTCACGAGTTATAGTTAGGAGGAAGCAATGTATTTGTTGACTCTCACAGAAAACTAAGCTTTTCGGATCTTTGACAGTAGCCCACACTGTGTTGCAGCCCACCTCTCTTGGCACTTGAATTAACCGATCATCTCTGTGACGTTTTCGCACCTGTAACGAAGCGTGCTGCTCTCTTTCGGATCTTCTCTATCCCGTCTGTCAATCCCTTCTCGTGAAGATCCCACACTGACCAACAATAATCAATTTTGATGATTCTTCCATTTAATCTTAGGTCGACAACTGCCTTATCCAAGATTATTTTCTGTGGCCATTGCACTTCAAACTGCTCAGCCATTTTATAGAATTGACTACTTTCAGTGATTGTTCTGCAATCGCGTAATCAGACAATGATGGATCTTTCTTTCTATGTATTCGCAGTAGTTACATTTGTATGAGAGTCAACTGCCACTTTCTACATCAAGCATCGATGCGCTTCAGGTCCTCTCGCATTTAGTACAATTTTCTAGCGTTGCGACTTCTTGTATGCCATACAATCATCCGCGAAAAGCATAATTGAACTTTGAACGTTATCTACTTGGTCATTTATATAGACTGTGAAAAGTCATGGTCCTATAACACTCCCTCTGGGTAGGCCTGAAATTACATTTTGTCTTGGTACACTTTCTGCCCATATTTTTACGAATACTGTGTAATTAGAGAACTATATTGCAGTTTTGTTCTTTTTCGTTATCCCATTCAGTGAGAGGTCACTTGAAACTATTTTTCTAAAGACTAATAGGATCAAAGTCCTGATGGAGTATAGCTCCAGAAACGTCACATATAAATTGCAATAATTACCTCTCGCAGAGACAAAGAGCAACTGTTCTCAGAACGAAAGCCATTTACATCACATATGCATCTATCTCCCTTCTACTGCTTAATTACACTAATTACATTTACAATGTACTTCCAGATCCAATAATTTGTCTTTAAAATCTAAAATAATATCGTCCTGCCGATATCAAATTTCACTTTCTTCCATTTTCGATTCTTCTACAAATTCATCGCTAGAGATGTCCAAGATTTTAGTCATGTGCCGAACCAAGTGCTTTTACTTTTCGTTTCTTTCTTATTATGAAATGCAAAAAGGATTCATGTAAATAATTTCGTTCAGCCTGTACGATTGTATAGAAAATGCAATTTGTTGATAGTGTATTCATTTGGTTCTGTTCCTTTTTTCATCATTTCAACGGGTGATGATAAACACATGTCAAAGTTCTGAAGGCACCAACCCAGCTACTTGGAACTGGAACATTCACAAAGCACATCCATAGTGACGTATACAACTCCATGTGCGTTTCAAGTCACCCTAAGGCAATGATGTTAGCTCTGTAGGCGTTACGATGTGATTTGCATTGACGGAAAGAGAACCAACATCTGTCCACTGCATACACGTTATCAATCCAATTCAACGAAACAGGCTGATGATGAGTCAGCAAAATTTTTGTTTCGTTCAAGCTGAATTTATTAATGAGTCTGTAAAAACGTTCCACACAACAAAAAATTCGTTTTGGTATCAGGTGCTTTTGTCTCACATTACAGAGTAGATGCGTGAAGGAAATCGAAACTGCTTTCTTCTTACTGAGATTTCATAGCTTACTAGCAAGTAAAAGGAGAATCTTCTTTTAACTGCTTATTGGCTGTGGTCTTCATCTCATTAGTAGAACGGCTCTTAAACGTCTACATCAGTCCTTTCCACTGGTAGTTTCTGAATATCACCCACTAAAATGATATTTTCCTCGGATACGTCCCGGTCCATAAATAGTGTGCAATGCTGGAAGAACACTGGAAGCAATAACGTGTATTGTTAAATTCTGTGATTTGTTTATTTGCAAATATTTATAGAGCATATAAGCCATTTACCTTATATCTAATATCCTTGTACACTATTTGTGGTTCGTTTTATCTGTAAAGAAAACATCAAACAGCAGCAAGGTCTATCTGCAATTTATTTATCCAGGGTCTGCTATCAAAGCAGAAGTAGTTTCTGTCATTGCAAAGCAGCAGAGACACACAGAGGCAGGTTCACTGGACAACTATGTACTCAACTGCAGCAGTAAGGCCCCTCTTGGAGGGCCCTAACTGTGCTAGTTGTTACTCAGGCCACCCAAAACATCGATCTGTTAAGAGCTATAACTCCTTAAATTTTTACACAATAGAGCTTACTGTAAGAATTCAGTATGGTAAAACATTACCAGAGTACGTAGCCAGCATTCTTCGCAATGAACATGCCAGCAGCATATGGATATGACAGGTTTCTTGTAACGTTCCTGAAACAGAAAAAAACAAGGCTTTTGCAAATCGAGTCACTAAAATAGTAAGTGTGTGGTAAAGTTAATATAAAGTATACATTTCAAACAATCCATGTCACTCGCTCGGCAGAGGGAATCAAAAATACACAAAGTTTTTGAATAGAATGAGCGGATTGGATCATTATTATTACAGAAATATATTGTAAAAGTCAACTAGACATCAGAAACAGAATATACAGGGTGAGTCAGGGGGAAAGGTACATGCTTTGAGAGGTGACGCTACTGGTGATTCTGATCGAAAACCTTCTAATAAAAATATGTCCTTTTATGTTTCCGGGTAAGTCAACGAAAAAAGCTAGGGACGGGAAAAGTGCAGGTGACAATATATTAAGATACTGTTATTTTATGGTTTGTTTAATTGTGTAAGTTTCCTCGCAGAAGATGTTCTCAGTCAACGTGTGGTGTGGTATTATTGTTGACTAACTCATCGGTCCAGTTGTTTTAAAGGTGCTTCTCAAAAGTTCGGTGAATGGTCCCATATTTTAATAACCGTGTTGGTGAGGATGAGGTGCCCGCGCATACACATTGAGGGACATACCAACAAGCGCCCCCTATCGTGCGAAGCACTTTGGTGAAGCGGCGGTACATGCTGCGACAGAGTCAGTGTGAGAACTCGTGTCATTGCAACATGGAGCACAAAATGTTCTATGGAGCAATGTTTAACATTAAGTTCTGTTTCAAATTAGGAAAAATGGCGACGGAGACCCATGGGATCTTAGTGCAATTGTATGGTGTTGAAGCAGTGAGTAAGAAGTGTGTTACAGTGGTTGCGGTGATCCAACACGCGTCCTCAGTGCTTCGAGCGATTCCACAATAAGCGTTTGCTGACAGTTTTCAACAGCTGTTCCATCGATGTCAGAAGTGTACTGTAGCCAATGGTGATTACTTTGAAGGGCAGTAAAGGTATTTTGTTTGTAACTCTTGTTTCCTATATTTCCTGAGACCATTCACCGAAATTATCAGATGCAACTTGTAGATAACCGTCTTAATGGGACACTGTATCGTGATTTTCTTCATAATGTGTTACAGTAATACGTGGAGGATATCCCTTTGGCGACACGAGCATGACGAAGTTCCTACACATTCCGTATCGCCAGTGACACAGTATCTCAACACAAGGTATCCTGGTCGTTGGATCGGTCGCCGTGGAGTGATTGTTTGGCCACCGAGGTCTGCCGATCTTACCCCCATTGCATTACTGTTTGTGCGGGTGGCTGAACGTCTACAAGCACTGAGTGGACACAAAAGAGGAACTTCTAGCTCGTATTTTACATGCTTGTGTTCAAGTAAAGGAATGCTGAACCGAACACCAACCGCCAACAGAACGCCTGTCTAAAAGAGCAGCAAAATACATTGAAGTTGTCGGTGAACTGTTTGAACATCATCTGTGAGGAAACTTACACAATTAATCGATAACATAACAGTTTCTTAATTTACTGTCATCTGCACTTTTCTCGTTCCTAGTTGTCTTCATTGGTCTGCCCAAAACGGATAAGGAAAGGGCAGATTTCACTACATAATGTTATCAGCGCGTTAAAATCTCTTGATGTTTCATCATACACAGTTTCATTCACTTGTAGCCACTACTTCAGAGAGCATCACTTTTTTGTCAGGTAGTGAATTATTTTTCCCTGAAATGACTTTATTAACAGAGGTATACGGTTACACCACTTCAAAATAATCGCCCTGGTAATTTATGGCCTTTAATCACATGACCGGAAGGCGCTGTATACCATCTGCACGTCTATTTCTGTTGAAGTCTTGTATTGACTGCCCTATGGGATGGAAGTAAACTCCAATGATATATCGTACAGTTCTCACAGCTTTTATTCGGTCCTTGCATTATTAGCACATGATACTGTCATTTAGTCAAGTAAAGGATCAGAAGACAAAACTAATTGGAAACTAATTTAGACAAGATATCTATGTAGTGCAAAACGTGTCGATCGACCTTGATTAACGACAAGTGTGAAGTCATACACATGATTAATAAGAGAAGTGCGTTAAATTTCGAGCATGTGACAAGTCACACAAATTTCAAGGCTGTCAATAAAACTAACTGCCTAAGCATTACATTTAAGGCCAACTTCAGTTGAAACAACCACATAGAGAGAGTTATTGAAAAGCGAACCGAAATCGGCGTTTTATTGGCAGAACAGCAGATGCAAAAAAAATCTACTAAGAAGACTATCTACATTATCCTTGTTCACCCTGTGCATAAGTACTGCTGCGCGGTATGGGGTCCTTTAATAGATAGGTTTGACAGAAGACATCGAAGAATTAAAAAAAAAAATGGAGTAGAAAGGAGTTTTTCATTTCGAAAATAGTTTTAATAAATTTCAGTTAGCAATTTTCTCCTCCGGATTCGAATAATTTTGTTACCGTCAAGGGAGAAATGATCATCGAAATAAAATAAGAGAAATCAGAGCTCGTACGGTAGGGAAATAGTACGAAATCTGTTAGATGAACCCTCTGCCAGGGAGCTAAACGTGAATTGCAGAATAGTCATGTACACTGCCGGCAAAAAATATTGCACACCTGGAAAGACGACGTCGATTTTGATCCCATGATGGCAGTTGCCACGTGGGTGTTAGAGGATGTACTGATAATGGTTTCGACGTCGTTCGCCAACATCTAGCATAGTGGGATAGCTGCCAGAGCGCCGTCTGTACGTACCCTTTAAGAGGAATGTTTACTGCCATAAGGCTCAGTGTGAAGCGAACAGGTACCATGTCACGTAGAAGCACTCGTGCTTCCTACAGCCAAATGAACGAGTGTGAAAGGAGTCGAATTGCGACCATCTGAGTGGCGGTGTGGTCCTTTCGGGAAATTACCACACAAACTGTACGTGCTGCTTCAGTTGTGCACGGTCCTAGTAGCAACGGTCACGTGAACATTCTCACAGCCGTGCACGCGGTTATGAACGTCCACGCAGCACAGACGTCCGCCAAGATCACCTTATTGAAGGGCAGGGGTGCGCAAATTGCGGCCCGTGAGCCGTGAGCCGCCAAGTCACTGACAAAAATCTCCCGAGAAACCAGGCAAGGATGGACGACATACACAAGCGCAGTGGAGATTCTATTTGTGCAGAGTTGTCCTTGGCGCAATTGGTTATGGGAGCACTCCTATCAACCCCTGCGCGCACTGCGGATCCTGCTATTCACACAAATTCAAACTTTGTTCAAGGTCGACGCGTTGGCTGATGAGAAGATAGCTCCCAGTGTTGGTGCTGTGAATGCAGTCAGAACAAGGGCGCTCCATCACAGTTCAGATCACTTCTTGAGGATGTGGGGACAGAGTATGAAGATGTTTCCAGAATGAAACTTTCTCTGCAGCAGAGTGTGCGCTGATATGAAACTTCATGGCAGATTAAAATTGCGTGCCGGAACCGGGACTCGAACCTGGGACTTTTGCCTTACGCGGGCAAGTGCTCTACCGACTGAGCTATCCCGACTCGACTCACGTTCCCGCCTCACAACTTTACTTCTGCCAGTACCTCGCTTCCTACTTTCCAAACTTCACAGAAGCCCTCCTGCTGGTCCCAGGTTCGAGTCCAGGTTCCGGCACGCAATTTTAATCTGCCAGGATGTTTCATATGAAGATGTTATTTATCATAGCAGTGTAAGGTGGTTGAGCCACGGGAAAGAATAAGAGTCTGGGCTTTGCAGGTTAAAATTATCTTATTTCTCGACACGAAGAAGATATCTCACCATTTTGATGCAAAAATAGTGTGTGAGGAGTGGAGTTATGAGATGATGTTTGCAGCCGATATATTCGAAAAAATTGAATGAGCTGAATGTGACACAGCAAAAAAGGGATTGTTTGCACATGTGGGCACATATGTAAAAGCATTCAAATCAAAACTAGGTCTATTTACAAGGCAAGCAAATGAAGGCAATTCTTATCTTTACCCTTTACAAGTAAAACAGAACGCGCCAGAAAGTGTTTCTGGTAAGATTAGACATCATATGCAGACTTTGGAGACTGAATTCAGAAGAAGACTTCAGGAACATAAGAAAATTGAACCTCAATTCAATCTTCTGTTGTATCCCATCACCGCTGATGCTGACACAGCACCGGCGGAGCTGCAACTTACAGGCAGGCAGACACGCTGTGAACTTATTGTTCAGTGCTTTGACATTTACTTGACTTTTTCAAATTAATGTCAACTGAAAAAATTCCATGTATGAAGACATTTGCTGAGAAAATATTCTCCATATTTGGATTTACATATATTCGTGAACGAAGATTTTCTTGCTTGAAGATCAACAAGAGCAAGTACCGATGCTCGTTAACAGACATTAACTTGCAGACTAACGAGAATTTCAACTAGCAATGTTACTATCGATAAAATAAAAGCCCAGATGTACGGTAGGATGTATTATTTCATTAAACTTGTTCTGAAATTATATACACATGGCGATATTATGAAATCAGAAACATAAATTGATCCAACTCTATGACTAGCTTACATTCATTGGTTTTTCAAGTTCAAATTATACTTTTTTGAAATTCAAAGCCAACAAATTAATGCACTTTGGGAAATGCGGTCCTTCGCTAACCTCTGCACCTGCAAAAGCAATTGCCCACTTTTGTAGAGGCATCAGTGACAGATCGTACAGCTAACACAGGACAGATAAGACGGGTTGTGAGCCCAGAAATGTCAGCACGAACTGTTGCCCACTGGTTACTAGCAGTGGGACAAGCTCACCTCTAGCCCGTCTGCATCGACATTCATGACTCGACTGGTGCCGTCGGAGGGTCACTTGGAAAGTGAAATGGCGAGCTTCAGCACTATAAGCAGATTCTGCAAGCACGAAAGTGATGGTTGTTTGCGCCTACGACGGTAGACCTTGCGAGCACTGTCTCGAAGAGCGCATTTGTCCGAGAATGACTAGTCCCACGCAGGCCTTATGGTCTAAGCTATAATTCTCGTTCACCTTTGGTGTTTGTGGAGGGAACGCTGAGCAGCTCTCGGTACGTACAGAAAGTTGTATGAGCCGTTCCTTTTGTTCTTCCAACAGGATAATGCTCTCCCACATACTGCCCGTGCTCACCACGCACTGTCGGCAAACTGAAAACGAAGGGGGAGGAGTGCTTTAATTTACGAGTCTCGTCTTCTCAATTAGGCTGCGTGAGCAGGAGAGACATTGCTTCCTCTCTGGATCCACCTTAGCGCTTGGGCGATTGTTTCCATAATTTTAGAGCACTGTTCTTATAGTCTCTTTGGACATGGGTCAACATTTTGCCATTACAGAATAGATTTCGTCCAATAAGCCGTGAGCATTACGAGAATGCAGCCGTCTCCATTTTTTTTCTCTAAGTGACGTCATAATTCTTTAACAATGAAAGCCTTTGTTGCTAAATAGTCAGTCATTTTTATCTATCGCACTGTGGTACTTCTTTAATATTTACCGTCTTTCCATGAGCGGCTCCACAAATAACGAATTTCGTGCGCCGGCCGCGGTGGCCGAGGAGACTAAGGCGCTTCAGTCACGGTCTGCACGGCCACTACGGTCGGGGGTTCGAATCCCCCCTCGGGCATGGATATTTGTGCCGTCCTAGTTCGTAAGTAGTTCATAAGTAGTTTGTAAGTTTAGGGAATGATGACCCCGTAGTTAAGTCCCATAGACTGTACAAACATTTGAACATTTAATTTTTGAATTTCGTGCATACACATTGAGGGACATATCAACGAGCGCCCCTTATAGTGCAAAGCACTGCAGTGAAGTGGTGGTACACGCTGCGACGTAGCTAAGAAGGTCATGTGAGAACTCGATTCATTGCAAAATGGAGCAACGCATTAACGTCAAGTTTTGTTTCAAATTAGGCAAAACGGCGACGGAGACCCATGGAATGTTAGAGTAAGTGTATGGTGTTGAAGCAGCGAGAAGCGGCCAGAATTTACCGGAGTGGACTGTGGAATTTCCAGCACGACAATGCCCGTCCGCACACTGCGATCCGCGTGCTCTAATTTCTCGCTAGACGCAAGGTCACAGTGCTTCTACACCCTCGTTATTCTCCATATTTGGCGCCGGCGCTCTTCTTTCTGTTTCCCCGCCTTACATTAGCCCTGAAACGCTTACGCTTCGCAACGGCTGTGGAGATCCAACAGCGCACGACCTCAGTGCTTCGAGCGATTCCACCAGAAGCGTTTGCTAACAGTTTTCAACAGCTGTACAACCGATGTCAGAAGTGTTTTGTAGCCAATGCCGATGATCTGAAGGCCAGTAAAGGTATTTTGTCTGTAACTTTTGTTTCCAATATTTTCTGAGGCCATTCACCGAACTTTTTAGACGCACTTTGTAGCATTCATCGTCGAAGTCTTCAGTCAGAAAACTGGCTTGATAGAGCCACAGAATATGGAGCATACAGAAGGGAAAGCTGGGGGCGGCGCCTTTGATCTGTATGTGGCCAATCGTTGCGCTCGACGCCATATTGAAAAGCAGTAAACGCGGAACTATACCCACTTAGTACTTTGGATGGAAATTGACTTTTTACGAACTGCAGCTAATCTCTCCGACTTTTACGAAAGGAAACGGCTTTTTATTATGCTCATCTATTTTGCGCCCTCTTCTTGCACCTAATTATAATCCAATGAAAAAAATAGGCCTAAATTTTAATACAACTATGAAAATGTACGGTGGAATCGATGATCGGTTTATTTGGTTCTTATCTCTAGAAAAATCCCAAATAACACAGAGTTATGTTTGGGAAATTAGTTATAAACAAGAAAGTGACTTTACAACTGCCAGGTTTTATTTGACACGAATAAATTCGCACATAATATTGAGTCAGACTTAGCAATACCACGTGATTACACTAATGACGTCTGAGCATATATATAAAAGTTGTATTTGCTTTAGGAGTATCATTAATTTACTGATCGGAGAAGGGGATATAGAGGAATCTGTCAACCACAGAGCAGGAACAGCATAAAATAATTATTGCCCTTAATCTATTTGTTTGAGTATCCGAAGAGCAATTGTTGCCAACATTAGCACACTACGCCTCCAATACCGTAAGTAAAATTTTACTTGCCTACTTACGCACTATTCGTTGTCATTCATTTTATATTATTCCCTGCAACGTTAAACTTATAAAATATAAACGTACTTCAACATTTCCATGCCGTTGAACTGCTGCAGCAACAGCGAGAGTTATCGTCAAGAGAAGAAGCAAGACTACTTTTAATAATTATGCACACATTGCTCTCATTCGAAACTAATAACATTTAACTTTCACTGCACATATAGCGACGTTCACTTACTGGTCAGCATGTTTTGGGAAGGTGAAGAAGCTTATATCCTTATTTGTATTCGAAATATTGCGGCAATTATGTGCTGAACACCATCGGCCGCCTTTTCTTTTATTGGTGCTAATAATGAAAACGGAACAGCTGCAACTACTGACACACAGTTCTTTCTTTTCACTGCACCAAATACTTGTTCACTTTTATGCGATTCAGGCTGTTAAAAATACACAATTAACAAACAAAGACGGCGCATTACCACGTCATAGAGTAGGGAGTGATGACGCGTTTACTGCTTTTCAAGATGGCCGATTCCGCGCATGCGCACTAAATTTTGGACGACAGACTGCAGCGGGAGTTTCCTTTCTGTATACTCCTTATTCTGTGATAGAGCTGTAACATTACCGTGCGCAAGTGTGAGGTACTCACCATGCAGATGAGGCATTTGAACTTGTCGGCGGCGGAGGCGTCGGCCTCGAGCTGGCGGATGCGCGCCCTGAGCGCCTCGACCACCTGCCCGCGGTCGCGCTCGGCCGCGGGGTCTGCCGCGCCCTGCGCCTCGCCCTCGCCCTCCGCCTCCGCGTCGCCGTCGCCCTCCCCCTCGCCGTCGCCGTCCCCGTCGCCGTCCGGCTCCTCCTTGATGTCAGTCGCTTCCGCTGCGGGACTGCTGCTGTCGCCACTGAAACACGCACAACCCACATCACCACCGCCCTTACCTCTTCACTCGCTTCCTCACACAAATTTATTGCCGAGGGGTGCGAATACGATCCTCTTCAAATTTTACAATTGTGGGACTGGTTATCATTTTTTTTTTCATAGTAGCCCGCACACTATCATTTGCCCTCGGGTCAGCTTAACTCATCTCAAATGGGAAACACTGCCCGATTAGCCGCGGTGGAGTATCCGAGCGGTCTGAAGCACGTCGCTGCGGAGCGCGCGGTTGGTCGCCGTGGAGGTTCGAGTCCTCCCTGGGGCATGGGTGTGTGTGTTGTCCTTAGGTTAGTTTACCTAGGTTTAAGTAGTTTTTAAGCTACGGACTGATGACCACGCAGTTTGGTCCGATAGATTTACAGACATTTGAACATTTTGAACACTGCCCGATTAACACGGCGAATTTAACGAAAATATTGAACGAAGGGTAGAAAGAGTAACCATAGTTGCTAACGTCGTGACTAGTTCAGTGAAACTAACGTAGATTCTTTTGTTTTATTACATCTCCTCAGATCGAACTGCAACGCAAAAATAAAAACACACACACACACACACACACACACAGAGAGAGAGAGAGAGAGAGAGAGAGAGAGAGAGAGAGAGAGAGAGAGAGAGAGAATGGAGAAGGAAGGAAGGTGGTTTTTATGGTTTAACGCCCCTTCGACGTCTTAGTAATTAGAGGCGGCCCTCACGCTCAAATGTTTGTAATTCTATCGGACCAAACTGCGTGGTCATCAGCCCGTAGCTTACGAACTACTTAAACTAAGGTAAACTAACCTAAGGACAACACACACACCCATGCCCCAGGGAGGACTCGAACCTCCACGGCGAGCAACCGTTCGCTGCGCAGCGAGACGCTTTAGACCGCTCGGCTACTCCACCGCGGCCCTCACGCTCAAATTATTTTTTATTATTACTATTTTTTTATATTAAGCTTATGGGACTTAACTACGGGGTTATCAGTTCCTAAACTTACAAACTACATATCAACTACCTTATCCTAAAGACGACACAAATATCCATGCCCGAGGGGGGATTCGAACCCCCGACCGTAGTGGCCGTGCAGACCGTGACTGGAGAGCCTCAGTCTCCTCGGCCACCGCGGCCGGCTCAGATTATTTGGAAAGGATGATGAGGGAAATCGGTTGAGCCCATTGAAAGGAACCATCCTGGTATTTACCTATTGTGATTTAGGGAAATTAAAGAAAACCTAAGACAGGAAGGCCGGGGGTAGATTTGAACCGCAGTCATCCCGAATGCGAGTCCATTGTGTTACCACTGCACTACCTTGCGAAATTCTCAATGGGGAGACGTGCATAGCTTTTAGAAGGAACGAAAGTTCATTATGCAGCTAAGGAATTCCTAAATTAATCATAATTTGAATCCCATTATCATGTTCACTGGCCAGATGCTTAACTAAAGCAGATGCAGTCGACTAATGTAGTTAAATTGACAAACGATATTTGAGCAGGCAATCTGTCAATAGAGATATACCGAGCGAGGTGGCGCAGTGGTAACGCACTGGACTCGCATTCGGGAGGACGATGGTTCAAATCCACCTCCGGCCATCCAGATTTAGGTTTTCCGTGATTTCCCTAAATCACTTCAGGCAAATGCCGGGAGGTTCCTTTGCAAGGGCACGGCCAATTTCCTTTCCCATCTTTAATCAAAACTCCGAGCGTTAGCTCCGTCTCTAATGACCAAGCTGTCGACGGGACATTAAACCCTAAACTTCCTTCCTCCTTCAATAGAGATATAGCTATAGAGATGCAAGTCCAGTGCCGTATCACTGCGCCGGCTTCAAAAAATGCTCAAATATATGTAAATCTATGGGACTTCTTTGGTCATCAGTCCCTAGGCTTACAAACTACTCCAACTAAACTAACGACGACACACACACCCATACCCGAAGTAGGACTCGAACCTACGACGGTAAGGAACCGCGCGCTCGACGGTAAGGCGCCTTAGAACGCTCGGCCATTCCACCTCGGTGCAATGCAGTAAGCGTAACATGGATATTTGAAGCGGTGTAACTTTCTCAGATGCTTTGTGATATAGGAGATGAATAAGCATTCAGGCATAGTGAACAAGCATGAATGTAAGCAAAGGATGTAAGTTATTAGGGCCACAGAATGTCTGAAGTGGAAGTGTTGCCCGGTACTGGTGTGCAGACTCCTTTTCTGTGTGGCTACCTGTAAGGTGCAGTTAGATTAGTGGCTCTAATAGTGCTGTATTTGATTAATGGGTTTGTTTCAGTTCCTTAAATGCCATGTAAGTTTCTGCCTATGCATTGTACGCAATGCGTTATCTGTCTTGCAATTTCTGTTGAGCCCACTCTCTTCCTCCAACCGGAGATTCGATGTCCGTCTTTCAGTGAGCCAGTACCCATGCGTATTTTGTCGACACTTCGCCACGATCAAGCTGTGTCAGTCGCTGAGGACTTCTGTCGTCCTGTTCAGTTACTATTTACCCTCTAGTAGTTTTCGTAAACCGATTCCCGTAAGAGTAAGGGACAAGGAGAACCTCTGCACATGCCCGAAACAACAGACACATATACAACTTGTACAATATGCCGATGACGGTTAATGATACTTTTTACAGTGCAGAGGCACTCCTAGGCCCTTGCTCTTACAGGAATCAGTTTACAAAACTACGAATTTGAATAATAGTGGGCAGGCTAAAGTTGAGAATTTGTATCTGACGGGCGACGTACTTGAGTAATCCGTTCGGGGGTGGTGATCGCTGTATTCCCAGTGGTGTATGGGTCAGCGCAACTATCTAGCAAGCAGGAGACTCGGGTTCGAATCCAGGCTGGGTACTCTCTTCCAAATTTCACCATTCGCAGTTAATGTCATACATAATGTGAATATGAATAGCTAATAACTGCAGCATCAAAAGTGACTTCTTTCTTTCGGACATGTCCGAATGAACAGACTCCACCTATATCTAAATTTTACTTGCGCCTCCTTCATCTGTTTTATATCTTACATATGTACAATTTGAATTTCTGATTCCCCGAATTAAAGTGAGTCTTAACCAAAGTGGAACGTCAGGTTTCTAGTTGTCTTCAAAATGTTCATATGTTTGTTAAGATTATGGAACTTAACTACGGGATCATCAGTCCCTAAACTTACAAACTACGTATGAACTAACTTATACTAAAGACAACACAAACATCCATGCCCGAGGGAGGATTCGAACCTCCGACGGTGAACGGCCTCGCGCATCGAGGCATAGTGCCTCAATGCGCTCGGCCATTCCGCCGCGGCTCTAGTTGTCTTCTTCTTACCCAATATATTCCTTTCTGGAATTTCTTGCGCAATAGTGTGAATCCATTTCAATAGAATTTCTTAAACATTTGCCTCACTCCTGATTATCTCTTCCAGGCAAAGGTAAACTGCACAAATGAATGTTGGTATTAGTGTAACACTAGTTGATACGTTTTTTTTTTAAGTCCTATGGGACTTAACTACGTGGTCATCAGTCCCTAAACTTATGAACTACTTACGAACTAGGACGGCACAAATATCCATGCCCGAGGGGGGATTCGAACCCCCGACCGTGGTGGCCGTGCAGACCGTGACTGAAGCGCCTCAGTCCCCTCGGCCACCGCGGCCGGCAGTTGATACGCTCATCGTAATAGTATGTCGTCTACGCACCTCCAGATATCTCTATATGCTGTAACACTTGATCTACAGAAATTTGTCCTTTTTATCAAAAAGATTGATTCATCCACTGTTTACAGTAAAGTAGGAACCTATGTCTTCCGAAACGTCAGATTTTTACGTTAACGCTATTTGTTAAGGTTCCTTGGACCAATAAAACAGTGGGCGCATGCCTGCAATTAAAAGTGGTTCCGTTAATCGAAGCGGGAAGATGAAATTGCTTTCTGGCTAATTCACACTTAGTTTCATAATTCAATAATTGTAAAATAGTTGGGCCCAGCCGTATTTAACTGACGAGAGGCATATGCTACTGGATGTTGTTTTCGTTCAAAATGGCACCTAAAGCAGTATTGCTCACATCACATGAGAATGTACATTTTTACATATAAATAACAATCATAAAATCAGGAAAAACCAAATCAAGATAATATGTCAGTATCTCTTTCAAGCCGCAGTGGGGTGGCCGAGCGTTCTAAGGCGACTTGCTGCGGAGCGCTTGGTTGTTCGCTGTCGGAGGTTCGAGTCCTCCCACAGACACTTGTGTGTGTGTGTGTGTGTGTGTGTGTGTGTGTGTGTGTGTGTGTGTGTGTGTGTGTGTGTGATGTCCTTAGCGTAAGTTAGTTTGAGTAATTTGTAAGCCTAGCAGTAATTTGTAGGCCTAGCATGTAAGTCCGTTAGATTTACAAACATTTGATTTTCTCTTTCGAATTTTAAATGCCAATTGACATTCTCTTAAATGAAACTCCTATAATCCAGTAAAGGTTGCGGTTTTGATTCCCTGCCATTTCTAGGACTTTTATCATGTATTACTTCTATCATCTCTAGCAATGTTTCTTAATATGAGAAATCGCGAGTTTCTCCGTGGTTCAGAATCCACATTAAACTGTGTGTCTCTCTATAAAAAAATAAAAAATAAAATAAAAATATTTTTAAAAAGTTTGTTAAGCTTAAGGAACTAAATTGCGGGGTCATCAGTCTCTAAACTTACAAACTGCTTATGAACTACATTATACTAAAGACGACACAAACATCCATGCCCGAAGGGTGATTCGAACCCCCGGCGGGGAACGGCCCCGCGCGTCGGAGCATAGCGCCTCAATGCGCTCGGCCGCTCCGCCGCGACAGTCTCTTTATAACTACGTACGTCAATCAGTTCAAAGATCACAGGAACGCAACGGAATATCAACTCCAGTAGTACCATGCCTAGTAAAGCACTGTGGTGTGTGTTAAAAGTAGTCTTTGGATTGATGACTGCTTTACTTTATTAGTACGTTAGAAGGGACGATTTTGTTGGCTGGTCGGATAATGCTGTTACATATTCGTAACTGAAGAATTTAGACTTCCACGAATGACTGAAATAAATTGTTCGCTGAAAGTATCGCTATAAAACACTGAAAACTGCATGCAATTAAATAAAATCATACAGCAATATTAACATTAAAATGAATAATGACGCTTATTCTCGGTGTTTTTACATACAGATAGGGTTGAGTCAGACTCTTATTAAAAATATGAATGAGCCAAATGTCTGCATACCGCTTTGTTTTTAAACCCACCGGCAAAGCATAACATGGAAGGTTAGTGTGTGGAATTGTAGGAAACTCAAATCCTTTTTGATAATGTCTCGACAAGATAATGTCTCGACAAGACAATTTTTTTCGTTTACTCAGCAAACAGGCGGTGTAATTCTATAAGACTTTTCTGCATTTTATCTTATCTTTTGTTCTTCTTCGTTTCAATTAGAATAGTTTCCTCAATAGCTATTTGTTGTTGAAATTACTTTCCCACGAGTCCCTACAAGTTTTGCGGTGGTGATCAGAGGCAGTTTTAATTTGACCACACCATTATATGATCATAAACTGTTACAATACGGTGACAGATCATGTTGGTCGCAGATGGCACTCAGCTCTCCAATGAGTGACAATGCCTATTTTAACGGTAAGATTCTACGTCAATCGCAGGCTCACATGCATGCTTTTCTGGTGAAAACGCTTCCCCATCATATTATTCTGCGAATGACCGCTCCACGTCGGCAAAACGAGCGTCGGAACCGCTTTTCGGCAGAATTGGCTCAGCCGCATATCAACTGTTGCACGCCGTTCTGTGCTGCCTATTCATCTGGCCGTGACGCGGCTGCGGTTAACCGTAAGAGTTAGAGGCTTCCATACCGCAAATAAACAGAGGGGTCGGGACTCTACAAACCGCACGTTCCTTGCACTTTAAAAATGTTCCGGTCACTCTCATCCCCAAAATATATATTAGTGTGGAAGTAAATTACCTCGTTAAGTAGGTTCGACGTATGTATGCGTCGTGACGTGTTATCTGCACAATTTGTGTGTCCATCTATTCCTTTCCATTAAGCGTTAATGGGGAAGACACTGTTCTTAATTGCGTTTAAAGTTATTTCTCAGGCAGAACAATCACTAACAATGTCATGCTTAACTTATAAAATATATTTATTTACAACTGATATTTCAAATAACAGCTGAGAAAATTAAAAATCTTTTCGTTTGGAAGCTTGGCTTCGCGAGCACTCCTCGAGTAGCCACTAAACATTTATACTTAAGAAAGGGTTCTCCTCATTCCTCCTCAAAGTCACAGAGACTTTTCCATGATGAATTGACCACTATGCAGTACACGTAAGGAATAATTCATATAGTCGGTCCGAAACTGCGCCATGAAGCGAAGCTCTTTGGCATGGTACACTGGGCAGTATTGGCGGTTGAAACACCCAAGGTTTATGTTACTATCATGTATGGAGAGCGGACACAGCATTACTATTAATAAAGAGAACTACACTGAGGAAATGATGGGTTGGATTTGTGTAGCGCATGGACCGACACCGTTACAATGACATTTCTGCCCTCAAGAGGTTGCAGACGCCACCTTGAATGGAGCTGAATGTGTAACGTTCGGATGCTGAGGACGTACATGTTCCACAGTAGTGCTCGCGCAATTTTCGGAGCTCAACTACATTAACTGGCTTTCTGCTAAACAGCAACGCGCGAAACACACGAAGTATACGGCGGATCTCCCTCCCATCAAAATACGTCACAGCGGTACACACCTACCGACGTAAAAATTTCAAATATTACTTGACAATAGCTTAAAGCCGAAACAGCTGTAGCAACAAAAATAAAAATATTATGCAGCATCAGAAGGATAAACATTTATTTATAATATCGTATTACAATACTATTCTGTTGCGGGCCTAATATTAAATAAAATAAAAAAACAGAAATCTCCATTTTTTGTTCAAACCATTATTGCACTTTGTATCTTGCAAGGTGGCTGTGAATGTGATATATTGGAACTGACCATGTTCAAGTCTAGAAAAGTAATCTGCTGCAAGTTATTGCTTCACATATACTGAAATATCCGATGTCCCGTAACACTTGTGTGTTAGGGAAACAATTTACGCCTCTGGGCTTTCCCACATGTTGGGAGAGCTGAGGCTGGGTTTTGATACCTCGCATGCTGTGAAAAGTCTTCCGGACAAAAATGGTACAGACAACAAAATCGATATTTTTTAATTGATAGAGGTACACAGTTGACAGCTCCAGCTCCTGAACTTCTTTACAGAAGGGATTAATTAATAACTGCTAGTAAGTACTTATTTAATAAACTGAAAATAAGTGCTGCCGTGGTATAGCCTGTTTGTAAACTGAAAAGCACTGGTGGAAATCGCCTTTCTCGAAAGAACGCTACAGCTGTCATACACGACGACTAAGAATCACTTTTCCTTTTAGGAGTACAGAACAGTGTGCAGATGACGAGTAGACCGTGTTTCTTTCATTTGTATTTTAATAACATAGATATGTATTCCACCTGGTGGTAACGCGCGTTGTGGAAAATATACATCGACTGGCACGTCACCAGTGATTCATTTGACGCGCCGCGAGGGTTGGAACACCCTGTAGTTGCCTCTTGGGTCGTAATGGGGTAGATAACACTGGGGAAGCACCTGCTCCGCTGGATCTTCAGATTGAAGACCTATGCAGGAGGGAAGGGCATGGCCACAATCACACGATCTAGCTTTCTTCGTGCTTCTTCCCACTTCCCCCACCTCACTCCGTAGCCCCGCCAACTTGTTACACCCTCAAGACACAATTTATTCTCAATGTGACTATATTGCACTTAAATATGGTACACAAAATTTAATGTTTGTGCGTAACCTAATCAATTTAACAGTGAACAATTACCATTACAACATTATTTTTAAGAATCTGCGATTTTTCCGTCCCTCACAACGCGGAAATCAAGGGAAAAAAGAATAGTATGATATAGTTTATTTTATACTTGAAACAATTTTGATAGAGGCTGAGGTTTTAGAGTTATTCAAGGAAAAAGGCTAAAGAGTGACCTTTAAACCTGTTCATATCCCACCAGTGAGGATTTTTAGTATTTTGCCCCTGTTCGGCCTTTTCTGGTCTTATTTCCCTGAGCCAAGTTGAGCTGCGCGGGATTGGCCGAGTGTTCTAAGGCATCATGCTACGGACTGGACGGTCTCTACCGCCGAAGGTTCTAGTTCTGTTTGTGTGTGTGTGTGTGTGTGTGTGTGTGTGTGTGTGTTTGTCCTTAGTATAAGTTAGTTTAAGTAGATTGTAAGTCTAGGAACTGATGTCCATAGCAGTTTGGTCCAAAAGGTTTACAAACATTTGAACATTTGGCTCAGTTGAATGGTGTCTATTAAATTTCAGTGCAATCAACAGGGAAGTGGGACGTCACACCAAATTTCCGCTAACTACCGAACGCGTAATTATTATCGTCGGCTGATACTTGTTGGCAGACTGCGAAAACTTTGTAAGTGTTGGAAAGTGATATAAAAAGATGTCGCCATATGCTGTCGTGAACTGTACAGTTCGTGTAAATGGTCAACTAATAGCGCAAAACGTAAAGAAATGCGACAGTTCTGTCAGTCACTGCCGAATTAAATAGTGCTCTTTATAATCTACGATCTTCCATACTTTGAGACTGAGCACACACGTGTGATGTTACCTTGGAGTGCGAGTTCGCTTCTTTCGGATCAAAAGGACTGCAAAGCTTTACTGCGCGCGCGCTCGGTCGCTCGCACACACACACACACACACACACACACACACACAACAGTGTTGAATATGAACGATACTTTATGCCTAGTGTAACTCCACTTACAGGCGGGTCTATGTGAAAGGTTAGATCCTAGTGAAATATTACGAGTTTATTACATTGTTTGTAGGAACCTGATGTTCTAAAGACGGCAGCTAATTAGGCATAGCTGAGTTAGCCACGAATCTGCCATTTCCAGTCTGCAATGTGCAGCCGTAGTCCTTTGCGTCAGATACTTTAAATTAATGAAAGTCAATACATCCTGAAACAGTCATAAGAGAATACTGTCCAAATTTACACACGAGGCTGAGATTCATATCAGGGCACAGTGTCTCTGCAGAGGTTCCGTCAACAGAACAATATCTGGTTTGAGGCTTTACGATATCCGTGACTAGTCACCCATCCCGGCAATGGTTCCCAAATGATAAATATGGATGGGAATTGGATACACACAATATATTTCTTCCCTTAATCTCTTTGCCCATCACTATACCTATTTCTTGCGTTTCTCTTTGCTCTCTTAGGCTTCTCTCTGTATTAGCTAGCTTAAAACGCGGCGACGTTGCTCGGATACTTATTTATTCCAATATTCAGTTAGTCCATGTACTCCTCCCTCCTCGGTCTCTCTGTATACCTACCAATGCCGCCTACTTCTTCTCCTTCATCCCCCCTTTATCTACTCATCCATCCCGTTCTTACGCCGTTTCCTTCCTCGCTCTCTGTCAATCTCTTCCTGACCTGTCTCTGTTCATCAAATCCCTGCCCCGTATATGAAAAATTAAATATATCTGTCAGATTCGACGGTGATCTATGACAGTGTGTCGAATTGTGGAGTAAGGTATGCTCCGACATGCACCGTACGAAAGCTGATGTAGACGTTGTTTCTCTTGCTAGAGTGTTGTCTTAGTCTGTTGCAAAGTACACTCCGCCGTGCACTGGATAAATTATTGTGTATACAGTACCGTTTCTCTTGTTTTGAATGTCAAGTATGCAAACTTTTATTGAAATCTTATGAACAGCACCGGCAGCGCATGAAATACGAATCTAACCCAAAGTGGCGATGCCCAAACAAAAACAACTAATTTCAATTTTTTAGATTTGACCGATTTTTCAGCTTTTGGATTTTGTCCCTAAGGGCCGGTTCGTCCATCTCTCGTTAATCGTCTCGTTAGTAAACGAGAAGATGCCTTTAACGTCCCTTTAAATGTGTTCGTTAAGTGAATTGCGTTTGTCATTGCCAGATTCACCTCTCGTTTGCTAACCCGAAGAAAACGAGAAGGTACGATATATTTCGACTATGTTGGCAATGGAAACAACTGAAAAAGCCGTCTGAATAAACAGCTGTTTGCCATATTTGACGAGCAGGGAAGAGGTTAACAGACAGTTGTTAGTTGGCGCTATGGAAAACGAACGTGAAAGAAGCTCTAATTTTAAAGAAGTGAATGCAAGACACTTGTGTCCTGAATAGAGAAACATAAGGACACATTAGACTGAGAGAGACCAGTGCCAATGTCACCTCCCGAACAGCTTTCCAAGAAGACGGTTTCCAGACACCAGCGAAGTCCCCTATGGCAATGAACATACTGCCAAGTGCACAGTACCTTAGTTCGTGAAATAACTTGCACACAGGCGGAAGTGAACTGTTCCTGTAGATCGGAAGAACAAATCACATTTTAGGCCTTACACTAGGCGCAACAAGCATAAGTAGGCCTAAATACTGAATTAATAAGCTTGCCAACATAAGTATTGTATTCTGTTTTCATTACGACAGAGCTCTTACAAAATAAACTCCTGGCCATTAAAATTGCTACACCACGAAGATGACGTGCTATAGACGCGAAATTTAACCGACAGGAAGAAGATGCTGTGATATGCAAATGATTAGCTTTTCAGAGCATTCACACAAGGTTGGCGCCAGTGGCGACACCTACAACGTGCTGACATGAGGAAAATTTCCATCCGATTTCTCATACACAAAGAGCAGTTGACCGACGTTGCCTGGTGAAACGTTGTTGTGATGTAGGAGAAATTCGTACCATCACGTTTCCAACAACGATAAAGGTCGGATTGTAGCCTGTCGCGATTGCGGTTTATCGTATCGCGACACTGCTGCTCGCGTTGGTCGCGATCCAATGTCTGTAGCAGAATATTGAATCGGTGGGTTCAGGAGGGCAATACGGAACGCCGTGCTGGATCCCAACAGCCTCGTATCACTATCAGTCGAGATGACAAGCATCTTATCCGCATGGCTGTAACGGATCGTGCAGCCACGTTCGATGCCTGAGTCAACAGATGCGGACGTTTGCAAGACAACAACCATCTGCACGAACAGTTCGACGACGTTTGCATCAGCATGGACTATCAGCTCAGAGACCATGGCTGCGGTTACCCTTGACGCTGCATTACATACAGGAGCGCCTGCGATGGTGTACGCAACGACGAACCTAGGTGCACGAATGGCAAAACGTCATTTTTCGGATGAATCCCGGTTCTGTTTACAGCATCATGATGGCCGCATCCATGTTTGGCGACATCGCGGTGAACGCACATTGGAAGCGTGTATTCGTCATCACCATACTGGCGTATCACCCGGCGTGATGGTATGGGGTGCCATTGCTTACACGTCTCGGTCACGTCTTGTTCGCACTTTGAACAGTGGCCGTTACATTTCAGTTGTATTACGACCCGTGGCTCTACCCTTCATTCGATCCCTGCGAAACCCTACATCTCAGCAGGATAATGCGCGACCACATGTTGCAGTTCGTGTACGGGCCTTTCTAGATACGGAAAATGTTCGACTGCTGCCCTGGCCAGCACGTTCTCCAGATCTCTCACCAACTGAAAACGCCTGGTCAATGGTGGCCGAGCAGCTGGCTCGTCACAATACGCCAGTCACTGCTCTTGATGAACTGTGGTATCGTGATGAAGCTGCATGGGTATCTGTACCTGTACTCGCCATCCAAGCTCTGTTTGACTCAATGCCCAAGAGTATCAAGGCCGTTTTTACGACCAGAGATATTTGTTCTGGGTGCTGATTTCTCAGGATCTATGCATCCAAATTGCGTGAAAATGTAATCACATGTCAGTTCTAGTACAACATATTTGTCCAATGAATACCCGTTTATCATCTGCATTTCTTCTTGGTGTAGCAGTTTTAATGGCCAGTAGTGTACATATCTATCTATTGGACTCTTCAGATGGTCGTGGAATTTTACATGCAGCATTTCCACAGTGGCCTTTCGAAGACGAAATCGCGTAATTATTTGAACGGACATAAATGCGTCTAGGACGCTTTATTTGTGCAATGACCTCTGGATCGTCCAAAATATTGAGATGCTCTTCATTTTCAACCAAATCTCTTATTTCAGCCACTTTCATCATACCAAGTCTCGCTTAACTAGTCGTTACCCGTAAGTTTGTATTTTGATATCGCAACAATAATTTTAAGGTTATGTTACGTATCTGCAATATATCAGAGTCATCTAATCCGAACTGACATGGATGGGGCGAGAAATATGACGATAATAGTTTCCAATACTGCTTTCGACACTTAGTTTTTCATCCATACAGTGCTTTTGTTAATTTGTTCGATAAATCGGTCTTTATCACGTGAACATATTGCGGTATTTTAGCGCTTTGGAACCTGCCATTTTCATACAGATTCTGGCTTAAGTGGTTATTAGGCATGTAACGTGCAGAATTCTAGTCGTTAACTTCACGGTCAGTTTGAGGTCTTTTAACCTCAGGTTAACTCAGAAGGAAACATTGACAAACGCAATTCTTTGCTAACGACAAATTAAAATCTTTACTGGAACTTAACGAGACATTTACAAACCGGCCATAAAGCAATCGTTTATTAACGTGAACAAACAAAAAAACGATCAAATCGGCCAAGCCGCTGCTGAGTGTTAGCGAAAATAACGCGCAAGTGAGAGAGCATGGGTACCTGAGCAGCGCGTGCCTGAGCGCGCGTCGCTCGCGCGCCGCGGCCGCGGGCAGCAGGACGTCGGCCTCCGAGTACTGGGCGGGCCCCAGCGTGGCCGAGTCGTCGCCGTCGACCACCAGGTCCCCGTGGTCGGCGTCGTCGGCCGTCGTCGCCGCCGTCGCCAGGCCTGCCGCCGCGTAGCCGCCGACGAGCAGCGCCGAGGCGCGCACGCGCCGCTGCCCCGCCCACTCGTACTCCGTGAACACGCCGCCCTCCACGTCCACCGGCTCGTCGGAGTCGCCATCGCCGTCGCCGTGCTGCAAAAGTCCTCGCTACACTCATCCGTACTTACCCCTTCCAAACACACTCGCTCTTCCTCCTCTATTATTACTCATTTATTTGCAATCCTTCCACTTTTTCACTGTACGCTGTCGAGTCACATTACTGTGGCCACCAATCAGAATCTGAAATAACCACACTTTACAGCATAAGCAACATGAAGACGAGTTAAAAATTACTGAGTCAGGTGCTCATTGAAGAATAGTTTTGAAGTCATCTTGACTGCACTGCTGCCCACAGATAGCGGAAGATACCTGACTAAAGATTCACACAGCGAGTGCGATCGATCGAGGTGTTCTCACAGTTGTTGAACAGGCTCGGCATCCCGGAAACATAGAGGTATGGAGAGCGGTTCAAAGTCTCGACCGTGCTCTTCCAGTCATTTCCGGACACTTCTGAAATTTTTCAAAGCTAGACTTCTGAGTCTCGAGGAAGTTTCTGCGATCGTCATATGAATAAAATTCTGGAATATCCGTCTCCAGATCGCTTTTATTTTCTAGAACGGTTTCGGGGCAGCTGCCTATCTTCAGATCAATTGTCTGAAGTTACAGAGTAACCTGTCGCGTGATGAAAGAGTGTTCACAGTCGTTACACACAATCAGTAACGATTGTGAACACTCGACAGGTTGCTCTGTAACTTCATAGAATTGATCTGAAGATGGGCAGCTGTCCCGAAACCGGGCACGTTCTAGAAAATAAAAGCGATCTGGAGACGGATATTCAAGAATTTTACTTCTCAAATTACACTGCTTGACATTTGCTACGGAACTACAGCCAATTACTACGACACACCCGACCAATCATAGTGAAGGGAAATGGAGAAGACGGAGGATGTTAACAGTAGCGATGTCTGTGAATGATCGCTCTGAATGCGTTCGACAAACCATGCAATACGGTGTTTTCCAAAGACTGTTGTGGAACTGAGATTAGTGTGACATTCCGTGTGGTACGGCAAGTGTGACAGACAGCATTTGAGGGCTTACGGTCGTGGACGAGTAGCTGGACGGCTCGAAACCGGATAAAAGCGTCATAACTGTGGCCACTGTATTATGTGTGTCTGACGCTTCCACCAAGCGATTTAAAAAATGTCACTGAAGGTGGAAATACTATGCGAAAGCATGCCGGTGGTCGTAGACGGAGCGAATCGATCCATAGCCGCAGTCGCGAAAAGGAACAGATGCCTCTCTCTTAGACAGACCTTGCAACTATCGGTACACATGTCTCTGACAGAACTATTTCATGGCGATCAAATATAAACGGTTCATCCGCTAGGAAGACTACTCAATGGATCCCACGCCATACTCACATAAGAGTTCGTTGGAATAAGGAGTAACACGGTGGTTGAGTTCAGCAATATTTGTCTACAGTGTCCATCGACAAGTCCCATTTCTCGGTGGCAAGTGAGTCTGGCTACTAGTTAGTGCGAAGGGAAAGGTAAACATTTTACACCATATAATGTTCGTGAACGTCATAGATTTGGCCTAGGCGCCATGGTATGGACAAGAATTATGTGCAATGGCCGAACAGCACTACAAATCTTCGTGCGAGGTAACACAGCGGTATTTCAGAAAGATTATTCTGGATCATACCCGTCTGTTTAGACGTCCGATAGGTCCCAGCTTTCTGTTAACTGGCGACAAATCCCACCAACACAGGACCGCTGAGGTATCAGACACACTGGAAAGCGAAGATATTGAACGTGTGGCATTGCCTACGTTTACCTCGAATCTGACACTTCGTAACATGCTTGAGAAGCTCTTGATACATGTTTTTCTCAGCCAACACCCCTTCCCTGAACCATGCAAGAACTTAAAATCGCCTTGAGAGTGTTTGCTAGCCTGCATGAATAACAGGAACAGAATTCACAGTGCCCGATTAGGGTGTATTCCTTACCCACGATCTGATATCGAGCTTTATGTTGAGAGTCTGATATGTATGAAACGTGAACGTTATTTATATCTGTTATCCTGCTTTCCAATGTGGTGAAATCTGTATAATTTCTTGTTATACCACTCCACCTACAATACGTTCTTCTGTGTTTCATAGCGTTCATAATCACATGTTATTATTCCTATCTACAATGTCTCTGTTCCTCAGCAAATGTCCAGCAGTGTAATTTTATAGTAAAACTGGCCGTCGACGACAAGAGCATCATAAATGTGTGTTCTATACCTTTGCCACTGCGATTGACAGTTCAAACCAGCGCGTCAAGGCATATTACCTTATTTAAACATCTCGTTCACATCATGACATTATGAAGAAGCGAACGATATCTCCGACAATGCATTACGGTTGTCTGATAGTCGATAGAGTACCTCGAAAATATTTACTTCTTCCATCGATAATGGGAAGTGTTTGCTCTGTTGTTTTTCTATGGACACGACAACACTTGTCCATCTGAAATATCACAAAATCAGACTCCTTGATGATGCCTGGTAGTCCATTATCGGCAACAGTTCACTTAGGATAATTCACAAGCTGGACATGTCATTTCCATGGATACAGTGGTGAGAAAACTGGTTAAAGCACAGTACGTCTGCTGAACTGCTGTCGTAGACATAAATTTAGTTGAATCCTATTTTATTTGAATTATTGCTCAGCAGTACGTCGGTTGACTTTCACACAGCGTCGCCATCGGGGGTCATCTCTGACATAAATTTCAGGTATTGTTTTGCAATTTCACAACTGAGCACTCAAGACTTATTTTTACCACAGGGGTACACGAACAGGCAACAGACCTCACCTTCTCCGAAATAGTGCTCACTTGACTCAACGTAATATTCAGCAGATTTTAGAAACCTGATTTACTAATTGCTTTAATTTTGTCAGGAGTAGGCATCATGCTTACAGACCTTGTCAGTCTACGCGTACATCTTAATTCATCAGCGATGATTACATGATACACATGTACCTCACATCTAGGTAGTGGTCATAATTATCTTACACGACATTGTACATAGCCAGGTAATTTGATTTGCGACTCTAAAACTACAATACCGCATCAGCCTTTGAACCAAATTAAAAGCGTTAGGCCTGAGAGATCCCATTACCATCCACGATGCTTTATGATGGAGTTTCCATGGGTTTTAGTTGTGAGTCCGTCAGTAGGAACGGCTCGGAAGATGTAGTTCAGTCCACAAAGAAGAACAGCTGGTGAACAACCTTAATTAGTTAAGATGTTCCGTTTCACTACAAACTCCGATGCCAGAATGAATACCTACAGCTGTATAGAATTCGTTGGAGCCTTAACAGAACACACTCACAAGTAGGGTTAATGTCAAGTGCGCCGTTCCAACGGTAGCCTCATCTTTTCTGATTCATCATCCCAATGAGCAAGCCATACTAATATAATCAGAACGTTAGAACACCGAAAAGAAGTAACCGTAATAGTTACAACCACAAATGATGTTTCACGTGATTTTTAAAATCTGATGAATTACAGAATTGGTACTAGTCAAGGGGAAAACCATTAAAGATCGAAAAAACTAAGAGACTGTCTCTGAATGATAGATTAAATTCGTACTTTTAACTGCGTATTTACTTAAGTGTTTGTGAAATTCATTAGTCCATAACAGTGATGAGTAGTTCTTCTTGCGACCCTTCTGTAAGTCATTTCCACACTGGATGTAATAGAAAGGAAGTTACCTTCACAACACCAACAGAAAGGACTGCTGTGAAACAGATAGTAGTTAGTCACATAAGGGATGAGTAGAGGCTGACCTTGCGCAGGCAGGCGTCGACGTGCGCGTTGAGCTCGTCGGCGCTTCCTGAGAGGCGCTCGCTGCACACGGGGCACGTCGCCTCGTCCGCCTTGCGCTTGCGGTTCTTCAAGCGCAGCCTGCTCTGCCGGTTCGCTTTGATCCGCTGGTACGTCTGCAACACACAAATCACTCATATTTACAACACCTCTAACAAACAGTTAAAGGTATTCGCATCGAACACTTAAGTAGTCTTCAACCAGGATTTCTACAGAATTGGGAGTGAAGAAAAAAGAATATGCGATTCATGACTGGCCCTTTCAATTGCTCAGTTAAGCTTCACAGATGTACAAAATACGGTGCTGTGCCATATATCGAAAGCTATGAAAATTACGACGATTTCTGTATACCACTTCCAGCCTTACAGGTTGCGCTGTGTAATAAATTTCGGAGATTCGGGAAAGTATAGATGACTAAGCCAGTTACTTCTCTAGCAGCACTCGTGAATAAATTATGAAAAGGGATAGCAGCTAAATAATACAAAAGAATTTACGTCCTTAGCTGCCAGTGGGCATGGAATTGACCATACGGTACAAAGTCTTTTCTACGCAACTTAGGCTAATGGTGCGACAACTACCGCAGGCAGTGCTGTCGTTCCCTGATTTTAAAAGCGGAATTAAAATGGACTCTTCCATGAACTGGAAAAGACCACCGTCATCCAAATTTTATTATAAAGCTGAAGAAGGACCTCCTTAGAGCGTGTGTGTAACTGTTTCACCATGCTGTACGTAATCTCAACGTGAACAGGTGCAGTAACACGAGCGACGGACAGTGCATACTGCAGCTTCCACAGTGAGGAAGGCTGCTAGTAATCTTCCACGTTGGAAGAACGAAAATCAAAACAAACCCTCTCCTATATCGCCCGATATTGATGGAAGGCTGGATCCCGGCTATAATCGGCTGTAATGGTCTTGTGTGAATCTGCCATTACTTGGGCACTTTCAATCGGCGATGTTAGGATACGTCTTCGACCTTGTACAGCGGCTATTGGCGGTCTGGAATTTCGCCTCTTGAACTTCCTAATGGCTTACCATACTCTACTTGCTGATGTGGACCTATTGATGGAATTCAGGAACACTTCCCAAAACCTCTGCTTACTTTCTCTAGTAATCCGTCTCGCCCGTGTCCTTGCCACTCGAAAATTTGCCAGATTCGCCTCAGTAGGGCTCGATGGAATCATCGTAATGCTGGCCTTCTATCCCTGATCGCAGAGCGACAGTCATGATTCCACCAAGGGACAGCCGGTTTCTGAATTGTTGGCTCTAATTTTGGAATGGATGCATTGGTGGCGTTGTGAGTCACTACTGTAATATTTCCGCGAGACCCCACGTTAACCGACTGCCGGCGTGACGCAAGGGATAGCGTCACCGATTGCGGTGCTGAAGGTCGCCGGTTCAATCCCGTCCACCGTCAAAAATTGAATTCTTTGTAATTACCATTTCCCGTATGTTCTACATGTTTCTTGTGTTCACTTGTAATTTCTACATGTATCTTATGTTAACTATTCTTCTAATTTCTGGTACATTCTGTTTGTGTATAAATAGCAGGGCACTCTGCCCGAGAGGCAGTCAGTGCTACGTGAATGTTTGAGTTCGTAATAAACCTGCTTTCAGTATAAGTGCTGTGTTCAGTTGACAATCCTGCCTTCGAAGTTAAGCCTGCTTCCATTTCAACGCGACAATACCATCCACCCAATCCAAGACACTTTCAACCCGCTCGAAAACCGCCAACTGTGTATAAAGCATCTAGTCAGCATTGTTGACGAGTCACCTCGGCAGCTTCCTCCCTCGATCCATTCCATCTGGCAGACTTACCCAAATTGGGTAGTAGTCGCTTCCATGAAAGTTATCGTCCACCCCCCATTGAACAGTGTGTGGCAGAGTAGGCGAGCAGAGAGAGAAGGCGATAGCAGAAGACGAACTTGTAGCAGCGCTAAAATGTGTAGGCTGACTTGGGTTCATCAGTATGACATCAGAAAAGTGTATCATATTCTCAATATGCCCGATAGTGCATTCTAAAAGGATAAAGGAACGGGGAAGTTCTCCAATAGGTTCTGTTAGATCACTGTCACATACAAGGTGACAAGTAAAGGGAGCACATTATGATACTAAGATAGGGCCAGTATGCGAACGGCAACTGCTTGTAGCGTAGTGGTTAAGGGCACGGGTGAGGAGTGGGATGTGCCCCTGATGAACACTGCTACTCCACCTTGCGCTCTGTTGTCAGTAAGGTTGTCTTACCTGTGGAGGTGATAACCTTTAAGTACAGGTGTGTCATCCTGTTTAAAATGCGTCTCTTGGAGTATATACAGAAGGGTCTATCCTTCACAGGAAACTGCAGTTCCTTCGAACGAATCCTGAATATATTCATATTCCACTGACGTATGGTAGCCATGTAGCTCTAGTTTACCCCTATCCTTGGGCCGCGACGGTGAGCCACTCTTTGATCGAGGGGTAGTGAGTGAGCTGCCTGGTTCTGGTGATGTCCTCATCATCAGTTAAGGCTGACATTACGACGTCCGATGAGGCCAGGAGGAGAGTCTGGTCCAGACGTAGAGATGCTTTTTTTAATTATTTTTTCTTCGTAGATGTTGAAGGAATGTGGGTTTGGGGGGCACCCTGCTTTTGGGATGCCTTCTCAATTACCCCTGTTGGTATCTCTTCACGTTCGTCTGTTGGATCTGCTTGTATTGCTACGTCTTTGCTAATCTGACTGACAGGTACAAGAGCAAATACACGTGCTGGTCGTGCGTATAGAACCAATAGGGATACTCTGTGCTGAAGCGTTTGGATTTCTGGAACAATGATGCATAGGAAGTGGCAAATACAGGAAGTTTCATCGCCTTATATTCTTTTTTTGGCGTCTACGCTTGGGATCCGCTTTGTCACTTATTTGCTGTATTTTTCGTTCCTCCGCAAAAATAGGACCCTCTGGGCTCCAGACTGGATGGCTCAAAGAGCAGTTGTGCAGAGTGCTGGAGACGGATAGTCAGCACCAGATTCATGGGCAGTCTGAGCACTCTCCCCACAGGTTGGTTGACCTCCGCAACTCTAAGAGTTGTGTGACCGAAACGATGGCACGCATAGCACGTCATAGGGTTCGGTATGTATGGCCTGACCTTAAGGCGGAGGAACCCAGCCATAACGTGTTCTGACAGTATCGGAGAATTGACGGTCACAATAAAAGAGACAGTTTTCTCAACGACTCCATAGATCCTTCTGTTCTTTGTTTCACGTCTATCGTACCATATGATGCACATTCTTGTTTAAGCTCGGCAGTGTCCATGTCCATAATGTCACTGCATGTTAAAACACCTTTGTTCGAGTTGAGCGAGTTGTGTAACTCTAGGACAAACTCAAAATCGCCCAGTTTACTGGACTTGAAGAAAAAATCCAACTGTTTTCCTCTGTTGGTATCAACGAGGAGGGAACCATTGCGCAGCCTCTTAACAGATTTTAAAGTGCCTGCAAGACCTAATCCTTTATGAATGAGAAAAAGAGAAACTTTCTCAAACGTCCCATCTTTCCTCTTAACCACCAGAAATAGATTTTGATTTATGGCTCATTGAGCCCTGTTATTACGTATTACCTGCGTATAAGAAGGACTTGCGTACCTTATATGCTTAGTTGTGTGGGTACTTCCGGACGATACACCCATTTCCGCCGAGGTACAAAACACTCGAAAACTCCATCTCGGTATCACGAGCAGCTAGGAAAGCATTGCCTGGGTAAGCCCCGTCAGTGCTGCTGAGGTTCGGCAGTATCCCCAGAGGTTGCCCACTACCGACTGGTCCACATCACCAGGCATGCATCCCATCAGCATGCAGCAAACCTCACGACTGAGTGTTTTTACATAGTTTACACCGTCCTCGCGATGTGGGCAGTCAAGTCACGACCCCACTTCCCTGCGATACGCAACGGTCCACCGACGTGCCACACAGCGGGGCAACTTATAAACCAACTTATACTAAAGACAGCACAAACATCCACGCCCGGGGGGGGGGGGTGAGATTCGAACCACCGACTATTTTTTCGGCCAGTTTTTGAGTTATTGCATTTACGCATAAACAAGTTTACACCTCGTCAGTGCCATTTGAACGAGGGGAAGCAATTACAAAGGAGAATCTCTTCCGACAGAATTTTTGTAGTAAATTACACGTTAAACTGTTTATACTTCTACAAGTTAAAATCTAATTTTATGTAAATAAACTATTAAACACCTTAGAAGTAATAGTTTCCTGCGTTTCTTCCTAGCTGAACCTAGAAGCTGTTAAACAGGCGAATATTAATTAAAAAACAGCATACAATACCTGAACAATTTTCCTTCTACTCTACTAAATGACGCCTTTAACGACACGGCTTTGCCGTACTCGCCCAAATTTTAGCATTATTGCCATTCATACTGAAACCTTATGAGCGTTTTTAACGTCAATTTTTCGTTAACTGGAATTTTATTATAATTACAACGAAGGATTCCGTGTTCTTGATAACTGCTGGGCGCAACCACATCCAGGCTGGTCGGCACTCCGACCCCATTCGTTAATCTGCCGGGCGGATTCGAATCGGGGTCGGTACGCCTTCCCGTCTCGGAAAGCCGTGCGTTAGACCGCACGGCCAACCGAGCAGGTGTGAAAAATTAAGGATCAATTATTTCTAAATAACTCGCAAGGGAATGATTCATTCCCTTCGTTCCATGGAATGACAATCATTGCATCTCACCCACTTTGCATCCTTTTTTATACACATTTAGTTTTTGTACAAAAAACGTTATGAAACTAAAATTTGTAAAGCGTGCAAGAAATTACTACCGTTTATAAAGTATAACCGTGACGTTCTTGTAATCGTGATGTACATATGATTATCGGAATCTTAGTTGCCTCATTGTGGAGCAGATGATTTTAAAGTACAATTCTATTCTATTTATCATGTAACGCGTTATCTGCAATTATCAGAATGTTATCATAGTCATGATAATAGACATGACGCCACCAAAACTTTCCTGGCGGATTAAAATTGTGAGCTGGAACCGGGATTCAAAACTGGAACCTTTGCCTTCTGCGGGCAAACGCTCTACCGACTGAGCTATCCCAGCACACTTCACGGTCCGTCCTCACAGCTTTACTTCCGCCATTAGCTCGCTTCCTACTTTCCAAACCCCACAGAAGTTCTCCTACGAAACGTGCAGTACTAACAGTCCAGGAAGAAATGATATGATGGAGACATGGCTTAGCCATAGCCTAGGAGATGTTTCCAGGATGATATTTTCACTCTGCAACGGAGTTTGCGCTGATATGAAACTTTCCTGGAGGATTAAAACTGTATGGCGGAACAGGGATTCGAACCTGGGATCTTTAATCAAATTCAAATGTTTGTAAATATATCGGACCAAACTGCGTGGTCATCAGTCCGTAGCTTACAAATTACTTGAACTAAGGTAAGTTAACCTAAACACAACACACACACACACACACACACACACACACACACACACACACACAACCATGCACCTGGGAGGACTCGAACCTCCACGGCGAGCAGCCGCGCGCTCCGAGCGAAACGCTTTAGACCGCTCGGCTACTCCAGCGCGGCGATCTTTAATCAGCCAGGAAAGTTTCACATCAGTGCACAGTCCGCTGAAGAGTGAAAATATCATTCTGATGACGTCAGACGTCTCTGTGTGGTAGCGTCTAGCCCTTTCTTCTTTTCACTATACATTTCAATGTTACATATGTAACCTGCTGTCACCTCGCATACCATTCATACAATAGGCAATACCTTCGGGGATTATAGATCCAAAGCCTAACGCGACCTCACCAAGGTATCGTGGCCTCGTAAGTGATATCGTCTGAAAACGATCCAAAAGTGCTAGAGAATCAGCAAGACTTTATAGAGCCTGTCAGTGATCATTCTGTCGTGAACTGTCGGTAAGTGTCATGCATTCAACATCTGTTTCCATCGATTGCGGACTTATCAGCTGTCTGCAGATAGGAGTTTCAGTAAAGATGTCTGCGCTGCAGTAATCCTGATTTATGTTCCTTCTAACTTGTCCCATCGTAAATATGATCGCTAAAAACTGTTTCATTTCCGGAACAGTGATTTCCGTCTACGTAAGTGCTGTATACTTATGTAAATTTTGACTGCGATGTACGAGTTCAACAGGCCGTACACGACGGCCGTGCAAGAAAACGGAGTTTCCCGTGCTGCTGTAGTCTGGATCTCTGGCCGCCCATCAATGTGTTAAGCCCGCCTCACACGCTGGCTTATCGATTCCTCACATGGCAGCGCCGGCTGCCCGCCACTCCAGCCGCTGTACACGGCGGCTCTCTGGCCATCGTCACCACTATTGTTGCAATGGCAGGTAAATTAACAACAATGGTGTTTTACTCACAACAACTCGCCGTTTCACTGCTGTCCGTCGCGGTGGAGTAGCCGAGCAGTCTAAGGCGCCTCGCTGCGGAGCACGCGGTCGCTCGCCGTCGGAGGTTCGAGTCCTCCCTGGTGTGTGTGTGTGTGTGTGTGTGTGTGTGTGTGTGTGTGTGTGTGTGTGTGTGTGTGTGTTTGTGTGTTTTGTCCTTAGGTTAGTTTACCTTAGTTTAAGTAGTTTGCAAGCTACGGACTGATGACCACGCCGTTTGGTCCGATAGATTTACAAACATTTGAACATTTGAATTCGCTGCTGTCTCGCCCTATAAGACGGATCCCACGGCATCCTGACCTCCAACTACCCCATTAAACCACGTAACATAGCTGTCGGCCACACTAGTAGCTATAATAAGTGTCAATTTTCCCAGCAAACAAAACGCAAAAGGTACTGTACGTTAGAAGGAAGATCCCTAAGTGTGAGAACTGTTGTAGACTACAGCGAATTACCCGCTGCTGTTTTAGGAGTCACCGGAGATGCAACATGAGACGGTAATTCGATATTTTCGACCTTGTTTCGGGGCGACGTGGACGCACTTTCGAGAGACTAGGTAGAATTCTCGAGTGCTTCCAGCAGTACTTAGCACTACGCACATGTGTGTTTAGATTTCCGGAAGTATTCTACTTACATAGATTTCAGGCTCGATACCAACTAACAATCATTTTTAAACGAATGTATACGGTTATATGATTTTCTCGTGATTTAGCGAGGTGAACTTTCATTTTATGAGTCCATCGTAGTTGTGTTATAAAAGAAATATTAATATAGTCAATTTTTCTATTTTTATTTTAATGTTTATATTTAGAAAAATAAATGAATAAATTAGAAGTTGTTCTATTATTATAATTTCCTAGGAATTAATACAATTATGTGATAATTTGTATCCACTACATCTGATTCATTTACAGTGTGCATTGAACGTATTTATTTCTTTGTGCCTGCTGAAGTCGCGACAAAAGATTATGTTAAGGGGACTAGTTGTAAACGTTAGCGAGCCCCCTAGACATATTTACAGACGATCATTCGATAAACAACATTTGCCTCTCCAAGGGGATAGCTTACACTGTCATCGAAGCAAAGGGGCACTAACATTTTAACATCAGAGCCACACTTTACTAGCCAAGATTTCAGCACATCTGATAGGACGCATTCAGTGCAGTGTCTGGTACGTAAAGTCATTGACAGTACAATTTCTGGCCATAGGATGATTGTCGCCATGAACAAATACGACCGGATTGAAGTCGGACTATAATCTTGAGTTTATACAAAAATCACATAGAAAAAGGCTCTAGTTTTTCCAGAAAATTCTAGTTTCTGGGAAACTTTTACAAATTTTTCTGCCACACAAATCTTGCCCTAACAATTTCGAACGTAAGAAAATAAACCCAACCAATTCGGTCGAAGGAATCTTAGGGTTTAACGTTCCGTCGACATCGTGATCATTAGAGACGGAACTTTGACTTAGGATGGGGAAGAAACTCGGCCGTGCCCTTTCAAAGGAACCATCCCGGCATTTGCGTGGCGCTCTCCATCGGTAATGTTGGAATTAAATATGGTGTTTCCCACCCTTAGCCTTGATGACAGCTTCCACTTTCGCCGGCATACGTTAATCAGGTGCTACAAGTTTTCTTGAGGAATGGTAGTCTATTCTTCACAGAGTGCTGCAGTGAGGAGAGGTATCGATGTAGGGCGGCGAATCCTGGCACAAAGTCGGCGTTCCAAAACATCCCAAAGGTGTTCTGTAGGATTCAAGTCAGGACTCTGTGCAGACCAGTCTATTACAGGAATGTTATTGTCTTCTAACCACTCCGCCACAGGCCGTGCATTATGAATAGGTGCTCGATTGTGTTGAAAAGATGCAATCGCCATCCCCGAATTGCTCTTCAACAGTGTGAAGCAAGAAGTTGCTTAAAACAGCAATGTAGACAGGTGCTGTGATAGTGCCTCTCAAAACAACAAGGAGTCCACGCCCCTTCCATGAAAACCACGGCCTAAGAGAAGTCTTCCAAGCTGATGTCATCGGTTTGATCTTACGCAGCTTATTGGGCGTGCTCAATATCAACCATTCCGAGTTACAGGCCATGGATATCTTGCACTGCAGACCCAAGCGGATGTCCCTTTCTGGGGTACCAATATCCAGACGCTGGGAGTCGATGGCCTGCTTGGCCAGCTGGTCAGCTCGTTCATTCCTTGGAATGCCGATGTAGCCCGGGGTCCAGATGAAAGCTACAGAACGGCCAGACACGCCAAGACTGAACACAGAGTCTTGGATGGATCGCACCAGAAGGTGTTTGGGGAAACATTGGTCGAGAGCTTGCAAGCCACTCAGGGAGTCACTGCAGATGACTTATGACTTCCTGGGGCATGTACGGAGGTGATCTAGAGCACGAATTATGGCTCTCAGTTCTGCAGTAAAGACGGTACAGTCAGGAAGCAGGGAGCGTTGTTCAATGTTGTCGCCATGACAACTCTGCCTTCTACCTGGGAGCCATCAGTGTATATTACTTCTGCATCATGGAACGTACCAAGGATGTCCAGAAACTGTTGATGCAGTGTATGTGGTGATACTTACGCCTTTGGATCGCAGGACAATTGCAGGTGGAGTTGTAAGCGAGGAATGGACCAAGGAGGGATATGAGATTGGCAGGAGAATTATCCCTGGAATCTAATGAAGCAAACAGCACTCGTAGAATAGATATATAAAAAATGGAAATTCAAAGAAAACTGTGTGCAGCGGAACCGTTATCAGAGCTAACCTCGATTACTAACACAACACGTTTTACTATTATTTGTGGGGCTCGTTACGACAGTCTTCATGGAACGTTATTTCTTGATTGTGGGATTCCTATATACCCGCACAGCATACACTGGTTACTTTTTGATTTTTAATTTAGCTGATTCTTTCCTTATTTCCATGTATCGGTAATCACACAACCCAGCTGTGCCCAGGGCCCGTAGTCGTTCGCGCAATGCACATAAATCAGTAGTAGATGTAGTAGTAGTAGTAGTAGTAGTAGCAGCAGCTGTTGCAAAGCAGCAGTCTTTAAGACGCTGTAGCAAGCTGCGAGCTTGGAGTTGAATGAACTGTGTGCGTATCAGCATACGTGTCGGGACTTATTATATAGCTTATTATTGTTGCATATGGCAAGTTTGTTATGATATTAAATATTGTGTCAGGAAAATTGCCCGAGTTGAAGTTTCAATGCCAAAGCTGTAATTACGGTTCAAATACGGATACACGAAAACGAAAGTCGCGGAGCTGGCAGTATTTACAGGCAACGGAGATAACGTCTATTGCAGCATGTCCTTTTTAAGTTCCGTAATGTAGCAAAAATTTCAACAGGCATAATAAGATATCTAAAATTACCCAATATATCCAGCAATAAAACACATAGGTCCATGAATAGAGAGCTGCATTCTTCTATTAATGAAAGTCAGACAAAAAACCCAAGGTTTTATTTATGTTATCTATTCAAATTATATTAAAAGAAAATTCGGTAAAAAAGTTAGATAGTTCCAGAAAGAGTCCACCAGTATTGGAAAACTTTAATTTTTAATTTAGCTCCGACATAATACAACATGCTTCAAAATTAACACTATCGAAACTTTTGGACAGTATGAGGATAGAACAACCGACAGTCGCTATTCCATTTGTAAATTGTGTCCGCTGTGTTCAGAATTTACCAGAGCTTTAAGCTGAAATCATAACGACGGAAGCAAAAACCGACGATACTGTTAGGTTCTGACGAATATTTTTTTTCTACTACTACTACTAATAATAATAATAATTCGGTACAAATAAAAGAAAGCCGTGTACTTGACATGATTGTTTAAAAAAGAACACCTAACTTGCACGTACGGAAGACAATGATTACGACTGCTCTGTCCCAATATTTCCTTGTACAGTAGTTTCGCTCAGCCTCCAGAGAACGCAACACTGTAGACAACATCTCGAGAGCTCCCGAGAATTTCTCGAATTTGCCTTAGCGTCGCGCGTTTCTCGAACGCGATCATAGCCCACGCCTAGGCTAGTGGAACGAAGGAAACACTCGGTATCTTACTCTTCATTCTGCCTTCATATTGTGAACGCACAGAATTCAAAGAGCCTGAAGGAAGTTATAATGCCGGTCGCGGTGGCCGAGGGGACTGAGGCGCGCCAGTACGGTCTGCACGGCCACTACGGTCGAGGGTTCGAATCCCCCCTCGGGCATGGATGTTTGTGCCGTCCTTAGTGTTATCTAGTTCGTAAGTAGTTTGTAAGATTAGGGACTGATGACCCCGTAGTTAAGTGCCGTAAGCTGTACAAACATTTGAAGTTGTAATGGTGAAGCCTCTCCGTAAGGGCGATAGTGCACTAGTGCGGCCACGGCCAACGTCTGGCCGTGGCTGCAGCTGCTGCCACAAGGACTGCGGCTGGCCGTCACCTGCCCCAGCCAACACCGTCTACAGGCAAGGCCTCGCAGCAAGCCCGTGCCAAGGCACACCGAGAGGCCGCGATTGCTAGCTGACTAGCCGGCCGCTACGAGGAAGGGGGCCGTGCCCACCCACCAGTCATTCAGATAGCGTTCGCGGCCTTTCCGTGTGACCTGACAAGGACTTCTTGTGAGGCTTTGTCTCTAGACGGTGTAGCCCCAACTCGGTCGCACGATGACGTGGCGGAGACAGCTACGGCTCTGTACCGGTGGAATCGCGACAAGAAGAAGAGATTCTGAGTGTGTTTAATATTGCAATCCCGCTCTGCAAAGGGAACGTTTGTTACTTTTTCCTGTAAACGTCGCGAACACGAATATAAATTCTTCTATTTCAATAGAATGTCTACAAAAAGAGTATTGACGATTAATGAAAGAAAATTCGAGACCCGACGATGCATTTGAAATTAAGAAAAACTGCTAGTTAATTAAATACAAATAAAGATAAAGTATCCGACACAGCGTGTTTTGTTCCTGTTGTGTTGCACAGCCACTGCCCCCGAACATCATTGCCACTTCCTCCGACATTTTCACATTTTTATCGGCATATTCTTCGCATGACAAGTCTCCGTATCGAAATCCATATCACTGAAAGATCCTGTTGCCTAACCTCAGCTATATACGAATAATGAAATGCGCAGCTGGGACCGTATCGACGGCTGGCCGCACACCGGCAGTGCTCCATTCAGCCACTAGCCGGGCATGCGGCTGGCCGCAGTCGGCTGCACGACGCCCCTCCGTGTAAAACCTGGACGTGGCCGAGGCCGCACTAGTGCGCCATCGCCCTAAGACACCGGTCAACGGTTAAAGGGCTCATTGATTGAACGCTGCACTCACAAGTAGGGCAGATTCGATCATTACGAACCGTTCCATACGTCATAGCTTCAGCCGATTTCTGTATATATACTCCCGCTTTTACAAGTGTAGTCACTTGGCCTTTGTAATCGGAGATTCTCAGGAGGGTAGTCGTCGATCCAATGATCTAATCACTGTCTTCAGCTTACGTCTCAGATAACGCAGTACAAACTAGTAGCCACTAGTCACAGCTAGGAGATGGAGTCCGGAGACAAGTACTACACTTCAAACAGACCATCATCTGTGGAGATGGTGAACCGCAGTCTACCGTTTTCACAATGCTGAATATGGTCGCTGCCTGAGGCCAGCTCAGTCTCCATTGGTTGGTTTCCTAAAGGCCAATGATCCAATCGACAAGCTAGCACTCCGATGCTAATCCTGCCAACAGTATCAAGAGTTCATCTGTCATCACGACATCCGACTCCAGTGTTCCCAGCATGGGCCCACAAGCAAAACCGGCCCATAATAGATGCAGCGATGTTGTTGTTGTTGTTGTTGTTGTTGTTGTTGCAATTTTTAAAGGGGACTAAACTGCCGGGTTATCACTCCCATGTTCCCAGCTTAGAGATCCCATCAGAAACTTAACAATTTATGATGTAGCACTCCACACACAGTATACGCTAGGTACAAAGAGACAATGAATGTTAAAATGACAACATAAAAAGGAAGACACAGTAGGAGTTGAACAAATAGACAACGGTGGTAACACATCATAGCAGAAGATTGTGGCTGGCTGATCACGAGGATAATAAAGGATGAGCCAACCTCTCTGCTCACACTATAAATCCCCAGTGATAAAACAAGATGTAAAGCGTAAAAATGACAACTGATTAAAAGTTCTGGAGGGGTGGGGGCCTGAAAGACCAGACAATGGTAACCACCACTAAATAGAATGATAAAATCCAGCTGCGCGAATAAAACCTAGAACACGGTCTGCCATCGATGCATCGTTAGCTAAAATTGGCTGAACCACAGTTGACAGATTAAAGGAGTACCCCAAGGCGGCTAAAAGGAGACATTCCAATAGAATGTGGGCTACTGTCTGTAAACCACAACAACAGCACTTTGTGGGTCCTCTTGGCGACGGAGATGGTCATATGTTAACCACATATGGCCAATATGTAGTCTGCAAAGAACAACAAAGTCCCAATGAGAGGCCCTCATGAAGGACTTTTAAAGACTCGTGGAGAGTTAAACTGCAAACTGCATGGAGCTTACTTGGCATGCTCAAGTCAGCCCATTCAGAGTTCCAAAGCCTTAGAATCTTGCGGTTCAACTCCAATAGGAGATCCCCTGCCTGCAGATCAATTTCCAAGGGCCATGACACGATGGCCTGCTTGGCCAGCTGATTAACATATTCGTTCCGTCTTATGCCAACATGGCTCGGGGTCTAAGCAAAGGCCACAAAATGGCCTGACTTGACCAACACAGATATGGAGTCTTGAATAGACTGCAACAAAGGGTGTTTCGGAAAACACTGGTCAATTGCCTGCAAGCCACTCAGGGAGTCACTACAAATGACAAACGACTCCCAGGGGTAGGCTCGGAGATGTTTCAAGGCTCTAGAAATAGCGACCAGCTCTGAGGTGAAAACACAACTCCCACTTGAAAAGGACCACATCATTGTGGTCACCATGGAGATAAGAATACCCAGCTTGGCCATCTACTACAGAAACATTGGTGTAAACTACTTCTGTGACATTGAACGATTCCAGGAGTGCCTGGAACTGGCGATGGAGATTAAACGGTGAAATGGAGGCTGTCGAATCCCAGAACAAGTCCAACGTACGCTGCAAGTGAGGAATGGTCCAAGGTGGGGTATGGGGAAAGTAGTGGAAAGTGGGAGGGAAGGGATTTAAGTGATGAACAAAGGGAAAGGAAATGGACTGGAATTAGGAGATACAACCTGGGTTGTCGTCGTGGGCAGGTGAGTGGAGCAGTCGAAAATATAAGCCTGCTATTCGGATGGTGGGGTGAAGCATGGACACTGGCAACATAGGACACTAACAACTATTGCCGACAGAACTGCAGAGGGGAGACCCCAGCTTCAGCAAGAACGCTTGTCACTGGACTCATTCGAAAAGCCCCTGTCGCCAAATTGACACCACTATTTAGGACTGCGTCCAGGACCTTTAGTGCTGCACTGCAAGAATGTTGGATGTGAGGCTCTCCATCAGTGTGGCAGAGGCAGCAAAGAATGTTGAGATGTCGTCAACAGTTCTATCTCAGTTGTCAAAGGTGTGGCACCCAAGTCAGCTGGGCATCGAAAACCATGCCTAGGAAGCAATGAATCTCTGCAACACGGAGGAGTTCATCACCCAGGTACAGCTCTGAATCAAGGTGATAAACCCGGCGGCGACAGAAGTACATGAGTTGGGTCTTAGAGCCCGAGAATTGGAAACCATGTGCAAAAACCCATGACTGTGCCTTTCTAATAGCTCCCTGCAGCCGACATTCACCGAAAACCATGCTAGCATAACTGAAATAGACGCAAAAGTTATCAGCAAATAAAGAGTAGGAAGCCAATGACCCCACTACCGCATTAAGACTGTTGACTGCAACCAGAAACAGGGAAACAGTAAGAACTGAGCCTCATGGGACACCATTCTCCTGGACGTGAGTGGAGCTGAGAAGTGCCAACCCGAACCTGAAAAGAGCAGAGCGATAGGAAGTTCTGTATGAAGATCGGAAGTGAACCCCACAAACCCATTCGTAAAGTGTAGATAGAATATGATGGCGCCAGGTGGTATCAACGCCTTTAGACGGTCGAAAAAGGCCGCAACCACATGGTCACGCCTGGTGAAGGCAGTGCGGATAGCAGACACCAGCGACACGAGGTTGTCAATGGCGGAACGGCCTTGTCAGAAGCCCCCCTGTTGTGGGACGAGGAGTCCCCGGTCTTCAAGAACCCACACGAGTTGTCGACTCACCATACGTTCAAAGGGCTTGCAGAGAACGTTGTTGAGGTTAATCAGGCAGTAACTCTCGGCCACATGGGGATCGGCGCCAGGTTTCATCACCAGTTTGACGATGCTATCCCGCCAGTGAGATGGGAAAACACCTTCTGCCCAGAGGCAATTGAACAGGTCTTTAAGTTGCTGTTTGAAATCCGCTGACAGGTGATGGAGGAACGGGCAATAAATGCGGTCTGGTCCTGGGGAGATATTAGGGCATGTGGAGGGGGCACTTTGGAAATACCAAAATTAAATGTTTGAATAGCATATGGGACTTTGCTATGGGGTCATCAGTCCCTAAACTTACAAACTACTTATGAACTAGCTAACACTAAGGACGGCAAAAATATCCATGCCTGAAGGGGGATTCGAGCCCCCAACCGTAGTGGCAGTGCAGACCGTGACTGGCCCGCCTCAGTCCTCTCGGCCACCGCGGCCGGCGTTGGAAATACCACTCACTAAATGTGGCACTGTATGTGCCCTGGCGGCGCGTGCGAAAAAGTAACTGTCGCCATTCCACCCGCTCTTTAAAGGCGCGGAAGTCCGCACTGTAAGCTGCGGTCGCAGAGGTAGGGGCATATTGATCTGCCATGTGCGCAGTGATATTTGTCTGTAGTGATTGTGACTGCGTCTGTGCATATATTACCCTGAATTTGGAGACTGGGTATTCCTGCTAGTGAGCGGTACCCTAAAATTCCCCGTACTTGGAACCATACCCACAAAGGGAGGTGCAAGAAGCAATGGTGGCTACATACTTCTCCCATGGGTCTTGCTTTCTCTGCTTGATCAATCGCCGAGCTCGGGCGCAAGCCATTTAAAAGCTGCCAGGTTCTCTATGGTAGAGCTGAAGCGCACGCCGAAGTTCGCAGATAGCATCGGCAATCTCTGGTATCCACCATGGCACAGACTTGCCCCGAGAGGAAACAATGGTGCTCAGAACAGAAGCCTCGGTGTGGAAACAATAGTGTCAGTCACCTGTTGCACTGCAATATGAATGGGGGCTGCAAGTGGAGTAACAAGTACAGCAGCTGAGGTGTAAGTTGGCCAGCCGGCCCTATGCATGGACCATAAGGGTAAGCAGACTTCATGTTGGTTCTGCAGGAGCAACACAAATATTGTAAAGTGGTCGCTGCCACATAGGTCGTCGTGCACCTGCCAATTGAGATGTGGTTGAAGGCTTGGAGGCCGAGGGGACTAAGGCACTCCAGTCACGGTCTGCACAGCCATTACGGTCGGGGGTTCGAATCCCCCCTCGGGCATGGATATTTGTGCTGTCCTAGTTCGTAAGTAGTTCATAAGTAGTTTGTAAGTTTAGGGACTGATGACCCCGTAGTTAAGTCCCATAGACTATACAAACATTTGAACATTTTTTAAAGGCTTGGACTACAGACAGAGAGTTCGATGGCTGGGTATGTGCCTCAAGCTATGCAAAAATGCGTGGGGGCTCCAGTATTCAGAAGACAAAAGTCTCGCTGTGCCAAAAGGGTCTCAACATCCCTACCATGGCCTGTGGTCTGGGTTCTACCCCTCAATGGGTGGTAGTCATTGAAATCCCCCAAAAGGAGGAATGGTTGGGGGAAGTTGGGCAACCAAAGCAGTAAGGTCAGTTAAAGACACGACCCAATCTGGGAGAAGGTATATGCTGCAGATGGTCAATTCATGTGTTGCCTGGATTCTGACTGCCACTCCCTTGAGAGTGGTGTGGAGAGGCACAGGGGTATTGGGGACAGTGGCAAGGATGTACAGACAGACACCGCCAGATACCCTGTCATATATGCAGCAGTTTTTGTAGTAGCCCCGATAACCACAAAGGGCAGGAAACCACGTTTGCTGTAGGGCTACACAAAAGGCTGGAAAGTGGCACAACAATTGATGCAACTTTAACAAGTGGAGGAAAAAACAGCCAGAGTTCCACTGCAGGATCATAGTATCTCCTGATCGCTGAGACATGCTGATGTCGAAAGTGCAGTGGGGTTCACAGAGGCGTCTGCTGTCGCTGACTGTGGAGGCAGAACCTCGACGTCCATGGCTTCTGAAGTCTTGGCAATTGCCAAGTCCTCAGGGGATGCGACTATCTCCACTTTTCCTCAGAAGCAGAGGTTTGTTGTGATATCACGGTTACTACAGTGGCATCTTTTTTCTTGGAAACATTTTTCTTTTTCTTCTTCCAATGGCCTTTTGGTTTCTCTCGCTGGGAGGACTTCAGTGATTCAGTCTCAGGGACTGAGGAGGACCTCGAAGCCATATGATCAGTAATATGTGGCTGTGTCAGCCACTCACTGGTACTCACTTTGTCAGTGGCAGAAACCATGGAAGGAAGGGTTCCAAAGGATCCCTTCCTGGCTAGAGATCCAGGATAAGGCTGTAGCTTCGCTGGCTGAGGGTTGAATAGATGTTGCCCCCACAAGAGTTAGTGGGTGAACGAAGTTAACTCCATGTCGATGTAAGTTGGCACACTATTCTTCCTCTGACTGTGAAAGGAGATCATGGTGATAGATTAAACCCTTGATCATATTGTCTCTTGTGTGGTGTGATACTGACAGCAACATCACCCAGCTTGTAGCAGGCCTTTGACTGGGCAGGGGATGCCGTTTGTATCAAGACAACGCGGTTCTCATTTCTGAAAATGACGCCACCTCGACAAACTTGTCTTTAATGATATTGACAAAGATTTTTGGCTTGGTTTGCAAGAAAGATTCCCCATTCACACGTGTATATACTACGTACTGGGGCCAGTAGGGATCAGATTAGTTGAGGGCCTTACGTCCCTCCCATGGTTTAGTCAGGGAAGGGAACAATTTAGAGTCATAAGCTCTCGCATCAATCTCCGTCTTACCACGCTTAGACACGGTGTTTATACATCCGCCAACGTTAGAATTAGCTTGTTTCATCTCCGTCTCACGAGCAGTTAGGGTTGCAAAAGTCCATCCAGGCAGAGCCCCGCTTGCGTGGTTAAGCCCAATACAACTGAGGTGCGCCAGGTTCCCCAGAGGTTGCTCGCTAGCAACTGTTCCACCTGACTTTTTTTTTTTTTTTTTTTTTTTTTTTTTTTTAGGTTTGTACCGTCCTCGCGACCCGGGCGATTAAGCCAAGTTCCCCGGGCTCTGTAACGTACAACGTCCCACCGCTGCGCCGGACGGTGGTCGCTGAAGTACGCACAGAGCTTAAAGTGTGGAGGACTGTTGGCGCGACGCACCCCAGACCGGGGCCCAGGGTTCCCCTAGCCCGTTCTCAGAAAATTTATGCTGAGCCCTCTGAGGGGGACGACGCGGCGAGACGGCGAGCAGACGCGACCGTAGGCGACGTCACCTGCCCATCTAGTCCTGTCCAGCTACGGCCTACACCACGAATTTTTGTATTCAGTTGAATTAACTTTTAAACTATAATACTGTTTTACTAGCGTCCTCTGGCGCTGACCAGGTAACACGTCTCATCCTGACAAAGCTGGAAACCTACCGATCGGTTCCCAGCACAGTTCAAGGTCTCTTTAGTTATTCCCATTCATCGAAGATATAGCCATAGCGAAAATTACATCTCACCGAAAACATATTACATGAAATTTCCTTTTGTAAAGTTTATAGCCGAAATATTGCCAGTATATGCGTTAAATTGTTGCGGCACTACCATTTAATCGTAAACAAGTTCACTAAAATTTATTTATCAAAACCCCGCGATGCGCTTGTCACATTATTTTCGAGGAAACGGGCAGAGATTATACTTCACAGACAACATTTTTGTTTATAAGATTAACCATCATCCTAAAACCGCACTGTTGTCTTTTCACGAGCTGTGCCACCTTGACATTGTGCAATGTCTTTTTCATGTCTTTTTCTAATGTGGGCCGTATTTTTTTCTAAGTTTTTGTAAACATTTCGGATCAAAATAATAATCTAAATAATAAAAAATTATGGTGATATGATTACGACTCTAGTATTGTGGTAATATCAATGCGCCCAACACGTAATATTCGTTCTGACCGTATTTTAACAAACAACCAAAATTATATGATATTTGATTTTAGCTTTCAGAAACATACTCTTTTTTGAACTTTTACCTCTTCGAACTGTCATTTTAATATTTGTCCCGCCGGCCGGAGTGGCCGAGCGGTCTGCGGCGTACCAGTCACGGTATGCACGGCCGCTGCGGTCGGGGTTTCTAATCCCCCCTCGGGCATGGATATTTGTGCCATCTTTAGTATAAGCTAGTTCATAAGTAGTTTGTAAGTTTAGCGACTGATGACCCCGCAGTTAAGTCCCTTTAGCTTAACAAATATTTGAACATTCGAATATCTCTCTCACATTTTCATTATATTTTTCCGTTAAAATATTATCACCTGTTTCGCCATGGTAGTTCAAAGTTTTTTTTTCTTTGCCTGTACTGGTTACGAATGACTATACCCTGGAACGAACGTACCTCACTGGCTGGCCGCTGTGAGACGGTGGGCTGTGCCCCATCAGCCAGCCAGTGAGCTAAGCGATCACGACCCCTGCGTGAGGTGACGTGGCTCGGTAGTGCACAGGCGTTCTCTCAGACGCCATCTGTAATACAAAACTGAGTAAATTTCTCAACGACAACCCAGAACGAATATGAACAAACGACGGCATATATAATATTTTGGCTTGCTTCCTAAAATGTTTTCGCACACTCTTGTTAACTGAACACAACTATATTTTGCTTTCTCTGAAAAGTGCATTTGTTCTGTTTAGAGAACATGCCACGAAATACATAGCAACGACTTGTAAACATAGACTTCTTTATCACGTGTACATAAAATGGGGAGATACTGTTAAAATGACTGTTGTAAATATAAGAAATAAATTTGTATATACGTTAAGTACTAGAGTTATGTGGAATTCAGTATTACCACACTTATTCCGTTTGTGATTTTAGCTGTAAAAGAAAACGTAATCACAGTTTGAAATAGAATATCTGCTATTTATTTTACAGAGTAACATGAAAGAAGTCATATCTGAACTACAGGAAAGGTAATAACATCTACGTTAAACCGTCCACAGCAACCATGTCAAACATTTTAGTAGATGCAATGATTTTAATTAATGACTTTCAGTATATTCCATAAATAGTGAATAAACGCTTAGAAAAAAAAGAAGGTAATTTGTTGCAAAGTACACACTTCCCTTTCGTTTCATTAAGCAACTACACATGCCACAGAAATCTAGAACTTGCTCTATATATACGAAACTACCTGTATCAGCAAGCTGTTCAGAATGTTCATTATTACAGTATCCTCACAGTTTACGGGCATATGATTCAGAAGACCAGTGTTCAATTCGTTGTTACGTATTTCACGGCATGTTCACGAAATAGCAGAAAGACGCAATTTAGAGGGAGCATTTTTACATATGCACAACTCTAAACATTGAAGAACATAACTCTGTTTAATTAATAAGGATGCCCGAAACCCTTTTAGGAAAAACGCGCTATCCACTACACCACGGGTAACAACTGCAGTATGCGACCTTCATTCTTGTACTATTACTGGCAGTTAACTGATACTTCTATGGCATTTTTAGACACTAGATTATTATTTATCGTACGAAGAACGACACGTTTTTGTTAATTCTTCAGTTCGCCATTCTTTAGAAATGACAACTTAGAAGTTACAATAAGAAAATCATCAAATACGCAACGCAAGATGGCGTATGCCAGAGAGAGTTCTGGGCGAGGAATGTCACGCGACATCTCCGAACGGCTGGTTTTCGTTAATTCAATAGAGGGTGTCAAATCTCGTTTTTTTTTTTTTTTTTTTTGCAAATATCTCTCAAACGGTACGAGATATGAAAGAAACATAAGAGAGCAAAGTTGTAGAGAATATTCTCCTCTACAAATTCGATTATTCAATATTCGAGTTAGATGAACGGTTTATTTGCAATTAAAATTACATTACAAACGGCTTTTTTTGGTGTTACTAACGTATTATTTGTCCGAAAAATTTGAAAAGGGGAGGTTCTGGACTCTGTCGACCTACAATTATATCTGTAAGATTTGGTGCTGATCGGTTGAACGGTTCGTCGTAAAAACAGGGAACACGTTACGGACGGACGGACGGACGGACAGACATACATACATCCCAAAATCGCCGTTATTTTTGCAAATATCTCTGAAACGATACGAGATATGAAAAAAAAAAAAACATAAGAGAGTAAAGTTGCAGAGAATTTTCTCCTCTACAAATTAGGTTATTCAATTTTCGTGTTAGATGAACGGTTCAGCCGTTATTTTCATTTAAATTTCGAGCTGTCAAAAGACGATCGCAAAGGCCCACTTTTAGTGTTACTATCGTAACCTAAAGTGGGCCAATAATTAATCTCACAGCAAGAAGATTGGTACCGCTCATTCTTAAAACCGGAATAGACCCTGATTTTAGTTACGTCAAGCGCACGATGTCGCGGGTAACAACTAGTTAAACATATTTATTTCCTCTGCTCCAAAGTATGCAAAGAATGTTGTAGATAGCTTATCAGTTACACGTGTTAAAATGTTGCATTGTCTTACGATAGCGTTCAATGGGCGAATCACCTGTATCATTGATGTTGCGCGACCGCAGTGCGTAGCTAACGCAACCTTGTCCCTAGATGACCTGGGCTTAAGGCTAGTCTACACGATTACACTAGGTTGCGACACTCGTTGCATGAAATCAGTTGCGCGCAACTGCTTTCGTATATGTCTGTAGACAACGGCGCCAATACCACACACCTCAGTTTCGTCGTTTTGTGAGTGCCGTATTCGACGTAGAATGAAAGTTTTGGTAGCTGTAACAGTTGTGGCGGAGATATTGCTTCTCTGTGTGAAGTCTCTGCTTAAGACTAAACATAAAGAGAGTAAGAAATGTGTTTGTGTGCGTGAATGGATTAAAAAAAGACGTCAGCTCGGTTGCTCAGCGATCTTGCTGCAAGAAATTGTGATTGAAGACTCTAGAAGTTATTTTAATCAACTTAGAATGTCACCAGAGCAGTTCACGTTCATTTTAAACAGAATTAGTAATGCAATAAAGAAACAAGATACCGTTAAACGTGAAGCATTGTTACCAGAACTGAAATTAATTTCATTGCATTTCGTTTCTTGTCGTGTAGATATTCGCCTCTACGATACCTGCACCGTGTTCCGTAATCCACAGTTGTCACAGTTCGTTTGTATAGGTATTTCTAATTGAATGCATTTTAGTCTGCAATTCATTAATCGTCAACCCATCAATATTTAATTCACGAATAATTGATTGAAGAGCACCAACACGCCGCTGTTTATTCCTGAGATTTACATCGCTGAAATCGCACAAACACCTATGCATCACATATATGCTCAAAAACCGAATTATTTCTTCCGTTCCCCCCTTTATGTTGTATTTTTTATGTATTGGTTATAACCTAACCTAAAAACACTCGCAATCAGTTTCGCCAAAGTTGGAAGGTGCCGAAACAGTTTAGTTTCGCCAACGAGTTGCGCGAACGCCTGCCGCGCATGCGCACTGGTCAGTAGCGCAGTTTCATGATACGTAGTGTCGTCGTGTAAAGGCTAGTTTACACGACGACACTACGTTTCATGAAACTGTGACACTGCACTTCTGGCCAGTGCGCATGCGCGGTAAGCGTACGCGCAACTCGTTAGCGAAACTAAAACAGTTTCGGCTCCTCCGAACTTTGGCGAAACTGTTTGCGCGAGTTTTTAGGTTAGGTGATAACCAAATCACAAAATGAAGTGGGGAACGGAAAAAATTGTTCGGTATTTGGACATATATGTGATGCATAGGTGTTTACGAGCTTTTAAAAGCTTTCTGGAATAAGTAGCAGCGTGTTGGTGCTCTTGGAGCAATCATTCGTTAATTAAATATTGATGGGTGAACGGTAGCTAGTTGGCGGGCTAAAATACATTCAATTCAAAATACCTGTACAAAGGAACTGTGCAAAATGCAATCTAGTAATACATCTGGATGTCGATCAGCGCAAGATAACAATACCAAGACCACGTGGTTTGAACTTGCAGACTTTTTTAAGGAAAATTGTACACAGAAGAAAAGGCTACACAAATCTGTTAAGCTGAATTCTTTTATGTAACATTATTTGTTTAAAACGTGACAGATTTTACATTAAAAGTCTTCGTAAATATTTATTTAAAACGTGACAGGGTTTTACATTCACCTTTTTTTATATGAGTACATTTAAAAATATTGTTTACTTTTTCTGGTTAAGCAATTGCGGATTTCGGAACATGTTGCAGGGTCTGTAGAGACCAATATGAATCCCCACTTGACGAGAAACGTAATTTTTAATTTCAGTTCTGGTGACAATGCTATACGCATAAGAGTATCTTGTTTCCTTATTGCATTACTATATTTGAAAAAACGTAAAATGCTCTAGTGACATTTTAAGATAATTAAAATAATTTGTAGGGTCTTCAACCACAATCTCTTTCAGCAAGGCCGGAGATCAACCAAACTGACGTCTTCCATTTAACAACTGAAATACGTTTCTTAGTCTTTTTATGTTTAGTCTTATGAAGTGACTTCACACAGAGCAGTAATAGCTCCGCTGCAAACCTTACAGCTGCCAAAACTTTCATTTTACGACGACTGCGGCACTCCAAAACAACCAAACTGAAGAGTATAGTTTTGGTGACGTGCCTACAGACATACACGAAACCAGTTGCGTGCAATTCATTTCACGCAACGAGTGTCGCAACCTGGTAGCGTCGTGCAGACTAGCCTTTACGTAGCTAGAGACGTCAAGGCTGTGCAATAGGCATCTGCAAGCGCAAAAATCACGCGATAATTTCCTTATTTCGAGTCTTTTTGTATACACTTGCAGGTGAGGTCAGCAGGAAAACTTTGGTGTAGGGAATTTTTCAGGAAAGACAAGCAGCGCAGGTACCTCCCAGCGGCCCTCGTGCGTGCCGTCGGCGGAGGCGGAGGCGGCTGCGGCGGCGGCGGCCGCGGCGGCGGGCCCGGGCGGCGGCGGCGGCGGCGGTCTGCGCGCGCGCGCGCCGCCCAGCTTGTACAGGCGCTGCAGCTCGTGCGTGTAGTGCGCCTCCAGCTCGCCCGCGCGCAGCGTCACGCCGCACACCGGGCAGCACGACGCTTCCGCCTGCAGCTTCTTCTTCCCTGCAACAACACACCACATTCCTTGTCCACACATTTCTTTTTCACTAATTCTCTCCTCCGCGTGTCAACATATTTTTTTGGCACCCACCTACATTGGGAGACATATGATCATCAGAACAAAATAAATCGGCCATAAAACGGAAAGATACAGGTGTTCCTTCTTCCCACGGAGTATTAGAGAACGTAGAGAAATATTCTGAAGGAGGTTCGATGAACAATCTGCCAAATAATTAAAATCAATGTACTCAGGTTTCATCTTGCTACTGAATTCGTCAATAGAACAACTTGTGAAATCTCTTTGAGTTATGAAGTAAATACGCAATTAGCAAACAACAAGGCAAATACTATAGACTACTAGCTTATACCTGCGGCTCCGCTCGCGTGTTGGTTGATGATAGATAATGCGCGAAAGATCAAATCGATTTTTTTAAAGAGATGTATTAAAAGAAATGTCTTTCTTACTGCTATATTAATTTATTCTTATATTTCCTTATTCGTATGCTTATCCTTACAGAGAAAGAGCGGAAGACATTGTAGCACGCAAAGACCAAAGATATGGTCTGTGGCATCACGTTTCGCTGTATGTAACCTCCTTGCTATAGAGTCGCAAACGTCATCGCTGGCCTTCAGTCCGAATATTTTTTATAATTTGACGATTTTCAACCAACCTCTTTTAGCTATCGGCATGGAACTGCTATGGTGTACAACGGGGGACTTCGGACAACAATTACACACAGATCATTCGTTTGCGTTCTGTAGGTTTCGCTGCAGAGCGAAATATTACCACACACACGAGCAGAAATAGCGTAGTTGGTAGCGCGTTGAGGTGGGGAGCAGAAGTTGAGATTAACTCGGGTTCGCGATCCCATATTTCTATAATATTTTTATTTTTTCCTTTTTTGTTCCCTTAATGTTTCTGGTTCTTTCTTATTAATTTAAGTGTAATAGCCAAACCATTTCGTTTAATTATAGTTAATGAACTTATTTGTTAATTTAATACAATTGTAATATGTGGTATTTGACGTTATGTATTAGAAACAAAAACGAACTTTTTCCAGGCCACAGGAACAAATAAAATTCAAGACAGTAATTACCCTACGTCATTCGGTTTTCCCCACGGTGTTTAAAGTAAGTTGCAGTTCATTACACTGTTGGAATAGTTCAGTTTCACAGTGCAAAGTGAACATGGCTAGCGCGTGGTTACAGAAGCAGATGCAGTGTAGGAGGAACAGTGTTTACGTACAATACCAACAGCAAAAATTATCACAACGAGCATTGTCGAGCTGGGGCGTTGTTCCGCGTGTATAACAAGTAAAATATATGATCATAAACTATTATCTCCGAATATACATAAATTGTTCAACGTGGAAAATGGGAATATAAGAGCAAGACAACTGTAGCTGGTGCAAATGATGTATTTCACCATTGACAGTTTTTTAAGTATTTTTGCCAAAATTGATTTTGTCGTAAATTTTGTTATTGTGTCAACCGCTTTCAGATACATGTACCGTCTTTGAGCATCTTGAAGAAAAATTTATGTAAGATTATTACATGCCACATGCGACCATATGAAAGCATTTCATTTTTTTCCGACGATCGCTGGCAGAGATACCGTGCTATTTTACTCACATCCATGTTTGTAAACACAATGATCAATGCGCCAGCCCGCAACGGGCACTGGAGAGCGCTGCGGTCGCAAAGCAAATCACGATTAGCAGCACGTTGTGTTCCGTGGGATGTAGCGGGTCGTTTCAGAGCGTGCTGTAGCTAGGTAGACAGCACGTCTGGCCTGCGTCACGTTGGGACAACAAGTCTCGTGTGAGGACGGCTTTAGGCAAAACTCCGAGCATTAGCTCCGTCTCTAATGCCCAAGCTGTAGACGGGACGTTAAACGCTAAGCTTCCCTTTTTAATTATTTATTTTATTTTGAAGCGATTCTCCATCACTTACTTCATACGCAAATACTATAACCGTTTAAAATACGTGCGAACTTAGTTTGCATATTGGTATGCGACAACATTTCGCACCGGTTAGAGTAACTCTGATACTAGGAAAGAAAAATTGTGGAACTGAAGAGGGCCAGTTGATGGAGTGAGGAAAAACGCAGTACGATGGCCATTGAAAAAGGGGACTCTTTCTTTGTGATACATGAAAATGGCTCACTTCAGTTCAGAATACTCGTATTTCAGGATAAAAGGGGAATCTACCTTGTATCTCGATCACAGCATGTACATATTTGTACGTACCTTATCGCAGCAGTTAAATACACTTCATAAAAATTCGAATTCAAATGTTTGTTAAGCTTACGGGACTTAACTGCGGGGTCAGCAGTCCCTAAACGTACAAACTGCTTATACTAAAGACAACACAAGCATCCATGCCCGAGCGAGGATTCGAACCCCCGACGGGGAACGGCCTCGCGCATTGAAGCATAGCGCCACAATGCGCTCGGCCACTCCGCCGCGTTATTCATTTCATAAAGGAGCGAGTAGGTGGCTATGTCGTTAATGCTTCAACTTTCCTATTTGCGGAGCTGCTGAAGTAAATACAGTATTCAACAGAAACATTTTACAACTTCTCACATCAGAATCAATTCCGCAGACCCTAAAAACATTTTTAAAATGTTCAAATGTTTGTGAGCTTATGGGACTTATCTACGGGGTCATCAGTCCCTAAACTTACAAACTACTTATGAACTAGCTTATACTAAATACGGCACAAACATCCGTGCCTCAGGGGGGATTCGAACCCCCGACCACAGCGGCTGTGCAGAGCGTGACTGGCGCGCCGCAGACCTCTCGGCCACTGCAGCCGGCAAAAATATTTTGAGAAAGAGACAACATTAGATAATGTTTGCACACACGTCACAGGAAGTAATGTCAACCACTTCAGCGCTTTTATTCTAGATTTTTGCACCAATGAACAGAAAACTGCGCAGGGGTATTATTCACTTCCCAAATAATCGATTTCAATCTGAATGTTGGTAAATGTGTTGTGTGACTTGCCATTAATGGAAATACATATCGTACTGCAACGGTGATACTGCCCACTATACTATTTCTTAGATGCAATTCAACCACAGTCACTCGAGTAATTTTTTTTATCATTATTCACGTATTTCCATAATCTAACTACACTTCTTTACTACATTTGCTCCGTTAGTGTTAGATAACATTTTATATTAGACAGGCAGGCATTATGGACGACAAAGACTGCACACTGTGTACTAGAAACATATGCCATCGTATTCCGAAGATTTCACATCTGTAGATGAGTCACTGTCGTTCGAAATGGAAATCAGAATATTAAAAATAAATATGGAGACCAGTCTGTACTCTCGTCAGTCCACGCGTTTTACACTCTAGTCACTGCAAATGTTTTTAGACTTTTTGAAACAAATTAAGAAAGAAAACTATGCCTATACACCATTCAGTTAGAGCACTCGTCGCTGCCTATTTTAAATTAAAAAAGTATCAAGTCAGGAGAAAAACAGCGACGAATGAGTGGAACAACCTTAACACCGGAGCTAAATATTTTTGGTCACTTTCGTAGTGGCGGTGAGTTTGACAACGAGAGTGAGTTGTAGTACTGACTACGAACCCAGTTATGGTTAGTACATCATCAGTGTTAATATTTCAAATTATTCGGTTCGCCTTGGATGATTTTGCAGAGCCTACCAGTCATTGTAACCGTGTGATCTTGAGTATGGCAAAATTTCAAATAATGTTTAAATTTTTGGAAATGGGAAGAATATACGGCATGGAAATCAATATCGAAAAATCAGAAGTGATGCTAATATCAAAACGTGTGAAACACTTGAAGATAATTGTTGACAACCGGGAACTGGAAAATGTGAATCAGTTCCAGTACCTGGGATGTTTTATCACAAAGGATGCCCACTGCACCAACGAAATCCGAGCAAGAATCGCCATGGCCAAAGCTGCTTTCAACAAGAAGAGGACTCTGCTGACCAGCAAGTTGAGCTTGGCATTAAGGAAGAAACTGGTAAGGTGCTACATTTGGAGAATTGCACTGTATGGAGCAGAGACGTGGACCACGAGAAAGAAGGAGTAAAAATACTTAGAGAGCTTTGAAATGCGGTGCTGGAGGAGAATGGAAAAGATCAAATGGACAGATCGCATGAAAAATTATGATGTACTGAGAAGGGTAGGAGAGAAGTATTCTGCATACAATTCTAAAACTGTTCAAATGTTTGTTAAGCTTAAGGGACTTAACTGCGAAGTCATCAGTCCCTAAACATACAAACTACTTATGAACTACCTTATATTAAAGACGACACAAACATCCATGCCCGAGGGGGATTCGAATCTCCGAACGTAGCGGCCGTACAGACTGTGACTGGCGCGTCGCAAACCGCTCAGCCACTGCGGCCGGCCATACAATTCTACAGAGAAAGGCCAAGTGGATTGGACACTTACTTAGACACGAGTGACTTCTACACGATGTCATCTAAGGGAAAGTCAGAAGAAAGACAGGACGAGGAAGAAGAAGAAGAAGAAGAAGAAGAATTCAACATCTGGACGACATGAAAGATTGCAGGAGATACAACAGACTGAAGGAAGAAGCTGAAGACAGGGAACAATGGAATCAGAAATTCTCCGTACGAAGACATGGAGCTGCCACTAAGCAGAATACCACATAAATGTATAACTGTTTGTAAATCTATGGGACTTAACTGCTGCGGTTTTCAGTTGCTAGGCTTACAAACTAACTTATGCTAGGGACAACACACACACACACACACACACACACACACACACACACACACACACACACAGACCCGAGGGAGGACTAGAACCTCCAACGGCGGGCAGCAAAATTTCTGCTGTTCGATAAAATTGTTGTATGAACATCCAAACGAATCCAACCCGCAGAACAAACTTTCGGGAGAGAAACTTGACTTAATGGACGAAAACAAGTATTTACTCACTATTTCTGTGGATTATACTGAACACGATTTACAGCTCGGTATCTCTTCTTCATCATGAAATACCAAAGAAGAATTATTTTTGGAGGATTTTTGGCCTCTTGTGCTTTCGAAGTAGTTCCCTTCTACTATTCCCGCGCGTATCATCCTTTCGCAAGATGTGATTGAAAGGCGTAAACTGGAATCTACTTTAACTTATTATAAGGACGACACACGCGTGCAGAATATATGACATTTTTGCTAGCTTCCGATTCTGCTGAACCACAAAAGCACTGAGAATGACACGGGTATACAAATCCTTGGTAGGATGCAGGTTGTTACAAAGTGTTGTAACGTTGTGCAGGAGCGCCGGGGAAATGTAGAAAGCCGAGAAAGCGCTTCAAATAAGCTAACAAGTGTCGGGCGCCGGCTGCGCGCGGCGTGCGGCCGCTCGGTTTATTTAATCGCTATGCTATTCGTGTAAGTAAACAAGCAAAATGTTGACAGTCGATCAGCGAGGCGGCGCGCTGCTCTGTTTGTGTCTCCGGCGGCGCCATGCGGGACACTTCAGGCGGCGCGCCGCGGGTAAACAAACGCTCTTCTCCGCTACTTAAGTCCTCCGCCCTCGCCCGCCGAGGAATCCGGCCGCCTCCCCTGCCAAGTCTCGTCTGTCAGGGAACAGCGCAATCATTCGCCGGAAGCGATTAGGGGAAGCAACAGGGAAGTGCACCGTGGCGGGGATGTGCAGCTCCCAACAAACGCGCTACGGCCCTGCACAACGTGTTGTGACACAACTGAGTATTGTACACTGCAGGCTCAACATCGTTTAGTATATAAACATTCGTGTAAAATCAAATGTTCAAATGTTTGTAGAGTCTATGGGACTTAACTACGGGGTCATCAGTCCCTAAACTTACAAACTACTTATGAACTAGCTAATACTAAGGACGGCACAAATATCCATGGCCGAGGGGGGATTCGAACCCCCGACCGTATAAACATTCGTGTAAATTTCTAATAAAACCAATGTAATTCATTAAACAGAAGGCCTTCCTGAAAAATACGTAGACCTATTGCGATTTATTATAATAATACATACATGCACCTTAATCAGAATTTGAATCGTGAAGTGGTATTATCTAGTTTTGTCAGCAGTATTAAGTCTAGAACCATAACTTACATCAGAAGTAGATTTGAAACGTGTAAAAAAAGTTGCAACTTGAATTTAGATGTAATTTCCGATGTAATAGAACGCATTGGTTGACCACATGGCGAAATCTACGTTATATCAGTTAGATCTGTTTGTGCTAGTCGTCCGCGGTGGCCGAGGGGACTAAGGCGCCTCAGTCACGGTCTGCACGGCCACTACGGTCGGGGGTTCGAATCCCCCCTCGGACATGGATATTTGTGCCGTCCTTAGTATAAGGTAGTTGATAAGTAGTTTGTAAGTTTAGGGGCTGACGACCCCGTAGTTAAGTCCCATAAGCTTAACAAACATTTGAACTTTTTTTCTATGCTTATAAAATCGAATATAGAAGTAAAAAATTACATAATATCAATTCACAAAATAATTAAAGGTGAAATACAAAACAAAGGAAATGAGTGGCTATAACAGTTGTAGAGTTCGAAGTTAAGTAGCTAAAAACATAACTAATGAACAGATGAGAATATTACGTGAAGTGAGTATCGGTGAAGACTGCAAACGAGTCTTTAGTAAAGCTATGCAAAAATTTGCAAGTTTTCACATCTTTTCTAATTTTTAGTCCTTAGATGAAACGTACATATCATGCTTTATGATACATTTTTCTTTTCTGATTGGGCGTTATCAAATTCTGACTGCACCTTGTAGAGCGCATGACAGCTTTCGCTTAGGAACAGACATATGAACCATGTCTTCCAATTACGGTTCAGCCCCTAGCCATTGGTTACATGATAAATGAGATGCTAAAGCACAAAACTGAAGATTAGAAGAATATATCATGTAACCGAAGATAGTGGGTGCTTAAAATGCTTTTAACCTTTACTGATCACACTGAAAGAGAATAATTGGCTAGTAGTCTTGTATAGTTCGCGAACGAACTAGTTCGGAAGAGCGCACCCACAGGCGAACTACGCGAACTAATTCGCAGATCCCTCGCCTCTTAGTTCGTTCGCTCCTTTTCCGAAGACTGACGGGGAACAGCGAGAGGACGCGAGAGCGCACAGAATCGCGTGATTCCCTTCTGCCGGTTACCGTCATTTCGAGCTGAGATGCAGCTCAGCTGTAGTTTCATAGTTCACTGCCACAATTTTTTTTCTAAGGTATTCAGCAGTGTCTAAATAATATTTACTACGAGTACTCTGTATGTAATGTAGTTGAATACCATTGTATCGCCCATTCGTGTAATTAACTGGTTTATTTGCTTAAGTATTTGATGTCTAATTGCCCAAAATTGCGGGTAATAGCACACGCTTAGGCAACACTGATCATTATATAAAAAAGCTATCATAACAAAAGAAAGAGCTCTTTTAGTAGCGGTAGCAAAAGCCAAAAATAGCGGACGAACTAAAAAGAGCGACCTATTTCGCGGCCGGTCGCGAACTAAAATACAAGCGATCGGTCGGAAACTAAAATATTCGCGATCGGTCGCGAACTAAAAAAATGTTCAAATGTCTGTAAATCTATCGGACCAAACAGCGTGGTCATCAGTCCGTAGCTTACAAACTACTTAAACCTAGGTAAACTAACCTACGGACAAACACACACACCCATGCCCCAGGGAGGACTCGAACCTCCACGGCGAGCAACCGCGCGTTCCGCAGCGAGGTGCTTTAGACCGCTCGGCTACTCCACCGCGGCGCGAACTAAAATATGTGGAATCGGTCGCGAACTATTGAGCCAATCGTTTCTCGCTTCTCAGTTCGTTGGATTCTTTTCCGAAGACCGACGGGCTATAGCGAGAGGGCGCGAAGCAGTATTTAAAATTACGTGTTTTCCTTCTGCTGATGAGAGCCATTTCGAGGTGAGCGTCTGCCTGCTACATTACATAGTACAGTGCTACAAAATTTGTGTTTTCAAGTATTCTGTACTCTGCAATATCTGACTAATATAGAGAGATAATCCTAAACTTAAACGCGAGAAATTATCCACAAACTGTTTTGGTTTGCGTGATAACAACCCCCCCACACACACATATATCAAGTTATTGATGACTTCATAATTGTAAATGGTGCAATAACAGCTTCGGTCGCGCGGTTGCTCCTCCTTGGATGTTCCAGTTCTCCCTTGGGTAAGTGTGTGTGTGTGTGTGTGTGTGGTTGTAGTAATAGTAGTAGTAGTAGTAGTAGTAAAGTCTCATAGATTTACAAACTTTTAACCAGTTCCAGTAGTCTCGGAATAACAGCTTGTCACACAGACTGCTTTAGTTGAAAGTAATTTGACATAGAACAGTGCACTATGTTACACAATGTGACTTAGACCACTTAAGAATTTAGTAACATTAAAAACACCCGCCAATACTAAAGTGGCATTTCTATTATGACGCACCTTTAGTGCCATGCCAGCTAATTAAGACAACATCACGCAGTTCGTGTGGGAAATATAGAGCATTTTCAAGCAATCGTCTTTCATTGATATGCGAAATCTATGTGAACACCTATGAAATCTATTGCTACGGCAAAATACTTTACCTTATAAGAACTTTTGGGTCAGATTATTGTGACGAAAGAAAAAGAAAACAGTTTCAGATACCGTACAGATAATATTAAGAGAGGGTTATAGGTTTCCTGCGAGCGAGTTGCTGTTTAAATAAAAATGTGTAAGATTTATTTGTCTGAAAACATGAGAATTGTCCTATTTTCACAACGTAACTACACTCAGTATCAATATCCTATTTGGACTGAATTTCAAACTCCCGGAACGAAAAGACATTGGCGAAGCGTGAGAAATGGCAACAGCGAAATTTTTCTGACCTGACATAGATACTAATGCTAGATTTGTTTTACACTGTTAGCCACTATATACATTTTTTGTTCCGCATGGCCAAAACCCACCCACGAAAGTGAGCACTAGGACCTCAAATGTTGATAGTGCACCTACGTAGATAGCCGAATCTTTTTAGTATTGTAGCAAATTAATTAACTTTGAAACTGTAGTCTATAAAGTTTACTTTTCCACGAGAATCAGTTTTCTTTTCTCATTCCTGCTGAACGATTAATAAGAATGAATGCGTATAAAATCTTATTCCTGAGCAGAGAGATAACTTAAATATAGAGAGAAAGATGGAGAAACAAATAGTATTTTCCTTGGAATATTCATAGAGTCAGCTTCATTGCACAAGCAAAGCATCCCACCCACCTACACACAGCATCATCAAGAAATGTTCAAATGTTTGTAAACCTATCCTGCGTGGTCATCAGTCCGTAGCTTACAAACTACTGAAACTAAGGTAAACTAACCTAAGGACAACACACCCATACCCTAGGGAGGAGTCGAACCTCCGACGGCGAGCAATCGCGCGCTCCGCAGCGAGGCGCCTTAGACCGCTCGGCTACTCCACCGCGGCACAACATCGTCCACCTACAGTTTTAGCAGTAATATAAATTCAAGAATCGTATTTATTAATTTTACAGGACTGCTAACCATATTTCAAAAAACAGGGAAAGAACTATCGACACCCTTCTGCTCCTACTGATGACGGTGTCCTCGGAGAGTTAAACACTTTAATGAGAAATGATATTTGAAGAGTACAGAAATGTCGGCATGTATGCCAGTATCAATGACAGGCGGCTGCGCTGCTGCGAGCTGCGCACTTGTGCCCGAGATTTCCAGCAGAAAGGGTCAGCGGCAGAAGAATGCAAAAGGAAATGTTTATAGCCGCCTGAGGAGGGGACAGGCTTCACTGCGTAGAAAAACAATTTCCCTCGAGCAGAAGCATCTGGAGAGGGATTTACGACTGATCAAGCACGATTCATTCGCATTCCTTAGAAGCACAGGTCCAGCATTTTCTCTCCGAGGAGCAGCTTCTTTCCCTTCGCTGCGCACATACATTGAAACAATTAATCTGACTCGGTCGGTAGTATTCAACAGGCCGGTGAATCAGTGCGGACGTGTTAAGAATAGCAGCGCCCAAGTAACAGCTTGGCCGGCCATTACGAGTCCCCCGCTGACGCTTCTAATTAAAACCGCCAGCACGCCACGAAAACACACCACTGCTTACCATTCAGTGGTTCACTAAACTAATACCGTTACAACGCAGCCAGCTAGTTCCTCTCGGTGTAACGTTCAGTCATTAGAGGTGTTGCATTCTGATCAGCGAGTAAACGAGCAATTGACTATGGTCACGTCGAAAATCCTCATTACTTATTTGACTATAGTAATTTAGGAAAATTAAGCGTGAACAAATTCGGTATGTGCCGAAACCAAACAGATATTAGTGAATCTGCATGACTACACCAGAATTTCAACTTATCTGTACAAGGTGTAAGTTTGAAATGTTCGATTTACTCTCATAGCAGTACATGTTGTTCAGATTAACTCCGTGGATATACGCCTAGCTGAATTACATATAAGCAAATTTCAGTGGCACACACCTTATCAAGTGAAAAACTTCTGGTAAGTTACAGTGCAAACACTGTAGCTACCTCACACTTACCGACTCGAGGACTTTCCTTTTAAAAGGACCGCGGGAGTGAATTTTAAGAAATGCAGTTTTCCACCAACTTTATATCTAATAAAAATGAATGTTTGTTTATTCGTATTTTATGCACTACGGTGAAACTGCACGCTTGAACTTCGGTCGGCCGCAGTGGCCGAGCGGTCTGCGGCGTGCCAGTCACGGTCTGCACGGCCGCTGCGGTCGGGGGTTCGAATCCCCCCTCGGGCATGGATGTTTGTGCCGTCTTTAGTGTAAGCTAGTAATAAGTAGTTTGTAAGTTTAGGGACTGATGACCCCGTAGTTAAGTCTCATAAGCTCTACAAACTGTTGAACACACTTGAACTTCAAAACAAGAGGAAAGCCTCTAAGTACTCATCAAACACTGTATAACGCATGGCGAAGCGTACTTTACCCACGAAAATCGACAAAATCTATGGTTTTATTCCGAACTTGATAAAATTTTGCACACTTATCTTTCAAAAAGTGGGGGGGGGGGGGATGGGTAGAGAGAGAAGGTGGACATAGAGAGGAAAGGGAGGGAGAAATGGCTAAATTGAGACTAGAATAAGTGAGTACCCGGGCGACACCGGGTTTTCAGCTAGTATTCCTATGTACTCGGTAGGTTTCGGTCACTCATACCTCCATCAACGGACAAAATGTGATAAATTAATGTGAAGTGCAAATTCTCCCGATGATCAATTTACTAAACGTCTTGATTTTGCGAGAGTACAAATCGAAATATACTGAACAGCAGAAGAATTATTCCGGTAAGAAAAATATCTATAGGGAAAGTAATAGTTATCACGCAGACATTTTTATATGTGAGGTGCGACTTAACGCCAGAATCTATTCAACAGCACACACCAAAGGGACTACAGAAATACCAAACAGATTGCGGGTGTTAGGAAGGGTCCAACTGGGAGTGGGGTCCGAATAGGTGGCAAGTGAGATCGATTAGCTTTTTCCGCTCTCACTGGGGGAACTTTGCGGTGAGTGGGGAGGCGAGGTGAGTTGTCCCACGGAAACAGGAGGCCTAGAGGCGCGCACGCAACGACAATTTGATAGTTTGCCAATTTTCAGCGGGAGATGGTGTCGCGCCTCGAGGAAGAATTATGAAAATCGCTTGTCGTGTATTTGCATGAGGTCGTTCCGCGTAATAGAATGGCTGGCACGGGGGGGCCACAGCCATCTTGTCTGGATTACAGTGAAGCACCGCTCTAAATTGAAATATTAAGCAACAGATGAGACCCCATTTACTTTCATCAACGTTACCTCTTGAAGCGGACAACTACAAGTACACGACGGCTTACATGAGAATGCATACGATAATTATACTGCAAAGCAGATTTCGCTCTAGGAAAAATTATGTTTCAGAATACTTCTTCAGTGCTAACAGTTGGCCACAATATGGTGCAAAATTATCAATTAGTATTTTTCCAGCATATACGATTTTTTTACTATCATATGAGAGTTATCAGTTACCACTGGAGTATAGCGCACTGGCCGTGTGAGACTGTAGCACTAAAACTTCTCCATTATGCCCAGTCACGCTTAACTGCTTAGTTCTGCCCATCATGGACTTCCTCTGCATACCCGGCTAAGACCGAGCTGTATTTCCGTATTTCATAAGCGATCTGTGCAAGGCAAGAACTGTTCACAACTCTTGAATAATTGTTCCTACCGCGGTACTATTACATTCGTTCCTCGGCAATCACGGCTAACTACGCTAGCTAAAGTTTCGTGTGAAATCTTGGACGTATTACCACTGGGCACCATGTAGAGGCGAACGAATGAAACTAAGTGTACTTTATTGTGATTATCAGTTCCGCTAGAATATTGTGGATGATTACTCGTCTGAATTCTTATGTAATGACGTATAACACTGCCACGATGTTTCTTCATTTGTTAAGGAAACAAAAGTCATACTTCGACACTGTTTTATTACCGTTCTCTAGGTTGCATTCAGTAAAAATCTGTGCGTGTCAAAATAATCGCTACGAATTAAATGTTTGTATAGCTTATGGGACTTAACTACGGGGTCATCAGTCCCTAAACTTACAAACTACTTATTAACTAGCTAACACTAAGGACGGCACAAATATCCATGCGCGAGGGGGGATTCGAACCCCCGACGCTACGAATTGCTCGTATGCTTCAGTACTAATGATTATACAATAAAAGTATGACTTTCTTGACATTTATGAAGAATTGGAAACGAGTTACATGATCAAAACATTGGATTAGTTTTCGTGAAGCAGTCCATTAGCAAGTACAGCTAAATGGCAAATGTAAGTAAATCCTATTTAACACTGTGGCCTCTTATGTGGCTGACCTGGTTGTTCTGTAGCCACGTGATAAAGCTGTAAGCTGATAGCTTACCAATTTTCGAATCAAGTGTTCACTATCCGTATGATTTACTGACTCAACATATGCCCATGGTTGGGAGTTAAACGTTGCTCATTGGTTGCTGGTCAAGTCGTAACGTCAGATTTCTCCTGCCCCATTTGCCAATCATTTCACTACTTTTCTTTATATTTTTCTCGGCTTAATATGAGTGAATCTTAAGTACTAGACAACAACAATTACCGCTGTGTCATATGTTGAGAAAACATTTCGAAGGAGAAAAATTACAGACTGAAATTACAGGTTACATTAACTGATTGGTGCTGAGCGCTGTATAGCGCCTCTGCACTCACATCAATACTAGAGTAACATAAATACGCTGAAACATATATGACGATAAAACCATAATCCTGCCAGACTCGCGTTTTCCATTAATGCTCTTAAAAAGTCATTCGCCGACACTTTGTATTACTTAGAGTACCTAATAACAGAAAATGTGGCAGAATTATTTATTTGTACTAAAAAGATCATTATGGTACGGTTGAAGATCCACTCCGACTAAAAGAAAGTTGAAGGAGGAAATGAACAGCGGAACATAGAAATGTAAGACAAGGTTTTGGGTGCAAATTAGTTTATTAATGCTTTTGGACAGCTCATCATCAGACAGAGAAAGGAGTACAAAAACGAACCGAACAAAAGTGGGTAAATAAAGTTTAGTGCAGCTGCACTATGCGCCACGCTCCACGCTACACTGATTGTATTACGAATAGATTACAGTACACAAGCTGTCAGTTCAGTGATTAATACAACGTCTGACAATAAATTCGACGAACAGACGTGTAACATTAATGTAGATGTACTATAACTACAGTTACCTTACTGTCCTTCGAAATAGTTACCTTCCATAACTATACACCCCTGAGCTCTGCGATACATGTTCAGGAAACTTCGCACGAAGTATTCCTTTGGGATGGTGTTCAAAAACCTTGTCACGTTTCGATGGATGTCATCAACATTGTCAAATCTCTTTCCTTTCAAATCGAGTATGAGTCGAGGTAATAGGAAGAAGTTTGGAGGATTGAGATCCGTCTAGTATGGTGGATGTTTAAGTTGCAGGACCCCTTTTTTGCCAAGAATGCTTGACGATATTGGCTGTGTGTGGGCGAGCGTCGTCGTACAACTTAAACATCCACCATACTCGCCAGATCTCAATCCTCCAGACATCTTCCTATTCCCCCAACTCAAACTCGCTTTGAAAGGAAAGAGATTTGATGATATTCCTGACATCCAACGAAACGTGACGAGCCTTTTGAACGCCATCACCGAGGAAGACTTGGTACAAAGTTTCCAGGAGATGTATCGCAGAGCTCAGCGGTGCATTTGTCTACGTCTGTCCACTACGTAACCATGTAATATGTCGTGCCCTGTAAATGGCTGTGACAAAGAGCGAAATTAATGCTTAAAACTAGGTAACAGTACAGTAAATACTGTTTTGAAGGCCGAACTGACATAGTATGCAGTCTACTCTATTCGTAATACAAGCTTGTCAGCAGTGTGAGCCTGCATATGCAGCTACCTTATCCAATTCTGTGTGATTTGTTTTTGTTCTTAATTCTATTCCGGTTGATAAATCTAATAGCTCCGATAAATTAACTTGCAATCAAGATCTTCCATAGTTCATTTTGCGCGTGTATGGACATTTTATAAGATATGAGAGTCTTCTGTGACGTATGTGTTCCGTCTCAACAGGAGGTCTACACAACGCTGAATCATCCTTCTCCGATTGGAGCGCAGAGGAAGTCTCTAACTGTATCATCAAATGTTCAAATGTTTGTAAATCTATCGGACAAAACTGCGTGGTCATCAGTCCGTAGCTTACAAACTACTTGAGTTAAACTAACCTAAGGACAACACACACACACACACACACACACACACACACACACACACACACAGCCATGCCCCAGGGAGGACTCGAACCTCCGACGACGAGCAACCGTGCGCTCGGCAGTGAGGCGCCTTAGACCGCTCGGAACTGTATCATCATCGGATATATACCCTCAACACGGGAAACAACACTTTCTACACAGTGTCCAGTGAAAAAAGGAGTACAATTAGCCACAAATGTGGCTAGGAGTAAATGAAGTGGTCCCATGTACGAACACATATTGAATTTTAACTATTTGACAAATACTTTTTACCTTATATTTATCTGTTTTCTTTTTTCAAGCTCTTGACTTTTAATCCGAATGATTTTCAAAAAACCAAATTACAATGAGAAGTTCAGGCATAAAACCACTGCAATGTAACAAAATTCGGCAATGCTGAATGACACGATACGACCTGTTTGCTTTGACCACTGACGTCACTGGCGAGGACATACTAAATAATAATAATAATAACATACACATAAACAAAAAGTGGCAACAAGTGGAATTAGAGACCCCAAAATGTTTTATATAACTGAATGGGAAAACGAATATATATCCTAGTGGGATTCGAACCTCCTACTCTATGGTTATGAAGCCAGTACGCTACCACCTGAGCTAAACCGACAGATGCTGCAACCATTTTAATTACTGGTACTTGCGTGCACTTTGCAAAATTTCAAAGTCGATTTTCTCAAAATTTTTGCGTCGAATGGCTTTGGCTGATTGTTATTGAAGTTCTGAACTTCACGTACCATAAATATAGAGAAATTCTAAAATCCGATACCCATGTGGTCTCCTTGTAATTCTAAGAAACGATGACCTCAGCTGTTTGGTTCCTTAGCTTTAGAAACATTTGAACATTTTGAACACACTAGAAAATAAGGAGATATTATTTATACATTCCAGGGCCCCAATCGAATAGTTTCCGAGTAATCTTATACACAGTGGTTCAGGTCCACTCAAGATATTGCCGAGGAGGAGAAACCTTTATAGCTGTGATGGTGGCCATGTGTTATAGCGCCTGCTTTCTCGCTCGTGGGTTGAAATCACATTTAATGTATTTTTTTTTTTTTTTTTTAAGTTTTGTCAAGAAAATAAAAGCCGTCGTGAAATTTATACATTTTTATTTTCACAAAAATAATTCTTTTATTAACAGGCGATTAATGTAAATGCCTACACACTTTAAAGACCCTCACAGCAGAATACACGGTTTCCTTGCATTTTTCCGTCTGTAGTTCACAAAATATACTACCCTTTTTAAGTAAACGCGAACGTGGAAAAATTATGAAAATCTATTCAAATATCTCTTGAACATTTTTTATTTAATCAGTATGATCTGATCAGAATAGAGAAGATGAATATAGGACATACATCGGAGTTCAAATACCGACTATGCGAAAACAGAAAGATAGCGTGCTCAACTTTATTACTGCAGTTAGTATTGTAATGTGTTCGCTAGGTACGGCCAGCTTTTCGCTGCAGGTTTCCACTTGAAACGCACTTAGGTCAGGCTGGACTGGGGCACCTTCAAGCACACAACAGCGCGCTGGTGGAGCGCTCTAATGTATGGACACATGGTATCAAGCCCATTGCGAATTCACAGGCACCACGCCTCGCTCTGATTTATTACGGCGGGAACCACCAGAATGATGTTCAGCCCACGTCACACTGTGTGTAATTGCACTTGCAGCACACTCCGCGTTTGATGATGTTGCCTTCATAACGTACTGCATTAAGAAGGCTAGTCATATACGATACATAAAACACTATGGATATTCGGCCTTACAAAATTCGTCACCCACAACATGCCTCGCGAATACGTAGGCTTTTACAAACCTATGGTGACCAACGTCAGATGTTATTTTAATGTTAGTTTATATTATTTGCTGCTTTCAGGTTCAAACAATTTTATGCAGCCAAAATAATCATGATAGTCTCGTACGCTCTTATATAATCACTTTTGAACACATGATAATAATAATAATAATAATAATAATAATAATAATAATAATAATAATTTTATTGTCATTGGGCCTTTACAGCAATAGACAAAGTCACACAGATAACATAAATTGTTAATTAAAAGTGATAAGACGCTTGTCAATAATATTACAATATTATACTACAGTTGAGAAATTCTAAATTGTAGAATGGGTGGGCAACTAACCAGTCATGCAGCGTTGGTTTAAATGCTTGTTCAGGTAAATCTTGTACATTTTGTGGCAGCTTATTAAATAGTTTATGCCCTACAAGTTCGTAGCTGTTGAGTGATTTTGACAATCTGTGGTATGAAGTAAATATGCATTTATTCCTTCTAGTGTTGTAATAATGTACGTTTTCCCGGAGTTTTGTTTCTGGTAGTTTCCTCTTTGCATAAATTAAAACATAGTATATGTATAAGTTTATGACTGTCATGACCTTTAGTTTACAGAACAGGGGTTTACAGTGTTCCTGATGTGGAGATCCAGTGATTACCCTAATGGCTTTCTTCTGTAGTATTAAGATGACCTGGATACAGCTAGAATTACCCCGTAAAATTATACCATATGTTATAATACTTTGGAAGAATGAGAAGTATGTTATTCTGACATATTTTTCAGGTACATAATCCATAAGTCGCCTTTACAAATAAATCACTCTTGACAACTTAACACTATATATGTTCGCGAGCAGATAATAATATAGTGCAGGTACAGGCTCTGAAAGAAATGTTCCGGAGATCTGGTTTCTGTACATTCTGGACTTTAACTGAAAGCTTGGCCTGCCGCGTGGCAGTAGCCGAGCGGTCTGGAGCGCCACGTTATAGATCGCGCGGCCTGCCGCGTCGGAGGTTCGTATCCTCCCTCGGGTATGGCTGTGTGTGTTCCTTAGGTTAGTTTAAGTAGTTTGTAAGTATAGGTACTTGGCCACATAGAATTATAAACATTTGAACATTTTTTCCCCATATTTCCTTGTTAACATGAAGTATACTTCCCAGAAACGAACAAATTATACACCGGTAATATTTACTGTATTTCACGGCCCGTTAACATCAATCAGACGTGAGGAAGAAAAGGATTTAGCTTTTTCTCGTTGCAGAATTCTGGTCCATTACAGAAAATTACGCAAAATGATAAAAAATATATAGAATAGGGCGACTGAAAAACACAACAAATTCGTTAGCGGAAGTGACTTCTCATATTTCCAGTACCAAATATAATAATTAACCTTTCAGCAGCAACACTGGTTGAAGCGCATGCAGAGCATAATAATCACAGTGTGATCAACTGCATTATAACAGCGATATATTACTGAAAATTACAATAATGTTACGCTAGCAAAATAAACAGTACAACACACGTTGTATCACAGTTTTAAGGTTTTTATTATGGAAACGGAAACAGTGTAAAATTATAAACGACGTGCTTAATCCTCGCGCAAGTAAACTTTTACATAAAAAATGTACAGAATTTTCCCTATGGATCGAAATTCTTTTGCTGTTCATTTTTACAAACATATTTTTGAAGTTATATTTAAATATAGCGTTTTTATTTCATACCTGTCGAATATTAAAAACTGAAGAAGCTGTCAATATTTCTAGAAACAAGGACAAAAGGACGTTTCAATCACGTAAACGATTTCTATTAAACGTTCAGTAATAAAAATCTCCTAGTCTCACAGGGAAAAATTCACCTTTTTACTGAAACAAGTTTCTAACTTAACATATTAAGTTGGTGATTTGCGTAAAAAAGAAAAGCGGAACATGTGCTTCCTTATTATACGGAGGACTAAATGGAATAACGAGTCACTGTACATTATATTTACCGTTCTAACGACTAAAAGTCAATCGAGTAATTAATTACGATGGTGCTATTTTTGTTCAAAATAAAATTGAAGAAATAATATCTTAAATATGAGATACACTGGGATGCCTGAACTGGCCAATCGCAAAGTGGGCCCTGTTAAACAATGCGGAGTAAGTGACCGTTGTAATTCTAAACGATAGACATTTATTCAGTTTTTGCATGATAACAGTGCGTTTACTCTGAAGATCTAAAAATATTATAGTCTCGCAATGAAATTAGCCAGTAAATTTTTAAAAAAAGGCCGTGGTTTTTTAATTAATACCTGGGCATTTATGAAGGCTATTAGATATCCGCTTAGAACAGATGACTGACAACTGATCACCGATAGATGAAGACATGGTTCGAATTATACGGTTCTATTCAATGACAGTTTTTCTACCGGCACTTGCAATGCATCTCGCAGAAATGAACAAAAAGAGAAATAATAATTTGCTATCTGAAAAGAAAATCAGTAATGTAAATTACATTTGAAGACCATTATTTATTTAATACCTTACAGCTTAAAGTCACTGTCAGTTGTATTTTTTCCTTGTGTGAATTGTGCAAGAGGGTGGGGAAATTCGGCTACGTCTGAAAATAACAGAATAAAGTGAAAGTTTTTATTTCTGTTTTGAAAAGTATATTTATCTCTATCCACCTGTACTATTGCATGGGTGTCAGCAAATATGTTAGACCAAAAATGTTCATGTACCGTTGTTACATAAATACAGTAAAAATTGGTTACTGAATGTTGAAAAGTTTCCAGTTACAGCCAGAAACAGCAACTTTAATTACTTAATTTAGTTAAATGCCACTATAATTGTGCATAAAAAGTTGAAAAACACAAAAATATTGTTTTGTGTCATAGCCATCTAAAGTGGAAAATTAAAAAAAACAGTGTGTGTTACATGATAACGCATCATATCTTAAACTAATGAAAAAAGAAGGTAAGAATCGGTTCTGCACAGTTTGCCTCATCTATTTACATTTTTCATCATTAAAAAAATTAAAATTCCATGTAAAATGTTTCAAAAACTTTCTAATTTTTAGGTTATTTCACAATAAAAAATTTGACAATATAATTGTTGTGGATTGTTCAGTTTGCCGTTTGTTTCTGTCATATTTACCACACTGCACACAACGCGTTTCTTGTCAAGTATCGGGGAAAAATGGGAGTGCGACAGAATATTACTTTACAGCAATTCTAAACAGAACAACAGACATATCTAAAGTTATCCAACTACATAAATATGAAGCTGAGACTTTATTTAATTTACATAATGTTAAGCATCTTAGCGATGTTCAGGACAGTCACAATCATTGACAGATCGTAAATATTATGAAAACAAATCACACCATGTTCAACTACTAAGGATATTGTGTGATTTATGCGACAGTACAGATCATATGCAAAATTGTAGTCATAGTACGCTTTAAAAATCTCGGTAATAGAATTACGAGTTATTTTACAGTCATTTAAGCATAATCAGATATCTGCTTCTTTTATGCTGATATTATATCTATGCTGATATATATGTATTTGCCTTTCATATAAATTTTAACAGTCCGTTTTATGTTTATACTATAAGGATAAATTAGTGCTCGAAAATTTTTGCAGGTTTGCCTAGTACGTGATGAGTAACAAAGTTCCAATTTATTTTATACATGCCTGCATTTAATAATGGACCATGTTTGCTAGTAGTTCGCGATATAAACATTTTTTACGACACCACGTAGAAATTTCCAATCCAGATACAGCGTAAGTTCTTTTACTGTTTCGCATTTATGCATTAGATAAATCGGAACTCTTCAGTGAATCTAAAAATTGTATGATTTGTATCGGTTTTCAAAAAATTTGTAGAACATGCTACGTACTGAAATTCGAAGAAATCTAATAATAACGTTTAAAGGTTGTGAATGGTCCTTTTTTATTTAGATCAAATACCGATAAAGAGTCGTGCGCTGACGTGTTATTCTGGTCAACAGATTTCCTCTCGTCGTTAAAAATAAAGGGGATTTCTGAAAAGTCTACGGGAAAGCGATGTCCGCATATGCACCAGTGGGGGGTGACACTGGAATGCCAGGGGAATGGTGGGGAAAGGCCGATGGCACGTAAGTGATAAGACCGCGTGTGTCAGGAATGTGGCGTCACACTTGTCGCAAAAACTGTAATTCCTCGCCCCAAAAGATTTCCGGCGCAGGCGTCACAAAGAGGATTACGCGTGAGTGATGCGATACGAGGGGAGCCCGACATCAAACACGGACACATCAAAGTGCGCTCGCCTAATTACAGTTAAGACGGGGCCGCCCCCGGATGCAACTCAATTTGCCGCCCTGCAAAACTGTGCAACCACGCACGCCGAGTCCAGGCCTTCGCTGAGCATCTGCAACCGATTATTAATATATCCTATTGGCTCAACGTTCCAGCTCAAAATGAAAACGTTTTCACACGCACCCTAGATGATAACGGCGCGACCCGAATACCACGTGAGTGGTACTCAAACGTTTGTATGACTGAAAATTGCGGTAACGACCACTATTTCAAGGTTTACTTTCGAGATCCTGCATAACTGACTGCGTAAGTGTCTTCTCTTTATACATATAATCGGTTGGTTCTAACCGCAAAGATTACACGTCAAGGCTCTTAGTTGTGAGGTCAACTTCTTTCTAACTAAATTTATTTTCAGTTCTTCACAATTAAGCGCTATCAGCGTTTCTTGGAAACGCACTTCTATTCGTTTTTGGAAATAAAAACGATGCAGTATATTTACTCTTCCCAAGTGCGTTTCGCCTTGTCACTTGTATGTAGTATTTATAGATTATTAACAGTTCACGTCTTTTTTCTTTTGTAAATAAGTGGTTACATACAGTTCTTCGTCTTTTGGTATTGGATTCTCTTAGCATTGTTTGTCACTGTTTGACGTCACACAACGAGTAATTCGGCATTTGCTGCGGAGGATGTTTTACATTTAGTTCATTTTATCTTGAAATTATACTGCGTTCATCTCGCCTAATCATCTTATTAACGTACCATCTGCACATAATGCCTCTACATCTATCATAGCGATGTATACATCGCTATCTATTGTTATTTAAAACATTAACCCAGTTGAAGCTGATCCACGCTTACTTTTCTTTCAGAATCGTATATAATTTTTGTAACGTAACACACCGCAATTGCTTAAGACAGGAACTGCCATTTACACTGACAGGAGTACAACATTACCACTACACTATCTATTGATAATCGCTTATGATCCATTAATAAACCATGAAATTAAACATTATATAAGCCATGTGTATTATAGTCAAGCCGGGGTAGTTCTAAACATTTACAGTAACTGAAGTCCTTCAAAAATTCTTTTTAAAAATTACGAATACGGACGCCATTCAATCAATCAAATTCTTCAAATAATATAACTTTACATTTTTTATTTTTAATCGGCAGCTGAACCCATATTCGGAACAATACAGCATTAACACTTTTTCCTTCGAAGTCAATATACCAACATTGGTATCGCCATACAAATACAGTCGCCTCTTACGTACCTTCATGGACCGAAACAATCACATTATACCACGACAGATATCCTGCCCAACCTGACTGGTATAGGCAGTTGGTACAGCCTCACACATAGCCAACTTACGTGATTGAAAGTACTTCTCAAGAAAGGAAATAAGGTTCTCGTTTACAATCAGAAAAGGATCGGTGTAGTCTCATGCACTGCCTTGTGCTGATACGGCGTTCTAAGCGTAGATGGAAGTGGAGGACTTATGAGTATCAATCTCAGTTATACTTACATTATAAATTTAAATGACACATACATTCAAATACTCTTTGGGGCGTTTTTATTTCAAATATCTGAATACCAAGCAATAACAATTTCAGTGCCGCACTTCAGCTACATAATTTTTTTTCTTTTTACACAATTACAGCTCATTGTATGTTAGCGAATATAGATTCAACATATATATTTCTAATAATAAATGTAAGCACTTCACTAGTTAGTCGAAACGCCTCTGCATGTTCCACATTTTCGCGTGAGTACTTTACTCCACAAAGTTGACCATCAAAACCGTTTCAAGCTGATCATAAAATGCACACTTTCAAGGGCAGCGTCTGCATACTTGGCGATAAGTGGATTTGTAATATAGGATGTGGCTTACAGTATAACTGTCGTTTCCTGTTGCGAGCCGGCCGCGGTGGCCGAGGGGACTGAGGCGCTCCAGTCACGGTCTGCACGGCCACTACGGTCGGTGGTTCGAATCCCCCCTCGGGCATGGATATTTGTGCCGTCCTTAGCGTTAGCTAGTTCATAAGCAGTTTGTAAGCTTAGGGACTGATGACCCCGTAGTTAAGTCCCATAAGTTCTACAAACATTTGAATCCTGTTGCGAGAGACATCGTCGAATCCAGTACATCCAGTTATTTCGACTCATTGTCGATAGTTAGTAAAAGAAACTCGACATCTTGGTGGTAGCTGTAAAATAAACAATTTAACTGTTTATGTTTAGTGACGTGATCCCTAAGTTAGAAAAAAATCTGAAGTTGCGGTGAACTGTGTCCTGGAGGTCTTCCAATGGACAAATCAACATTTCTTGTTGTCGCTATAAGTAAAGTATTCGAAGTATTCAGTGTTCGAAGTAATTAACAGCAGAGAGTAGAAACACCGATTGCGTAGTCACTCAAAATTTTCTCCCGCATAGTACAAAAGATTATGAGGACACAGTCACAATCGCCCGTTTTAAAGTACATCCATGTAAAACGCATTTATTTACTGTGTGTAAAACTAAAGGATAGGTATGTATTTCCTTTTCAAGTCACTTACATTTTATCAGAGGGAACGAAGTAAGCAGGGAGAGAGAGAGCTGCTGGGGTTTGAAAGATGCCAATGTTTCCGCGTCTTTAATCAAATGTTTGTAATCCTACGGGACCAAATTACGTTGGTCATCAGTCCCTATTCCTACAAACTACTTAAACCAAGTTAAACTAACGTAAGGACAACACACACATCCATGCCCGAGGGAGGATTCGAACCTCCGACGCGGGAGCCCGCGCTATCCGTAACGTGGCGCTCCAGAACGCTCGGCTACTGCCGCGCGGCCCGAGTCTCTAATGAAAGCAAAAGACAGTAGGTTAAAATTTGAAACCAAAGTTATCCAATAACTCTGCGAATACCATCTGATGAAATACAGGTGAGAAGAGCGAGCCATTCTCAGAGACACTGTTAAATACACGCCATTTTAAATGGACGAAAAGATTTAGTTCAAATGTTCAAATGTTTGTAGAACTTATGGGACTTAACTACGGGGTCATCAGTCCCTAAGCTTACAAACTACTTATGAACTATCTAACACTAAGGACGGCAGAAATATCCATGCCCGAGGGGGGATTCAAACCCCCGACCGCAGTGGCCGTGCAGTCCGTGACTGGAGCGCCTCAATCCCCTCGGCCACCGCGGCCGGCAAAAGATTTAGTAACGAGAGTAATTACAAATACAGAATTTTATGTCTAGCCCCGAAGAACATGTGATAGAGTGAACTACAATAAGCAGATGGTATCATTGGAAAGACAAACCGGATGTCAAAATTCATTTGAACTGAAAAAATCTTTTACATGCAATTCTCAATTAATCTATGTTTCATTTACATTGATACTGCGGCCATAGGCATTGCCCTCTGCATTTTGACAGACATGCGGAATGCCAGAATTCTGACACTAAATAAATGGAGATGTATTTAACCTAGTAGTTTCCTGATTCGTGATAAGCGGAACTGTAATGACACTTGCAGCTGAGTCAGCCTATGCACAAAGACAAGCCCCATAAAGGAGGCGGCTATTGTTAAGAAGCTGGCAGCTACTCCAATGTTTTCACGGGCCGTGGCTATGTCAGAAGTAGCTCGATAATAAAATAGCACAATCGGCGGTCGTAACTGGTCGTCGAGTAAGGAATGCGGCGGGCTGGCTTCTTTTTGTAGCGGCCGCGGGGCCATAAACGAACAGACTTGTTGATCCCGCTGCAGCTGCTCGCCGGCGCACATACCGCGCTGCCAATCCCCAACAATACGCCGCCGCAACAATAGCGCCAGGCATGCGCCATTAAATGAAACTACTGCCCGGCCAATATCGGCACATTATGGCCGGCGCGGGCGATTAAATACGTCGCTCCTTTCCAAATCCGAGTAATGCGTAAAAGTGATGGCCGGAAGCCCTCGCCAGCTTTCCAAGACCCTCCTACTGTCCTTGTTAGCGTTTCATGGCCTCTGTGCTCCAAGGAGTAGTAATGCTACAACAAAAAACAAACCTCACATAACACTTAAAGTTGCAACGTATCGAGAATAAAAGTGCTGACGCTTACGGTCTCGTTCAAGACACGAATAAATATTGGTGGAATAATATAATGAGTTTATATTCAGAGTAATCCAAACCCTTTTCTCTTGGTATTTATCTTAGTACAACTAAACTAAGGAAAGAGTTGCAGAATTGCAAATGAATCTCTCTTTGCAACAGTCACTAATTTCTAATTGCCGTGTCATGAACGATTCACAGGGTGTTTATGTCCCCTCTAACGAAATGGTACCAATTATCGGGGAGAGAAAAACTTGACTGTATGTGGTGAAAGGAATTCCACAACAGGAAGAGAAAGAGGATGTCAAATAGTAGGATAATACGGACCGGGGGAAAGAAATGAAGACGACCGGTATAATTCTGCACAGAACATAATTTAACCAACGGTAACACTACGTTTTTTGGACGTCCTAACACTGAAAAAGGTTATCCTATCAACGAATGATGCAGGGACTGACAATTGAGCCACAACATAAACAATTGTAAGATGGTGCGTTTACATAGAAAGACAGATCGTTTATTAGATAACTACGCAATAGCAGGACCGACACTACAAGTAGTTATTTCCATAAAATATCTGGAAGCAGACATAAAAACCGATTGCAAACGGAACGACCATATAAAATTAATAGTGGGTAAGGCGTTAGTCAAAATGAGATTCATTGGAACAATCCTCAGGCATTGCAGACCTTCAAAAGAAGTAGGTTACAAGTGTGACAGGTTGTCCGAACAAAGGAGTGGGCATGATTAGATTATATTAATACTTGTTCCATAGATCTTATATACATTTCCTAATGATGTGGAACGTGTCAGTTTAGTAAATGTTGTCTACACTTGAAAATAAATATTTTAAGGATTTTTATTACACTTTTGGTGTTTTTAATGCTTTTTTTTTAATTTTTATCTAAAAATTCATCTACATTGTAGGAGTTGCCATTCAGAAATTCCTTTAACTTCTTTCCAAATACTAGTCGGCTATCTGTCAGACTTTTGATGCTACTTGTTAAGTGACCAAAGACTTTCGTGGCAGCATACTTCACCCCTTTCTGAACCAAAGTTAGATTTAACCTTGAATAGTGAAGATAATCCTTTCTCCTAGTGTTGTAGCTATGCACACTGCTATTACTTTTGAATTGCGTCGGATTGTTAATAACAAATTTCATGAGTGAATATATATATTGTGAAGCTACAGTGAAGATCCCTAGATCCCTAAATAAATATCTACAGGAAGCTCTTAGGTGGGCTCCAGCAATTATTCTAATTACACATGGAGTTTAAATGAGAAGGCGTGAAGTTAATGAGACTTCAAGGGGGGTTTTATTGCAGAAGATTGTTACATGGTACATGGTACCGTATTTCTTAAAATACGGTCAGAAAGAATATTACGTATTGGGTGCATAGATATTATCACAACAGTAGAGTCGTAATCGTCTCACCCATATATTTTTTTTTTATGTTTTACATTTCATGTTTTGTCCGAGATGTTTGCAGTCATACGCAGTGAAAGTGAGTCTGCAAGTCCCTGGTTCTCCTCTGGAGCAAAAAACAAATCGTTTACACAGCGGCAGCCACTGTTGCTCGGTCTGTAGGTGCAGGACTCTTGGCACGAAGCTTGATTTCCATAAAATTCCGGATGAACTCGATGGGTTTCAAATCTGGACTCCGGGGTGGCCATCTGTCATTGCACCTACCCAGCATATTCCTGGAACCATTCCCGGGAAATGTGGAAACAAAGTGGCGGCGCATCGTCATTTTGAACCGTCGGGATGTTGGAAGGAAAGCGAGTGGAGACGACACCCGAGCAGCTCAACATGACCATTCAAAGCCCCTTCCAGAGCAACTAGAGAGCCAGTCCATACCATGAAAATGCGCAACAGACCATAACAGAGACAGTACCGCGTTGGACAACACCTTCCTGGCAAGCGGTGTCCTTCAGTTTATGTGGTCTACGCCACACACGGTGCTTTTCATCAGCATTGTGCAGTTTAAATCGTGACACTTCCCTCCTTATCAGGTTACAAAATAGCTCCAGTGTGCATTCCTAGTGTTGACGGCAAATGCAGGCAGCTGTGATAACAGTGCCACTTGTCTATGACGCCAGCTCGCATACCCCATGGAACTCATGTTGCTACGGATTGTTCACTGAGGGCAGTCTCTAACACGTCCTTTGTCGAAGTGAACCGTGATTTGTTGCAGTTGTTGCCTCACTAATGACGATCCGACTCTGATGTCACCGGTCAGGGTTACCGAGGGTGGATGAAAGGCCTTTAGTTCGTCTGTTCTATACTGAGACATCTTCATTCAACCATTCACGATACACCCTGAACGCAGGTGAATGTGTGATGCACCACTGTCGAAAGTCAAATTCCTATCCCTCGGGCTCCGACCACCATTATCCGGTCGAATGGCGTCATATCACCATGACACTGCATGTTTTGCAAATCACTTGCACAACCACAACAGCTGGCACATGGGGGAAGAGGGCGGCAAACCAACAACCGTTTAGCTGGATACACGAGACAGGGGAAATCCCTCAGCTTCAAGAACAATAGAAGTAAATAAAAATGACCGTGTTGCATTACTGGCAGGACGACTTCATCTGAGTTTATTCAACCGCCTACTACAAGTTTTTATATTCGGCAGCACATGGGAACCTGTGAGCCGATGATCATGAATGACGACGAGAACACCACACGATACCCAGTCCTCTGACGGGAATCGATTACGCATTCGCAGAATGGTAGTGAGCGACGCTGTCCACTGAGATATGGAAGAGAACAGAAGAACTCAATAATTTCAATTCCAAAGAAAGCATATTGCAGACAGGTTTGAATATTACTGAACTATCAGTTTAATACTGACAGGAATTATTTACAGAAGAACAGAAAAAATTCGTAGACAGGGAAGATTAAAGTGGGTTCCAGAGAAATGAAGCAAAATGCCGAAGCAGCACTGACCCTATGATTATTTTAGAAGATGGCAATCCTACGTATATAGCATATATACACTTAGAGATAGCTTTTGCCATTGTTAACTAGTTTACATTCTGAATATAGCAGGAGTAACATACAGAGAATGAAATGTGTTTGCTAGCTGTACAGATACTAGACAGCAGTTATAAGGGTTGAAGAGCATGAAAGAGAAGCGGTGACTGCGAAAGGGGTAATGATAAGTCTATAGCCATGTCAGACACAACAAAGGACTTCGATGAGCAGATGAACGGAATAGACCGTGTCTTGAAAGGGTGACATACACTGATCAGCCAGAACATTATGATCACTACCAACTACTGACATACACCCGACGAGGCGATAGCAACGTCACCTGGCTTGGAATGACAGCTAGTCAGATACGCGTAGTGTGTAGTCTGGGGAAGGCACGCGATTATCGGAATTTGCCATAGGGCAAATGGAGAGGGCCAAGAGGCTCGCCACGAACATTTCAGAAACGCACTAGTTGTCGGGTGTTCGAGGAGTGTTGTAGTGAGTGTCTTCAACAAACCGCGAAGCCGAGGTGAAACCACGTCCAAAGTCGAGCGGTTGGTCGGCCACCCAGCATTATAGATGCCGGACGTCGTAGGCTGGGCATGCTGGTTAAACAGGGCAAGCGGCGAAATGTGGAGGAACTATCATAAGAATTTAATACAGGGCAGAATACAAGAGTCTCTGAACACACGGCGCATCGAATACTCCCAACCATGGGCCTCCGCAGCCGACGACCTATGCGTGTGCTAATGTAACACCACAACTGGGCACCTATGACCGTCCCATGACGTTGGCGCAGTGGCAACGCTCTGCGCGGTCTGGTAAACCTCGATACCTTTTCCATTATCCCGATTGGAGGGTGTTAATCCGTCGTTCTTTAGGGGAACAGCTCCTTGACACTTCAACTGCGGGGTGGAGACAAGCTGTCGGCGGATACGAGGAACATTCAGGGGGATCCACAGTTCCAATGGAACTCGTGCAAGGCAGCACGACGCGCCGGCACACTAGATCCACACCACGTACACCTCTTCACAACGCTCATGTTTCCCAACAGCAGTGCATTTTTCAACAAGATAATGTGGTTCAACGGATCTAGGATGTGATTGATTGTGGCGTCAGAGCTCATCGTCCCTCTCCCTGGAATGTGTGGGACTTGGTGACTTTTGTGTGTTAATGTGGTGTCAACTCCCTCCAGCAGCTACCATGACAAGACACGTCGCCGCTAAGATTCGGACCAGAGGTGGAAATATCGGCTGTTAGGTAGTCATAATGCTCTGGAACACCAGTGTCTGATGACCATCAACAAAAGCAAAACAAGGGTAACGGAATGTGGTAGAATTAAATCATGCTTCCTGGTGGGATTAGATTAGGAAATAAAATACTAAAAGTAGTAGAGAAATTTTGTTATTTTCTAAGCAACATTATTTATGACGGTCGAAGTTGGGAAGACGCAGAATGGCAATGGGAAAAAAGACATTCCTAAAGAAGAGAAATTTGTTAACATAACATATTAATTCAAGTGCTAATAAGTCTTTTCTTAAGACATTTGTCTGGAGTACAGCCTTGTAACGGAATTGAGATGTCGACGATAAACAGCCCACACAAGAAGACGATAGAATTATTTGCAGTGGGATATTACAGAACAATGCTGAAGATGAAGTGGGTAGATCGAGTTACTAAACAGTAATAAATAGAATTGGGGTGAAAATAATTTTTGGCATAACTTGATTAAAATAAGGGAACATATGACCGGAGACGTTTTGAGGCATCAAGGAATCGTCAGTTTAGTATTGGACGGAAGTGGAAGTGATTGGAGGGGTATGGGGGTAAAATTAACAAAGGGAGACCAAGACAGGAGAATAACGAGCAGGTTCAAATGGGTCTAGAGTGCAGTCGTTACTCTGAAATATTCAAATGTTCGAAAATCTATGGGACTTAACTACTGTTGTTATCAGTCCCTAGTCTTACAAATTACTTCAGTTAACTTAAGCTAATCTCAGGACAAAACACACACACACACACACACACACACACACACACACACACACACACACACACAAGCCCGAGAGAGAACTCGAATTTCCGACGGGGAGCAACCACGCGCTCCGCAGCAAAGCGCCTTAGAGAACACGGCCATTCCACCGCGGCAGTTGTTCGGAAATGAAGTGCTTTGAAAAGGAAGGAGTACTGTGAAGATTTGAGTGAAACCACTCTTTGGGCTCAAAATCACCGCTACCGCCATCACTAGTATAACAACGACGACGACAAGGATGACATATACTGGAATCCTCAAAAACGTTAATGCACTCCCAGTATTTAGCTTTAGATCTAAAATAAATCTGACAATGGGACAGGTGCCTGAAGTATGCAATAAAACGTTCAGAATCCCACAAATGTTGGAATTGGAATTTTCATCAGTATAATCTATTTTGTAGTGAGCCTGTGATTAACAGTTCTTGAACTCCAGATTCTAACTGAGTAGATTCTCAATACAATCGCAGTGACCAAGACAGTGATGGTGCTTTATCGTATCGATAGTCTCCATGACCTACTCGGTATTTACGAGTAGCAGGTATGTGCTAGGACCAAGTTTCATACTCTGCTTTTTCTCACCCTCATATATCACACTTACGCGTCAAAAATGTTTGGACGAAAGAGTTACACCTAAAACACAATATTCATACTTCCTGACGAGAAGTGTTCCAATGCGTGGAAATGAAGATAACATTTCCAACTACGGGAATGGAAAATGGAATTGACTCTCAGTCACCTGTCCAACAGTGTCATACGACTTTATCTCATTTGAAATATAATTGCTGTATTCTTAGTTATTCCTTCTTTCGATTTCAAGACCGATAGGACGTATGGGCGAGTTTTCTGGGTTGATTGAACACCAAGACATTGCTAGTGAGAGCTGACATTCAGAATCAGGGAGCGAAAACGCCTCAAAAGCAGTGCAAGACCAAAATCCGGTAGGGGAGATGCGGCAAAGCTAGTACCGTAGGACAGGCAGTAGCGCAGGGGCGAGAAGTGCGGTAAGCCAGTCGTTGTTTATGAAGCCGGCGCATTATCCGGAAGCGGCCAGAGGACGTATATCTCGTCAGGCTCCTGCGAGCAAAGCCCGCGTCACGCGTTCATTGTGCTGAGGAGGAATATGAGGTGCGTACGCCTGCCTCGCACAATAGCCACGCTACACTTGTTACCAGCAATCCATCACGGACCGACGGAAAGTTTGCTTGCACCCCTCGCTCTTGCCAGAAATTGGCACTCAGTGCATACAGGGTTTAATGAAACACCCATCGACCTCGTGGAACTTGCGGTGGTAAAATATCTGTGGCAAGGGATTGGCTTACAACTTACAATGATGATTACAAAGATAACACACTGTTAAACAATGGTGACAGGGTGGGATCGAATGTGATACCAAAGGAACTAGCACAGTATTTTACTAAGTGTCGCATTGGCGAAAGAGAGCCAAATTTGACCACATTTCAGGAAAAAGTCAGACCATAACTTATTGGTTATGAACTGTAGATTGAAACTGAAGAAACTCCAAAAAGGTAGGAAAATGAGATGGGATTTGGATAAATTGAAATAACACAGTACAAGATGAAAGGGTAGCTTTGAATAGTCAAGGCAGCAGAGGACCAATGAGGTAGAAATACAAGACCTACAAAAAACATTCGATATCACAGGGAATACTAAATTTAACAGATGAAAGGAAAAATATATAAAAATGCAGTAAACGAAGCAGGTAAAATGGAATACAGACCAGTAAAAATTAGATTGTCAGGAAGCGTAAGATAGTTAAGCAGTAGTGGATGGAGGGAAAATGTATAGAAGAATGTATAACTAGGAGAAAAATAGATGCCGCCTACAGGAAAATAAGAGAGACATTTGGAGACAAGAAAAACAGCTGTATGAATATCAAGAAATCAGATGGAAAACCATTTGTGAGCGAAGAAGGGAAAGCTGAAAGGTGGAAAGAATATATAGAGGGGCTCTATAAAGAAAATGAACTTACAAACAATATTGTAGGGAAGAGGAAGTACATGAAGATGAAATAGGAGATAACAGACTGAGAAAGTAATTTAACAGAGCACTGAAAGACCTGAGTCACAAGAAGGCTCCTGGAGTAGACGACATTCCCTCAGAGCAATTGAAGTCTCTGGGAGAGCCAGCCATCACAAAACTATTTGACATGATATGCAAGTGAAATACTCCAAGACTTCAGCACGGGAAAAATATAGGTAATGGAAGGTTATTTACAACAGAATCCAGACAGCAGTTCTAAGAGTCGAAGGACATATTATTCAATCACTATATTGCGCAAGCTGTGATGGAAAGCAAGGAGAAATTTGCAGAAGGAATTAAAGTTCAGAATGAAGAAATAAAAATTTACGTTTTGGTAATGACATTGTAATTCTATTAGAGGCAGCATAGGACCTGGAAGAGCAATTGAACAGAATGGGCTGCGGCAGAATAGCAGTGCGCACTAAGGCGCCTCACTGTGGTGTGCGGGGCGTTCGCCGTCGGAGGTCCGAGTCCTCCCCCGGGCTCGCGCCGCGTGTGTGTGTGTGTGTGTGTGTGTGTGTGTGTGTGTGTGTGTGTGTGTGCGCGCGCGCGCGTGTGTGTTGTCCTTATGATAAGTTAGTTTAAGTAGTTTGTAAATTTAGAGACCGATGACCAATGCAGTTAGGTCCCATAACTTTACGAACATTTGAACACTGAACGGAATGGACAGCGTCTTGACAGGAGCATAGAAGATTAACAAGAACAAGGGTAATGGAATGTAGTCGAAGAAAATCAGGCAATGCTGAAGGAATTAAATTAGGACCGCAATGGAGTGGCAGAAGGTGGTAGATGAGTTTTGTTACTTCGGCAGTAAAATAACATACGATGTTCGCCACACAGATGATATAAAGAGCAGAAAGGTGATAGTAAGAAAAGCGTTTTCGAAAAAGACAAATTTGTTAACAGCGAACATTAGTTTAAGTGTTAGGACGTCTTTTCTGAATGCATTTGTCTGGAGTATTGCCTTATATGGAAGTGGAACATGGACGATAAATTGTTAAGACAGGAAGAGGATAGAAGCTCTTGAAATCTGGTGGTGCAGACGACTGCTGACAATTAGGTGAGTAGATCGCGTAACTAATGAGAAATTGCTGAAACAACTGAAAGAAGGGACCGACTGGTAGAACACATTCTTAGACACCAAGGAATCGTGAATTTAGCACTGGAGGGAAGTGTTTTGGGTAAAAATCGAAGAGTGAGACCAAGAGACGAATACAGTAAGCAGGTTCAAATAGCCGTCGGTAGCCATTGCAGATTAATTTGAAACACCAAATAGCATATCACCGGAAGGAAAGTTGTCGCTTGCTTCAGTGATGTCTTCATCATCTATTTCTGACCAGATGCAAAAATTCCTTGATATTTATTAGTAGTAAGTGTGGTTTATGTACATTCTGGTTGCTGATTATTCCTACAATAATGCAAGTCTTATCTTTTAGACCAATTTAGTTAATTTTCATATTTTACCCATTACTTGCCTAGTTATGTTTAACAACGACAACATCAAACATTTTTAACTCTACCGCAAATTTCCCACAAATATATATTACATTTTGTAACAGTAAACCATATATTTGTCAGTACATGTGATGTCTAACCGGTCCTCTTTAAACATCAATTTATTCCGTATCTTCGTCTTTCGAGTTGTAATATACCGAATGACAACAAAACTTTAAACTTCATTATTTCTACATAAATATCCGTGCAATTCCTCGCGTTCGGATTCGTGCGAACTTGGGCGAATTTTCAGAGCAGCAAGTTTGAGAACACTTTATTGTTGAGAAAATATGATACGGCATGGGTTTCATGTTGTAAAATAGTAAGATAGACGTGTTCGATGGTTATTGTATGAAATAGGTTGTGGCACACTCCAGTTAAAGAGTATATTAAAAGAAATATATTCTATTATTAACATAATTCATTCGAAACAATTAGGGGTGAGATCCATTAATTTGTTACTAACCAATCAAAACGCATTGTTAGTAGAGCGACACGATCAGAGGAAGAAAATATTAATTTTTTAATCCGCCGGCCACACCATGGAGCTCTGAGGCCCAAATGCTCACTCAGACCTGTGTAATTCTGATCGAACACAGCTGGAGGGTGAGTGACTCATGTAAGCCTCCTATAGTTAGTTGCCTCTGCGCTAGTATACAGCGCACACTTCCGTCCCCGTCGGCCCGTTTCGGTAAACAACTAGGCCTCGGACACCTCTGGTGTACCTTACATGTAAACTGCCCGTAAGCCTTGGAGGCCTATAGTGTGGTTGTCAGTAGTGCGTATTTTATCTTACAGTATCCCTCTTTTGCCTGTTTTGCCGTCGTCTATAATAAAAGACGTATTCTTTCAATAGATAGAATCCTTAGTTTATCCATTGTATCGGTTGATTAATTATACTGTTTTCTAATGCAGATTTTCCTACTACTGCCAGAATGGATTCAAAGAGAAAAAGCGATTCTACACTGATGATACAATGTTAGCAGAATTGACAAAACCTTTGTCAGATGATGGCTGTGCCTCTGAAATTGAATCACGGTCGGGTATTGTGATACAGAAGTAGAAGAACAAGAAAATGTCCAATAGTGCCGGCCGCGGTGGCCGAGAGGACTGAGGCGCTCCAGTCACGGTCTGCACGGCCACTACGGTCGGGGGTTCGAATCCCCCCTCGGGCATGGATATTTGTGCCGTCCTTAGTCATATCTAGTTCATAAGTAGTTTGTAAGTTTAGGGACTGATGACCCCGTAGTTAAGTCCCATAACTGCTACAAACATTTGAACATTTGTCCAATAGTTTGTAAATCTTCGGGGCGTAACTACTCTGGTCATCAGTCCCTATGATTACAAACTACTTAAACGAACTTATGCTAACGATAACAAATACACCCATGCGCTAGGGAGGACTCGAACCTCCGACGGCGAGCGGCGGCGCGTTCCGCAGCTAGGCGCCTTGGAACGCTCTGCCATTCCACCGCGGCAGCAGAAGAACGCTCCAATTCGGAATCAGAACATTCTTCAGATGACGATCCTGAATTAATCTCTTCAGATGACGAAGAAGCAGTTAAGACAGACTGTGCGACGACATGTTTTACCCGAAACTTTCAAAAGAAGACACTACATCGTCCTCAAAACTACGTAGAAAATGGAAGACGGAATGCAACCTTAAGGTAAAGGGTAAACCACTTGTAACAGATGAAGGTGGGATGATGGTAGTAGAAGGGGAAGCTAAGAGCTTGCGAATTTACATCGACGGATTAGAGGTTAAAGGAAAGAATGACCTTACTGTTTGGAAAACCAGACCCATGATAACGACCGCGACGAAGACACTAACAAAATTTAGTACATCTGAGAGTTAAGAACCTTGGCCCCGTTAAAGATGTTAAGATGCCTATTGAAGTCTTGAGAACATTTTAACACATTCCCTATTGAATCTTGTTGTGAAACACACAAATGAAAAGATGGGGAAAAAAGGCATTTTTCAGCAGAAAAGAAATGCAAGCCTCCATTCAAACCAGTTGTAGAAGAGCTGGACGTTTTTATTGGTCTTCTTGTTTTGTCTGGAGCCACGAAAAACAATCATGTTCCCATAAAACGACTGTACGACCGCACGATGAGTGAAGATAGCTTTCAATCTACAATGTCTCGCAACCGATTCGTTTTTATTAGTAACAACTTAGAATTTGATGATTCCCAGACGCGAGAAGAAAGACGAAAGACGGACAAATTCGCACTAGTTTCTGAAATTTGGAATATTCTAATTGAAAAATGTAAGACCAATATCAACCAAGTTCGTATCTTACTACAGATGAACAGTTAGTGGGTTTTAGGGGTAAGTACCCATTCAAAATGTACATACCTAGCAGGCCCAAAAAATACGGGATTAAGAGCATAATGCTTTGCGATCAAAGAACTCGATATCTAATAAATGCTATTCCATACTTGGGTAAGGGTTCCACGACACCCGGTGTTCCTGCTTCTGTTTATTTTACCAAACTGCTTACCAAACCAGTCTATGGTACTAATCGTAATATCACCGGATAACTGGTTTACTGGTATTCCTCTTGCCATTGATTTGCTAAAAATCCACCAAATGACAACTATCGGGATCATAAAGAAAAATAAACGAGAGTCCCCCTTGAATTCATTGATATGAAGTACAAGGACCGCATAGTTGGAACGTCGCTTTTCACATTCCCAGAAGACGTGACAGCTATCTCAAATAATCCCAAGAAAAATAAAATACTTACTGTCTTTTCAACCATGCATGGAGATGATGCCATACATCCCGACTCCAAAAATCCCTATGTGACTCTCAACTACAACGAAACCAAAGCAGGTGTCGAAGCGTTTGATCAAGTGTGTCAGTACTATAACATTGGCCAATAAACACGTCGATGGAATGTACGCGTTTTTTACAACATGATACACATTGCTTGCATAAATGCCTATACCGTGTACCTCCATAATTTTTACAAAAACCAAGGGAAAGAGAGAAACAACGATCAAACAAAACCATTGTCACGATTTGATTTTACGAGTATGTTGACGCGTTCTGAACAGCTTACAGCACCTTGGATGAAGGCAAAGCTTGACACACCAATTCCCAGTGACCTACGGGACAGTATTTACAGATGCTGAATATGACTCAACCTGCAGTGGCAGCTCGTGGAAAAAATTGAGTAAGGAGCTATTCACAAAAGAACGTGCTAAATTTTGTGACTAAAAAGACAAAGGAAATAACAACTGCATTATGATTTATGTAAGTTGCTAGTTTGTGGCGAGCATCACAAAAAAATGTCCAAATTGTACTAGTAAAAAATGAGAAAAATCCGCTGAATTTTGTGGTACAGGTTTGAATTATTAAAAATATTATCAATTATACGTGATTTTCTAATATGATGAATTTTGTTTTAGTTATATGAAGTTTAGACTACCACTGTTTAATTTTTGAGTTTGGTTGGTTTTTTTGTTTGTTGCTTTTATCCTTAAAACACCACTGGTTCCGCCTATTTGGTCCCAAACCTTGCCCATGTGAGCTTGACCGCTGTTTCCAATGACCTCGACGCCGAAGATTCTTTGTTTCTTTTTCTTTTTTTTTTTTTTTTTTTTTGTTTTGTTTTGTTTATGGGACTTAATTAACTACGGGGTCATCAGACCCTAAACTTAGAAACTACTTACGAACTAGCTATTACTAAGGACGGCACAAATATCCATGCCCGAGAGGGGATTCGAACCCCCGACCGTAGTGGCCGTGCAGACTGTGACTGAAGCGCCGCCGTCCCCACGGCCATCGTGGCCGGTGATTCTTTGTTAAGATGAAATTTATCTTGCTTTTTCCTCAGAGGTCGTATAGAAAAGGAAATATGAGACGGAAGCCAAATAAAAACAATTAACGAGTGAATGGATGTGCTTGTGATATCGAGAAAGTCGAGGGAACTTTAGACGGTAACAGTTCACCGCGCGGGTGCTCCCGCCAGAGGTCCGAGTCCTCCCTCTGGCAAGTGTGTGTTTTCCTTCGCGTAAGTTAATTTAAGTAGTTTGTAAGTATAGGGACCGACGGCCTGAGCAGTTTGGACGCTTATCTCTACAAACATCTGAACAACAGCAATTCCTCAAATAAATTAGGATGAAAGAAGTACTTTAATATGTCCTAATTATACAAAAGAAGAAAAAGCTTCCTTTTTACTGGGAAACCAGAAAATGCATCTCATTACAGGTGGGCATGGAATGTTTTAACCCAGTTTTTAAGTAACAAGTGTTTTAAGCAAAACACAGGCGTATACACTGTTTATTTCACATATGAAGAATGATTGTATAACATCTGTCGTTGGGGGATTCACTGAAACAGTGGGAGGCGGTAGGCTACTATAATGGAACGACACTTAGAACAGCACGAGAATCCAAGAAGGTAGAACGCAGAGAGGCGTGAATGAGCTGTCTGTGTAAGCAGTAGATTATATCGATTGTCGACTTTAGAGATGTGGGGCTGCCAGCCGAGAATTTCTAGAGTCGCATTTGGGAGATGTTAGGCGGAGGCTTGGCCTTGCAGGTAGCGGCGGGCAGCCACTGTTCGTTTTACAAAGGCCTTCTGCCGCTCGAGATAAGTTGCTGTAGAGAAATATACTGGCTGGAGAATGTAGCGGACACTTAGTTGTGCAGAAAACTACTGGGCGCTGACAAACGACGCGGCAAGCGGTAGGCGGTAGGCGGCGCGTCTTTAATGCGCCGATCAAGTATTTACGGTTATTGCGGCGCCTATCGCCCGAATCGCCGCACACCGCACCTCGCGGACACGCTGCCGTATATTATCGCTGCAGTCGCTAAATTTAATAACGATCCCGCAACCTGTAACGGCGTCGTGTTTCCACTATACGTACGCTGCTATAGAGATATTTTAAACCAAACAATTCCGCGGATATACTAATGCGAGGCTTCATAAAACTATACGTCGCCGATGCCGGGCTAAAGTAACAATCCTCCCCAACGGGGCACCGGTGTATTTCAAATCCCAATACTACTTACGATCTTGTAACTTCCTGTCGCGTTGCCGAACTGATTGCTATTGAAAAAACGAGCCGTTCGCAGAAATATCCTCCCAGATTTCTCATTCGTGTACGGTACTGCGATAAGTTGAAGACAGTGGTTGGCGTTTAGCGGTTCAGTGGAAGAAATATTTTAATATTTTCTATTTACAATGACCTTTCAAAGGATCAGTAAATGCGCTACGAAAACTAATAATCGCTTCATTTTCATTACTACACAACAAATTCTTGACTTTATTAAAAAAAACGGACATCATTACTGACATAGAAACTGAGTTTTAGAAGAATAATGAATTCAATAAAGTTTTAGAAAGATTGGAATTTGATGCTAATTCATAAATTTTTACCTCACAAATATATTTAATGGAACAAACCAAAAAACATTGCCAGTTGACTGCATGTTTAAATATGAACATCAAAGTTAAAAAAAAGAAACTTTATTAAGTAGATATCTGTCATATAAAGCGGACTTACTTCCAGATGTAGGTGTTTGGCAGCCGCTGTTATGAAGGAAAACCTAATTATCTTTAAATGAAGCGTGGTTAACGGGAAATAATAAGAAACAATATGAGGATATTATTGATATGGTTTCTGTTCTATCGTACATGTCCGAAAAGAATAGACATCTTATCAATAATTGTAAAATATGTCCCCAACAGGCAATCGGTAATTTCAATGCGGATGCACTGATACGCTCGATCCCTTGCGGGAATCCAGTATAGGCTGCGAGCAAGAGGAACTAATGAGCAGGGGGCACTACCATCGTAGTGCGCCATAAGTTGAGAATTTGGATTACAAGCGATGCGTGACTTGATAGCCTAATTGGTTAAAGCGACCGTTGGCCCGAATAGGGAAATCCGGGTTCGAATCGCCGCCCAGCACAACTTCTCAACTTCGCCGTTGAATGTATTTCAATACCCTGAAACGGTCGAAATGCTTCCATATTTCAAATAAGTAAAATTACGGCCGTAGGAGAAGCGAAATTTGTTGACATCCAATATTAGTGTAAATGTTAAGAAGTGTTTTATGAATGAATTAGTCTGGAATGTAGCATTGTATGGGTTAAAATGTTCAAATGTTTGTAATTCTATGGAACCAAACTACGTTGGCCATCAGTCCCTAGACTTACCCTCTAAATCTATGAGACTTAACTACTGGGTTATTACTCCCTAGCTTGCAAACTACAAAAGTTAAACCAACCTAAGGACAACACACACATCCATGCCCGAGGACATCGTAGCATGGAGAGCTGCATCAAACCAGTCTGCGGACTGAAGACCACATCAACAAATGTCAGCCAATGGTTAATCAACAACTCCAATAACGGAATGTTGCCAAGATCGCTTACTGCAATCTTCTATTTTATATTACAAAAAAAAAAAAAAATGTTCAAATGTTTGTATAGTCTATGGGACTTAACTACGGGGTCATCAGTCCCTAAGCTTACAAACTACTTATGAACTAGCTACAACTAAGGACGGCACAAATATCCATGCCCGAGGGGGGATTCGAACCCCCGACCGTAGTGGCCGTGCAGACCGTGACTGAAGCGCCTCAGTCCCCTCGGCCACCGCGGCCGGCCTTTATATTACAGCACGGCTGTAGTTACCTGCAGCCGCCTAACTACAGCGGGTGCTGTAACATGAAAATTTTTCTTTTCTTTAATGACTTGCACGTGAATATTTTAACATTACTCCAAACATGTGCAAGTGAATAATCAGTATTTTAATCTGAAGATGAATTAGTTCATTGAAACGGTAATCAAAAAAATAAAGGACTGTATTAAGCGATGTTGGCTACATTCCGTTATTAGAGTTGTTGATTAACTCAATTATATTACCTTCTTCCTGAAAGGTCAGTTAATTGTTTTAACCAATGGTGTCTGTTCTTTTGGACGTCCGAAAAGAAAAACACGATCAAATGTTTGTTAATCTATGGGACTTAACTTCTTTGGTCATCAGTCCCTACGCTTACAAACTACTTGAACTAACTTCAATTAACCTAAGGACAAAACAAACATCCATGCCCGACGGCGAGCAACCGCGCTCTTCGCAGCAAGGCGCCTTAGGACGCTCGGCCACTACAGCTCGGCTGCCCGAAAAGAACAGAGACCGTGTCAATAATAGTAATATAATTCTCTCTACGCAGTACACTGGCCATTGTAAGTCATGTGTAGGTTTAACTGAACAGACACAATTTATATTGCGTTATATGTCTTTCACATCACTCTATCGCAAAGAATCTTCAGTGGCCAGAAATTTGGGTTATCAAATGTCAAGACACTTTGTGGATTGACATTTATTTACTACTTATAATTTTTTTTACTTCTGCACTGAATGTGCACTTTCTTGCTACAGCTGTTTAGGAATTATTCAATGCTGAGTGTACAACTTTGCGTGCATTCTGGACGATAAAAATAGATTACACCACCCCCAGTCAACTCTTAACGGTTATAATCTTAATCTATATCTATAAATGTGAATGTCTGTTCGGTGTACGTTTATCACGTCTGAACCACAAGACATAACGAGCTAAAAATTTGTACAGTTACTAATGTCTACCCGGGGAAGGCTTTAGGCACAGTTTTAAGGCGATCAGATAGCTATTTATCTATATATATATTAATGTGAATGTCTGTCTGGTGTACGCTTATCACGTCCGAACGACAAGACGCCGAGACTTAAATATTTGTACAGTTACTAATTTATACATGAGGAATGTTTTAGGCACGGTTTTACAGCGATTGGATAGATATTTAGTAATTTGAAGCATATAACGCGAAATGCGGAACAATAATTACTCTTTGAAAATTATATTTACTCTTTGAAAATTGTTTTATTGGTTGCACTGTTGCTTGAGGGTTGATAACGATAAAAGGGTGTAGTATATTGGGATGGAAAGTTATCAGTGTATATAAAATTCTACGAGTGTGCGAGTTAATATTTCGCTCTGCAGCGAAAACTACACAACGTAAACGAATGGTCTGTGTGCAATTGTTGTCCGAACCCTCCTGTTGTACACCACAGCAGTTCCATGCCGATAGCTATAAGGGGGTGGAAGATATGTTGGTTGAAAGTCCTCAAATTATAAAAAAATTCGGACTGAAGGCCAGCGATGACGTTTGCGACTCTATAGCAAGGAGGTTACATACAACGAAACGTGATGCCACAGACCATATCTTTGGTCTATGCCTGCTACATTGTCTTCAGCTCTTTGTCTGTAAGGATAAGCATAAGAATAAGGAAATATAAGAATAAATAAATAAAGCAGTAAAAAAGATATTTCTTTTAATAAATCTCTTTAAAAAATCGATTTGACGTTTCGCGCATTATATCAAGTGATCGATATGTGATATTATTACAATCCTTATTGTTGAATTCCGTGATTGGATTCTTCGAAACGAGTGCATTTTTACGTGTGATTTCTTATATATTGTCTGATAAATGTAACATGTTTTTAGAAAAAAGGAGATGGACAGAGAGAGAGAGAGAGAGAGTGGATAGGAAAAGTACTAACTCAAGGCTCGAATAAATAAATACCCGGGCAACGCCGGGTTTTCAGCTCGTTCTTGCTATAAAACTTAAAAGTATCTACGTACTACAATCTTCTATTTTGCCGCTAGCACTGAGAATGTGCCGATGCGACGGACAACTTCATCTGCTATTACCGACAAATGTAGCACCGGTGGGGAAAGGTATTTCGAACACTTTACGACCGTATTTTTGTCGGATCCGCGAAAAACTTTCAGGGAGTCGCTGAAAAGCTACTTCACGACGTTGGCGGAAACTGAGGTGGCTTCGATTGGCAACGTTAGCATTGTTTGCAGGACGGTGCCGGCGTTCATCTTCGTCATATACGTGTCGCCGAAGAGAGGATTCTATTAGCAGGGAGACAGCAAAAACAAGTGTTTAAGTAAGCTGTGTGGGCACGGGAAGGCGAGGAGCAGGCTGGGGTCGGGAGGGCGGCGGCGGCGGCGGCCGCGGGCACAAAAACACACGCGAGGGCGCGTGAATCACTGCAGGAATGCTGAAATTGCATAGCTGCCCACCACAACCGGACCACAATAAAATCCCCCCGGGAGGCAAAAGTCATAATGAATGAACACCTCTATCAATGTTACAAAGAGCCGCGGCGCGATTTCAGCGCTGGAATAACCGCTGTCAGGTTTTGTGAGGCGAAACAAAAGGGTGGTGGCGGACAAACCGGCGCACAAAAGCCGCTCGTATTAATCCTTACACCGCAGCGCCGGCCGCCATTTCCTACATCAGTCCGACATCAGTCCATTGTGACCTCGGCAATAATTCTTAAGGTCGCGCCGCCCCCATGACACGTGTCTCGCCCCTGTTGCTCCCCCGCCGCTGCTCGACACACTACAAGATACCAGCCGCATCACGCGCTAACATCTATCGGCTCCGCTCGCCTACGTTTTGCAGGAGGCAAGAAAAACGAACAGCATAAGACGAAATTATACTCACCGTACAGCACTTACTGATGTGTATCATCACAACAATAAAAACTGTCCAACGAATCGAGAGCCACTCATCGTCAGCATAAACAGCCAAGTGTAATCAATTATGCGAATCACTCTAAACCGTATCATTATCGGGAAATTAATTTATGTATAAACTGATTTCTTTTAGTCAATCATATTTTCTTTTAGCGTCCTACAGAAATAAAACGAAACTTTGTTGGATGCGTTTAATTATACCTTTGTTGCTGTCTACATCCAAACCCAAAACAACCTCAATAAATAAGTTAATAATACATTTCCTACTTCGTTTTTTCTTGTTGATAAAACGTTTCTAGCTTTTCGGATAGTTTATTTATACACGGACAATATTACCGATGTTAGTACAGTAAAGCTGTCGACTACCCGAAGGTTGGTTTGAACATCACAGTGCTTTACCGAAATTGGTGCTACTAGGTGTACTATGTCGTTGCTTCCTCGACATTTGAATTTCCTTACACAATCAGTTATTAGAGGACCTACAGTTTTGTGTATGATCCGAAGTACATAGGAACTTGGCAATTTTCACATTAAAATGATTGACAGCGACAAATGAAGTGACAAGTACAGGAAAATTCATTTGATCGACTGGGGATAAAACCCCAGAGACATGGATCTTAGTTTACCGTACTTTCCTTCTTTTATATAAAGTAATACGTGCCATAAATTTAACCATTGTAAGTTAGTATTACACATAAGCTTTTTATATTATACAAAAGAAAATTGAAGGATAACCACAGAAATCATAAAAGTATGAATACAGTCATAAATAATTATACAAGGAAAAATTCTGCTGCTTCTACTTGGGAGCCATCTTCAATGGCACTCTGGCAGTGGAGCATTTGTGTATCTCCTTTTCCATTTCTGCATCCTAATGTTCCTCCTCCTCGGCACCAAAGCGTAATTTATCATACTGTAGTTGATGTGATTCACTGAGGTATGCTTCACAGGAAAAGCTTACTACAGAACGAAGTCTCAAGCAGCAATTATCACTCGTGTTTTTATATTAGGCAATGCATTTTTTATTCATCAGTTGTTTTATTTTTACCTCTATGTCATTTATCAGCTTCAGTGAAAGACCATCGTCACGGATGTAAGGTATAACAGATCAGGTAAAAACAATGCCCATTAAGTTTTCGCAGTAACCTCTTTGTACAATCCCTTGAAATTCTATTGCGTATATAAAATATTCCCAAAGGTGAAAAAGACTATGCCACATACTCGATTCTCTGAGTGGTATCCAAGAAGGTAAAGTGAGTAACATTTCGTATCATGTGACATATGCCATTCGTATCGTAACGGTGTGTTGTGATGAGACACATGACCTCATGTTCTAATGCAACATGTGACGTGCCCCACAAAATAGCATAATGTAACACATCGTGTTCAATTAATTAATATTTCACTTCATAACCCTTAGTACATCATATTTTGTCTTGACATATGACACACCATTTCAGGTAAAAATGACATGGTACATGATATCATGTCATATGGCATAAATTCATCCAGCAAAGCAATTCTCATATCGTGCAATATGAGAATTCCTGTCTCCTAAATGCAGGATGCATGCATCCTCAACACTGGAGGATACTCGCCACTAGATGCCTCCACCTACCCCCTTCGAAATATCACTGCGCTGGAAATTAAGGTAAACTCGTAAAAATACAATCTACTTTTAAAAATGCGCAAGAGCATGAACACTAATTGATTTAAATGATTTTGAAACTGTCATTTAAGACGAGAAGCTATTTGTCCTCTTTTTACATATCTGAATCTGGCCATGGGATATTTGTTGAAGCATTAAAAGGAAACACGTTTTTTCTATGAACAAATGTGTAGCAAGAGTTACAACTTCGAATGCGCTACATTACTTTATATTTTGCTATAACCACTGTAAACATGTGCTATTTTGCTTTATCTGTCAGTATAACTTCTCTAAACTTGATAGAAAAAGTCGTATAAACATCCCTACAGTAGTTCTTGAGATTAATCGAATCTTCATACAAAGAGAGAAAAACGTAGTAAGGACTTAAATTTAAAATATGTATAGATTTTCAAATGTCAAAAATATGGTTAGTCTTCGTGTACAGCTCATCACAGAAAGTGAATGTTGTGGAAAAAACAGGCAAAACTGCACCTATATTGCTCAAGATTTAAATACGTTAGTGATCCAGATAAATAACGTGAACACGCAATCCAGAGCAGGTTGGGATTTAGGCAGACGTTGCCACACGGTCCTACGCTAAATAACGCTGGAGTACACAACGGCAACGGTGGTCGCCTTGCGGCTTTCAGTTCCCATAATGAAAGATAAGCTATTTCCCTCCTTCTTCTATTCTGTATACGCGTATCTTGATCACATTAAAGAGAAAACTGCGCTACCTGTCCACGAAACGACTGAGCTGTGCGGCTGTGCCGCGACGGAGCGGCCGAGCGCATTGAGGCGCTATGCTACGATGCGCGAGGCCGTTCCCCGTCGGGGTTTCGAATCCCCCCTCGGGCATGGATGTTTGTGCCGTCTTTCGTATAAGCTAGTTCATAAGTAGTTTGTAAGTTTAGGGACTGATGACCCCGTAGTTAAGTCCCATAGGCTCTACAAACTTTGAACATTTTGTGTGGCTGCTGCTCGGAACGCACCGCGCATAATAAATTTTCCATGCATATGGTGAATGGTGAAAAAAAGTATAAAACAATTTCTATAAAGACAGTTTAATTAAATAATAAAAGCAACAATTATTTCTATTTTTATCGCAAAAATTTAGCTGGTTGTATATTGACCAACTTATGCGTGTCCGTCATTGTGTTATCAATTGAATATTATACATATTGTTTCGATAACTACCTCAATGATCTTCGTCACATTTCAGGCTCTTTTCTTCTCGCTATCTGACTTTCGACAAGACTCGGTAACAGAGTTCTCACAACAACCAGTTCGTCGGCCAACAGTGTACAAAATTTGAACCGATAATCCGTCGGCTGGATACAAAAATTTATTTATCTTAATTTTACTACCATTAGTTTCATTAATAATAAATCCTAGATCCACTCTTCGTAGTACAACAGCGATAGTCAAAACCACATATCTGCCTTTGGATATTTTAATATCTACAAATATTTTTTTTAGTATCGTCGACTTCGGGGTACTCCTGAGCATGGAGTACTAACCTGGTTAGAAACGTTGTGATACGCTACTAGGACAGCTATAGTGTGTGATACAAGTACACTACCGTGAATGCAAATGCCATGAATGAATCTATGTAAGTACGATGTTCTTATAAGAGTAATAGTTGTTTGTTGAGTCTCATCAACGATACCTGTTACACAGATATTATCTACGAAATGCAAGGGTACCATGGCGCATAGCCATCCACTAACTCCCATTTACGTATTTCTTCCAAAAAGACTGGGAAGCAAACAGCGATTAAAACTGCTGTTAATCAAAATTACTTAAATAGAACTTAGCGGATTAAAACGGGTGCTTAAATCAAGTATTTCGCTCCGTCTGCTAACAGCACTGTATAAGAAGCTATGCCTTCCACGAGGAATTCGATGCAGTTGTGCACTGTCACCCAGAGAACAAAACACAAACATACGTAACAGCACTCTAAAATTAGTAACCACTTGAGGGATTCGTGCTGGCCAAGGAAGGGCCGCTTAAGAGTCCAGATTAGTGGCCGTGGCGTCGTTCCTTGTCACCAGTTTTGGAGGGGTCATAAATAGCTGCGAGGCCCCCGTGTACTTTTGTTACGACCTAGTGAGGAATGTAACATCTTTCTCTGCCTGCTCCGTGAGACAGCTGCGCACTCACGCCAGCAGTTGAATACCTCCACTACTCAAACTGTGCCTCACTGTCGTACTTTGCTTCGCGGAATTAATGCTACAGCACTGAGTCCCACAATCTGTAAAAATAATCATTCGTAACTTATTTCATAAAGATTATTCGAAGGCATTTTCCATTTTTTCGGTTATAACACACCTTAATAGTAATTAAACTGTGTAGCTTTACAAGGAAATATGCAGTTGACGAGGGAGACGGGCCTGGGTTATAAGAACTATCAGTTGAGAAAAAGGCAATTAGGAAGAGGGGGTTTTCAGATAGTTTCACACTGCGTGTGACCATTTGGTAGAGTTAAGTGGAGAGGAACCTCCTATAACTTTAGGGATAGGTAACATGCAGCACACCTTAACTGTTACGAAACCTAAAACGATATAAAAGGCTAAAAGAAAGAAGATGGTTCTGCTGTTAGGTATCTCACATGGCAGAGGTGTAGGCCAGCAGTTGCAGTATGTGTTGGGTAATAAGTACCAGGTTACCATTATTATGAAGCCTAGCGATGGGTTGGATCAATTGGCTGTTAACATTGGGGAGTTATGTATGATTTTTCGAAAGAGGATCAGGTAGAGATAGTGGGTGGAGCTGGGATTAGTCTTAATAGGGATGGGGAGTACATAGGTGGTAATCTGTAAAAGATAGCTACTGAAACAGGTGACACAAATGTGTATTTCGTTTCACTATTCAGGTGGACCCTTTGGACCAAACTGCTATGGTTATCAGTCCCTAGGCTTACAAACTACTTTAATGTACACTGAGCACAATACACACACCCATGTCCGAGGAAGGACTTGAACCACCGGCGGAAGCGGCCGCCTAGTCCGTAGCATGATGTTATAACACGCGACTACTCCCGTGCGGCTGTGCATTTCGTGCATTTCGTGGAACCAGTATCACACTCGGCCTCATCTTGATACAGCTGTCAGGCTTATTGCCATGAGGCTCGGGGAGGCGCTGATGGCAAAAGGCATGGCTCACATTTCAGTGGCACCAGTTCAGTCTATCAGCAGGTCGGGTGTCACCAGGCACGGCCTGCACCTCGATAGGTTTGGGAAGAGGAAGTTGGGAAAGCTTATAAGGTGACAGCGTAGTTGGAAGCGGTGGGATCACACATGGGTAAATTCCTGTAGTAGCGAGTGTTAGAGCTGCCCCTTCTTTAGACTGAAGTCAGCTGATAGATATTTCTGATTAATGGAAGTGCCTATAACAAAGAGGCAAAAATATCACTTGTTCAAATAATAGAGGAATTAGCGCATTTCACCATAATATACAAGGTATAGTCAACTACTTATTAGATGTTGACTCTGGTAGTTTTCCTACTTCAGAGCACTTATTAAATAATGTCACAATTTAGCGGCTTCCTTTACCAGGTTAGAAGTTAGCTGCCTGTTTTTAAAGGAGTTATTTGCAGTGCCGGGGAGTGGTGATGTACGTGAAATACGGTGTTACAGTTGAGACCACTGACGTTTCTAAACACTCCACCGAGAACATATTTTAGTGTTGTGCAGGAGTATTCCATTGCAGCAGAGCTAAACTTCTAATTGTTGCTATTTATAGGTCTTCTGACTCTGATTGTAGAAGATTTCAGCTCAAGCTAGAGAGGGTTCTAAGTCCAAAATGTTAAATGTTTGTAAACCTATTGGGACAAACTGCTACGGTCATCAGTCCCTAGACAATCAAGTTACTTATACTAACTTACACTAATGACAAGACACACAGCCATGCCCGGCAGGAGCGGCCGCATGATGCCTAGGACCACGTGCTACTCCCGCGCGGCATGCAAAAATAAGCTCATGGCTCGTAGAAAATAAATTGATGCAAAATCACAGTACGACTCAGTTTTTACAGTTTATAACAAGGAATTCAACAAAAACTGACTTTTCAGTTACACAGATTGGGCATATGATAAATGACACTGAACAGTACAAATTTCTAGGCGTTCAGATAGCTGTTTGGAAAGTCCATGTTCAGGATCTTGCTCAAAATCTAAATGCTGTGTTGTTCATCATTGGAACAGTTCCTGAAATAAGTAATAGTTCAACACTAAAAGTAGACCACTTATTTTCATTCTCTTATGACGTCTGGTGTTATTTTCTGGGTAACTCCTCTAGTTCGAAAAGGGTATTTATTGCGCACAGTTCGAGCTCGAGAACCTCTTGTCGATCCCCGTTTAGTAGCCCGGCAATTCTGACATTGGCTTCTCAATACATATTGTCTTTAATGTCGTTTGCTGTTAAAAATATGTGGCTATTTCCAAAATTTAGCAGCTTTCATTCAGTTAATACTATGCAGTAATCGGATCTCCATTTGGATCACACCTTCTTGACCCTTGTGCAGAAAGGTGGGCAGTATTCTGCTGCATCCATTTTTAATAAGTTGGAACAAGAATTGGAAAAGCTTAGTACTAATCCACGGGTTTTCAAGGTTCACGCCGGCCGCGGTGGCCGAGGGGACTGAGGCACTCCAGTCACGGTCTGCACGGCCACTACGGTCGGGGGTTCGAATCCCCCATCGGGCATGGATATTTGTGCCGTCCTTAGTATTAGTTAGTTCGTAAGTAGTTTGTAAGTTTTGGGACTGATGACCCCGTAGTTAAGTCCCATAAGCTTAACAAACATTTGAACATTTTTGATCAAGGTTCAACTAAAAAGTTTCCTCATCACTCACTCTTCCTCTTCTGTCGAGGAATTCCAGGTAAAATTAAAAAGTTAAGCTAATTCCAGGGTCACGTTGTTGCTTCGTTTTACTTACGGTTAGGCCTGACGTGTGCATAGGATGGCTATGCGTTTCACTTTGTTTACTACTACTCTTTTGTAACAATTTGATGTACTAACTCGTTCCATGACCATGGAGACTTACTCCACAATTTTTTCCTGTAGAGCTTGATAAATATAAATAAATAAAGACATCACGCACAAGTATGATTTTTCAGTTTTTAACATGACTGCGCTTAATTTTCTATGTTTTAATCAGTCTTAGATAGGAAACTCAACTGTGAGCTGGACGAAGGTTGAGTATTCATCATGATGTTTTCTTAAGTTCGTATTATTCCCTTTCCTGTACTATTCGCGACAGAAGCGCGACGTAACAGTGCATTCTTCAAATCGTTTGTTCTAAGATCTTCCCCGTTCTCTATGTGAGCAGTCGTCATTCCTTTCAATTTCAGTCACTACTCCCAACCGCAGCTATCGGGTATTTGATTTCTGTAAGTCGTTTTAAATAGTCAGTTTTGTCATCTTATGCTCAAAACATGCCTTCCCCCCCCCCCCTATTGAATCTCAGTATTTCTTAGAAGAAATAAAGAAATATTTTGAAAACCCGTTCCACTTGAGTCATGTGATGCATGTGACGTCAACTGGCATGATGCTTGTATTTAAAGTCGTTTTCTAAAGTTGTTGGTGAACGTACAAATTTCATGTTTTTTGTCAGTTTTAATATTTACATCATTGACGCAATATTTGAATAGATGATGGATAAATCAGCGATTTCTGTTTCAAGTACGCCTTTCGAGCGCATCTGGTAATAGCAATTATTTTCAATAAAATTTGAAAATATTGCTAATTTCATCAATATTTCGATGGAGATTCACAATATCCCATTCTTCTGCGACAACTAAAAGTGAGAAAAATAGGAGAGGTTTGGATTTGAACATGGAACGCAAAATTTGTAATCTACGACGCTAAACGTTACGTTGTCAAGCAGCTACGCTCACTGCTGCTCGAGCAGATAATGATTTCGCAGACATAGACAATGCAAAACTTTGATAATTATTTTTCATCGAAAATGTTTATTCTTGGCACCTATAACACTATATTTGCCTCTTATGTTCACCCTTATTTGGCATCCCAAGTTCCGATTTAACCTCACAAGTTTCTTTACAACAAATCAGTACGAGAAACATTCATACTAACTTATGGAAAGTGAACAGCGCGCAAGATTAATTTACGTACGGTATAAATTAAAAGTAATCTGAATCCGACTGGTACAACATAGTTGCGCACTTAGCATGTAATTTTTATACTGGCCACTAAAAACAGTGTTAATTTAAATGTGAAATGTATTTGGTACAAAAACGAAAACTGAATCTAAAATGCAATGTTTATTTACACACGTTTATCGTGTATAATAGTCGTTTCTTTAGATTAGAGGTAATCTATTGATACAAATTAGCAACATTTTGGTTAAAATGTAAGAATATTTAAACACAGTTTCCACCTTTCTTGTTTCCGGTATGTAAATACTGGGTTGTTTTCGAATAATGATACCGTAAACGCATCTCCTTACAGAAAGTTTTCACTATCAGATTTCAATAAATTCTTTTCCATTCTTACATAAAAGTTGTAAATGCGTTTTCATCATAAAAAATTATACGCAGTAAAAATGAGGAAAATGTAGTAATTTTCACTAACACTGCTGTAATATAGATATAGCTTCGTTTTCCTCGTGTCAGTCAATGACAGAGCGTTTTCGATAACGCGACAATCTTCAAATTTAATAATTTTTAAGCTTTAAATTCTAAAAAATTAACAGATGTTTCGTAAGAATAATGAGCGAAAATGGTATTTGAACGTTATAATCATTCAGAATAACAGCAATTCGAACCATATTTTTGACATAGGAAAGTAGCCTACTGCAGATTCTGATTTGTACGAACATTAAAATGTTAACAAATCGACACTGTCCTGCCTTTTGTGGTATATTGTACACGATACACATCCAGTTATTATTGTCTAGTAGTCACTGTTCCAACTGTTGTGTATTTAAAATATGCTAACTACACCAACCTAACGCTGGTAACAACAATGGCTGAAATATTTGTCTATTAAAATAACATAACGTCGCAGTTACGAACTTGAACAAGTTTAATGTATTGCATTTCTATAAAAACCCTTATAAGTGGCAAATTTTTTATTTATTTTACATTGCTTCCAGTTTTTAACGTTACAAAAGCGCATTAAATAGCCGTTTAGCTATATGTTCTAATCACAGATTTAAAATCTGTGAGTGATGCCCTAGACGTAGAAGTCTGTGTGATAGAGCTGTAATAGTTCGATACTCAGTAGTAGGCGTTTGAAAACGAACGGGGAGAACTTCGTCTCCCAATGCGGTGCCACTTCAGCATTGTGCCTGCCAGTGAATCTTTTGCACTCGGAGATTTGTCTAACTTCTTCTTTCACATGTCTTAAAATTGCGATAAATGTATTCGAAAGAGGAGCATGCGGAATACACTACGAAGATCTATACCATCGGGGAATTAAAGAATTTTTACATGGTTTCCGCAGGAGGTGAAAATGTAAACTCTATACTTGTTAGGAGTTAAATACTTACAAAACTGTAAATTAAAGAAAAAGTAGGTTTTTTAGAGTATTATATATTCACATTCTGAACTACGTATTTTCATAGTGAATAAAATAGACGAGTATTTCAGTGGGTTCAATAGTTTCTGATATATGAAGTGATAAGTTTGAAACTGTTTCACTGGAAGAAAGATTTCACCCTTTAAAAGAGAGACATATTTTTTGTATTGTTGGAGGCATTGTACAGACATAAGCAAATGTTTTTATTTTTTGTGTTAGCGATATTCTATCACCATGAAGAAGAGAGTGCTGTGGTGGGTTCCTGCAGACAGTATCTGTCGCGACGTCGCAGCTTTGGATATTAGACGTCAGACGCTTAAATCAGGATATCGTAGATTCAACTTGGTAGCCTACTATCCACGACCTGACGAACGCGCGTACAGTAAACAATCACTGGTTTTTATATATTTTCAATGGACGAAAACTTATTAGAAGAAAATTCTAAGATCACTGAACTCTACGGTATTCACAAAGAAGTCGATATATGAGGTCACTTGGCTCTCCATCTGTTGTACGCTGCTAGGGATTTTACGTCTAAGTAACATCACAAACTGGCGTGTGGGCGTTAGAAATGAGCGAGACATTTGGAAACGAGCAGGCCGCGGCTACACGCGTGTGCAGGCAGAGCAGGACAATGCGACCGCGACGGGTACAAATTCCCAGGCCGTCCTGCGCGTTAATAAATGACGAGCGCCACATCGACCGTCACATTCCATACCGGCAGCCACAATTCTCACTACGCGTCTCACATTTACCATTCTCTTGGTTTTTGGCTGGCATGACAAAACCACAGCTTTCCAGAACAATCCCCGCTGTCCCTCCCCGCCGGCCGCAGATGGACGTGGATTCAGGGGCAGGCCGTTCCCCATTGCATGCGCAGCTAGAGCTAAGCGCTGACATTACTGCAACGACTGCGGACCGCGGGTAGTGGTCGCCCTCAGACAATATTATTACGCGAAATATTAGCTGCTAAGTTCCCGCACTTGGCAAGCTCGCCATTCACCAGCTCACAACACACAAGTCAGGGTTGCACAACAATCGATAACCCTGTCTTCAACACTTACGGATTTATAAAGATAAAACTTAATACTGATTACAACAGACACGTCGTTTCGTGAGCGAAAACAGTTGCAAAAAAAGGACTCTACTTTCAACCGAAAACGCTTTTTCGGTTATTTCATTCAGGCGTGAAAATGCGTTAATCGACTGCAGAACCGAGCGAGGTGGCGCAGTGGTAAGACACTGGACTCACATTCGGGGGGATGGTGGTTCAAATCCACCTCTGGCCATCCAGATTTAGGTTTTCCGTGATTTCCCTAAATCGCTCCAGGCAAATGCCGGGATGGTTCCTTTCAAAGGGCACGGCCGATTTCCTTCCACATCCTTATCCAAACACTCCGAGCGTAAGCTCCGTCTCTAATGACCAGGCTGTCGACGGGACGTTAAACACCAAGCTTCCTCCCTTCCTCCTTAATGCGGAGTTCTGAATTTCCGATGTCTTGAGAGATGGTTCACTCTGAGTTACACTGTTGTATAATAACTGAAAACGCTAAATGCTATCTTATAGTTGCAACAGCATCACTGTTCGCGTCTGCAAGAGATGCACTGGGTCATGCACGACAACGAAACTGAGAACTTTTATTCGCGTCTAGAAAGTAGGGGCAGTCTAAGGCACAAGCGACACAAAAGTAATATCAATTAGACCATCACTAAATTTACTTTTAAGACTTTTACCAAGAGCACGGGGGGAAGGGGGCGGAGAAGGGCGCCAAATGATGTGCGTAAAAATCCATAACACCAGTTGCAAAACATTTGAGGTTTCTATTCCTCTACTCGCTATTAGACATCGTTTTAATTATGCTACACACACGCGCGCGGGCGGCGCGCGACAAGCATGTAGTGAGATACAGACGAATGTTGTGTCTTACAAATTTCTTAGCGCGGAGATACTCGTGTCGTCTTACGGCAAGCGGTACCAATAGAGACGTTTTTTTAGCTTATATTAACATTACTCAACGGTTAATGGTTTTTCACCCGATCACTTCACGTAGGATATTACTTGCAAGTATAATTCTGTTTATAGCATAGTTCCTGTATTCTAACCCGAAACAGACACTTTATTTTGGACTAACAGCCGCGTTCAACTCCTGAATTACAAGTACGTTGTTCCTCAACACGGCTGTCCAAACGTATCATTGAAGGTATTCTGTTTATACACGAAGACATTCCGTAATTGTAAAAATTCGCCAACTACACCCTCCCAACAAGATTGCTCTGCTGTGTATTAGTGTAATCTAAAACGCCGATAAAGTTGTAGATAACATGGAATCAGTGTGAAGGGTTATGAAAGTACTTAATGGGTGGCACGTAAATAATGTTGCGTTCAACAATTCTGATATTGATACAATTATTTAAGATCAACAAGGTAAGTGGACAGAAACTACTATAAAGAGAGATAATTTTCGTTCTTTTTACGATCATTGTACATGCAAGTACTGAATAATAACTACAGAGATAAGCAGTTTCCTCAGTGTGACTGAATATTCCAGAAGGCCTAACATTACCTGTCGCTGTCACTTGTCACTGACTTGTAGCAGTTCAAGTCAGATACGTAATGAATGCAAGTAAAGAGAACAACCAATAAATTTTACACAATTGTATTAGTGCTTACATTTCAAAAAATTAAAAACAGAGGAGTATTGGAAACCACAGAGCTAACACGGCTACAGAAAATCCGGTAGATTATCACAAAAATTCCTCTCTCGTCGTTTCTCAATTGTGACTGAATTAACGCCTTCGCCGCCCACCATGCGTCAGTGAGACGATCAGGATGGTATTTTTCTCGCAGGAAAGAATTTACCCTTCAGAGTTTCTCATTAGTATTCAACAATGACAAGTCAATGTGTTTCTTCACCGTTAGTAACCCCGCATGCGAATTGGCGTCGTTTATCTGGGAATCGGCAGCAACGTATCGAAGTCTAAATACGGGACACCACACGGGCAGAACTGGGTGTTAGCGGAGTGAATAATGAAGCAGCGATCCTAGGTCAAGTGATAACTTCGCCTGCCACGTTCCAACATACGTTGCCCACTCCATGTGGTTTTCTGGAATAAGATAGAAAATGTAGAATGCTTATTTGGTCGGTTACTAAAAACTTCGCGTGATATTCATCAGAAGCATCCAGGCTTCCATAACTTCATGCTCTTTCGTATAGACGAATGTCTTGCCGATAGAGGTAAAAAAAAAAAAGTTCAAACGTTTGTAAATCTATCGGACCAAACTGCGTGGTCATCAGTCCGTAGCTTACAAACTACTTAAACCTAGGTAAACTAACCTACGGACAAACACACACACCCATGCCCCAGGGAGGACTCGAACCTCCACGGCGAGCAACCGCGCGCTCCGCAGCGAGACGCTTTAGACCGCTCGGCTACTTCACCGCGCCGATAGAGGTTATATGGCGTTAATTTTGTAGCGGCATTAAATTACAGGTTTTCCTATGGTTAAGTATGATACTGTAATCGCTTTATGGTTTACCATTGCTCCAATTTCACATTATCGTAACAGTTCCTTTATTTTGCAAAAGAGTATTCAAATTGGTTTACCATCACATAGGCGCAAATCGTAGTTTAGATATATTTTAAATTTTTCAGTTTGTTAGTTTACGATATATTTACGTGGGCAAAGAAATACATACAGATCCACTAAGAACTGACCGATTGTGTGCACGATTAATCTTTTTAAGACATTCAGCTCGGAGGCGCAGGAAGAAGAAACTGCTGGCGACTAGCTTGTTGACAGTGTCCTTTTGATTTTGGCAGGCTGGCCAGTAGTGTGTGTGACGTCAACAGGCTCGGGGCAGCGACCCCACCATAAACCAGCGCTAACGACCAGCTAAGCAGCGCCAGATAACGCCGCCCTAACTGGCCATCTCAGTGATGCAGGGCCGGGGGTTAACTCCTGCCAACCTACTACTGCTCTCCCTCTTTGCTACCGGATTATACAATTACATCAGCCGTCTTACTCCTTTCCCGTCAGTTTAGAGCGTCTCTCTCTCTCTCTCTCTCTCTCTCTCTCTCTCTCTCCCCTTTTAAATTGACAGTTGAAACGAAGTAGTTAACTCGTGTTTTAATTTTAATTGAGAATATTATGATCACGTATCCATTGGTTGATATAAATTAATAGCGCTCTACACTAATAACGAAAATAGATTTTTTGGCCATATTTTTACCGATCATCAGTAAACTTGTATAGACCGCCAACAACTTAGTTACGGAAAATATTGACATTGTTCTTCGGAACTTCCTTATTCAGCGTGGAAAGCAAAGGGGAAAATGAAACAATTCGTATAATTCTCTTGCGTTCAGAAAGCACAGACTTGCTATTGCAGTAGTTTAGAGGGAATTGTGTACAAGATAAATATCAAAGGCACTTGACAGTGGAGTCATCAGCAACACATAATTTAATAACTCCAAAAAGGCTGGTGGTGAAGAATCAGTTGCAATCTTACTATAACAGTTACAATTAGGAATCCCCCAATTTCTTGAATAATCTAATACCATGTATTAAATTGTTACAAACTTATGATTAGTTTACGAATCAATAAGTGTGTTAAGAAATTGTGATGAACGCCAAGAGATCTCATTATCAAACACAGGATGAAGATAGTTTGCGTAATTTGCACTTCGTTTTCGGCAACAGCCAGTTAGTCACATATCTCGAGGTTTTTTACGTAATATCTCTTGCACTATGCGTGGATGACGCATGTACAAATGTATTTCAAACTCATTTACATTTTAATGTTTTACTTACATACTAGTAATGTCTGATACGGCAATTTTATTGCACGAACAGCGGAAAGGAAGTATGCGTACACTATTTTCCTTTCATAATTTTGTCAATGGGAAAAGTTTAGAAAATATTTAAAAATATGTTTTTTCCCCTTAAGTCACATAATGCAGTACTTCCCAAATAATGAATACACACGCTTCAAAAACATTTTTCTATCACCTGTGTGTGCCATATACACATTCTTCCTGAACCAAAATGTACATGAATCGAAAAATTTGGTCCTTCGAACGGTTATAAAACAACAAACAATGTTTCCAACTGTAAAATTTAAACGCTCTAAGGAACCTTGCTGCGGAGCGGCGGTTGCTAGCCGTCGAAGCTTCGAAGCTTCCCTCGTTTGTGTGTGTGTGTGTGTGTGTGTGTGTGTGTGTGTGTTCAGGTTAGTTTAACTTAGCTTCAGTGGTTTGCAAGGCTAGGGACTACTAAACAAATAAGTTAAGCCTCATAGATTTACAAACATTTAAAAAGTGTTCAACTGTTTTTAAAGCTTATGGAACTTAACTGCGGGTCATCAGTCCCTAAATTTACAAACTACTTATGAACTAGCTAACACTAAGGACGGCACAAATATCCATGCCCGAGGGGGGATTCGAACCCCCGGCCGTAGTGGCCGTGCAGACCGTGACTGGCGCGCCGCAGTCCCCTCGGCCACCGCGGCCGGCAATTGAAGTCCCACTTTCAAAATGTACAAACAGTACCACAGGACAAAATGACTGCAGATCTGAACTGAACATACTTGAAAGGGGAAACGCAGTAGCATACACAAAAAATAAAAATAAAAGAATAGTTTTTAACTTAATCAATAGATGGCGCTGTAAGCTGCATCGACGTAAATGACGTGACATGCGCACGATACATTGCATTCGGCATAAACAGGTGGGTTTCGTGTCGCTCGCCTCCTATCGGATATTGACATGAATCTCTCAATGCAGGATAGAGCTCTGCTTGAAGATTTTTTACAAGAACGAACATTTCTTCGCTTGCAGGTTCAAGGAAACTCCGGTTATTAAAGAACATGAAAAAAAAAAGTGGTCCGATAACTGTGAAAAATGAAGAATATGGTGAAGAAGTTCGAAGAAACAGGATCTTTTCAAGTGTAATGTGGCAGAGGAAGGAAATCATCCCTTCGACCTCTGTAGACGTTGTGACCATGGCGTTACAAGAAGGGACAGAACAAAACCTTACGATGGATCCTCAGGGCAAACAGGTACACACGGAACACCGACATCCATGAGGCGCTTCACATGGATACTATCATGGAAGCCGTCCAAAAAAGAGCGACGAAGATCCACCACAAGACTGATCAACTACGGGATACCGTACACAACCTCCGCACATTGGGGAGGACAATGCCACTTCCATGGCATAGATACAAAGTGCCACGGGCCTTGACTAATCGATAAAGTTTTAGATTAGATGTAAATACAAAGTTTCATTGAAATTGTCATTAATACATCGAGAGGGGTACCTTACGGACCAAAATAAAGGCCCTTACAAGTTAACCCCTAAAGTTTATTGCCATAAATAAAGTTATAGTTAACCCCCATATCCTGAACTGTGAAGTGTAAATCGTCCATGACGATGGTACTTCAGTTATTTGTACCACTATTAAAAATAAAAAATAAAAATAAAGAATGGACGAGCACTGATGCGCAAGACTGCAGTGTCCGTGGAATTTCCCGATCATTAGAAATGCCTTTCAGCACGGTACATAAAACTCTACGCAATATTCTGCATTGCTGTCCGTATAAAATTACAAATCTGCAGGAGTTGCTTCCTGCTGACTTTCCAGCGAGATACACGTTCGCTAAACAATTTCTTGCGTGCATGGAAGTGGAAAATGAATGGCCATGGAACATTCTGTGGACAGACGAAGCCCATTTCCACCTTAAAGGCTGTCAATACCCATAATTGCAGAACATGGGCAACGCAAAATCCTGTCGCACATGAAAGTAGTGCCAAGTCATTTTTCAAAGGTAAGTAATTTGTGCGGGCTCACTGTATCCTTTATCATAGGGACCATTCTTTTCGAAGAAATGAAATGGAAATGAGCGTTTGGCTTTCTTGGCCGGGAGATCCCTTGCGGGATTGTTCGACCGCCTGAGTGTAAGTCTTTTTAGTTGGCGACTTCCGTGCAAATGATGATGAGATGATGATGATGATTAGGACAACACACAGCACCCAGTCCCCTGCCGGGAATCGAACCCGTGCCTCCTGCGTGGTAGTCGGCGACGCTGTCACTGAGCTACGGAGGCGGACTCTTTTCGAGGAGACGACACGCACAGACCCGATTTACATGTACCGTCACTGATAACCGGTAATAAAATCTTCATTGTTACCACGTCATTCCAAGCCTTCAACAGTGTGAATGTCTGAGTAGTATTGTTTGCATCCACGATGGCGCATCTCTGCACATTGTCAAGCCACTGAAGCAATTCCTCAAGAGCCATTTCCCTAATGACAGAATTATCAGACGTCATTTTCCTATAACCTGACCGTAAAGGTAATTGAACATCAATCTGTGTGATTTCTGGCTGTGGGATTATTTGAAAAGTGTTGTGTTCAGTGTTGAATTTGGCTGAATTGAAAGCACGGATTACGCAACATATTTATAGTGTGACCCCTGAAACTCTGCTGTCTGTTGTGAAACATGATCTTCATCGGTTTCAACTTCTAGCGGAAAATTGTGGACACCATATTGGAAATGACTTTCGCAAGTCCCGCGATAATTAATACGTTTCACAGTACGTGATTTTTCTGCGGATTTTGGCCCAAGGACAATTAAAAACCACTTTTGCCCATTTGATGAGGTACGCCCTTGCCGTGGTTGGATGGGCTTTCCGCTAACAGTTCCGTAAGTTGTGCACGACGTAAACGTAATTTGTCGTCATTCACTTTCCTTATGCCGCTTACAGGACAAATTATTGATAAAGTTACAAAATAGTATTTCTTTGTATATAAATGTCATTGCGTTTTCCCCTTTGTCAAGTACGTTCAGTTCAAATGTTTGTAAATCTATCGGACCAAACTGCGTGGTCATAAGTCCGTAGCTTACAAACTACTTACACTAACTTGTTATATCACGGGCCCACAGTGTTAGAAATGTCGTATATTGACATAATGCGAAAGGATAGTCCAAACACTGTAATTAATTATTTATTTATATATCACACATGATATCGTTCGGCATATAATGCCATCGTCAGGTGTTTCTGCATAAACATTTTCTTATATGAGTATATATCCAAATGCTACATAAATAAATTTACGTAAATAACATTTTACAAATTTCACTTACAAAGTGTGCAGTACGTACCGTATTTAGAGGTTGTAAGTGCTTCAACTGACTATTTATTAGGTGATGATTTACATTTGATTTATGAATTGTAACCAGTTTCAGAGATCGTACTATAATGTTAAAATCAACCAAAGACGAAATAAAGACAACCATATCAAATATAAATGTATAATCTATAATATCCTCCAAAATTTCTAATAAATTTTTTAACCATAATCGCTAATAACAACATAGACAGAAATAATAAAGAAAATAATGCCATATCTGTTAAGTTCTCTACGATCGGGGGTTCGAATCCCCCCTCGGGCATGGATATTTGTGCCGTCCTTAGGATTAGCTAGTTCATAAGTAGTTTGTAAGTTTAGGGACTGATGACCCCGTAGTTAAGTCCCATAGACTTTACAAACTTTTTTTTTTGTTAAGTTCTATATTTTCTCTCTGCAAGAAAAATTTGTAAACGTATAGTATTCTCAGGTATTGACAGATGCTGTAACTGGCTACAATTCATCTTGTTGTGTGTGTGTGTGTGTGTGTGTGTGTGTGTGTGTGTGACGGGGGGTAGGAGAAAAAAACCGGGGGGGGGGGGGGGGGGGGAGGAGGAGGAGGAAGAAGAAGAAGAAGAAGAAGAAGAAGAAGATGCAGCCAGCTGTAAGGTTGCCTGGAAAGCTGGAATTTGTCAATAAGTCAGCAAAGACGGTGCACTAGTGACACGACGTTTCTAATAGCTGGAAGCGTAAACGTAAAATAGCGCAGCTGCGGCAGCTAATAAGTTGGGCGCTCGCACTCGCGTTGCAGGGGAGCGCGCGCAGATTAGGCTATATATTTTTTGATACTTGGCAGGGAGAATTTCATCCAATTGAGCAGTGAGTCTCCCCAGTTCCCCATAAAACGCAGCGCCTTTAGACAATCGGAGCAGTGCCTGCCGCTTCCAATAGCGCCCGCCCCGCCGAGAAGCGTGTCGCGACAACCGCGTCTTAACGTTTTCATATACCCCCGCCTATGCCCTCCGGAATGCTCTCTTTATTTGTGAATGCTGTGGGGTGCTGGCAAGAAAATGCTAGCCGTCAGGTAAAATACTACGATGTTAAATTACTGACCGTATCCGCGAAATTTATAGTTTTTCATATCTTAATACGAATTATAGTGACGACGCCAACAGCCGTCAAGCTCCCTTCTACACTAAGAATTTCTCCCAGCACGGTTTCAATCACGTAAGGTTCATACTTTTTTTGGCGCTTGCCTGAGATTGTAATTTGAAGATTTTATATCTTACGACGAGCAAGAAGGGTTACATTTATTAATAGTGGCGCAGACTGAGAATTAACTTCCATGTTCATTTATCTTATATACCGGTTTTCTCCTTGCAAGACCATTATTAGATAAATCACATCTATCGTCGCGAATCATAGTAAGCTGATCATTTTGGGGAAAAAATACTCCCAGATGTTACGTCGCCGTTAAAAAAGTGAAGCCAGAGTTAGTAATGCAGTTTAAAAATAGCAGATAAAGTTTAAGTGAACATTAAATACATTTGTACGTACTGGAATAAAATATTAAAAATAAGCTGTAAGGGAGAGAAAAGTATACATTTCAAAAGAAAAGTGAAATTTAATTACAGAACCAATTGTGGTGCAACTAAATCAAATTTTGTGGTCACATATCTTACTATTCAAAGTTGCTAATAACAGAACATAAGAGTATTTAGCAATGCTTTCAAATTACATTTACGTCTGCACTGCAAGAAAGACTTTTACCCTTCGTTTTTGGGAACAAACATTTTGGTAATAGATAAATGTTACAAGATATCGGCTTGAAAGAAACTATTTGTTTTTAATTGCAAAGAATTATTTCCCGACTTTTTGAGTTCCACAAAAGACAAATTTTTCGGGCGTTCCCAAGTCACGACAACACCATGTTCTAAAACATGTGACACGCATTTTCTATAGCGTATCAGCAGATATTTTGCGATTTCATTTTTGCTATGTGTGGCCGGCCGCGGTGGCCGAGGTGACTGAGGCGCTTCAGTCACGGTCAGCACGGCCACTACGGTCGGGGGTTCGAATCCCCCTCGGGCATGGATATTTGTGCCGTCCTAGTTCATAAGTAGTTCATAAGTAGTTTGTAAGTTTAGGGACTGATGACCCCGTAGTTAAGTCCCATAAGCTTAACAAACATTTGAACATTTTGCTATGTGTAGCTGGAGTAGAGCTTATCACCACCTCTTTCCTGCGCCGACAAGTGTATGTTGATTTATTTCCCGTTATAGCCAAAATGATTTTTAAAGGGGAATTTAATACGGCCGTTCAGTACAGTGGTCCCGAATTCGTCATAATCACATTTGATGATGATGATGATGATGATGATTATGATGAGTCGTGTTCTAGGGTAGTAAACGGCTAGGTCATCAGCGGCCTATCTCAAAACATAAACAGATGAAAACAAAATGATGCATAATTAAAAGTACATCCAAATGTTTTGAGGATGAAACGACTTTTAAAATGTGGCAAAGCAACGTCCCAATACAAAATTTGATTACAAAATACAGTGAAAAGGTCGACAGATGGTTGTGGGCCGATGACTACCTAAAAACAGAGAGACACAGAGCCACATTAAATATCACACCCAATATTTTGGGAAGATGTCCAGACATCAATCAAAATCTTAACACAAGATCCACAAATGCCTCATCGTCATTAAAATAGAGTTCAGGTCCCACGAGAGACCCAAATTTGTCCTCACACCGTGATATAAAAAGCACTCCGTTAAAAAACGCCGTATCGATACTTGTGTTCCGCATCTATCACCCACTGGAGGTTCCGTCTTCAGGAAGCAGAACAGCTTACGTTAGGTGGTAGGGAGCAAGTCTCCTTGGCAGCTGCATCGGCCAGCTCGTTTCCTCGGATCCCTGTGTGCTCAGGAACCCAACAGAAAATTATTTCCTTGTGGTGTTGTTGTAGTGCAAGGAGACAGTCCTGTATTTCCTACACCATCCGATCTGCTGAGTACATTTGATCGAATTTCGGAATCTGAGCAGATTATGAATTTCACGCCACCATGCCGTTTCATCTGCTCCAGTGCCCTTGAGATAGCAAACAGTTCCACATAATTAATGGACAACTGTTCCGGGAGACCTATCTGAAGATCAACGTAAGAGAACATGACAGAACAGGCATTACGATAGCTTTACTTGAACCATCTGTGTAAACGGTAATAAAATGATAATGGTGCTTTTAAAATCTCAAGAAATTTAGTATTGTAAAAATGGTCTGGTCCAGTAGACAGCACCTATTAACTATTCATGGAGATCTACTACACCACCGCTGGCGTTGAACCTTAATGTGCTGTACTTGCAGCAACTCAAGGCTTTACTTTCCTCAGTCCACAAATGGTCTTGTTGCCTGCAGACGGTTCAAGAACAAACGTTCCAATGGCTGCTGTGAAACAGTGAAGGACAATAGTGAGTTGGGAACAGACATAGACCTGTATGCCTGACATACCTTGAGAAGAAGGCGGCGAATAGAAAGCGGAGGCTCACCAGCCTCTTTACACAGGCTAACTGATACTCGTGCATTATGCACCCGCTGACAGCTTTATACCTTCATAGTCTACTGCAACCAGCATTTTCAGGTAGGATGGTCTTGCCAATCCGTCTACCTCGCATCCATATTCAAGGTGGGGTAGCACAAATGCCTTATAAAATTGTAGCAGACGTGCGCTGTCGGTTCCCCGGGACCTATGGCTAACACATTTAAAGGGGTTTAAAGGCTGGTCCACCGAGGCAGAGCCTCGCTTGCCTGGATATACCTCATACAACTGAGATGCGGCAGGATCTTCAGAGATTGCCCACTAGCAACTGTTCTATCTAGACAGGGCTAGACGTACCGCACGGTCACTGCGGTCGGGGATTCGAATCCCCCCTCGGGCATGGATATTTGTGCCGTCCTTAGTCTTGGCTACTTCATAAGTAGTTTGTAACTTTAGGGACTGATGACCCCGTAGTTAAGTCCCATTAGCTATACAAACATTTGAACATTTGCTAGATGTACGGATTGTATACTGAGATTTCACAATGTTAATATTGCGACCCCTGGATGTATTCTGCGTCATGACATTTGTCGTCAACAATGTGGGAATATTGAAAATACCTGTAGCATTCACTTAGTGAATACTCGATGAGTCTACAGTTTGTGATTAGATTCAGGATGACACTGGCGGTCACCGGTCTTTATTTTATAGCACTGTAACAAGTAGAAAGAGCCACTGTTCCGACTGAAGACCATAATAAGAAATAGATATATGATATTTCAAACACAAAGAAAAACTTCCAATGACACTGATAATGAGATACACAATATTGAACGATTGTTCAATGCAAGTGGAGTACTTGCGACAACGGTCGATGAGAGACTGCATATCAACTGTATGTTCAGAAGAGTTGGGCATCTCGGATTTTTACAAGCAAAAGATATGCTGAATCGAACGTAATATACAAGAGCGAAGGGTAATACTTCCTTAAATGTAGTGTTGCAAACTTGTCGATATCGTAAAATTAAACACTCTTACCAAGCTTACGGCAAGGTGAGAAGCTGGGAGCCGTACAGACAAGAGAGAACACAGTAAGCCAACAGCTGCAAGGCCGAGATTTTACAATTAGTTTTTATGCGGGTGCGTGCGACCACAGCTAAACATCAAAGCCCGGCCGCCAGTTATTAGCAAATCCTGCTATGATAATTGTTCCAGCGTGGTGGGCGCAAGGAATGCCAGCCCATCTGTTAGCGTAATCACTGAGCCGGCGCGTGCCGCCCCGCAGGCACGCAAGCGGTTTCATTTCTCCCGCATTTTTCGCTTATGGAAACTAATATATATGCACACTACAGTACACACGACTTTTGTTATACAAATAAATGATAGCTGAACACCAATTTGTCTGCCTTAGACCCCCTCCGAGATTCATAATATTCATCTCCTCTACATCTACACGGGATACTCTGCAAATCACAAAATGTTCAAATGTTTGTATAGCCTATGGGACTTAACTACGGGGTCATCAGTCCCTAAACTTACAAACTAATTATGAACTAGCGAATCCTAAGGACGGCACAAATATCCATGCCCGAGGGGGAATTCGAACCCCCGACCGTAGTGGCCGTGCAGACCGTGACTGGAGCGCCGCAGTCCCTTCGGCCACCGCGGCCGGCGAGGCGTGTTTGTCGCCATCAAAAGTAATCTATCGTGTAGTGAAGTAGAAGGTGATAGTTCCAGTGAGTTACTATACGTAGAGATTGTAATCGAAAATTGTAAAAAGTTAATAATTGGTTCCTGTTCCCGGCCTCCCGACTCTAACGACACAATAGCAGAAACGTTCAAAGAAAACCTGTGTCAAATTGCAAACACGTATCCGACTCACACAATAATAGCAGGCGGTGATTTTAATTTACCCTCAATCTGTTGGCAAAATTATATTTTCAAATCAGGAGGTACGCATAAAATATCGTGCGAAATTGTACTCAACACATTCCTGAGAATTACTTGGAACAATTAGTTCATGAGCCAACTAGAATTCTAAACGGATGTCAAAACACACTTGATCTCTTAGCAACAAATAATCCTGAGCTCATAACGAGCATCAAAACGATTACAGGTATTAGTGAACACAGAGCTGTCGTAGCGACATTGAATATCAAAAGTCCCAAAGTTACCAAAAATAGACGAAAAGTATATTTGTTCAGGAAAGCAGATAGAAATACAATACACCGCTTCCCCTAATTCCAAACCCTAAACGTAAGTGTAGACCAGATGTGGCTCCATTTCCAAGAAGTAGTATCGACAACAATTGACAGTTTTATACCAAATAATAATAAAATAAGGTGGTGATCCCCTTGGTACACAAAAAGTGTCAGCACACTGTTGCAAAAACAATGGAAAGGGCATGCTAAATTTGAACGAACACAAAAATCCCCAGGATTGGAGATCCTACGCAGAAGCTCAAAATTTAGGGAGGAATTCAATGCGAGATGCCTACAATACTTTTCACAACGAAACTCTTTCTCGAAATTTGACTGAAAACCAAAAGAGATTTTAGTCATATGTTAAATATACTAGGGGCAAAACACAAACAATACCCTCACTACCTGATAGTATTGGCGATCCTGCCGATGATAGCGCTACTAAAGCAGAGTTACTAAACATAGCTTTTAGAAACTCACTCGCCAAAGAAGAAGAAACCAATATTCCTGATTTCGAATAACAAACAGAAGCCAGAATGAGTAACGTTGAAGTAGATATCCTCGGAGTAGTGAAGCAACTTAAATCATTTAACAAGAACAAGTCTTCTGGTCCAGACGGTATACCCATTAGATTTCTATTTATGCTAAAGCGATAGTTCCTTACTTAACATTCATACACAACTGCTCTCTCAAAGAAGGTTCTGTACCAAAAGACTTGAAAGTTGCACAGGTCATACCTATATTCAAGAAAGGCAGTAGGAGTAACCCACTAAACTACAGGCCTATTTCATTGACGTCAACTTGCAGCAGGGTTCTGGAACATATCCTGTATTCAAATATTATGAATTATCTCGAACAGAATGATCTATTGACCCAAGGTCAACACGGATGCGAAACGCAACTAGCTCTTTACTCACACAAAGGGATCTCAAATTGATTTCCAGAAGGCTTCTGACACCGTACCTCACAAACGGCTTTTAATCAAATTGCGTGGTTATGGTATTTCGCCCCAAGTCTGCGACTGGATAGGGGATTTCCTGTCAGAGAGGACACAGTTTGTAGTAATCGATGTTAAGGCATCGACTAAAACAGAGGTGATGTCGGGCGTTCTACAGGGAGGCGTTATTGGTCCTCTGGTGCTCCTTATTTACATAAACGATTTAGGAGAAAATCTAAGCAGCTCCCTTAGGTTGTTTGCAGATGACGCCGTCATTTACCGTCTAGTGAAATCATCTGAAGATCAAAACCAACTGCAAAACGATCTGAATAAGATATCACTATGCTCTAAAAATTGGCGACTGACTCTAAATAATGAGATCTGTGAAGTCGTCCACATGAGTACGAAAAGAAATCCGTTAAACTTTGTTTACAAGATAAATCAATCAAAAGCAAAGGCCGTAAACTCCACTAAATATCTAGGAATTATTATTACTTCAGACTTAAACTGAAAGAACACGTAGATAATGTCGAGGGAAAGGCGAACCAGAGACTGTGTTTTATTGGAAGAACCCTTACAAGATGCAACAGAACTACTAAAGAAACTGCATATAGTACGCTTGTCCATCCATTTTTGGAGCATTGCTGCCCAGTGTGGGAACCTTATCAGGTGGGTTTAACCGAGGACATCGAAAGAGTCCAAAGAAAGGCAGCTCGTTTCGTATTGTCGCGATACAGGGGAGACAGCGTTACGGAAATGATACAGGATCTGCGATGGCAATCATTACAACAACGGCGCTTATCGCTTCGGAGTGGGCTACTTACGAAACTCCAATCGCTAACATTCTCCTCCGAATGCGAACATATATTGTTGACTCCCACTTACATAGGTAGAATTGATCATCAGAATAAAATACGAGAAATCAGAGCTCGAACGGAGAGATTCAGGTGTTCTTTCTTCCCGGGTGCTATTAGAGAATGGAATGGGAGAATGGGAGATAAATAGTATAAAGGTGGTTCGGTGAACCCTCTGCCAGGCACTTGCAGAGTATCCCATGTAGATGTAAATGTAGCCACCACACTCATTAAATTGGCTTACGAAATATAGCTGTAGAATTATTTATTTTCTAACAGCAAGCTGCGGCGGAGCGGCCGAGCGCATTGAGGCGCTATGCTACGATGCGTGAGGCCATTCCCCGTCGGGGGTTCGAATCCCCCCTTGGGCATGGATGTTTGTGCTTTGTGTTGTCTTTACTATGAGGTTGTTCATAAGTAGTTTTTAAGTTTAGGGACTGATGACCCCGCAGTTAAATCCCATAAGCTTTAACAAATATTTGAACACCTAACAGCAACAGAATACGTAGATAGGAACTCTATTTCCCTCTGAGTCTTGGTGCAACTAAAACACAAATTGACTACATGCACATTTAAGATGTATTTATATAATACGGCTCATGGCCGTACTGCAGCGGAAACAACGATTCCCGTCATGTCATGGAAGTTAAGCGGTGTCGTGCTAGGCTAACACCCGTATGGGTTACTCAGTTCGCGTTTATTTTGCGTTGTTGGAAACTGGAGTGTATTCATCCCCTGTGAGTTTAACTGAGACGCTACTTAACGTAAAGTACCGTCGATATTTGGTCAATGGAGACAGAGCACATGCTCAGATTATTTTGTTAAGGATAAGGAAACTAAATCGGCCAACCCCTTTGAAAGGAACTATCCCGGCAGTTGCCACGAGCGATTTAGGGAAATCACGGAAAACCTAAATCTGGATGACCGGCGACGGGTTTGAACCGCCGTCCTCCCGAATGCGAGTCCAGTGTGCAAGATGTACTAAAAAGACCTCACGAAGAATGTATTAATTCCATAAAGAAGATACGAATATTATCAAACTATTAGTTAATGAACCATTACTGCGAAATTCCGACACGAACTATAAAGGAATGAAAAACTGGTAGAATCCGACCTTGGGAAGGTAGGTTAGGGTTCTGGAAAAATGCTCGAACACGCCTGACAATACTGTCTACGATTTATCTTAAGATATAAGTTAAGGTTCAAGGGATCTGTAGGGATTGCAGAAAGCCGCGCGGTCGACACCGTCCCAGGGACTGCGCAGCGGCTACCACCGGAGGTTCGAATCCTCCCTCGGTGACCGGTAATTGTGTTGCTTTAGGTTGGATCAAGTTAGTTTATGTAAGTTTAGGACTGATGAAACCCTAGTTTGTTCCCATTGATTTACAGACATTTGATTTGATTTGTTTGCAGACAACACTGCAAATCTGTCGGAGATAGGAAGGCAATTGATGAACAGTTAAACGGAATGGATGGCATTTTAAAAAATGTTCAAATGTTTGTAAATCTATCGGACCAAACTGCGTGGTCATCAGTCCGTAGCTTACAAACTACTTAAACCTAGATAAACTAACCTAAGGACACACACACACACACCCATGCCCCAGGGAGGACTCGAACCTCCACGGCGAGCAACCGCGCGCTCCGCAGCGAGACTCTTTAGACCGCTCGGATACTCCACCGCGGCGCATTTTTAAAGGAGGCTATCAAATTAGAATTAACAAGAGTAAAACAATGTTAATGGTATGTAGATAAAGTAAATCAGTCACTTACGAGGAAATTTGATTAGGAAGTAAGACAATAAAAGTAGCAGATGGATTTTACTATTTCGACAGTAAAATAAGTGATAATGACCGAAGTAGAAATGTTTTAAATGTAGAATGACAGTGAGAAAAATGTGTTTCTGTACAAGAGAAATTTGTTAATATCGAGCATTTTAATGAAAGCTAGGAAGAGGGCAGAGGAAGGAAAGGAATGGCTCTAGCTGCACTAGGGCATTCAGTGGCCAAAAGTGCATTCGGCTCCTCAGCTTAAGCGCTTGTTTACCCGAACACAGCTCCCGAACGCTCAAAATTCCCACACGTTGCACACTACGGACGTTGCGACCCTATCGCCCATGTCCTCTTACGCTCGCTATTCGGATTCCAGAACGAGATCGGTCGATATTACCGCATCAACGGTGAAACAATGAACCTTACGCCATCGTCGCCTAGAAATACATATATTGTACAACGGTGTGGCGTCTGTTCCTTCGGATATGTTCGAAAGGGAAGACACCACTCTGTAGTATAGTACTACATGAAAGTTAAACTTTTGACACTAGCCACTTCAGAGAAGAAGAGACTATAAAAATTTGAAATGTGGGGCTGAAAATTAAATGGGTAAATCGTGCAGCTGATAAGGTGGTACTGAATATAACTGGGGAGAAACGAACTTAATGGAGTAACTTAACTAACAGAAATGATCGGTTGGTAGGACACATTCTGAGACATCGAGGAATCGTCTATTTGGTATTGGTGGGGAATGGGAGGGGATGTTAAAGTTGTTGAAGGAAAACAACATACAATTGGACAGTAAAAATGTTCGAATGGATGTGGATTTCTGCAGTAATTCGAAGATGATGAAGCCCCAGTGGAGTTGAGTGGAGTACAGACGTGATCAAACCAGTCTTCGGACGGACGGATCACCACCACCACCAGCAGCAGCAGCAGCAGCAGCAGCAGCAGCAAATTTAATCAAGAAAAGATAAGGGAACATTTCTGAAACCGTTTCTACAACTAGCGATTTTTTTCTTAATGTAGGAATAATGGTTATTTCAAATCTCTCAGGAGTGTGGTAGCAACTGCACGCCTATAACACCAACTCAAGCAAAACAAACTAAATCCGCGAAACGCATCAGTCTATGGATATATAGCCCGAAAAGATAGCAAACAGGAATAATTTCATTAGTCAAGCTGATTACGCGAAGACTGCAGAACAGCTATTCATATTCACTTTAAGAAATTACTACTACCTACGGAATGAATTTTAAGTGTAACCAAAGAATATCAGTAGTACATTCTAGAAAACTTATAAAGTCACATAAAAGAGCAACTATTGTTAATCAGTTTCAATGAAGCATTACAGAACAGTGAATTTGTATGAAAAGGAACACGCTTAAGAACACACGCCATACAAACACCGATTGTAAAATCACTCCGTGAATTTTTATTTGGTGATTCGTAACAACTGATGCATTCAATTCCACGCTGCTAGTCGTACAGAACTTAGTGTTTATTAAACATATACTACGATCTTGGAGAAACCGCTTACTGTTAACGATTTTCATTTTCTTTTCTCTAACACATTGGGAGGTGATAGGAATTACCGGCATTAACAGCGTAAGGCATATGAGATTTAATAAACAGACAAAAATACACTATACTACTAGCTAAGGAATAAAATGGTATAAAGTAATTTCTGTTGTTCGCGACGCTACGGATTAACGCTATCGCTAATGTGAAAATTTGTTGACTGAAATCGTTAATGAAAGTACACTGCACTGCTTATGTCATGACGTGCACTGCCTGGTAACACTTCTCAGTACGTAAGAAATATTCTGTTTCTTGCTTACATATTGAGAGAGCCGTGACAATTTTGTTTCATGTACTGAGGTAGTAAGCAGTGATAACAGAACATTAGGTGTTCTCTGCGACAGTAGACAGCTTAGGACAATCCCTCCAGATAGCACAGCACTTTACCTAAGTAGACGTATTAACTGATCGAATCAATACGCAATAATCACGCCCTCTACCCTACAGTATTACAGCGAGTTGCCAACGAGACTGTTCTATCTTATTAGTGATAACCCATTTGCTTATAGTTAATGAACATTAACAGGACGCTGGCAATAACGTAAGAAAATAACGCCCCGATCTACTTCATTAAGGAACCGAGCTGTTATGATTGAATCACAAATGTAAAATAGTTTCATTGTAATTCTGAAACGTATATTAAAATTCTGAAACTGCTGGTCCAGAACTGCATTTGATATATGCAAGTGAGAGGTGTTGATGAGACGGTTAAGAGTAAAATCAGCTTTTTTTCGGGGATGAGACTTTTACAGGATAAAGTAGCTTCGAGAACGACATCAAATGAACGAAGTAGACAATGTTTTGAAAGTAGGTTAGAGGATGAACATTATCAAGAGCATAAAATGGTAATGGAATGTAGTCTAAGAAAGTCAGGCGATACATACGGGATTAGATTAGCTAAGAGAAAATAAAAGTAGTAGATGAGTTTTGTAATTTGTGTATCAAAATGATGGCCGAAGTAAAGAAGATATAAAACGCAGAAGAGCCTTGGTACGAAAGGCATTTCTGAAGAAAAGGAATTTGTCGACATCCAGAATTAATTTAAATGTTAGGTAGTCCTTTCTGAAGGCATTTGTCTAGAATGCAGCATTGTATGGGAGTGTAACGCGGACGATAATGAATTCAGGCAAAAAGATGACAAAAGCTTTTGAAATGTGGTGCTACAGATGAATGCTGAAGATGGGTAAATCGCGTAACTAATGAAGAGGTATTGAACAGAATCAGGGGGAAAATAAATTTGTCATATCTTGACTAAGAGAAGGGATCGATTGGTGGGATACGTTTTTAGACATGAAGGGATCATCAAATTAGCATTGGAGGGAAGTTTGTGGGGTAAAAAGCGCAGAGAGAGACGAATACAGTAAGCAGATTGAAATATATGTGCTGTTCTTCTTCAGAGATGAAGAGGCTTGCGCAGTATAGAGTAAGGTGGAGAGTTGCATCAAACCAGTCTCCGCACTGAATACCACAAAAACAACATATCAGATACGTGGTACAAAATCCTACAGCTGACGACTGCATTGTTTAAGTAATTTTGTAACATACTGTTTAGGCTATAATAAGTAAAATAGTGTTAGAATTATGGCAACTCTCTTCTAAGTAATAGATTATTAGCATTTAGCTTTCAGCTGTAACTGAATCGTGTACTTACATCGTGTTGACTGGTATCAATAAAAAGCCAAGGTGACGAAATACCACCGTTACAGAGTAAAAGGGGTACAGCTTCTGAAATAGCTAATTTAATTGCCACAACGGTTTCGTGGCAACGTCACTATCTCATAGAGCAAAGAAAATAATTTTAAAAAAAAGTTTAGAAGTTTGCGAACTGGTAAGGTCATCAGTGCCTAGACTTGAAAACTACTTGACCTTATGTTAAAAACAACACAAACAACCAAACGAGAGGGAGGGCTCTTTACTCCGACAGAGAGAGCTGCGCAATGCGCAACATGATACCTCTGTCCGCGCGGCTAACAGGAAAACTCATGTTCACGCTCCCTCCTGGTACTGGGAATGGGGAGGAGTTTTTAATATGACAATGCTTTTATTTTTATTTTTTTAATATAAAATAACGTTTACTACTCCCAGTAACGATTGATTTTCCTTTATATACTCGAAGCGTCTGGGAAAATAATTCGTATTATCAAGCTTCTGCACTGTTGCAGTACCGTAGCTTTAAAGCAAGCGGACATATGTAGTCAGTGATTTCTTTGAAGATAATGGTGAATTTACACTATTTTCACTAAGCAAATACGGAAGTAATAGCAATTTTCAAATCGCCATAATGAACATAGAGGTACATCTTTAATCACGAAATTGGACTTTTTTACCATGGCTCCCACACGGGCGAGGCTGGATGGATGGACCCCTGATTCCAGGGACCAGGCCTAAAGGGGACTCTGTCTCAGTTCTACGCAATTTAATTTCTTCATTTTCACTATTTAATAAAAACAAGGAAAAATATTTAGAATATTTTTCAGTCGTTGAGATTCTAGTGATAATTATTATAGGCTAACATTTAAAATAGTTATTTATGATAAACTGTTTTTCATATAGGTTTCATAGAAACGGTTCTGGTAGTTATTGTCATTCCGTGTCTTGTGTCAATTTATGTGCATATTAATGCATTAAGGGCTTGGCTAAACATAACAAGGAACAAACATCCTGTTTAGGATTTTGTCATGATCGATTTGACAAGATTTGCCAGCTATGGAGAAATTTGTGATTTGTTTTCCCAGTTTTAGCTTTCATGGACCTAGAAAGTTAGGAACTGAAAGTTAAAACTACCAATATTGTCTCAAAGTATCCTTCAGATTTAACAGCTTCGAATAGTTTAGTTGAAAAAATGCTGCTCATGAAGAGCGTCTACAGTACAATCAGAAAAGGACCCAATTAAGCTTCTGAACTCCATGTACGAGAAGAACATTCAATCAAATTTTCTGAACTTGTGTGATTCAATTATCCTCTTTCGTGCGATTCCAGCAACAGTGCCTACAGCTGGAATGTGTTTTGGTAAACTAGCGAATTCTTTAAAAACTTGGAACAGTGGGCCATCGTCGTCGTAACTACTGAGAAATTTTAGCTATTGAGAATTAATTGCCTAAGACTCTTGACCTTTCTGTCGTATTTGGTGAGTCATAAGAAAGTTCGGATGAGTCTTACCGAGTAGTCTTGTTTTGTAGCCCGTGTCTATGACTCATCGATATCCTAATTTTAAATTTATGTAACTATTTTTAATTTCATCTCACAAGGAGAGGAGGCCTACTCGTCATCGTCGAATTCGTCCAAATTTATGGTACATGTAGGGCGTGGTGCTCGAAGTGGGAATCCAGATAGCCAAGCGTTTAGGAAATAAAAGGAAGTTTGATACGGATCTATCACCATATGCACCTTATTAACTGTCTCTGTGACGGCGTCTTTAAGAAGCGGTGTTTGGCTCAGCGGTTAAAGATCGGTATTAGTTATTTAGATGGTCGAAAGTTCAACTCCACCCGGCGGCAATTTTTTTTCTGCTCCTTGGCAATGCGTACACCTACATATTGTTCCCTTAGGGATCTTGAGGCCAAGGTTAAATTAATTACAGCACACACGGAGGCATTTAAACAATAATTCTTCACACGCTCAATACGTGAATGGAATGGGGGAAAAAACCTTAATAACTGGTACAGTGGGACGTACCCGCTGCCATGCACTTCACAGTGGTTTGCAGAGGATTTATGTAGATGTAGACTGACGTCACCGCAACCGCAACAACATATAGGTTGTTTTATTAATTTATATAAGAAAAAAAAACAAGAAAGGGCATTGGATGAAATTCGGGACTACAAAAATTTAAGAAGGGACTGTAGTTAACGCGTACTTGGGGACTATGTAAATCGATACTTCCATTCTTTTGAAATTTATCGATTACATGTACCGGGGTGATATTCATCGAAGAAACAGGGGAAGCAATAATTTTAAATAATGACGGCCCATGCTTATGTTGTGCATATATACATACAAAATAACATATATGATGTTGCGGTTAATTGTGAAGTCAGTAGTGTACGCATTGCCAAGGAGCAAAAATATATTTGCCGCCGGACGGAATCGAAGTCGCGAACCTTTCATTAAAAATCCGATCTCTTACCACTAAGCAAAACATCGCTTTCTAAACAGACTCTAGGAGGTGCAGTTGATGAGGTGCATATGGTAATAGATCCGTATCAAAATTTCTTTTATTTCGTAAACGCTTAGCCATCTGGAGATTCCACTTGGTGTACTTTCATATCTCTCAACGCTCTACATGTACCATAAATTTGGACGAATTCGGCGATGACGAGTAGGCGTCCTCTCCTTGTCAGTGTGTTAAATAAATATATTTGTTGTGATCATTTTTAAGTAAAATAATTTTGTATATTAAGTGTAGTGTAGACTTATCAAGTAGTTACCGCAATTATAACCTGTAGTTTCAAATTTAATTCCAATCTAAATGCCGCGGTGGAGTAGCCGAGCCGGCCGCGGTGGCCGAGGGGACTGAGGCGCTCCAGTCATGGTCTGCACGGCCACTACGGTCGGGGGTTCGAATCCCCCCTCGGGCATGGATATTTGTGCCGTCCTTAGTTGTAAGTAGTTCATAAGTAGTTGGTAAGTTTAGGGACTGATGACCCCCTAGTTAAGTCCCATAGACTCTACAAACATTTGAACATTTTTTGATTTGGAGTAGCCGAGCGGTCTAGAGCGTCTCGCTGCGGAGCGCGCGGTTGCTCGCCGTGGAGGTTCGAGTCCTCCCTGGGGCATGGGTGTGTGTGTGTTGTCCTTAGGTTAGTTTAGTTTAAGTAGTTTGTAAGCTACGGACTGATGACCACGCAGAATTACAAACATTTGATTTCTAATCTAAAAAGGACATGAAAAAGAAATATGCATACACTCATAATGTAGCATCCTCGTGTAAAATCGGGGGTGGGGGGCATTTTAGGTCTTGGGTCCAGGGCCTGTTTGTTTGTAGAGCTTAAGGGACTTAACTGCGGGGTCATCAGTTCCTAAACTTACAAACTACTTATGAACTAGCTTATCCTAACTAAGGACGGCACAAATATCCATGCCCGAGGGGGAATTCGAACCCCCGGCCGTAGTGGCCGTGCAGAACGTGACTGGCACGCCGCAGACCGCTCGGCCACTGCGGCCGGCTCCAGGGCCTGTAACCGGATATGAGACCACGGTGTTTACATTAATAACACCAGAATATTGCAGGTTTAGCAAACTCGAAATTGGTCATACTCTCACCTTTCAAGGTAAGGCATTTGCTGACCATACCAGGACAGTGAATTAGGTGCTTATTTAATGACCTCGGTGTACAGGAGAAACGTGGAATTGTGCCGGATTTCACGGAGCAGTTGAGGGTTGGCGGCAGTAAGTAGCGGCGAGTCGGAGGGTCGCGCAGGTAGCGGCCGGGCATTGTGCGGCGTGCAGCGGCGCGGCGGTAACGCAGTTATTAATATGGGTGCGAAAGGCGCGCAGATGTGCGTGTCAGCCGGCCCATTAGCTTTGAGGAGCGCGCGCCCGGAAGGAGCGCCACAAAGGCCGCAGACTTGTCCGCGCCAAATTGATCCACTTTATTGGTCACCTCCGCCGTGCCAGATGCAAGCCGCCACCGCTACCGCTGCAGCTGCCGGCAACTCCGTGCCGCACAACAAAAACGTTTCTTCACACCGAGCTCATGCTACAGACTTCAAATGTTGACACAATGCATTCACGGTTACCGAAATGTTGTTTTTACGGATATAACGCGTTTCGCCCTTTTGCGGCACTGTCAGATCGTATAAAAATGTCACAAACTATCATCAGTCGAACCGTTCCGTGCTATGTCCCCAGAGACGTCGTCGGCTTCGCATAACGCAGATTTTAATTCGCAGCAGCTTTGATTGACGATGGTATACTACATGTTTTACACGATTTGATGATGTCCCAAAATGGCGAAACGCGTTATAAGTAATAAAAACATTTCCGCACCTGTGACTGTATTTTTTCAACAAATTCGGATTAGGTTGCTGCACCAGGACCAGCATGGAATGGATCTTTTATTTATTTAATCATCACACGTGCACCGAATCAATAAACGCAGTTTTGCATCGTAATCCAAGTATGGAAAATTATAAACTTCCTGGACACTCTACCGGAACTTCTGAAGTTCCGCACTTCCCTTCGGACACACGTGTCACTGCCGGCCGCGGTGGCCGAGGGGACTGAGGCGCTCCAGTCACGGTCTGCACAGCCTCTATTTATTTATTTATTTATTTATTCTGTTCCATAGGACCCACTTCAGGAGTAAGACTCCATGGTCATGGAACAAGTCAATACATTAATTGTTACACAATAATGGTAATAGAAAAAGTGAAAAGAATCAATAAAGAAAAAATAAATTAGCTTAATTGTTTAACTTTTCTAGGAGTTCCTCGACAGAATAAAAGGAGTGAGCCACGAGGTAACTCTTCAATTTAGATTTGAAAGCATGTGGATTAGTGCTAAGATTCTTAAGTTCTTGTGGCAGCTTATTGAAAATGGATGCCGCAGAATACTGCACCCCTTTCTGCACAAGTGTTAAGGTGGTGCGGTGCAAATGTAGATTAGACATCTGTCTAGTATTCACCGAGTGAAAGCTACTAACTCGTGGGAATAAGCTGATATTATTAACAACAAACGACATTAAAGAAAAAACGTATTGTGACGCCAGAGTCAAAATTCCCAGACTACTGAAAAGGGGTCGACATGACGTTCGCGAACATACACCAGATATTGCTCGAACCGCCCGTTTTTGAGCCAGAAATATCCTTTTTGCAGCAGGCGAGTTACCCCAAAAAACAATGCCGTACGTCATAAGTGAGTGAAAGTAAGCGAAATAGACTACTTTTCGTGTTGAAAAATCACTTATCTCAGATATTGTTCTAATGATAAATATAGCAGAATTTAGTTTTGGAACAAGATCCTGAACATGGGCTTTCCATGACAGCTTACTGTCTATATGAACACCTAGAAATTTGAACTGTTCAGTCTCACTTATCACATGCCCATTATGTGTAATCATAATGTCAGATTTCGTCAAATTATGTGTTAGAAATTGTAAGAACTGAGTTTTACTGTGATTTAACATCAACTTGTTTTCTATTAGCCATGAACTTATCTCTTATCTATAGTCGGGGGGTTCGAATCCCCCCTCGGGCATGGATATTTTTGCCGTCCTTAGTATAAGGTAGTTGATAAGTAGTTTGTAAGTTTAGGGACTGATGACCCCGTAATTAAGTCCCATAAGCTATACAAACATTTGAACACTTGTCACTTCTCACGAGTACTGCTTAAACGCAGTACGAGGTTCGATGTAAACGAGGGTTGGAAGTTAAATAGTGATAACTATTTATTCACAACCGATACAAAGGCGTTACATATTTGCACCTGTTACTGTCCTTCAGAGTAGTTTTATTTTTTTATTTTTTTTATTTTTATTTATTCTTTTTTTTAATGTTTGTTAAGCTTAAGGGACTTAACTACGGGGTCATCAGTCCCTAAACTTACACACTACTTATTAACTACCTTATACTAAGGACGGCACAAATATACATGTCCGAGGGGGGATCCGAACCCCCGACCGTAGTGGCCGTGCAGACCGTGATTGGAGCGCCTCAGTCTCCTTGGCCACCGCGGCCGGCTTCAGAGTAGTCACCAGCATTGTGTAGAACCCGTTGCCAGTGATTTAGAAGGTGTAGTATACCGTTGGCAGAGCCTATTCTGTTAATGGTGCGAATGGAGCGGTCTACTGCATGTCGAATCTCTGGATCCACGAAATGGTTGCTTCATCTTCGGAATCAATATCGCAAGGACTTAAGTCCGGGTAGTTTGGTGGCTGGTACAGTACTTCCCAGTCGTATCGACTGAACAGAGCAGCCACAGCTTGCGCTGTACGCGCCCGCGCTTTCTCATGCAAAATGAAGGGTGCGTTGCGCAGAAATAGTATAGGGGTGGCAAAATGTGAATAGCCTGCTGCTGGCTAATGTGAAAATCCGTCACTGCGTGTATTTCTGAACAGTGTACAACTTTCTGAGGCACAGTAAGTGACTTTAAGTCTTTGTGAAAGTTATTCTTGTGTCTGGTATTGATTCCATGAACTGAGTTATTGGTCTGAAAAAAGATATATTTTTAATGACAAATTTCATTAGAGAATAAAATTATTCGTATCATACGTTTTTGGGCTCTGAAAACTTTAGTTTGGCCTGATGAGTCGCCCCAGAAAATAATTCCATATGACATTATGGAGTGAAGGTAGGCATAATACGCTAGCATTTTTTATGTTTATATCTCCTATGTGTGACAATATTTCGCACAGCCACACCGGGACTTGTTTAGGCACTTCAGCAGTTCTTTGCTACGCTCATCCCAGTTAAATTTATTATCAAGCTGGAGTCCCAAGAATTTCACACTGCCAACTTCTTCGATCTCCTTGTTGTCATACTTTAGGCATATACTGGCACGAAACCTTTTACAAATCCTAAAATACATGTAGTGGTTTTTTCAAGCTTCAGTGACAGAGAATTGGGTAAAAACCATTTATTAATGCCCATAAGGCTATATTTGATTTTTTTTTAATTTATTGCAATATTTGTGTAGTCTGCAAATGAAACAAACTTCGCACCAGGGGCCCTAAGATGGAACTTAGGGAGACCCCCACATGTTATTAGTTCCCATTTGGATGAGGCCTAATTCTCGTGAGCTCCCGCTAACCAAAATCGATTGATTCCGTATGAAATGTGCCTCATCGCTCTTCGGCACGCTACCAGACTCAAAATAAATTAACAACCTTGAAATATTATTTTCTTAAACCAATATTGTCTATAATGGAGAAAATATTAATTCACGCTGCTTTTGCACCATCATAACTTACATGGAATAGAAAAGACGCCTAGTTGGACCGACAGGGCTGTCAACAACTGCCATTTTCACACTCTTCAGTGCGAACTGTTTTTTTCTAAAGTTGATCCACTTCTGCGAAACAATGGATTATCGTCTCATATCACCAACAGTAAACGATGGTCGGAAAAAAGACATTATATGATATACAAAATGTCACTATTTTTTAGATGCTGTTTGACAAAAAATTCGTCATCCTATACGTTTCAGCGTGTCAAGGTAATTACAACTGCGCGGTCTGAAGTGCACACAACCGGTTGTAGGAAAATCATCTCTCACAAGGGTATGATCACACTTGCGATGGGGAAACATGTAATGATATTATCACCATAGTTAGTTAACTATGGAAAGGGCCGCAAGCAAAATTGTGGCTGTTGGCACAGTTACTCTGTCCTGTTGGCACGACCGGGAGGTCGTCGCTCTTTTCAATGATGGCTGGACACCCCCGGATCTCGCAACTCGCGAGCTGCTCTGTATGGTGAGCGTTGCGCGCGTGGTCGGGGAACTGCAGCCATCTTAAGGCAGTGAAAAGGGGATACTAATAATCATTTCATTGGGATATCTTTTAATTTCTGGTGCGTATTTCGAAACGTATCGTCCTGCCGATAGTTCGAGTTGTGACATATTCTGTACATGGACACGTATACTACGCAAACCACAGTACGCTGAAGTCATCTCCACTGACAGGTCATGGAGAATCCTAAAAACGTTTTGCTGCTTGCTATGGAGATGTAGAAAAGACGCCAGACGAAGCCAGCTACAGAAAATACAAATGAAGACTGTGTGGAAATGGTACTTAATCTTATAACCGAACAAGTAAGGAGTGCAAACATGTGGCCAGCAACGACGGAAACGTTAGATACTGCAGACTGCGAACTCACAGACAGCAAGGAAACTGTAGAAAGTTGTTCCCATGAAGACTCTCAGAAAGAAACACCAAAAACTAAAATTACGTTATCGGACAAGGAAAAAGACGTATTGGTTGAACGCCTACATGTCAGTTCAGTTTTAAATAAATATTGCTTTGTCCGTTCTAAACGTGAAGTGAGCAACAGCGCGCTCCGCAGCAAGGCGCCTTACAGCGCTCGGCCACTACAACGCGGCCAGTAAAATTTTCCGTTACAATGCAGATAAGCCCGCCTATCAAAACTAAATATGTGCTAAAAGTACACTGCCATTGACATATTCTACATCGAAGAGAATCTTCTCACTATGGATCAACTGGAACGAAATTTATATCTAATCCAAAAAAGGGTGAAAATATACAAAAGCAATCCACAACCCCACTCACACATTCACATATTTAGTATGGGTGGTTCATTATTAATTAAACTACATGTATGTCTTCAAGAAGCACCCGGGCGTTGTTGGCAACATCTCAAAAAACAACGTTCTATGCATGCAATCTTGTTGGAAGTCGGGAAAAATGGGCAATGACAAAGTTCCAGTTTTCATGTATCATACTTTTTCTCCTCTTCAGCAGAAACAAATCTATTATCCTACTAGATTCGTGGTCAGGTCACAAAAGTCTTAATTAATTGAAAGACTATTTAAAGCTTACTATGAGAAATAAGCAGAGATACTTACGATTATACCCGGCAAGACGAATATTTCAAATGTTCGATAATGTTTCCGTCAGTGGAAGATATTTTACAAAAACAAAAATTATTGTGTACAGATCACTGCAGTTTCCGTCTACCATTGTGACAATATTTTCCAGTTGCAACTAAGAGTAATTACACTATCACTTTACCTCGTCAGTTGCAAAATTTGAATAAACAAGCGAATATTGCATTATCATGTTGTACTTTTGCGGCAGTTAAAAGTAATTTTAACGTGTTCAGCAACATATAACCGCGATGGAGTAGCCGACCGGTCTAAAGCGCCTCGCTGCTCTGCGCACGGTTGCTCGCCGTCGGAGGTTCGAGTCCTCCTTGGGGCATGGGTGTTTGTGTTGCCCTTAGGTTAGTTTACCTTAGTTTAAGTAGTTTGTAAGCTACGGACTGTTGACCACGCAGTTTAGTCCGATAGATTTACAAACATTTGAACAACATATATTTATTTTAGTCTATTACAAAGAAATTTTTAAAGAATGTAGTAGGTAACATACCAGTTGCATTACCTTCGATAGCTTTCAATGGGCGAATCAGCCGTCTCATTACTCTGGCAAAAGCGCAGCGCGCGACTAACGCTACCTTCTCACTAAATGACGTCGGCACAACGTAGCGAGAGAAGTCATAACTGTGCAATAGACAGTTATAAGCACGGAAACTATGTGTCAATTTCTTACTTCATTAGTAGTTGTTTTTCGTTTTCTTCTATCCTTTTTTTAGAGACTTCCCTGCCACGCCAGCAGCTAAAATTTTGCGTGGGAACATTTTTTTTTTCCGAAAGTCTACCAACTCTGGTAAAAAAAAAGGCAACACAGGTTTCGTGAAATACGAGTATGACCACTCCTTTTTCAGACTCTTACAAAGTACTACAACTGTCAAAAACATGCGATCCATTTTTGCCGCAACTAATTCTGAACAGTATTATTCATGTCTTACATATTAGGGACTTTCAGATATGAAAAAAAAAATATTTAAACTTGTCGGCTGTTTCGGAGTATTGAATTGCATTCAATGGCGAAGTTGAAAATTAGTGCCGGACCGGGACTCGAACCCGAATTTCCTACCAGGTCCAGCGGTAGTCTAAACCAGTTACGCTTCTCGTCCTGCCAAAATTCTTAACGTATTGCACACTACGACTGTAGTGTCCCCAGTTCATTATCTCCACTTTCTCGCGGCTCTATCTGTGTTCCCGCAAGGGAACGTGTGTACTTGTGCATCCGCACAGAAAATGTCATTTGCCTGTCGGGGGCAGATATATACACTTATAGAGATGTCACACTCGAAAAATAAAAATAATCATTTCCGCTTTAGTATCAGTAATCGAGAAGATTCTACTGACTCCTACCAAGTAGTAAGCATTATTCAGCCTGCTTTTAAACTATTGCACTACCTCTCTTCAAGATTGTATGACATCATGCAGCAACAATAACACAAATTTTCAGTAAGAAACATTTGCTGTTATCATCACTGCTAATGAAACTTGCATGAACTCGATAATATATCTCGTGTGCGTCAGATGATTATAATTAAGGTTCTAGTATCGAAACTCCGTGAAAAAAACACACACACACACACACACACACACACACACACACACACACACACACACACACACTGGTCAAAATGACGCCAAATTTATACGGAACATTATCAAGGAAGGAAGGAAACCGAGAGGCAAAAATTACCACTCTATGGCTCTACGAACGGGGCAAACAGTTGTTGCTCCTCAGTGTACATCTGAGTTTCTCGGAATGACTGTTTCAATAAAGGATAGCGGGCTACAGATGTAATTCTTTCACAAGAATCGTGACTGACGTAGTAGCTTTAGAGACGTTGTGGGCACTCAACTGCGTGAAAAAAGTCATTGTCCAATGTGTGCCATGGGTCTGGAGAAAATAATTACCTAATTAGAAATAAGGTTGGATACATGTTATGGAAATATGCAGTGTATAGTTAATTGCCCGAAAAACGTTCATGCCTGTGAGCACGGTGCATGAAATTCTACGAAATGTTTTGTGTTACTTTCAGTACAAAATTACCTATGGTCAAGAGTTAAGCCGAGCTGACCAGTTTGTAAGTCAAACATTTACTCCAAAATTTCTTGCTCGTATCGAAGTGGACAATGAATGGCCATGGAACATTCTGTAGAGATATTGAGGTCATTTCCATCTCCAAGGGCATCCAAGCATAAAGGTTTGAAGAAAATATGCAATGAATCGGGCCGTCCAGATTACTTGGTCTTATTGCGTGTGACTCCTGGATGTGGGGTGAACATGCCCTGACAAAGTTCCACGACAATTAAAAACTGATTTCGTTGTTACGTGTTTGGCCTCAGAACAATTAAAAACTGACTTTTCAGATCCCATGAGTTACGACATTGGCATGGAAGATGGACTTACCTAACTAACAGTGCCTCAACTGTCGAATGCCAAACTTATGGGGTCATGCACACTGCACCGTATTGCATGGTTTAATGTACAACTTACACCAAAGCAGTATCAGTGGGATCCGTCTGTCATTCGTAGTCGCATCCGTTTACTTTATGACGTTCACAGCGCCATCTAGTGCAAAAATTTTACTTAAATTTATTTCTGAATCACTCCCTTTAATACAATACTATTCCTTTGAAATATGACGTCATTCTGAACAGTGGTAATGGAATTTCACTTACAATCATCCTGTATTGTAAATCCCTGTCGTTTGTAAATATAGTTGGTAAACCATACTGCCATTTATAAGGGCACAGTCCCTGGTTACTGATGTACCAAAGATCAAGATCTTTAGATAGTTGGTGGTACTTGGCAAATGACACTAAACGGAAGTAAATACACCATAAGCATGAAAACAGTACTTCCTTGTATATTTAAGGTACTTTTCTGTAACTTTTCACTTCGTCTCTCCGCCTACCTATAGTTCAGATGTCCAGAAGTGACTCATTAATTAACTGAGGAGTTTCCCGTACACTGTGGTTGGAAGCCGGTTGGAATAATCGACGAATCACTCGACATTTAAATAGGAGTTATGCAATGTTCCATAATGTTGGACAGGGGGAATGGGTAAAACATGGCCGAACACAGCGTCAAGAAAGAAACAGTGCCGGCCGCGGTGGCCGCGGGGACTGAGGCGCTCCAGTCACGGTCTGCACGGCCACTACGGTCGGGGGTTCGAATCCCCCCTCGGGCATGGATATTTGTGCCGTCCTAGTTCGTAAGTAGTTCATAAGTAGTTTGTAAGTTTAGGGACTGATGACCCCGTAGTTAAGTCCCATAAGCTTAACAAACATTTTTTTTGAAAGAAACAGTCAGTCTAGATATACGACAGAACGCGAGGCTCGAACAATCGTCAGAGAGGTAATCAGAGCTCCGGGTTTATCATCATCATTATCGATACGACGTGCAACTGGTGCTTCAGTGGAAACAATGACAATTAACTGGTGGTCACATAAACTGGGATGAGCTCACGGTGCCCCTTGCGTCGACTACCATTGATCGCTGTACAACAGCAAGCCCGTTTGTAGTGGTGTTAGGTACATTTGGCCTGATATCTCGTTAACTGCAGCAGAACTGTCTTCTAATTGAGTCCCAATGACCAACGAAGACGTGTTTGGAGGCGCTGTGGTATACCAACCTGATGGTCCGACAACTACAAGCGATGGCCTGGGTTGTCATAACAGTTGGATTGTCATCCGCGGCACCCTTCCCGCACAGCTTTACGCTGACGATATTCTAAGCCCTATTTTGTTCCCCTCATGGGAAGCCACCCTAGCCCTACATTTCAGCAAGGCAATGCCCGCCTGCAAACAGCGAGAATTTCTTCTGGGTTTGTATAATGAAGAATGCAAGGACGCTTGACTGTATGATTGTAAAAACATATTGAATATAAATAAAGTAGGGATATGTTTCCATGGTTCAGTTTTCTCACATGATTGGACGGCAACTATAGCTAGACTAGTTGTCGAAATATCAGATACTGAAGACGCATCTACGTAATCTATGTACAGCTTCGAGGAGGATGTACCTTGTAGACTGGGGTAAAAAACGAGGACTCTTCATATAAACTTGGTTTCTGTTGATTCAGCTACATCCACATCTTTACTAGCGGTGTGTGGCAGGTACTTGGTGTACCGCTGTCACTTCCTTTTTCCTGCTCTAGTCGTGTATGGTTCGCGGGAGAAACGACTGCCGGTAAGCCTCCGTGTGGGCTCTAATCTCTATAATTTTATCTTCGCCGTCTTTTCACGAGATGTACGTACGAGAAAGCAACATAAGGGTCAACTCTTCGAGAAACGTATGCTCTCGGAACTTGGACTGAAGTCCATGCCGGCACTATGATGCACTATTGAAACGTCTACCACTATAGTTGGTAGATCATCTCTAGACACTTTCTGTGTAACTAAATGAACATGTAACGAAGCGTGCTGATCTCCTCTCGATATTATCTGCTCCAGCAATCCAATCTGGTGCGGACCCCACACTGACGGGTAGTTCAAAAAATGTTCAAATGTTTGTATAGTCTATGGGACTTAACTACGGGGTCATCAGTCCCTAAACTTACAAAGTACTTATGAATTACTTACGAACTAGGACGGCACAAATATCCATGCCCGAGGGGGGATTCGAACCCCCGACCGTAGTGGTCGTGCAGACCGTGACTGGAGGGCCTCAGTCTCCTCGGCCACCGCGACCGGCTGACGGGTAGTATTTAAGTATTAGGGGAACGGGTGTTTTCAAGCTATTCCTTTGCTGATGAACTACACTTCTTGAAGATTCATCCAATAATTCTCAGTTTGGCACCTAACTTATCCGCGATTAATTTTATATGTTCGTTTCACTTAGAATTCCTCCCCGTATGCGTAGTCCCAAATATTTCAAAAAAGTAACTGCTTCCAGTGATTGCTCTAAAATCATGTAATTATATAATCAAAGATCTTTGTTACGTACGTTACATTTGTTTATTCATTCCCAGCTCCAAGCATCGACACGCTGAAGATCATCCTGAATCTCGCTACAGTTTTCCAGCGAGTCATCGGTATTTTACAGCATCATACGCAAAAGACTCATGAAACTTCCACGTTATCGATTAGGTCATTTATGTTTCTTGTGGTAGGTAATGGCCCTATATCACCACCCTGGTGCACGCCGAAAATTACTTTAACGTTAGAAGACGTCTCGCCATTGAGAACGACATACTGTGTACTGTCTGCTACATGCTCTCCAATCGTATCACATACTTGGTATGTTGTTCCGTACGCTCGTTTTATGTTCATTATGCGACAGTGCGGAATCCTCCCCGACGTCAAGGGACACGGCATCCATCTGGGAGCCTGTATCTACCACTACGGTCGGGGGTTCGAATCCCCCCTCGGGCATGGATATTTGTGCCGTCCTTAGTATAAGGTAGTTGATAAGTAGTTTGTAAGTTTAGGGACTGATGACCCAGTAGTTAAGTCCCATAAGCTTAACAAACATGTGAACATTTTTTGCCTGTAACTATTCTGGCTCTCGTGCAGAAATAGCGCGATTTGGGTTTCACATGATTGTTGCTATCGGATCCTATTTTAATTCCTATACAGATTTTCGGTTTCCATGAATGTCATAGTACGCTAGCATAAAACATATTCTGAAGTTCTATAAAAGTCCGCCGTTAGAGATATAGGCCTATAGTTTTGAACGTCTTTTGAAAGGCCCCTCTTGAGAATTTGAACGATCTGCGCTTTTTCCACTCCTTACGAACACTTGGCCCCTCTAGAGGCCTAAATTACATTGCCCGTTAGAAAGGGGGTAACTTCCTTCGCATAGTCTGTGTACAAACGGACTGGTATTGGGATTCAGCATTTTAATTTGACGATAGAGTTCACATTAGATTTTCCTGTCCTTTTCTTGCTTATTCTGCTTCCGTTCACGGTGGGGAATTCTCGTAGAACCACGTCCGTACATCGCCAATATTCTGTATATGTCCATGCATTATTTTGATGCCAAGTACCGATGTTAAAAAGAACAAGTGTATGACTGTCAAGGAACAATTTCCAAGCAATGTTGATGTGTACAAATACGGCCTTAAACGACCCACGGACCGCATACGGTAGCGTCCTACAGTTTTTCTCCGTGCAGTGGCAGTGGATCAGCACTTCGAACAGACTGCGGAGAGCGGGACGGGACACGGAGACGAGACATCGTAAATGTAACGAGCGTTTGTGATTTGGGGGCAGCGCGCTGCGCAGCTCTGCAGATACCGAGAGCTGGAGTCGGCCGCAAAGGAAATGTAAACGCCGCTGCGGTGATTTGTGGGGAAGCATCTCCTTCCATACGACTCCGTCTTTACGGCCCTCGCGTAAAAAGCATGGGCGTGTTGGCCACTAAAAGGCGGCCGCCAACTAAAACGTCTATAAAATAATCCCGCCCACCTGTTGGGTCGCCCACACACAACCCGCCCCGCCCCGCCCCAAAAAAGAACAGCCACCAAAACCGAAAAAAAAAGCCACCACTGTCGTCAAGTGCTTCTACGTATTCGAGTCGCAATGCGCGCGCTTTGGCTCTGCGTGTCGAGTGCAAGCTGGTGGAATAGCGCGATGCTAAATACAACTGCACATATTTACAGGACCATACAGATCTTTTCGCGATGGACAATTATCTATGTAAAATGGTACTTCTGCATTTGTGTAAATCATTAAGGAGCCATTTTTTACGACAAACTAGGCCCCATCTGTTTAAAATATAGTTACGAGCACGAGAAAGTAATCTAGTCGTCTCTTTTTATTCAATTGTGTTTCATAATTATCAGTAGTTTATTGTAAGACACTGGAGTAACGAAACGTATCTTTCTATTCAATTATGTTTCAGAAATATCAGTAGTCTATTGTAAGACAGACGCGGTGGAGTAGCCGAGTGGTCTAAAGCACCTCGCTGCGTAGCGCGCGGTTGCTCGCCGTGGAGGTTCGAGTCCTCCCTGGGGCATGGGTGTGTGTGTGTGTGTGTGTGTGTGTGTGTGTGTGTGTGTGTGTGTGTGTGTGTGTGTGTGTGTGTGTTTGTGTTTGTCCGTAGGTTAGTTTACCTAGGTTTAAGTAGTTTTTAAGCTACGGACTGATGACCACGCAGTTTGGTCCGATAGATTTACAGACAATTTAACATTTATTGTAAGACACTGGAGTGACGAAACGTACAGAGTAATAATATTTAACAATATGAAATAAAATCGTCATAACTTCTGAATGGTTTTGCGTTAGGACGTTCAAACTAAACGGGCTGCCGCCGGGCACGATGGGAATTAGTATGCAGACTTTGATGTGAATATGGTTTGGTTCAGTGACGAAGCCCACCTTCATTTGGATGGGTTCGTCTATAAGCAAAATTGGCGCATTTGAGGGACGAAGAAAGTCTCTTCACCCTCAACGGGCGACTGTGTGATGCGCAATGTTGAGTCGCGGAATAATCCCTGCGATATTCTTTGATGGGACGGTGACTACTGGACTTACGTGAAGGTCTTGGAAAGTGAATTCATTTCCAAAGTCACCCTGATTTCTACAAGATGTGGTTCATACAAGACGGAGCTCGAACCCATGCGATTCCATTGTAGGGTTGTATTAACGACAAGGTATACAGCAATAGCCCCAAAACCATTGCTGACCTGGAAACAGCGGTTGAGGAAGTCATCGACAGCATCAATGTTCCTACATTTCAACGGGTCATGCAGAATTTCGCTACTCGCCTGCGTCATATCATCGCCTACATCGACCATATCATAAATCTGTAGTGACGTTTGCATGTTCAATACAGTGTGTGCACTGCGTAGTTTGTAACTAATTTACCTTTTGTTTCATATTGTTCAATAAGTGTCATCCTGTACTCAGCGGCCTGAAAAAACGATTACGTCATTCCTATTTCCAAGGACTGTAGGAGCGCTGCACATAATTATACGCTCATATCATATCGTAAATCTATTCTAGAATTATGTTTCCTAAAATTATGGAACACGTTTCATGCACGCACATAATCTCCTACATAAAAAGCAACATGTATTCCACAACATCGCTCGCGTGGTTTCAGGAGTTTCTTGCAAATCGTCGCTTATACCGGAACAAAGTAATATTCCATTCTTTGTATAGCTTATGGGACTTAGTTACGGGGTCATCAGTCCCTAAACTTACAAACTACTTATGAACTAGCTAACATTAAGGACGGCACAAATATGCATGCTCGAGGGGGGATTCGAACCCCCGACCGTAGTGGCCGTGCAGACTGTGACTGAAAATCAAATGTTCAAATGTTTGTAAAGCTTATGGGACTTAACTACTGGTTCATTAGTCCCTAAACTTACAAACTACTTATGAACTAACTACTACCAATGACGGCACAAATATCCATGCCCGAGGGGGATTCGAAACCCCGACCGTAGTGGCCGTGCAGACCGTGACTGGAGCGCCTCAGTCCCCTCGGCCACCGCGGCCGGCGACTGTGACTGACGCGCCGCAGTTCCCTCGGCCACCGCGGCCGGCAACAAAATAATACCGTCTATATGTAATTTAAGGAGTACCCCACAAGAGTACCACATGGCAATATACATAAATGGATTAAGGATAATGACAGTTTATTGGTGGACGACGCAGTTGTCTGTAGAAAAGGTGCGACGCTAAGAGACGGCGCCGGCCGCGGTGGCCGAGGTGACTGCAGCGCTCCAGTCACGGTCAGCACGGCTACTACGGTCGGGGGTTCGAATCCCCCCTCGGGCATGGATATTTGTGCCGTCCTAGTTCGTAAGTAGTTCATAAGTAGTTTGTAAGTTGAGGGACTGATGACCCCGTAGTTAAGTCCCATAAGCTTAACAAACATTTGAACATTTTGTAAGTTTAGGGACTGATGACCCCGTAGTTAAGTCCCATAAGCTATTCAAACATTTGAACATTTAAGAGACGGAGTATTGCTGATAGGTGCAGGGGCTGACACCTGTGTTCCACACCGCTGCTGGCGACAAGTGCACCGCTGCCCAGCATCACTTCAGTCAGAGGGGCCTTGTGTGTCACACAGCAGCTTACTGTCACTTATGAAAATCATGCTTCGCGCGTACCACTGGAACACAGCAGCAGAGGGGAGAGTAGGAGACGCTTCTACCAAATCATACACCACAAAATTTCTCGAAAACTATACATGCATATCGTATACTAAGTGGTTCATTTTTAGTATTATTTTAAAGCATAATGATCTTAAAACAGTTATCCGAACAAGATACTGAAGGGGAGAAGCAATACTCGGGAGTTATTTTAGTGCCCCCTAGAAGTAATACATCTCCGTTCGTTACGCAGTACCTGGTCGCTAATGTTTGATCAACATATTACTAAAGACAGTACTATGCAGCTATTGTCAATACATAGAGCGTCAATATTTTAAATTAATACCCGATTATCTGGCTTTGACTTACTGTAGTATAGCGCACCAAAATTGATACTTGGCTTGACAGTAGAAGCCTATGTGCTGACAGTGAGTTTCCTTCAAGAGCGTAATCTGAATGCGTCCTTGCGTCAATCTCTGAAGTATGCAGGCAAGCACGATAGAAACATACAAAAACATAAACATGGAAGAGTCAACAGCATTTATCGTGGCTGTCAAATTTTTAGAAATACAGTATGACGAGATGAACAATGCGTATAACGACGGCCGGTGAAAAGCAGAACGGGTCATAACAGTGTCAACACACAGAGGAGAGAATGGTGTGCTCACTCAGTCACAACGGTAAAAATGGCCAGAGGCCCGAGGCAAATGCTGGTATCAATATCGTCCGTGTTTTATCCTTTTAACCGAGATGGGATGTTTCCGTGCATTAGGGACGCACTTGAGGAAAAGCGGCATGTGAGGAACTCATCCAAGACTATCGAAATAAGTACGTATCTTAGCGCCTAGCGCCGACATCCAATTCAGTCATTATCAGCAATCAGTAGAAGAAATTAAATAGTTAGCAGTGACTTAGCAGTCGGGAGCAGTACTACAAGCAAACGTAAAGTGACACACAGAAGTCGACAACACTCTACATAGTCGTGGAAGAGAATTGAATTTTCAGTACTATACCACGAACGTTTCTGTCAAGAGTTTTCTGCCTATTAACAGAAGAACAATCACTATGGATATTGCTTCTAATTACAACGAGTAATATTGGATACTTTTTCTATCTTTCAAAATTCAAAGAGGAAGAAGTATTGTCTCGTACTTGTTTCTTATTATTATTTGTGTATTTAATTGTGCATTATTGGAAAGAGCTGCAAGAAGAGCACTCATCTCTTATACAAAAAAGACAGAACTGAAACGGGGGGGGGGGGGGGCTGCTGGAAACGCCTGAAATCTAGATTAGAGTGACAGCGTGAATTTACTGATCTGATCTGCAGAGATATACAGCCAATGTAAGACACCTCTCAAAATAAGACTCTTACATCGAGTCCTTAAGGGTCTGCTCCCATACTCCATTCATACGCATCAAAATATCCCATCTCTGTTCCAGAATTACTTGCACCAAGCTTCCTACCAGACTTTCTTCCTCTCATTCCGTTAACGGTGACTTACTAGACCTCAGCATACGATAAAAGCATTATCGTCAATGCCCTGATTGCGCTACGCAGACTATGTCTGTGCTGGGACACGATACTTTTGAATAACAGATCAGTCCCACTGCTATTGCAACAAGCTGTATGTAATGATTTTCGAAATGAACATAAGAGACGCATAGCTTTAATTTCGATTTCCTGCGTCTCACTGACTAACGTCTATCAGAAATTCGACTGACATAGTGCAGGGAAATCAATTTGTAAGACCTTTGAACTGCCTTGCCAACTTAGATACACTGAAGGCTACAGCTCTTTCACGTGAACTCAGAAACCCGTTAGAACTTTACACTATTTACATTGCTCAAAACAATTGGGGGATCAGGTGAGATATCATATATGTGATAACGTATTTTATTAAGATATTGGTTAGTATTTGTGTGTGATACAGTACGATATTTTGCTGTCTCATCCTTTTATTTCAGATTTACATGTCGTTTACTTAGAGCGAGGCACCATGGAGCTACCATAACAGTGAAAAAGTCATTCTCGTTGCTCGCTAATATGGAGTGTGAACACCTCGGACAGCCAGTACAGTTGCACAGCCGCGGTGCAGTGCCCGAGCGCTCTAGGCTCCTTGCGACGGAGCGAGTGGTTGCTCACTGTCGGAGGTTCGAGTACTCCATCGGGCATGAGAGTGTGTGTTTGTCCTTAGGTTAGTGCAACTTAGTTTAAGTAGTTTGTAAGCCTAGGGACTGGTAACCAGAATAGTTAAGTATAGATTTATAAACATTTGAACAGTTGCACTTTATTCGTAATTACTTCGCTGTCATTCCATGTCAACTCACCTTACTAAAAAATTTTTTGTTCGCGAACGGTATAAAATGTCGGTATGTGATTAGGAACCTTGAAAGTGAAATAGTTGTAACTGCTATCCTATTATAATCTCGCCGGCCGCGGTGGCCAAGGGGACTGAGGCGCTCCAGTCACGGTCTGCACGGCCACTACGGTCGGGGGTTCGAATCCCCCCTCGGGCATGGATATTTGTGCCGTCCTTAGGATTAAGCTAGTTCATAAGTAGTTTGTAAGTTTAGGGACTGATAACCCCGTAGTTAAGTCCCATAAACTATACAAACATTTGAACATTTTTTATAATCTCAAAATACGAATACTGTGACAGACGGTACGCTGTCAGTTACAATGTAATTTCAAGTAAAAACCAATCTTGGTTGCAAAGTAGTGTTATTGATGACCAATGACGCGTTCCGCCCTCACCGCAGGCCATCATCTTATCTGCATGACAAACGTTACACAAGAATTACTACAACTATTAAAATAGTGAAACAGCGGGCTGTTTTAGTCATTTGCGTAACGTTTGTCATGCAGATAATGAGATGATGCCCTGCTGTGAGAGCGAAACGCGTCATTGGTAATTAATAAAACTACTTTGCAACCAAGACTGTTTTTACTTGAAATTAAAATGTCACTGGTTGTTGTACGAGCCACACCATGGACTGGACAACCTTACATAGTTACATTGTATGTATATTGAGATTATAGGACAGCAGTTACAACTTTTTCCCTGACGGGTTACTACCCCATGCCGGCAACTAGTGAGTCCAGTTTTGACTTTTTATGCAATTTGCGATCAAAACCTTTTCTTTTTTTTTTCGTTATCATCATTCGTTGATGGTGCCAAGTTATAACAGCAGTTTCACAATAGCGCCACCGATTTACTTGGATTAAACTCAACTAGGAAGAAGATGCACTTAAGCTGCACTTACGATTTGCAATTCCAACTTAACAGTGCCGTTGTAAACGTCTTTAGTGTCCCCTACTGTTGTTCTATGTGGAGAAAGTATAATTAAATATTGATTCAGAGGAATAATGCTGCAGCGCCTAGGATAACATAGACGCTTGTTATTGGATCCTGTCAAAATTTTTTCTGGTAATTTTAGTCTTCCAATTTCTATTGCATGTCGGAAGGGGCATTCAACAGAAACACCAGCATTCTGTTTTCCATAGAACCCTACAGTCACCATTATGAACTTGCAATTTCCGTCAGTGACAGCTAGCAATCAATATTTGTAACTATAATACATAGAACCAGATTTGCTGTCTTTTTTTTATCCAAACTTGTTTGCATCAATATTTTAATACTAGTTGGAGAATTGCCATATGTCCCAGATAAACTTTCCTATTTATTAAAGTCATATTCTGTCGGCTCGGGCAAGTGCTTTATTACCAAGGTTGACTGACTGAGCTGCAGGCTAGAGGCTCAGTAGTTCTGTACATGGTGCGCCGAAGGAGAGCGCCCTGATCACTATACTGGAGTGATGTATCGCTTTCTTTTCAGCTTTAACAACAATTTCACAATGTTGGCTTCATTTCGTATGCAGTAATGTACAACCTAAAGTTAACCAAACGTAGTCAGCGAATATAGTTTTCACTGAAAATCTTCAAATGTTATGCGATAGGTTAATTGGACATTAATTATCGTAATAACTACGGCGAATATCGAAAAAAACACACACTCCGTAATGACGCTGTTATGTTAGCCTGTAAAATGTGCAAAACTCAGTGATGTACGGCAATTAGTTTCCTGAGAATCGAATGAGACGTATCATAAGCCAAGAAAAACGCACAAAACCGGGAGGTGGTTTTTATTTTATTTTATTTTATTTTTTAATTTTTTTTATTTTTCATTTATTTTATTTTATTTTATTTTTTAACGGAAGAAGGAGAATTTTTATCGAAATATTGATACCAGAGTGCGATGTAGCTTTGTTTCATACACATACAGTATTTTTACAGCAAGAAAATCGAAAAGCCGAGCCGGCGCGCGGTTGGCTGCGCACTGTGGCCGCCACCACATTGCAGCGCGCGCGGGTTGAAAGGTGGAGCTGCTAGCGGAGAGCCGTTCACTATGGCCGTACCCTAACGCCTTGTACCAAGTGGTCAATCCCGCGCGGCTCTGATTTGTAGCCATGTGTTATTCACAGCTTACGAAGTTAGTTTGTGGATGTTCGCTTTTTGCCATCAGTGTAAAGTTATATTTGTGCCATTGTGTATTATAGAGGTGCCAATGTAAGGATTCGCAAGGAAAATAATTTTCTAGTATATGATATTAAAATAAATATTATTTACTCTCAGTGTTAATTGTGTCTGGTGATGCTAAGAACTGAGTCACTTCCGGTGAACTAATCTTTTAGTTTTCTGTTAGTTTACGGTGAGAACAGAAATACCAATGAGAACCCCTCTAATAATTTTCCCTATTTTTTTTAATAAATAAAGTTAAAGCTGCAGTACGTGCCTCTGGATAACATTCGCCACTGCACTGTCGACTCAACTTACAGAAATGCGAATACAACTCACTGGCGTGCAGTAGTTGTTTTCACTCCTAGTCAACACGTGGCAGACGGCGCCGGCGTGTCTTCGACGCACGAGGTCTTCGTCAGAACGAATCTGTGCGGGGAAACTTGGAAGCGGAACAAAACGTATTCTGCCTGTCGCTATGCTACCTACCTGAAAACTGGCAATCCTGTAGTATGCGTATCACAACTATGTGAGCGGCGCTTCGTTTCCTGGAATGCTTCACATTTATCCATGTAAATTCAGTAGACATTACTTTCTAGTTTAGATGGAATATTATGAATGATTGTCACTTAGATTACATATCGACATCAAATTTATATTTTTGAGACCGTGAAATTCTTTTCAACAGAATCTACTACTTTCTTCATCATTTACGGTGCGAATTCTCTTTCGTAGACATCATTAGGCTAAGTAGAGTGCTGTTTGCTGCAGTTGTGTACTAGCTCAGTGAAAAACGTTAGTCTTTCAAGCAGATTTAGGTTGTAATCTCGCTGCAGACAATATTTTTATTTCTTCTGTAAAAGAGACAATAGCAGGAGGATCAACAATCAGTAAAGAAACTTAAGACAACTTATCCCGCACAAGTTTTGCCTCTAGATCGAAAGGTGAGGAACTCCCAGAATAGCACTGATGTCTGATTTTTCTCTTTCCGTCAATGTACTGACGTAATTTTGTTGCACTGATTTACTTATTAACTAGGTTTTATGTATTCATCACCACTGCTACTTTTTAGGACTTCTATGGTAGTCCTGTGACGCTACTTCAGTGAGTGTGTTGACTGATAGTAGACACAGATTGTTTTGAAGAGGAAAGCCCGTATTAGTTCGACACAAATGTGGGATATTCCGCTTGATTAAAACAGAATTTTTTCGTAACGTTGCCATGATAAGCTGCAATTGATTTGTATTAAAAAGTTTCTTGAATACAACAGATAAAAACAAGAGATAATTATTGGACAGCAATATAGCGTCTCACATTACCTAAAACTGCAGTACAATGCTGGGATAGTTTTTTTCACTTAACAACTGCCCACAGTATGTTAGTAGCGCCTCGTCTTCTTGCACGTTACAGATATCGGAGCTGTGCTGTCGGCAAACCGAGGCGAAAAGTCTTGCCAATTCTGTCGCCACCTGTACATGCTCAATGACCAAATCAATACTGGAAAGCAGAAGCCGTATAGAATAACTGCAAAACGTCTTTTATTTTCCATCCAATCTCTCTAACTCAACCTATTTCATTTCACCTCTTTCCCATGCACCCGTGTCCTTCATCACACAATACAACTCACTGTTCATTAATAATTACTGCTTCATTCTCTTACCTATTAAATAAGTGCACAATAACATACATGAGCCAAATAACACCCAATTACACAAGTAACGAAAAAATACCTTTTGTTAATATTGGAAACACTATAACCCAAACACACGATACATGGTCACCCAGAAGCTCGATGGTTAAAAATACACGTGTCAGTATTACATTGCCTTGTGTAAAAATGCATAGTGCTGCAAATAGATGCCAGAGTGAGCCAAAACCATTAGTTACAGAACATGGAAACTACCATGAAACGTGCAGACGACGTCTCCCGATGTGAGGCGAAAACCAGTATGAAATACCGGTACCCTCAGTAAAAGAACTGTTTCTCAATCTAACGAACATATCTAATTTTGGTATCTATCATTGCAGACCAATGAATATGTTTTAGTCAATAAAACGAAATGTGTCTGATGAGAATGAATTGCACATTATTCTAATTGCAGAGAAGTATTAAAAATCACTCAATACCTTGGCGTCTATGTTCAGGGGAAATGTCGTTACGTATCCAGAACTTTCAGTACTGGAGTTTTTCAGACTGTCGACATCAAGGTAGCGTCTTAAAAAATGCAATCATCATTAACAGAACGCCTGGGTAACGTTCAAGTAGCTTCGCAGTTGACGAAGATAGCAGTTTCTCAACAATGGAAGCCAAATCAGTGTCGCACGTCGTTTAAATTCAGTGCACAACAGACGCGTCTAATCGTTGATGAAAATGTCATTGAATAGTCAACGATTAGACGCGGCGCTCGAGTGCTGTTGGCGCAGCACACTCCCCCGTACCAGCTGCAGTTGTACAAGACACCTTCTGAGGAGTGGTTATGGAACGCCGTCGTGAGCTGACGTTATTCGTACCGGGTATGGTGGTCCATGCCCGACGGATGAGAATTTCGATTTCGGCAGTGGTGGAGGAATTCGGCTTCACACGTTCAACAGTATTCAGGGTGTCTCATGACTGGCTAAAGGAATGTGCCGCAGTCCACAACAGACCAACTACCGGCCGTCCAGCCACCCTAAAAACAGACTGGCACATCCGCCATTTCGATTCCATGCGAATGCCAAACACAACACTTAGCTTATGCAAAATATTTTATGTGAAATATTTTAGAAGTGTCCGGCACAGAGCCTTAGATCGTGCTACTTTGAGCTCGAATCCCGCTCTTGTTTACATCTATATGTGGATTAGATACAAAAATCTCGCGTTTTCTTTACGTATTGCTGCTTTTCTATGCTGTCCGAGTAAAGAAAAAAGCGCAAGAAACATATTTCTATGATAAAAATCGCGTACTACGTTTAATTCTGGTGAAACTGGCCATCTAGATAAAAGTTTTAAGCGATCTCGGCTTGTATTTGAATAATGGCTTTCAATAAGCTAGGTTTGTTTGCCGTCTTGCAATGTTTGTTGTCTGCTGTGAAAAATACACCACTCTGAATTTTTTGTAGTCACATTGCTGAATGTACTTCTGTTTTTGAGAAACTTCAGAATGTATTACAAACACTAAAACTAAAGAGAATATTAGTGTACAGGATCTAAAGTTTACAGTCGTAAAGGCACACGGTGCGGGTATTGGCAACAACCACTGAATGCTATTTAAAAACCTAATCGTATAGAATGAGCGGAATAATCATTTATTTTGACCATGAAATAAATGAATAATTTTGTCCCTTCTCTAAGGTTGACAGTTTTTTTTGTGACTTGTGGCGTAAAGTCAGCGCCACACGCCAGACGTAAGAGAACAATCGTGAAGGCAGCGATCGACCGAAAGCCAATCGCAAGCAGGCACCGCGCATCCTGGAGGCAGTAACCGAAGACGCGCGCCCTCTACAACCGGCTATATCTAGGCCGACATACGTCTGGACAGCCCGTCAGTTACTATTCAGAACTCGGGCAGTTACTAGGCTGCTAGGAACTCAGAAATAGGACAGTATTAAGTCAGAACTCGGCTGCGAACGAAGCAATAACTAGGTTTCAGCGCAGCTAGTGTCATACAGACGACACCGCAAGAAGCAAAAAGAGAGAAGAAACAGACGTATGTTCTAAAGTTGAGTATTATAATTTTCAGTCAATAAAACTTGTATTATTAATCTGAATAGTTGTTACAGTTGACATCGATTCCTGCACCAGTACCTTTCATGGCCGCGGCGGACTAGCGGCGCGTACTGGAGCGCCGTGTTGCGGTGCGCGCGGCCGTCCGCCGTCGGGATTCGAATCCCGTCTCGGGCATGGATGTTTGTGTCGTCTTTAGTATAAGGTAGTTCATAAGTAGTTTGTAAGTTTAGGGACTGATGACCCCGTAGTTAAGTCCCTTAAGCTTTACAAACAGTTGAACATACCTTTCATGACAACTAGACCGGGATGAGAAACAACAAAAGGCGACGAGGACACAACAGTAACATTACTCTTGTCCTGTCAGTAATTTAATAATCCGTTTAAAGCAAACATTTCGTTGCCAACATTAGCACAATACGCCGACGTAGCTGTAAGAAAAATTTACCCAGTATTCTGTATTATGTTATAGTCTCTTATAGATAAGCGTCAATATTGGCATTTATTAATAAGAAATTGCATTGAGGGTGTATTTTGTGATAAAACTTCAGGCACTATTCTTTCAAACTGCATACTACAATTTATGACGCTGAAACTTCGAAATACCAAAAATAGGATTCAATAGTAATTCCCTGTATCAGCACAGTACGCTGCCACAGTCATAACTAAACTTTTTGCCCAGTATATTTATATTTTCCGTCATAGAAGCAGTCACTTTCTCGCAATAATGTAATAGAAGTACCTTCAATTTGTGTAATGGTAGTACAAAACTTTTTGATGTGGTGTGCGTTCTGGGATGTTTTGCTGTGTTATGACATTTTATACTTTCAAAAGAACTAAACAAAAACTAACGTTCGAATATCAAAGACGATTTTAACTATTAAATATTGCTTCAAGTCATAATAATGAATAATATTTACTTACAATACATAACTGTGCGCTCGGTCCGGGTTCCTGGTTTTTGCGCCGACAGTTAATGGTCCATTTTTTTTCTTCTCTCAGAATCTCTCGGGAAACTAAACATTCTGTAGCCACCTCTGGAATGATTTGTGCAGTTTATGGCAACATAACCTCCATAATGTCCTGCTAAAGTGTCGTGACGCAAATCCTGTAGCACCGCAGTATGTTTAACGTACGAGCTACGGGAATAAAAACGGCGGATGCGTCAGCTCGTACTTATAGAAGCCTTACCGGGACCGGTGACGTCTGAGACGGATCGTCTATAGTGACGGAAGGGCGACACTGCAATTTCTCACGGCTGAAATCAGCACAGGACGTGCTAACACACTCGCAGTTAACAATCCGTGGGAGCGTGGGTTCCATGGAGTATGGGGACCGGTGCCGCTGGCGAATGCGACTGTTAATATAACGTCATCGGACACAACGGCTTTTATTTGTCGTCCATCACCGTGGATGGGCACTGGAACAAAGTCAGAACGCGATACGATCGGACGAATCACTATGTAAACTGCTCCATGGCATCGTGTGTGGCACAGAACACATGAATCGATGGATCCCGCTTGCCAGGAAGGCGTTGTCCAAGACGGTAGTGGCTCTGTTATGGTCTGGGGTGAATACTCCTGGTACGGAATGGCCCCCTAGTCGTTCTGGAAGGGACTTTGGAAGGTCATGCTGAGCTGCTCAGGGATCATCTTGTAAATGGTGGGATTCTGCTATATGAAGATGATGTATCAAAAAAATGTTTGTAAATCTATCGGACCAAACTGCGTGGTCATCAGTCCGTAGCTTACAAACTACTTAAACCTAGGTAAACTAACCTAAGGACAAACACAAACACCCATGCCCCAGGGAGGACTCGAACCTCCACGGCGAGCAACCGCGCGCTCCGCAGCGAGACGCTTTAGACCGCTCGGCTACTCCACTGCGGCGATGATGTATCATCACAGACAGGAAGTTTAGCTCAGCTGCTGACCTGCTGTTTCAAATGTTTGTATAGCCTATGGGACTAAACTACGGGGTCATCAGTCCCTAAACTTACAAACTACTTATGAACTAACTAAGACTAAGGACGGCACAAATATCCATGCCCGAGGGGGGATTCGAACCCCCGACCGTAGTGGCCGTGCAGACCGTGACTGAAGCGCCTCAGTCCCCTCGGCCACCGCGGCCGGCTGACCTGCTTTTCCTGGAACATAAGGTGCCGGACTACTACTCTCGGCAGGTCTTTTCGTCACCTAATTGACAGCATCACTGAATGAAAAATGGATAGCGCCAAAGTTACAGAATAAGGCAGGCAGCAAATGTGATAACAGTTTAGTATATATTGAAGATAAAGGAAGGAATCTTATGGTTTAACGTCCCGTCGACAGCTTGGTCATTAGAGGCGGATTTAAGATAAAAAACACAAACATGTGAGGTGGCCCTACGACATGTTTCCTAGAATTCACTTTTAAAAATATGAATAATTTGGTAGGAAGCCGCCTTGCTGTAAGACAAGGAAATAAAATAATGAAATTATACAGAAACATTGAGAAGTACACGAGATTACGTGTAGTCCCTAGAGAGCGCGGGGAATGGTTGAACACTCCTAACAAACGACAGTAGCCTGTCCACAAGATGAAGGCTTCCGTGAAATGCAACCAAATGAGACTGGTGCATAGCTATAGGTCCTATGTATATACTCATGCACTGCACCGTAGTATAAGTAGTCCCTATTAGCCAACCTGACAGGCAGAGGGAGAGAATCGTTGGTGCGACTTCCCCAACACCACCTAGAGACAAGCCTTCACAGCCGCCAGTGCTACGTCACACTGACCAGCTTACTGGCTGGCCGCTACGAGGCAGTGGGCGTGCCCCAGCTTCCAACCATTCCGCTGGCGGCCGCAGCCTGGTCAGTGAGACATAGCACGGGCTGTTATGAGGTCTTGTCTCTAAGTGGTGTTGACTTCACCCCTGCGAGCGGTTCGGTCTCTTGGCCACGAAGGTTGGGATACATGTTTGGGCGAGAATCCTCAGAACGAGACAACTGATATGCCTGCGCCACGGCGTAGCTTCATCTTGCATTCAGCCGGCCGCCAGTGGCCGAGAGGTCTGCGGCGCTCCAGTCACGTTCTGCCCGGCCACTACGGTCGGGGGTTCGAATCCCCCCTCGGGCATGGATATTTGTGCCGTCTTTAGTATTAGCTAGTTCGTAAGTAGTTTGTAAGTTTAGGAAATAATGACCCCGTAGTTAAGTCCCATAAGCTCTACAAACACTTGAATATCCTTGCATTCAAACCTAACGGCCACGAACTGTTAAAGGAATTCGTCATTTGGAGTAATTTCTGCATTTATGAAATGGCTTATGTAGAAATCCTAGTTGGCTGGTGAATATTTATCGAACGGCATAATTTGATTTATTTAATTTGATCTCTTATTATTTAAAGATCCGTCCGCTATAACATTACTATCAATGAGTTCGAAATTTTGTAAGCATCTCTAATCTGTGGTTGTAATTATACAGTTAATTTTATTTGGCTGTCTTTCTTTGGAGAATGGCTAGCACAGCCGCTGTAGCCGCGCTATGGGCGTCGTATGCCCTCAAAAAGTCTGTGCCTTACAATCTCCACCCGCTTTTTCGCCTTGCAACGTCCTGACTGTTCTGGGGTATTTCAATATGTTAACGGGCCACTACTTCGCATCCACACCGCCCTCGGAATGGTTCCAGCAACATGCAGGGGAGTCTCGAAGATTGGAAAGGCCACCCCGGAGTCCAGATTAGAACTCCGTCGATGACAGTTGCGTCCACAGGAGAACCAGGAACTGGTAGACTCGCTTCGCCGCGGTGGAGTAGCCGAGCGGTCTAAAGCGACTCGCTGCGGAGCGCGCGGTTGCTCGCCGTGGAGGTTCGAGTCCTCCCTGGGGCATGGGTGTGTGTGTGTTTGTCCTTAGGTTAGTTTACCTAGGTTTAAGTAGTTTGTAAGCTACGGACTGATGACCACGCAGTTTGGTCCGATAGAATTACAAACATTTGAACATTTGAGACTCGCTTCCACAGGGTCTCACGCAGGCCCCACATGATATCAGCTGCCTATCCCATGATATTTGTAGTGTAGACAAGCAGGCCCACCATGGTGCCCTAACTTATAAGCAAGACACTGGATGAAGTTGCATAGTGTGTCCACTGCCATGCAGTCTATATGGTGGTCATCTTATGGTCACAATATGTGAGCCACGATATGAGAAACCCATATAGCAAGACTGATCGTTCTGTCTCGACGTATCTTTGTAAGATGATCAAATCCGCTTCGAGGTTGACCTTCGGTAGCAACACTACTTGCACGTTTTAATGTGGTCTGACGGCTCTTCACTGCCATCACGACTTTTCTATTAGGCATGATGATAAACTATGGTTTCAAAGCCTGCCGTGAAACATGCACCTTTATTTGCTACAAGTAACTGCTAGTACATCCATTAGGTTACCTGTCCCCAATCGGGTTAGGGAGGCTGATCGATTGTTTCGTTGTGATATCCTGAAACCCCCCACCTAGACCCCGGACCTCGCTCCAAGCGACTTCAAGCATTTTCCTTATATGAAGGAGCACTTAAGGGAACGACGATGCTCTTCAGACGAGGAGATGAAATACTTTGCAACAGCGTGTCGGAACACACAAGGACATATTTCAAAAAAAAAAAAAAAAAAAGTTAGTATAGCTTTTGGGACTCAACTACGGGTCATCAGTCCCTAAACTTACAAACTACTTATGAAATAATTAATACTAAGGACGGCACAAATATCCATGCCCGAAGGGGGATTCGAACCCCCGACCGTAGTGGCCGGCAGACCGTAACTGGAGCGCCTCAGTCACCTCGGCCACCACGGCATATTTTTACCGTGAGGGTATATTCAAACTAACCCTACGAAGCGACAACTGCCTAAACCGATATGGGGACTACGTCTACAGGTAACCAGGTGAATGTACTACCAGTTGGTTGTAGGAAATAAAATGTGCACGTTTCACTTTAGGCTTTGTGACCTTACATTCTTGTTGCAAATGAGAGGAACTATTGGCCATAGGTTTAAAACTGTCTCTGCAAACGCATTTACATATTGCTGTTAAGCCGTTCACAATTCATCGAATTCTTGGTGCGCATTGGAATTTTTACGATCGGCACCGGCCTTTGTATACATGAAGATATTCAATTGGTACTCAAAAAAGCCTGTTTCGTAACAGAATTCCGAAAGTTTTTTTCTCAGCCGTTTTGTATATTTTTGGAGGCGCTGAATTCTAACTTCAAGTTTGCTGCCTTGTCGGAAGTCGGCTTCACAAGGAAAAACTCAAAAAACCTCAAAATTTTCACACTATACTACTCGTCAGAAAATCAAACATGAGTAGTGCATTTTGTAGTAAATTGTGTCTACTTTAATTTTGCTCAGAACGAACATATTCGAGAAACGCATAATTTTCGAGGTATTACCAAGAAACTGAAAAAAGTGCGAAATATTTTAGGTTTTTTGAGTTTTTCGTTATGAAGCCGACCTCCTACAAGGCAGCAAACTTTAAATTTGAATTCAGCGCCCCCCAAAACACACAGAACTGTTGAGAAAAAAACTTTCGGAATTTTGTTCCGGGAAAACCACCATTTGACTGGGCTAAGCAGGCAGAGTGATTCGGCTTTTACGTTGCAGTGCGAGGAGCCCACCGTGGCAGGTCAGAGGCCGGAGGAAGGCACGTGACGGCGTCTCCCTCAGGACGCGGCCAACAAGTAACTTTGTTGCTCCATCTACCCCTTTACCTCGCGGCTAGGAACAGCCGCCTGCGGAGGGTGAAATGGATCCACCGAGGGAGGAAGCGGTAAACACGAAGTTGTACAAACTGTCACCAGCGACATTACATACTTTCATTAAATTCGCGGAGGAGGATTCGACAGGAATATTAGACGAACGAGGCTAACAAGTCTGAAGGGACACGACCATAAATCGGTAGCCATCATTTGGCGCAACGCAAACCGGGGTGACGTTTCGGGCGCGATTCATTAAGGGGCTTAATAGGGCCATTGCGAGGCGGGGCACGTGGCAGCCGCGGGCATTAGCGGCGGTGCCGGCTGCCGCGCGCGCCCACTTATAAAAGATGGAACAAGGCTGCGCGCAGCCATTTATTTAATTATTACTCCCGCGTAGCTTAATTACAGCCCAAAGAGGATGTTATATTGCCGGCGCTGAACAAACGCTAAAGATTGCGTGTAGGGGCGCGCGGCGACATCGCGCCGCCGACACATCCCGGCCTCTGGGTCACGCCGCTGTCTGCTGCACGCCGTTTCCCCCTTCAAAACTTGCGCTTTATCTTCCGTTTTCTTCTTTTCTCCGATATACCTGTGCTCTCGCAAATATAACGCTATTTACCGTTGCTGCGGAACTGTTTGATACAGTAAGTATTTATGGACTGATATATGAATAAAGTGGAGTGACACCGGCACTGTTTCCACTTTGGTGAAAAATTTCCCTTTTTAAGGAAATCGTGAACTTACGACGGAAGAAAAATTGAAACATTTCAAGGAGGGAAAAATTTCATGCTGAACGTCGCGCCGCAGATTACAATCTAATTCAACTTTAATTTCTTAATTTTTTATCCTCATCTATTTTATACATTTGTGAAGATATTTTCTGTAGTCTTACTTGGCCTCATTTTTCTTTATTTGAAGCTGACGAAAAAAGTATTGTACATTATTAACATTTATTCTTTTCTCTACAGCGTTACGTCAATTTTGTGTTGCCGGCCGTGGTGGCCGAGGGGACTGAGGCGCTCCAGTCACGGTCTGTACGGCCACTACGGTCGGGGGTTCGAATCCCCCCGGGCATGGATATTTGTGCCGTCCTTAGTATTAGTTAGTTCATAAGTAGTTTGTAAGTTTAGGGACTGATGACCCTGTAGTTGAGTCCCATAAGCTATACAAACATTTGAACATTTAATTTTTGAAATTTTGTGTTAATTCGATTTATTACGATTTTGGGTGTTTTGCAGTACAAATATGTATTTCAGTATTCATTTTATAGTTTGAAAATTGTATGCACCTGTTTTCTATTAATATTATTAGACAGTCATTTTCCGCCTTCAATCTCTCGTGAACGACGTTTGCAACGTAATGTTTTTCTTTCTTATTTGCTCATACGTTATCAACTGTAGTTTCCAATGTAAAAGAATAGCTTAAAAATCGGTACTGTGTTTGCTCCTAAATTATTTAAATTGAGTCCATTTTATATTCTCCCACACTATTAAAGAGGTGACTAAATATGCAAATAAATAAAATTAACAGATATATAGCTGTCTTGAATCAAGAAGTAACAGAGTTTGTGATGAATCAACAAGTAACTGAATTTGTAAAATAAAGTTTAGATAAAGCAAACAAGTATTATACGAAATATAACGTAAATTATACTCATTAACTGTACTGGAGGGAAAAATGAGGAAAACTGATGTTCTAGTGGAGGGGAGAAAAGAGAAATTCTGTAAAACTTGGTGGGTGAAAAAATGGAATGGAAACACTGGACATCGGTGCTGCGAAGAGACTAATTACCTAGCTCCATGCGCCATTGCATTAACTGCTGTGTTGCAGAATAGTGCAAATTCTGTCTGCATATATCTACAAAACTACAAATTTGAGAACAATTGAGTGGATTGCCGACGTACACTCATCAAAACCCTGTTGTGAAAAACTTCTAAATGGAAAAGTTTAAGGGTTCCACAACGACTAAGTTTCTTTCGGAAGAATCACTAGAACAGCGCTTTACATCCCCGTCCAAATAGTTAAATATCTAATATTGATACTTCGAGAATGTGTTCGTATTATGAGGCCATGGTGCATGGTGAAAGTGAGCTAGGTTTTCTCGTTAATATCGTTCAGTCCCAAAACTTGCAAACTACTTAAACTAACCTAAGGACAACACACACACCCATGCCCGAGGGAAGACTCGAACCTCTGACGTCGAGCAACCGCACGCTCCGCAGCAAGGCACATTAGAGCGCTCGGCCACTCCACCGCGGCGTCTCACTTGTGCTTAGGTAACAAGATAGTACTCAGAGCTGACAGAAGAAGGGCACTGATACAGTCTTGTAAAGGTCACAGTGACTCTCAGCTGTCTGCGAAATCACAGGTGTTCCTTACCTTACATCAAGATATTACTGATAGCGTAGGGAAATGTTTAGAAAAAAAAAGAGGTTATCACTGTAGTACCTTCTTCTTTATCTAGAGCCATGTTCCCGCACATGCAGGGTTGGCTTTGTTAAAGACGGATTTGGCTTGTGTTAACATTTACGGGGTGGCCGGGTGCCCTTCCTGTCACCACCCCATGTACCCCAAATGTCTGCGTATATATGTGGGAAAGTGTAAAGTGTTACGAAATGTTTGCGAATCGTGTATCTCAGTCGGGACTTAGGGGACCAGCCCGGTATTCACCTAGTGGGATGTAAAAAACCGCCTAAAAACCACATCCAGGCTGGCCGCCACTCCGACCCCCATCGTTAATCCGCCTGGCGGATTCGAACCGTGCCGGTACACCTCCCCGTCTCGGAAAGCGGTGCGTTAGACCACACGGCTAACCGAGCGGAAGTTATCACTTTAGTATACAAACCTATAAAGACGATAAAAGACTAAGAATGGAGAAGCAGCACGTCAACTATTTAAAAAAAAAGTAGAAATACATAAAATTCCATGTAGTTGTAACCAAGCCTACTTCGGGACAAAGAAAAAGATGGAGGACTGGGGAAATCGAATAATTTATCTGTAGTGGAATAAGCTCCGCAGATAGAAAACCATGAGATACTGTATGACATAGCCAGGCCTTGCCAGCCACAAACTTATACTGTGATGGATTGTAGAGAGACAATCCCACATCCGCAGCCCAGGTGTTTGATGCACGGGTCTTGGATAGTGCTCCACTAGGTAGTAATCAGATGAACGGATAGTAACGGAAGATATGAGAGAACGCCAATAGTTTGAGTTAAATTATAAAACTCATCTCCAATTTCTCTTGGAATGAAGGATTTTGGTACTACTGACCATCAGTCCGTACGCCATGTCTCTTAACATGGATTCCTTAGTTATATGAAAGGCGCCACTACCTCCATTATCTCTCCTTGTTCAGATACCACAAATCACAACAACTCATCATACTTATCCAAACGGTAGATGTAAACACCTTATATTTCGTAACAGGAAGGAGGAAGAAATGACAAACCACTTGTATACGGATATTATCAAGGACAACAATGAGGGATTCCCGCTTTTAGCTCCAATGACCATTTACCTGAAAATGGGTTAGATTTGACTTGTACAGCGAGTCATATGATTAATAAATACACAAATCACTTGAGTCTGGAAGATCGAGAAGTAAAGTACGAGGGACGTTCGGAAAGCAAGTTCCTTCGTTGTTATTCACAAGGAAACTTTTTTTCCAGAAACAAATACCTCACGATCTCATGAACGCTAAACCTTTCGATATTTTTTTGACGTTGAGATGCCTGTCCCAGCGTGCAATCAGTTTCTGCATCTGTCTATTTACTCCTCAATTCACATTTAAGTTCTAGGCAGAGGATTCATGGAACCGCATTCTATTTCTTTACTGTTCCGCCCTCGAAAAGCGCGCGGAAAAAACAAACACCTAAATCTTTCCGGCTGAGATCTGATTTCTCTTATTTTATTATTTTGAACATGTCTCCCCTAAGTAGGTGGTTGCCAACAAAATATGTTCGCTTTCAGAGGAGACAGTTGGTGAAAGAAATTTCTCAAATTGATCTCGCCCCAACGAATAGCGCCTTTCTTTTAATGATTTACACCCCAAGTCGTGCATCATTTCCCTGACATTCTATACCATATATCGCGGTAATACAGAACAAGCTGCCTTTTCTTATCTTTTTATGTGTCCCACCTCACACTGCGCAGCAATTTACGGCCCTTAGCTTTGAGTGACTTATCCTGTAAATGAAGTATAACGGATTTCCTTTAGTGCTCATATGGGCGACCTCACACTTTTCATTATTAAGGTCAATTGCCGTTTTCTGTACCATACTGATCTCTAACGCCTTTTGCTGTTGGTTTGGTACACCGGTGTCTTCACTACACGATAAACGACAGCATCATCCGCAAACAGTCTCAGAGGGCTACTCAAATTGTCTCATAAATCGTTTATGAATATACGTAACAGTAGGGGTTACTATAACACGTCTCTGGGGAACGCGAAATATCGCTTCTGTTTTACTCGATGACATTTCGTCAATTACTGCGAAATGTGTCCTTTCTGACAGGAAAATTAGAAGTCGCTTGTGAGGTATGGTCTCAAAAGTCTTTCAAAAATCTGAAAATACGGAATAGATCTGATATCAGTTATTGATACAACGCATCACTTCGTGTCTGTAAAGAACTAGTTGTGTTTCACAAGAACGATACTTTATTAATCCGTGTTGACTGTAGGTCAATAGGCCTTCTCTTCTAGGTAATTAGTAATGTTCGAACAAAGTATATGTTCCAAGTTCCTGCTGTAAATCGACGTCACTGATACCGGTTTGTAATTTCGCGGAGTAATCTTATTGGCTCTCTTCAATACTGGAGTGACCTGAGCAACTTTCTAGTCTTTGGATACGGATCTTTCGCTAAGTGAGCGGTTGTACATGATAGATATGGAGCTATTGCATCAATATAATCTGAAAGGAACCTAACTTGTATGCAGTCTACACCGGAAGACGCTTTTGTTAAGTGATTTAAGGTGATTTACTACTCCATGGATAACTAATTCTAAATTACGTATGCTGGTAGCTGTTCTTGATTCGAATTCGGGAGTATTTGCTTCGCCTTCTTTGGTGAAGGAATTTTGGAAAGGTTCTGTAGCAGCACTGTCATCGGCAGCATAAACATTGCTATCACACACTGAAGGTATTGAATGGGTCTTGCGCTAGTGTACTTTACATATGGCCAGAATTTCTTTGAATTTTCTACCAAATTACGAGACAGGATTTCGTTATGGAAACTATTATAAGATTCTTGCATTTAAGTCGCCACTAAACTTCGAGTTTCTGTAAAAGAACAAATCTTGAGGCTGTGTGTTTGTTTAAATTTGGCATCCTTTTTAAATTGTCTCTGCAACAGTGTTCTGACCTCTTGTGTACCAAGGGGGAGCAGCCCCCTCTTTTGTTGCCGCGGTGGAGTAGCCGAGCGGTCTAAAGCGTCTCGCTGCAAAGCGCGCGGTTGCTCGCCGTGGAGGTTCGAGTCCTCCCCGGGGCATGGGTGTGTGTGTTTGTCCTTAGGTTAGTTTACCTAGGTTTAACTAGTTTGTAAGCTACGGACTGATGACCACGCAGTTTGGTCCGATGGCGATCAGCAGAACCGTCTGAGCCAGGCGGGAGTATCCACATGGTCTAGGCCAGGAGTGGCCAACATGGGGACCGAGCGCCGCATGCGGCCCGCAGGCAGCTGTATTGTGGCCAGCGGAGCAGTCTGATATGAAGAAAAATATAACTTTTATTTCATACAAAACCTGCAAACGAGAATTCCATCAAGCTTATTTCGTATAATATTGAATTATAATGGGTATTTATCATTTCACTGATTCAATTATCGTTAAATTCTCGTGTATATTCCTGTGATTTGTTGTCGTGAGTGCGGTGAGAGGACCGCCGTTAGCTCTGCGGGAGAGAAGGGCAGCTTTGGTTCCTGACTAGCCTTCTGACTAGAAGAGGGAAGAAGGCTCTCGGGTTTAGGAATCGCTAACGTTCGGTTGTGGTGACTGCAGGTTGTTGTTCAAATGTTTGTTAAGCTTAAGGGACTTAACTGCGGGGTCATCAGTCCCTAAATTTACAAACTACTTATGAACTACCTTATACTAAAGAGGACACAAACATCCATGCCCGAATGAAGACTCTAACCTCCGACGAGGAACGGCCTCGTGCATCGGAGCATAGCACCTCAATGCGCTCGGCCGCTCCGCCGCGGCTGTCTGCAGGTTGGAGTCACGTAGGTTGCCACATCATCCCCAGCTTGTAGCACACCGAATACACAACTGCGTCTACAGCTTCTATCTGAGAGAAGGCGAGGAATCGCTGCACCGCATGACAGAGGACCCTTCCGACTTATGTTGCATTCTTTGAACCGCAATCGCTTATGTCATTTTCAAGTAAAAACCGATTTTATCTTTTTACAATCGATCTGTGATGCTTGTCTTTATTTTTAATAAACTTGCATGATTTTTATGTATTCAATTGTTGGGAGTAGGTACAACAATCGACATTAGCATTGGTTTCTGCCTCAGCGCCAACTTTTAATCTCAGTAGTATAAAATGTTTGTAAACGTTATCATCAGGCTCTTAAAATACGGAAACTGCATTTTGCTGCATTAAAAAACAACAAAGACCAACTGATGTCGCACAAACCTAGCAGTAAGGAGGATCAACAGGGACTCGAGTCTGTGTAGCCACTTCATGTTCCGATACTTACTGCAATTATTAAAGCAGAATTGTATTGCTTATTCGTTTCAACAGGATGTATTCATCAAGTTACTTCGGCCGGGACGACTGACGAAACTAGGCCTATAAGGAAACAGGAATTGTGGAAGTTTTTCCTAATCTCATTATTTGCGCAATAACAATCAATCTTTCTTGACCAACAGGCGAGTCCTTTGAAAACTTTCTCAATGCTTCGAAATTCCATTAAGTCAAGATATAGATGGATTAGCTTTGCAAAGAGCTACAGTGTACGCTGAGAGTGAAAACTTGCCCTCGCTTAGATACCAGTGTGCGTGCATCATTAGTTAGGGTAACGTTACTAAGTGCAGCTACTTCTAATTAAACGCTTAATACAAGCCTGGGCGCCCGCTACAGCGTGTTACCTGCTGGAAGCTGTCAGTCGGGGCAATATTAAGTCCCCTGGAGGCGATATTGAAACTCGCAATTAACAGCTGTCTATATATCATTGAGGCCGTTACTCGCAGCGGCTCAGCTCGGCAGCGCTTGAATACAGCAGAAGACAAAGTCCGCCACCGTGCCACACCCTCCGGCTTACAAGCGTCAATAGCTTCCCCCATCTGCTAGCTTCCTAGCTTCCTTTTCATATTTTCGTACAGCTGCCGCAATTAACTCCACATCATTTTCGCACAAATTTAACACATCTATGGCAAGTCTCAAGTTTAAATAAGAAACAAGGTTATCCACAGCCATTAGTCGCACTTGTTGTAGTATCTAACCTGGTGTGCCGCTTTCCTAACTGATATTTATCTATGTTCTCCTTCATCCTAGTATGTTACGTTTTTGTGTCTTTCGACAATTCTGCACCAATTTCGACTGCATCACTCAGGAGATTTCTGCAGGTTTTCAATGTGCTGGAATGTAAGTATTCGAGTTTGGCGAATCGTAAATGACAGCGCACCCGTTTGCCGAGCATACTCTGCGTCCTTAGAGTAACTCTTAGTTCCAGTGGTGCACAAACATTTTCTATTATGAGGCAGTTCAAACTGATAAAATTAAATGCAAGAGATATTACAGTTCTGTGAATGGCGGAAGAATTTTATTAGCTTCAATTGGAAAATTCCAATAACATTATATTCCTGTCTATTATGCCTTTCCATAATTTCTGCTCGCTCTCAGAAGGTCTCACATACATTTTTTCCAGGCAGCAAGAACTGCCGTTGAAATTACGCAGTCGTTAAATGCTGCCACAGCTCTCACAGCTGCTTCTGCTAGGGCCATCAAAACAACTTGGTAACACATTGAGCGTATCCTGGCTGTCATACCGATTCCAACAATTTCTCTTTCTACTTATAATTCAGTTTTTATTTTTCAACATAGTGATATAATTCTCGCAACAAAAAAGCAAAGCAGCTCCAAGGCGCCAAATTGCGCACCGTTCTCGCTGGGGATTCAAGTCCTCACTACGGCATGCGTGCACGCATTAACAATCTTGCACTGTGTTTGAATACACGATGCTGCTGCTGCTGCTGCAATAGTACTGTTACCTTGTATGTCTCGAAAAATATCCAAATGTTTGTAAAGCTGATGGGACTTAACTGCGGGGTAATCAGTCCCTAAACTTACAAACTACTTACGAACTATCTTATACTAAAGACAGCTCAAACATTCATGCCCGAGGGGGGGGGGGGTTCGAACCCCCGACGGGGAACGTCCTCGAGCATCGGAGCATAGCGCCTCAATGCGCCCCGCCGCGGTTTGTATGCCTCGCAGCGATGAAATTTAACATAACTGACCGTCGTTAGTCTGTTCTTGACAGTTCGTTAACAATTTTATATATATCTCTGTCATACTAGAAGACAAGACGCCTAAGTCTGCACCGAATTAAGGCGTACAACTGCTGATACACGTCAAAACTGGATATATTCTCTCCTCCTTAAGCCACGTGCCATGCAGATGGGCAGCGCCTTCCGACCCCCCGCAAGTCGTGTTAAGAGAGATCGTACACGTGCTACTAGTGGACAGGCCACGCGTCATTTGCCAGTCAGACTGCTCTGCGATGTGAGAAAATCAATTCAGTGGCATGCAAGCCACCGTTACACGAGAACGATAGTTCCCCGAAAGGTGCAGCGTACTGAGGAAGTCAAACCGCCGCAATATTGTCTGTAGCGGTACGAATTGCAGCTCAAATAGCCAGCCATTCACATTCACAATCGCACATGTTCAGTGTTTGCTACTGAAACTGCGATAGTATATCGAGGCACGTCTCTAGCTGCTAACAGTGCTACATGTGAACCGTCAGTCGAGTATGGTTTTCGAAAGTGGGTTTCGTGGTATCCGAAGCAACCATCTGCCACCAGTATGTTCGCACGCTATTAAATCATGGATTTCAGTTACTATAAAATAAAAGAACACACGCACAACCAATTTGTCTATAACTGTGAAAGCCAACACTTGTGTATAAAAGTTACACATGTAGTGTCTGTTCTTTGACATGTCCGAAGGAACACACACAACTTTTTAATCCTACAGCTATCATCATTTATGGCATTAGCTGCTAGTGGGCATTGAATTAAGTTAATGGAGAAAGTTGAAAATTTTTGCCCAGCTGCGATTCAAAGTCTGGTCCCCTCCTTACTCCGTTCCATGGGTAGTTCTCTTCGTTGCGGACGCTGATCGTTTTTGTTTGGTCTATTGTTGGCTCAGCTTTTTTATTACAGAGGGCGTTGAGCCCCCTGACCGGGCGCGCTGAGCCACGGCGCCCGGCTACCTTACTAGGCAAGCACGCTATTAGGCCACTGGGGACACAGTGAATACCACGACCGTGCGGACTGCTCTACCACGCCCGAAACCTCAACTTTGGACATGCCTATGAGGACGGAACATAACATTTTACGAAACATTTACGGTGATTTATGGGATGTTGTGCCCAGAAATGGTAGCGTTATGGTACTGCTTATTTCACAATTGGTATAACGTTCCTAAGTTAAAGCGGGAAACGTTGCATTTTCGCTAAGTCGCTTTACTTAGTTACATTAGTACTATGAAGAACAAGCTACACCTACCACAATAAAAGATCACATTTCTGAATTTTCTATAATACGTATACTGTTCTTAAGATCGATATTGTATGAAAAAGACACAGCGAACTGCCGAAACAAGGTGCTCTTCCAACTGATCGGTGAACAGCCAATTATCACGGAAAACGTCGGTGGTCGCGGTGCGGCAAGCTTTTTGATACCAAAAAAAAAAGTTATGCGGCAACGAAGAACACTAACAACGTGTTCGATTGGTGGAAATGAAACTAGCCGAGCATCAGTAACGGGCAGGTCGCGGGTACGTACAGTGGACTCTTTCATCTGAAATATCCTTTTTTTCCAATTTTTGTTTCGTTCGGCGAGAGAATGAGGGGAGAGGATCTCCTACCAACTGTAAATTTGATCTGTCCACGCGGAAAATGGCTAATCATTAATTGGCAATGGGGAACGGGAAGGGCGGTGGCAGGGAAGCGGGGGGGGGGGGGGGGGGGCAGGGCCGCACACCGCGCCCCACACTTCCTTCATACGCAAGACTCACTGCGTTCATTACCACACCTCTTCCTGCACTATCATTTTACGTGCAGCCAAATTTTATATAACACAGCCGCAATTGTACAATGTTTGACGGAGATAAACTTCCACCACCATCTACTGCTTGTATTAGTCTTCTAGGTCTGTTGCGATGGTCGGATATCATTAAACGTTGGTCTTCGACCTACCCACTCGGCGGAAATCTACAACTTAACATTTTCCCATTATTTTAACTATCCTGTAAAATTTCAGCTGCACTTTTTACGTCATACTGTACTGAGTTTTATTTCTTATGGTAGACATTCTACTAAATTTATCCATTTTTTGCAGTATCAAGATCCATAAAAGCGTGCATGCGCATAACTAAGAGCAACGACACTTTTTCATCAGATTACATTCAATGTGGAAAGGATGTGTGCCACAAGACTGTATGAATTTTAAAAATTCGTAGTCGGCAGCAATCAGTCATCTTTTATTTTAAATCTTTATCTAGATCTAGATTTCGACTAATAACTAGCCATTATCAACGTAAGTGTTTCATAAAAATATGAAAACCATGGCTATGTCTATACATACTTGTTACAGTTGGTTGGTGTTCAGATGATACTTTTGTCATTAATAACGAGCTTACAGTACACTGAAATCCTTACTATGTTCTCAATGAGTTAGCAAATTATACTTAATCATTCTTATAATTCAAAAAAGAGCTTACTATAAAACTTCCTGGCAGATTAAAACTATATGCCGGAACTGGGACTCGAACCTGTGACCTTTGCCTTTCGCGGGCATGCGCTCTACCGACTGAGCTCTCCCGACACGACTCAACATTACTTCCGCCAGTAACTCGCCTCCTAATTTCCAAATTTCACAGAAGCTCTCCTGCGAACAATGCAAGACTAGCACTCCTGGAAGAAAGGATATGGTGGAGACATGGCTTAGCCACAGCCTAAGAGATGTTTCCAGAATAAATCTTTCACTCTGCAGCGGAGTGTGCGCTGATATGAAACTTCCTGGCAGATTGAAATTGTGTGCTGGAACCGGGACTCGATCCAGGAAGTTTCATATCAGCTCAAAATGTTTGTAAATCTACCGGAGCAAACTGCGTAGTCATCAGTCCGTAGCTTACAAACTACTTAAACCTAGGTAAACTAATCTACGGACAAACACACACACCCATGCCCCAGGGAGGACTCGAACCTCCACGGCGAGCAACCGCGCGCTCCGCAGCGAGACGCTTTAGACCGCTCGGCTACTCCACTGCGGCTTCATATCAGCGCACACTCCGCTGCAGAGTGAAAAGTTTCATTCTGGAAACATCCCTTAGGCTGTGGCTAAGCCATGTCTCCACCATATTCTTTCTTCCAGGAGTGTTAGTCCTGCAAAGTTCGCAGGAGAACTTCTGTGAAGTTTGGAAAGTAGAAGGCGAGGTACTGGCAGAAGTTGTGAGAACGGATCTAGCGTCGTGTCGGGATAGCTCAGTGGTAGAGCGCTTGCCCGCGAAAGGCATAGGTCCAAGGTTCGAGTCTCGGTTCCGGCACAATTTTATTCTGATAAGAAGTTTCAGTTTTCCAGTTGTTATCGAATGTGTTGCAATGACTTCTACACGTACAATTGAATCAAAAGACTTATTCATCTTCCTGCAACCAGTACTTTCATTACGTCTTTTTATGTAAATCACTTCCTACTTATATTAGTATAAACACTTCAATATAACGTGTGTTTTATAGCATTTGCGATAGCATCGTTAGTAGCACAAGAGATGTATTTGTTAACAGATAATAAAAAGAAAGGAACAGGACCCATACTTTTGCTGCCATTTCGTTCATAAATACCAAGATATTTTAAGCTATTCTAACGGTGATAATCTACGGAGAACAGATCTCCTTCAGTATTATACTTAAAGCGTAACTGCGCTGGGGTAACAGGCGCGGCTGTACGAATCATTTCACACTTGCCGTTTCCCCAAGCCTCAGAGATCAGCGTTAAGGTCCCGATTTATTTGTGTGCGCAAAGAAACAGTACATTCTCTAATCCTCACAAACAGAGGGCGCGCAGACAAAGAAAACGCTACAAGACGTGCACGCTGATGCTATAATTCACTGAATTAAGCCTTAATTGTAGGCAATAACGGCGGCGTACGAACGGCTGATCCATTTTTATTCCGACCATCACGCACTGTTTACCCACCCGTAGCTCCAATTAAACAGCTATCATAGCACCTTTATCCAAAGCGTGACACGGTGTTTGTTGCGAGGAAACGGTAAAGCCAACAGCAGAAGCGCAGCACGCTGCCCTCGCGTCGTGGACACCGTCTCACTTACATCTGCCTGCGAGAATCACCCGTCCTCCACTTTACTCCTCAAACCGACAGCTTTCTAATATGTCCTCACTACATCGATAAACGTAGATCGTGAGTAACATTATCAAAGGGAGACAACAAAGGCAAGGCAAATAAAATAGTTACAATCAAATAACCTGAAAAATTTGCTAGGTTCCGCAGATTTGAAACCAACTTTTTAAAATGTTTAATACAATTAAAGGTTTTACACCGATAATTTAGAAACTACGTTTAGTATATTGTAATCCTAACTCCTGACAAATAGTACTGTATATTAAACCTAGATGAGATAATCCGCGTTGGAACAATTAAAGTACGAGGCGCGTCCAGAAAGTAAGTTCCGTTTCGTAATAAAATGAAATTGTGCACAGATACAGAAGAAATTTTTATTGCACAAAATTCTAAAACTCTTAACTACTTTTCCACATAACTGCCGAAATTTTGCAGGCATTTGTCATTGCGTGGCACCAGGTTTTGTGTACCTTCTTCATAGAAATCTACCGCCTGTCTTCAACCAGTTGGAAACAGTTTCTTTCAGCTCGTCGTCATTGGTGAAATGATGACCGCCAAGGTAAGACTTGAGATGTAAGAACAGATGAAAGTCGCTAGGAGCGAGTTCAGGACTGTACGGAGGATGGTCAAACACATCCCAGCCAAATCCCTGTAGGAGTGTTTCGTCACATTTGCAGTGTGATCGTGAAATTTGGGGGAAGTCCATAGCGAGAGCACTAATTGTAAACCTACGGTTTTCTTGGATTTTATCATCAATCGGGTGAACCAGTTCTTCTGTAACCAAAGGTGGACGTCCACTTCGTTCTTCATCGTGCACATCACTACGCCCGCCATTGAACTGTCGGACCCATCTTCTCATCATCGAATCACTCATCGCATTTGGTCCGTAAACATCGCAAATTTGCTGATAAATTTCACTTGGTTTCACTTTTCTCGCATGCAGAAACCGAATCACCAACCTGATTTCACAGGCGGCGGGATTTTCAATCAACACCGACATTTCAAACAAGCACAACAAAGCGTACGTAACTGACAGCGATCTCCAAATGGCGCACGTTCTTCTCCTTGATACACATCGTCTAAAGCGCGTGTGCGGAACTGCAATCGCAGCGCTGCAGAGGAGATAAATTGAAACGGAACTTACTTTCTGGACGCGCCTCGTAGTTGGACAGCCAACAAGTCAATTTGATTATTTGTAGAAAAAAGTAGTACGAGGACTACAGTGAATGCTGGAAAAGTACTATTAAGAGTTCTTCGGCTGTTAACTCAGCAACGCATAGTAACATAAATAAAGGAAAAAAGTTAGTGTCGAGTGAGATGTAAAACGCTTGTCCGTGAGACCTCAACCACCCCAGATGTATACCGGTAGGACTCCTCGACAAGGCATTTTTCCTCATCCTTGTTGAAACATATCTGGTTCTTCGTCGCTAGGGGCATCGACACTGACGATTTATTGACTTCTAGTTATGCTTCCTGCAGTTTTTCCTCCCACCGTGACACTTGAGTTCTACCCCGAAAACAACTGAATGTTGCCATCTCCATATTTCCGTGAATAAATTCCCACGACGAAATTTGGCAATAGTCTTAACAAGAGGTTCACTTTGTTCTCTAGGTTATAAAAACTAACGTGGTGACAAGATTTGTTTCTAATTTGGATGAACCCCAGACAAACACATACCACACGGTTAAAAATAATTCTATCAGGTTTGTAAAGAAAACAAACTTGGAACTAAGCTATTACGGATCACTTTTCCTTTCATAATCTGGGCACAAATTATAGCTTCTGTCTACATGACAGTGTTATTTCCTTACTCTTTACATTAATGTTTGCCATATACATACATATTACGGCAGAACAGAATCGGCAATGTAAGCCAGACTAGGCTATCATAATTAGTATTGATGTCGTAGCAAGGCAAGGAAGGCAGGCAGGAGAGCGGGAATGGTCGCGTGGCTTGTGGCATCATTTTATGGATTACGTAGCAGTTCCCGTCGGACGTTCAAGTCCTCCATCGGGAGAGGGAGAGAGAGAGAGAGAGAGAGAGAGAGAGAGAGAGAGAGAGAGAGAGAGTGTGTTTTGTCCTTAACGTAAAGTAAGTTTAAGTAGTAGTCTAGGGACAGATGACGCCATCAGTTTGGTCCCTTAGTTTTACAAACAATTGATTTCTTTATTTTAAATTATTTACTTATTTTTTAAGTAAGAGGATTAAGAAACTGGGCTCCGAATTATCTTTAATCAATAAGTTTCGGAACGAATCAGCTACCGATCCCCGTGACTAATTACTGCTAATAGCTGCTTCTAGGGGTCTGTGAACCGGACGTTAACTGATTCAAACACTAAGACGACTGAAAAAACTATCGCATTATCAAAAATGCAAGTTCCGTAAGCAGTTCATTGTGAAGGTTTTTCCTCTTATTATAAAATGTGACAGTGAGGAAGGGAACAGTTTTCTTTCCGAATTTAAGCAGTGCTCAGTTTATGAAAAATATGAGGGAGCCGGTGGGGGGAGAGTACTAGAATATAGTGACAATAAACATGTTTACCGTAGTAGAATTTCATTAGGCCAGCGTAAGCATAGTGTGATATTACTCGCTAAGGTATTAAACGAGCACATATCAATACACATCCGTTATTCTATGAAGAATGTCTGGCCAATTTAACCCTTCCTCTGATGCCTGGAAAACGTCACTATAGTTATAGCACAGGTTCTGCATTTACGGATTTGTGTATGTATTTTTGATTTGGTTATTTTATTAATAATGGCGCAGAATTTATTTCAATGAATAATATCGTATTACAGTTTTTGTTTCTGTCATATTGAAGTAGAAGCAAAAAAAAATTAATTTTTTACACATTGAAAATACATGTACTTTTCTGTATATCTCTGGAACTAAGGAACGTTTCAGTGATGAGAAAATGGTACAGGACTTTCGAGGGGGAAAAAGTAAAGGGGATGGACGGTAGTCATCATAGAATTAGAAAAATGTTCAAATGTTTGTAAATCTATGGGACCTAACTACTGGGTTATTAGTCCATATCTCACGAACTACTTAAACCAAGTTAAACTAACCTAAGGACAACACACACATCCATGCTCGAGGGAGGATTCGAACCTCCGACGCGGGAGGCCTCGCGATCCGTAACGTGGCGATCCAGACCGCTCGGCTACCTCCGCGCGGCATAGAATTAGAGAGTCTAATGACTTATGAGAATATGTTGTGGAATTATGAAACACTTGTTCCGTGTACAACGCACGATTCTTGGCGGCGATAGCTATCAACATTTGTTGGCGGTAGTTTTCCCAGAATCGAAACACTGATGGCCCAGCCCAGACAAGACGGCACATGAAAAGCTCGCAACCCACACATCCACGGAGAAGTGCCGAGTATTCACCATCTGCGAGCAATTGAGATGATGTCGCACGTCTCACCCAGCCTGTATCCCAAGACCAGTGCAACATTCCAGTCCCATGGTACCACGAACTATTACTTCCGCAATACAGACACTAGCTGTCTTTAATGGTTCACCGAGTGTAAATCTGTGTAACTGTTGACGTAATGTTTTTGTTGTTGTAATAAAAGGACTGGATACAGTCACTACATAAAAGCAAAGTAATGACAACACATATCACACAGCTACTTGTTGCACGATTAACCCACGAAGAACCTCGCTGCGCCACATATAGTGGTACAGCACGAGCAGTAAGATAATTGGAGAGACACTTAGAAACACCTGCACGCAGCCACAAGAGAACTTACTGTTTTATCTCAGTGCCTTTCCAGAAGCCTCACATAACAATATAGCGAATGCGCAATAACAGTTGGTAAATCGAGTAATCTCTTTCCCGTGCAAGTGCGGCGCAGCGCCCAGAATGGTTGCAAATGGGCACAAGGAGGCTGGCGTGGACGCCGACTTTTACGAGTCAACATCAACCCACAAGCGCTGTTAATATCGAGTAACATTTACGACTCGAAATTGACTGAGGCAGTAAAATCACAGAACATTGTAATATCCTGTCAGGCGCGGACGTAGCACGGCGTGGAAATTAGCATAAATGTGCGCCGATTGTGCCATTAGGTGGGTTAAAGTCCGCGCTGCAGGCGGCGGCCACTCGTAAAACGCGCCGCTGCTCTCGGGATCAGAATTATCTCTGCGTCCGCAGCTGGCGCTAAGCCACTGCCTGCTGCCGCACAAAGCCGTTTTTTAAACGGCCACTTGGAGACAATTTGTGACTAATAAGTTACGGCCCGGAGGATGGGCCCTCCAACGTGCACGAGGTAATGCTCACTTGGAACTGATCGTCATTCACTTATTGGGCTTATGTACGGCCTGCTGAAGATTGAGCCAAATACGTTTTTCTCAACCTGATAACTCGTCAGTTTAAAAACGAAACGATGCTATTACTTACCACCAGATTAATGTCGCAGCCGTTTCGATCGTACGTGGGCGAGTGTAAATGTCAAACGTTTTGAATCAAACACTTTCTGGCTCTATTTAGCCGTGGAACTGCACATGATCAATAAACATTACACTCACCACAAACAAGCGTTCCCTAGCACCAGTTTCCATTACAGAGTCATGTAACTGAAATACGCAAAGAAATATAAATGAGAGTTCTCGCTAATAACTAAGCTAACAAACCCAACACTCTATAAACGCCGCGGCGGAGCGGCCGAGCGCGTTGAGGCGCTATGCTACGATGCCGCGAGACCGTTCACCGTCGGGGGTTCGAATCCCCCCTCGCGCATGGATGTTTGTACCGTCTTCAGTATAAGCTAGTTCGTAAGTAGTTTGTAAGTTTAAGGACTGATGACCCCGTAGTTGACTCCCATAAGCTCTACAAACATTTGAACTTTATGAACGACAATATTTTTTTCAACCGACAGTCTGAGCTACTATTACATTGCTTCCTACTGACCTGAAAATAATAATGCTCCAACTGCACTCCTGAAACTCGTATACATCCATGCTCAGAGGAAAAAAAAAAAAAAAGAAAAAATCAGAACGCCTTGAGATACTAGAGGCAGTTAGTTCCTATTCACAGGAATGCGCATCAGTATGTTTTGCAGACACAATTAGCATGTCGGACAGCGGATTCAACGTGTATAGCGGTATCTTGGCGCAACACCATCTACCTTAAAATGTACCTGTGACTCTCGTTGTCACCACAAAATTAATGGATTAGTGTATCGTGACCAATGCCGTGCGCACTACGGCGCCTCGCTTCGTTGCACTCGGCCGTTCGCCGTCGGGGGTTCGAGTCCTCCCTCATACCATAGGTGTGTGTGTGTGTGTGTGTGTGTGTGTGTGTGTGTGTGTGTGTTGTTCTTAGATTAAGTTACTTTCAGTAGTATCTAAGTTTATGAAGCGATGACCACTGCAGTTACGACCCATAACTTTACAAACACTTGAACTTGACCAAGCATGCACGATGCCTCACATACTTTTGCTCGAACCATACCGTCAAATCAGCGCGTTTCAATCGGGGCGCATATTTGACATGAGAGAAATGTGATGCATCCATCCGGGAAACTGCTACTCATATTAGACGAGGTGTTTCGTGAACAATCGTTCACGAATGGCCGCAGAACAGGGCAAGAAGGCGCGCCTCATCTGAATGAAAATGCAGGTCGAATGTGCGTCCGCCACTAAATGTTAAAGTGTTTGTAAACCTACAGGACCAAGCTGCTATGGTCCTCGGTTCTTAGCCTTACGAACTAGTTAAAACTAACTTACACTAAGAACAAGAGGAGTCGAAACTCCGGCAGGAGCGGCGGCCAGGCCGTAGCATGGTTTCTCTTAGACCACGCGGCTACTCCCGCGCGTCCTGCTCGATTCTAACCCAACAGCACAAGTATAGGTGAAGATAGTTTATTCTTCTGTGGGGGAGGGGGTTTGTGAGTAATCCTTACTTACGTTAGTTTAAGTAGTACCGATGACCTCAGCGGTTTGGTCCCTAAAGATTACTAACATTTGAACTTTTTGAGCCACTGCAAATGAACTTCTTGTAGTACAGCGATCAATGGTAGTCGACGCAAGGGGTGTCGTGACTTCAACACCGCTTCTGTGAGCCGCCTATTAATGGTCCTTGTGGTCACAGAAACACCAATGGTACGATCAATGTTCAAATTATGATATTTGTGTAAGTAAGGGACCAAAAGTTAGGGTCATCGGCCCCTAGACTTACACACTACTTAAATTAACTTACGCTAAAACCAACACTCACAGCCACGCATGCCCGAGTGAAGACTCAAACTTCCAGCGGGAGCGGCCGCGCAATCCGTGACTTGGCACCTCAGACAGCGCGGCCACCCCGCGCGTCGCACGATGGTGATTGTGAATCCACACTCTGACCGCCTGTCTGACGATTTCTCAGTCCTCGTGTTCTGTCCTCACTATAGTTCATGTCACACACCAACAGCCCACATATTTACAAGAATTGCGTTGAAATATCATGCAACATACCTTCGAAAACGTAGCAAGTACTTTGGATTCGTGACATGTGATGAGTTGCATTTTGAAGGTAGACCAACGTGCTACCAAGCAAGTAGCGTTCACCAGTGAGTTTATATTGTATTGTCGATGATTAGCTACCATTTAGTGTGAAGATGAAAACGCAAGGCGAGATTACAAGAGTAAACACCTTGGTTTGCGTGAATGACGGCGTGTTTTTTCTTCCTTTTCTTTTTTCTCTCTTATTTTCTTCGGAAAACTCTCAGGGCGCAGTGCGTGTATACGGAGGCTAAGTAACGGTACATAATAGTTAAAAGACTGCATCAAGAAAACGCTCCCATCCACAATTACAACTGTGTGTAAAAAACACAAAAAACAAAAATGTTCAAATGGTTGCAAATCTATCAGACCAAACTGCGTGGTCATCAGTCCGTAGCTTACCAACTACTTAACTAAGGTAAACTAACCTACGGACAACACACACACGCCCATGCCCCAGGGAGAACTCCAACCTCCGACGGCAAGAAACCGCGCGCTCCGCAGCGAGGCGCCTTAGACCGCTCGGCTACTCAACCGCGGCAAAATGTGTGAAAATGGCGTGTGTTTTCATCTGCTCGTAAGTTTAATAATTAGTGCACATTCCGCTTCAGAGTGAAAAAACATTCTGGAAACATCCCCTAGGCAGTGGCGAAGCCATATCTTCACGATATTCTTTCTTCCAGAAGTTCTAGTCCAGCACTTATGCGAAGTTTGGAAAGTAGGAGGCGTGGTACTGGCTGTGTGGGCGGGCCGTGAAGCGTGCCAGCATAGTTCAGCCGGTAGAGCGCTTGCGCACGAGAGGTAAAGGTCCCAGGTTCGAATCCCAGTCTGGCACGCAGTTTTAATCTTCCAGGAATTTCCAGAAACTGGTAGTTCGCGTACAGCAGAACGTAGTTTTTATCATAATCTTTACCAAAGATAAGAAAAATTTTTATACCGATAACGAATTCGTTTTCAATAGAGTGCGACACTGTGGTTTGGCGACCGTTCCAATTTGAAGTAGACGTAATCAGACTAACACCGTGTACATGTTAGCCTTTATTTTATTGGCAAACAAGCGTCTGTACGTTAAAAATAAACTGGTTGTGTGTGGAGACTTGTAAACATGAGGTGGCGTCTGCAGCAGTAAGTAGGAAAGATAGCGGGCGGGCAGGCAGGCGTGATGTATGGGTTTTTGGAGCGGCGGCTGCGGCCGTGCTTATTCAGCTATTAGCCCACTTATCGGCGCCGCCCGCGGTGACGGAAACATGACACCCGCAATCGTTACTCATAATTACCGCCGCTGATTGGTTTAGCGACGACTAAGCCCCGCATCAACTAGTACACTTTGAATCTCGTTTATCCCCGCGAGGCAACATTTTGTGGTCAGAAAGTATCGTATTAGCGCGAACGGGATGCATTGCAAGTTCGCGCCGCGTTCAAGGAAGTGCCAAACAGTGGAGCTCGCTAACAACGCCTATGTTCCACGACCTAATTATCTGCTTTGTGCCACACTGTATTCTTCAGCGCTTTCCTGTTACTGCCGCGAATTGTGGGACGGCAAAAAAGTGTACCGCCAATTATATTCTGACCTCTGTCACACGTAACTATTTTGTGCAACCGATGGCAAAAGAGTAGACAAAGTAACACACTCTTAATCACGTTTATCAACATCAGTCTTTATAAATAACTAGCAACCAGCCCCGACTTCGCACAGGTAGATTTTTATAGAACATAAATTCCATGTATGTATGTATGTGTGCGCGTATTTTATTGATTGCTATGTTCTACGTAACATGATTAAACACAATTAATACCACGCTTGTACAATCCTTAGCGTGTTTAATTCATATTTACGTACCAATAAAACAGTCAAACGTATATGTAAAAGTTTACGTCTGGCACTTGGAACTACTGTAGAGCCCCTGGTGGAGAAAGAGTCAACTGTAGCACCACTATCAATGTATAGTGTATACACGAACAGTCACAGAAGAGACGCTAGCACTCCACACTGCAGTAACAAAAGAATGGCAACATACAAACTGTTGGCTCTTTTTCAGACGTGAACTTCTGTATGTACCTTAGTAAATCCATTGTTCGCTACACACACTTCACACTAGCACACACGTGGCTAATCTGACGACTTCGTCAAAATTGCTCCAGCCATCTTGGAATCCAAAAGGAATATACATAGCCCCAGACATCCTTTTTTATAGATATAGAAGAAGACAGATCGCACAGCATTATGCAAAACATATAACGAGAAAGTCTTTGGTCTTCACAGTCATAAGGGAAACAAACGAAACGTACTGCATTTCCTTTCGGCACAATGTAAACACTTAACATTGTTTTATATTGTGTTTGGATTCTTTGCTACATTCATCCTAAAGTTGATTCCCTGGATTTGACTACATCTTGACAGTTAAATGTGTTTATACATTGTGTAGTAGGTAAAAAGTAGCTATTTCAGGAAGTAATAGAAATGTTTACTTGAAACAAAAACATGCATATATTCATCTACGCTGTTTCCAATGGTTCTGACATAAAAATCTTTCGCCAGTAGTGTGCGACTTGTCACTGTATACGATGTGATCATGATTTTTTTAAATTACTTGCGATTTTGTGGAAACGAATAACAGAATACAATTACTTGAATTTCTCTTTAAAATGGTTGTACAAATGCAATTCGTCTGCCTGGCTACAAACAATGCAATGTAATTTCATTGTGATGAGAGTCTGTGTACATTCCACCACATGTGCGAAACAGCACCTGAACCGAACATGCGTATTGACCGTACTACACCAAGTATCCGACCACAAATCTCTCGAAACCAAATTGTGTTATATCATTGTTTATATGCTTGAATGAAGACAGAGTGAAAAAGAGAGATGGATGGACATACCAGGTGAACAAGTAAATCAGATCATGGACATAGCTCAACTCAAAGAAAAACCTAGAGACGCATGTGCAAGCGGTGCCGCGACGTATTCTAATGAAATTACAAAATATGACTTATTTAAAAGTAAAAGAGAATCGCTGATAATTTTTAACCTAAAGATCATGTAACAAGCAATAAAAAAGATTTCATTCTGATAAAATTAGAAGGGTCTTTACGAGGAAATAGAGCACATTTTAGTACCGAATTCCCCCCCACCCCCTCCAGAGACCTGTGTACGTATTATTCTTGTCACGCCTCAAGTGCAATTTAATTTATGTTTGTTCAGTCGCACGTTCATTCATTGTGTCTTCATTGTACTTCCTATAGCTTCAAAGCATTTCTTCCATATTTTCAACCATAACACGATATAGTCGCTCGAAGGTGACCTTTCTGAGTGAACTGAGGTTTTGAAGGTAAAATACTACCAGTATACTTTCGGGGTCATGTGTTTTTCATTGGTCAAAATAAAACATCCTGCGTAGGAATGACGGAATATCCATTAAGGTAACATGTTAACATAGTGGAGTTACAATATCTTCACCTCGGAGTTTCTGAAAAGAAATATAGGGCGACCGCGTATTGGTTTCACCAGTGGCAGTTTAGCTGAGATTCCGCCACCCCCTACTGGCACAGCCGCCGCCTCATTGTGCTGTTGTCTGTCATGTAAGGCCCCTACACGCTCACTTTCCGTAATCCCGTAGCCCCGGGACCCTCCACACGCTTCTTTTGTCGACAGGGAAGGGATTATTGGATATTCCCGACAACGTGCAATATTGAATAACTATTGGCTACCAAGCTGGTGTTCTCATGACAGTCTTCATGAAACAGTCTACGAAATGTTTTAATTCTTTTGGTAGAGAATTGAAGACTGTAACCTACGTCCAGAGAAGATAAAACAGACGTCAAATCATTGACCGGCTGTAAACCACTAAATAAGAGGTCTGTAGAAAGCGGATCAATGAGCAGCAATGAGGCCGCGTGGTCTAAGACGTCATTTTACGGACTGGGCGACCGTTCCTGTCGGAGGTTCAAGTACTCCCTCTGGCATGGGTATGTGTGTTGTCCTAAGTGTAAGTTAGGTGTGCAGACCGTGACTGGAGCGCCTCAGTCTCCTCGGCCACCGCGGCCGGCAAGTAGTTTATAAGTCTAGGGACTGATGACCATAGCAGTTTGGTCCAATAGGTTTACAAACATTTGAACATTTGAGCAGCGCTCCAGTCCAGGCAGGAAAAAGAGCAGACTTCCTAGCGGAAGTTAACCTTGTAGCTGATTGCAGAGCTTGCCATAACAACTGGACACGGGGCGCGTATCAAACCAGATGTACACTTGTGACAATTATTGTAGTGTCACTCTACTGGTGCTAAGTAATTAAGTTTAAAGATATTCCTTACAAGTACACAACACGATATATAAAGCGAGACACATGGCTCTCTAGTGCTGGCAGCACAGCCCGACACCGGCGTCAGCTGCTGCTCGCTGGGTTCCGCCCATACAGCTGGCGCTCTCAATGTCCACCTCTGCTATCACAGCAGTGGCGGTGCGTCTTATTGTTGGACAACTCTCACTTTTTTAAAACTATGTGTCTCTTTCCTTGTATATTTTTTCGTTTATGAAGCGTAACCTGTAACAAAATTAAGTTCCAAACAACTACTTTCGGTCGTACAACGTCCCGTTGCCTCGTGACGCGCCGAAAACCCGCTGCTGGCCTCGTGCCGAGCTCAAGGGGTTTGCATTCCTCCTGCAACTCCCCGGCAGACAGCTCGGTGACTGCGAACATCAATGTACAGCAACTATCAGTAGTGTGCAAGCCGAGCGTTCTAAGGTGTCTCGCTGCGGAGCGCGCGGTTGCTCGCCGTGGAGGTTCGAGTGCTCCCTGGGGCATGGGTGTGTGTGTTTGTTCTTAGGTTAGTTTACCTTAGTTAAGTAGTTTGTAAGCTACGGACTGATGACCACGCAGTTTGGTCCGATAGATTTACAAACATTTGATTTGAGTTGTGTGCAAAATTATTTGACAGAGAGTGTACAAATCGACCGACAGCGTTTCTTCTCCTAATTAAACTGAATTATAACAGTCTTTTAGTGTTCTAAGTGTAGGATATGAACGGAATTTATCGTCAGACACGATTTTTTGGGACGTCCTCAGTATATTATATGATGGTGAAGCTTTTGTACAAACGTTAATTTCAGAAAAGTTTCACAACACTTGCTTGAGTGCCTGCTGTATTCTCCAATATGTAGATTTTTATAGGATCACCTTATAATATCACATGTCGATCAGGACTCTCTAAAACAGTTAGTATTAAAAATCGACTGTAAAAATAAAATATCTCAACAGATATAACCGTAAAATAGCTCCTTACCTTGTGAATACAGCAACCAGCCACTACCAATTTCGTTTACTAAGTATGCCATAACTGAGTTTTTTTTTTTTTAACTTAGTGCATGTAACATTAGCATTAGGGTACCTAGCACGAATATTAGCATTTTTAATGCTGTAAGCCAATACCTTACAGTAGTGTGAACTGCTCAAAAGTAAGCAACTATCGATATTGGGTTCAACTTCGCAATGTGCATCCTGTGTCAAAAAATATTCAAATGTTTGTAAATCTATCGGACCAAACTGCGTCGTCATTAGTCCGTAGCTTACAAACTACTTAAACTAAGGTAAACTAGCCTAAGGACAACACACACACAGCCATGCCCTAGGAAGAACTCGAACCTCCTACGGCGAGCAACCTCGCGCTCCGCAGCGAGGCGCCTTAGACCGCTCGGCTACTCCACCGCGGCCATCCTGTGTCATTCATATATAAAACTATACATAGTTCTGCAGATCCACTGAGTTGTTATAGATACATGTACAGCAGCTCTTTGAACTCTCTAATGCAAATAGCTAATATTGATTTCATAAACAAAAAATCGAAGTGCAGTGAGGCAACTAATCTCGTGCCCCCAAATAATTATTTTACACCGTCAGAAAATGAAACTTTTTGTTCCTTGCTTAAACAGATTTGTGCATTTACACGACGCGCAGTTCTTCACCATCGTGCTTCGTGTACACTGTAATAGTGAAACAGTTCATCGCGACAGCCAACTGAGTCTACATATCGCAGTAGCTATATAATACTCTATCTTCTAACAGCGCTCGTACTTATCTGACGCCACTATAATGGAGGCCGGCCCAAGCCTCAGATTATCCCTGCGATAGCAGCGCCGTACGGTAATCTAACGTAAGTTATTTTTGCAAGGTCTTTTCATTATACCTGTGGCAGTGGGGAGTTCAGTTCCGACATTTCACTACCTGAATCGCACTCTGAGGTTACGGTTGCGAGAAACGTTAGAGCTTCTAAGAGTGAATGGGGAGGGAAGAACTTAGGACACTTTGTAACGCACTTCCCAAGTTTAGGAAATGATCATGTTGGGTATGTTGAAAGGAGAGAGCGGGTTTGAAGTTGGAAGAATATTATATCTAATCCAAGAAAGGGAGGGAGATTATGAAAATAATAACAACCAGCGGAATATATGAAAAGTAAAGAAGCACATTTAACTGAACGGTTCTTCAGTATGAGAAAAAAGTGATATGTTTCACTGGCTGCGAATGCAGAAGCTGACTAATCCAATTTTATTCCCGGCCTACTCTAGCGTTACACATATTGAGTTACGTTTCATCCAGTATCCAGCAACAGCAATTAAGGGTTAATTGTAAAAGGTGTGCACTGCATTAAAAACCGATTCGATCCGTAGCTGAAATTAGGTTGGCACTGTAGTCATGACAGCTGATTCGCATGAAGAAATAATTGCTTTATTTTCCTGGAGTCCTTCATTAAGAGTCCATTGTTTTCAGTAATGAAAAATTGAAAACTATAATTTCACTATCTACTGTCGCAAATATGGAAAATTTAAGCCGATTCATTTTGTTATATGCTGCTCAGACGAATAACATTAACTTAAAATAATGAATCATTGGCTGAAAAAAGTTCCACAGTAGTTATGACCGGCTAACATTAGTTCATATTCACACACCGCCGAAACAGAAAAGCTACTTTTATTACTTCATAATTACAGAATTGTGAGGAATCAAAACAGCACGTAGAGCAAATGAAGGATCGCTAAGATCTGATGGGAAAGAAAGCAGAATGATAAAGAGAAAAAGTAAAGTAAAAGCCTACAAAAATGATTACATCTAAGCATTCCGGACAAACTCCGTTCCTTAGTAGGGTTAAGACTCATACTAAAACACTTGACGGCCCCCTGTTACATGTCTTCAGGAAACGTGTTCGGTCACGTTTTGAGTTATCCGGGTGGTACGTAGTCTGAAAAAGTGTCCTGCAAATCTGAATACGTGAAAGTTTATATATTAGGTATCGTAATAGGAAACTAACAAATATCTCGTCCGTCCAGTAATCGCACGCTATTGAGCGGCAGTTTTAAAATGCACCATATGCTCTACACCAGTGTTTTTCAAGCCGTGCTCAGGCGGTCGCGGCCGCAGGAGGATGCAAGAGTGGCATGTTCTATGTTTCGTGACGATCAGTTACTATGGCACAAGTGCTACACGGAAATGACAGAGTTACATAAAAGTCGCTTAATTAACAAATCCGTAGGTGGAAAATAGGTTTTGTGTGACCCGTTTCGGGTGGTCCTTAATCAGACATCAAAAGTGTCACAGTTATTTGATGTACGTATGGCATTCTTGAATTCTGATGATGGGCCGACCGAAATGCAAAACAATGGAGCCACTTTTCCACCTCATGATGACTTGTTAATTAAGCGACTTAACAGCGTTCGTGGAGTACTGTTACAGTTATTTGCAATGATCGGAATCTTTTTGTATGACTTAGTCGTATGTTCAAATATTGTTATGTCAGAAAAACAAAGAATTACTAACTAATATTATTTTTAATAAATACATTACATTGTCTTTTTACTACTGGCTTGCAGTTGTTAACGAATATCCGATGCATATTATTTTGATCAACTAATAACAATACCATTTTATTATTGGATCGTGGTAGTTTGATACTGGTTAAGGGTTTTCAGTTTCCTTTCGAAGAAATCCAAAGTTTACGAGAATCCTTGAAATATTAAGAAGTGGTGCAATAGCTTTGGGGATTCATATTCGCACATGACCACACGTCGCCACATATTACACATTGGCATTTATTATTCATCTCAGTAAAACCATACATAAAACACTTTTTATCATAAAGTCTTTTTTTTTTTTCATTTTTGATTCGCTTCTGTTACTGCAATTTCACTAGACGTAAATGGCTGCGCAGATCTTAGATACATCTAAGAAGGAAAATAAATACTTTGCCTTTGGAATCACTAACATAGCTTTATTACGGGCCTCGGGGAGTCGCCGGACATTTTTACTCCGAAAGGGGGTCGCGGGTTCAAAAAGGTTGCAAAACACTGCTCTAGAGAATCAGGCTGCAAGTTAAATAGCTGTAAAACTATTTCCTTTGCACGGAACATCAGGTATATATCGCTACAAAAGTATCATTGTATTACCCGTATAAATTTTCCTTTAAGATAACCGGCGTCGTGATGGTTGAATTCGTTACACTATCAGGAGGAAATATTTTCAAATGTTTGTTAGTTTATGGGACTTAACTACGGGGTCATCAGTCCCTAAACTTACAAACTACTTATGAACTACTTACAAACTAGGACAGCACAAATATCCATGCCCGAGGGGGGATTCGAACCCCCGACCGTAGTGGCCGTGCAGACCGTGACTGGAGCGCCTCAGTCTCCTCGGCCACCGCGGCCGGCGGGGCAAAGATTTTCTCCAGTCACTCGCCACACCGCTTTACGCAACAGAGAAGTTTTTTTCCCAGAGAATTAGGTAAGTTTGAAAGCATTTAAGTTAAAAATTGCATCTTTTAATCAACGAATATTTCAGTAGTTCTGCTGTGCACACTGATATTGGCGGTATATAAGAACTGTACAACTTGACGCAATGTATTGCAACTTACGATTGATTTGATTGCTGTAGAAGTTTCAGCTGACAATGTTACTCTGCAGTAAAACTAAGAAATTAGCCTACTTTTCTCTGATTGTCAAACTGAGATACAATGATCTTGAGATAAATTTTCTTTATGAAACCTCAATGTGTGTGCCCGTAGTTGGTTTGCTAATAGGACTAAATATGTTCAGGACATTCTGTTTAGAACCAAAAATATTTCTTAAATTATACACTTCGGTGAAGGTAACAGGACGACTAGAAAGAATGGGCCGGCCGCGGTGGCCGAGGAGACTAAGGCGCTCCAGTCACGGTCTGCACGGTCTCTACGGTCGGGGGTTCGAATCCCCCCTCGGGCATGGATATTTAAACAAAATTACAGTACTTTTTGTAACTTGCTAAGTACGATTCTAATTTCTAACTTAATTACAATATTTAACAGGTCGCCTAACTGGGACTGCACATTTCCACACAGGAGGAAGACGTAGCAGCACCTTGCGAATTCCCTTCAGAAGCGGAGATGAAGCTGTCCCCCTGAACCGGCAGCTAGCGGTTTTCAAGACGCCCGGAGCAGCCATTAAGATGACAAACGGCGATACACGGCGGTGTAAATACGGGCGCCGACATAAATATTCCGTCAACACCTGGGCTTGGCTTGCCGGCAGAATCATATTACCGCGCAGGTCATTTGACCGGCATCATTCACAGGATTAGGCGCGCCCTGGCAAAACTTGTTAATTGCGAGTGCCGGCCCCTGTAAATCAGCCGGGCTTTAAGAAGCTTACGAGAGCTGCCTCTGTGACGAAGACAAGCTAAGGTGCGCGTCTGCGCCATAATCCCCAGCAGGTATCCCGGGGCGACCGTCTGCCCGGAAACCACACTTCTGTACCGTCCCGCCCCGTTTTCTAATATGCTCCCATCGCTATTGCAACAGATCACGTAACCTGTCATTCACAATTTTCGTAAACTGTATTATTTTGTGCAACTACCTCACTTCGAGCAAGTCTCACGGCGATTCCACTGTCAGTTCACAACTGAACTGTTTTCTTCTAGAATCCATATTTGTCTTTTGCAAAGTTCGGATAAACAACAGCACATATTTGTTAAAATAAGAGTGTAAGTTTTCACGACCGGTGTTGCTTTGCACAAAATCCTTTTTTTAAAGTTGAACTAGACATTAACAGGTCTATAAAACCGACTTTTCGACAGTCTTTGCAGGGTGCTAAATTGCAGCAGGTCAGTTGCCCTCAATAAAACCGCATCAAAGCAGGTCGTACAGTCGGTTTTATAATTTTTCAAATGTTTGTAAACCAGTTGGATGAAACTGCTATGGTCATCAGTCCCTATACTTACAAACTACTTAAACTAAACTAAGGAGACGCGCGGGAGTAGCCGAGCGGTCTGGAGCGCCACATTACGGATCGCGCGGCCTCCCGCGTCGGAGGTTCGAATCCTCCCTCGGACATGGATGTGTGTGTTGTCCTTAGTTTAAGTAATTTGTAACACTAGGAACTGATCACCAACGTAGTTTGGTCCCATAGAATTACCAACATTGAATAACCTAAGGACAACACACACACACACACACACACACACACACACACATGCCACGGGGAGAACTCAAACGTCCGACGGGAAGCAACCGGACGCTCTACAACGAGGCGGCTCAGACCGCTCGGCCACTCCACCGCGGCATTTATAACTGTTTTGTGCTTCATAATAAAGTGGCCTAAACAATTTTATTCAACATTTACCAAGATGAAAGATCAAAAGTAAGAAAAATTCGGCATTCTCTTTATCCTAATACACAGGATTATTTTTTCCTTCGTGTACAACCCGTAGAGATTGATAGATGAGATGCTTGCCGTCGGAGGTTCGAGTCCTCCCTGGGGCATGGGTGTGTGTGTGTGGTGTCCTTAGGTTAGTTTACCTAGGTTTAAGTAGTTTGTAAGCTACGGACTGATGACCACGCAGTTTGGTCCGATAGATTTACAAACATTTGAATTGGTACCATGGATGACGGATGTGTGCAACCGAATTGTTTTTACCGACGAATACCGACTGCGACTGCAACGGTCGGATCAGAGTCTGGTAACACCGTCGAGAGAGATTGCTGAACTAGTACCTAATGACCACACTGGTCCTGCATCTGATATGAATTGGAGTGGTACTGGCTGCACTCGCAGTTGGTACACTAAGCGGCCAGCGTGGCAGCCTTCAGCCAGCGCGGAGCTGGCCGACAGCCTCAGTGCTACGGGGTAATGCGCGGCCACACCAGCCCAGCAGATTGCATTGCTGCCGTGGGCTCGCCTATCATAAACGCCTGGTCGGTGATAGCAGAGCGACACACCACCTGCTGCTACATCTCACAAATAAATGTGGCTATGACGTCTCTGGTCCTTCTTGGTGGTGCATTTTGGATGGCCATCAGTGTATCTTTAAGTAGCTATTTTTAAAATTCATCGTAAGTAACGTACAATGAACTATGAAGTCGCTGTGTGCAACGAACGGCCCCTGATGCACTTCCTGTATTCTGCGAGAGTTACAGCCACAAAAACGCGACTTGCTGTAATTAGCTGAATATTAAAAACCCTTTGTTCTTGCACTTAATTATCTCCTAATATTGTTAATTTTAAAAGTATGATAATAAAAATTAAATCTTTTTGTTTGCCATTATTGTTACAACTAAACTACCGAGCTTGTTACTGTTAAGTTACTATCGAACAACCGTAATCAGTTTCTGAAAAACGTTTAAAAAAGACGTTTCGTCTTCATTAAATTAAAATTAATTTAAAGCAATAATGTTAAGGAAATAGCCGACTAGGTCGGTTACGTAAGAGCGCGAGAGAATATTGAAAATGTGTAGTGGCAGGCATGCGATGTAATTTAGGTTGCTTTTGGAATATAGTTTGTGGTTATTTCCTAGCCTGATGGATTGCAACTGTCCTACATCTCATCTGTTCGTCTCAACGCCCCTTGTCTCAGTAAGAGAACAAGGCCTGTATTCGTCAGTATCTACATTAATGGGCCATATTCAACTCTAAGAGGCGCTATGGAGGATATCAGTTACCAGAGTTCTACGACACCCGTGCCATTTCATTTCCACATACGTCTACCGAACAAGTCGGTGCGGTGGAAAGTCTAACTACAGAAGGAGACATCAAGAAAGACACTTAGACATCTCGTAGATACCGATGTCACTGGTGACGTATTAATGGCTAAACTGTAAAAGGAACTGGGATGAATCGACATGGGCCTTTTCGAAGCAACTATCGCTGGAGTCACTTGAATCGATCGAAAAAAAAAAAAAAAAAAAAAAAAAAAAAAGGCCGGCCGCGGTGGCCGAGGGGACTAAGGCGCTCCAGTCACGGTCTGCACGGCCACTACGGTCGGGGGTTCGAATCCCCCCTCGGGCATGGATATTTGTGCCGTCCTAGTTCGTAAGTAGTTCATAAGTAGTTTGTAAGTTTAGGGACTGATGACCCCGTAGTTAAGTCCCATAGACTATACAAACATTTGAACATTTTTTTGATCGAAAAAAAACCACACGAAACACAAATTTGTTCATCTGATGTGATGTGTCTTTAACGTAGTCGTAACGATTCGGTTGCAACCAGCACGGCGTGGATGATAAAAGCCTCACTTGTAATGAATTGCCTTGATGTCAATGGGATGTTAAAATATTGCTTTCGTTTCCCATCAACGTTTGTCTGCGCACTCTAAATTATCTAATCTCAGCCCTGTATGTCTGGGGTAATGGTATCATTCCAAAATATTCTACGAATAGTTCAGGGAATTTTAAACGTAGCACTTTGTGAAATACATATACCATTCCTAAAAAGTTCAAATGTTTGTAATTCTATGGGACCAAACTACTTTGGTCATAAGTCGCTAGACTTACAAACTATTTAAACTAAAACTAACCTAAGGACAACACACACATCTATGCCCGAGGGAGGATTCCAACATCCGACGCGGGAGGCCTCGCGATCCGTAACGTGGCGCTCCAGACCGCTCGGCTACTCCCGCGCAGCGTACCATTCCTCTAGGTGATCAAGTAATATAAACGAGAAGCTTTTACGACAATTCACAATTTCTGAACTAACTCCAGGGTGATGAGTTCTGATTTGTAAGAGAATATTTTTTACACAAAAGTTAATATCTGCTTGTGTAACACCAAAATTTAACGTTAAAATAAAAATGAAAGGGACAACTCTATGAGAAGTCAGATATTACACTTAATATTTTACTGCAGTAACACCATATCGAAGACGAAAACATTTATATCAATTTACTGCATCTTTCTCTAAATGTTCAAATGTCTGTAAATCTATCGGACCAAACTGCGTGGTCATCAATCCGTAGCTTACAAACTACTTAAACCTAGGTAAACTAACCTACGGACAAACACACACACACACCCATGCCCCAGGGAGGACTCGAACCTCCACGGCGAGCAACCGCGCGCTCCGCGGCGAGGTGCTTTAGACCGTTCGGTTATTCCACCGCGGCATCTTTCTCTAAAGCGGGTAAAAATTGTAGAGTTTGGAAATATTTGTAAAACTTATTGGACTTAACTACGGGGTTATCAGTCCCTAAACTTACAAACTACTTATGAACTAGTTAATCCTAAGGACGGCACAAATATCCATGCCCGAGGGGGATTCGAACCCCCGACCGTAGTGGCCGTGCAGACCGTGACTGGAGCGCCTCAGTCCCCTCGGCCACCGCGGCCGGCGTAGAGTTTGGAAGACATAAACTGTACACACGATGAATTTGTTACTACTGTTTTCATGGAGTCGAATACGTACCAAATATCTCGAAGACTGCCGCTGTTATTTATTTATTTATTTATTTATTCAGAACATCTGTATTTTTCTGTTTTATTTTGACGGTTATCATATTTTAAAGATAATGTTGTTATACTCTGAGGTAGGAATGAAACTTGTGACGTAGCAGGATTGCGGTTCCTTTTGGTGCATGTTAATAAGGCGGGGCGGCGCGGGCGCGTGGCGCGTTGTTTGGCGGCCAGCACGACTCGCCGCGCGCAGACAATGGCAAAGACTGCGGAAATAGTTAATTCGCGGCAGCGGCAGCGATGCCTCGCGCGCCGTCCGTCCCGCATTCCTGCGTGAAAATGCCGACACGTCAAAAAGCGACGCCGCCTGTTCCCTCGACTGAGAAAATTAAAGGTCTGGAAATAATCCTTGCACCCCGTCTGGCAGCCGTATTCACATCGGAACATCGGTCGCCCTAAATCAGCAAAACAATGGCGACAGTTTAGTGGCGCAGTAGTGGGGTGCGGCCTGCTGCTTCTAACCACATCACCCTGTCCAATGAGCGCGAATATGTCGGCCAGCATAACGCTACGAAAATAAAACTCGACAGCAAATCCAGTGCAGAAATACTTTCTACGGAATTCTCTATCAGCCGTATTTTCAAATATATCTAGATGCTTCAGGTATATTCGTAACTTCGTTTAAAAGCAAGCACCGAGTGCCACCACTGAAAGATAGAAGAGGCAAACCAATTCTTGCGAAAGGTTCCTGATATCAGATTGTAATCAGCATTTGTGAAAATAATGATTCAGTATTCCTTCAGTTTAGTATTTGGCGTTACGCTATTCTAGCCGCAACGGCCGCGCAGTCTCAGGCACCATGTCACGGATTACGCTGCCGCTCACGTCTGAATTTACAGGATGTTTCACTAAGTGTGTTTGCCTCTGTAACTTATAAAATAATAGATGACGGGAAATTTTAATGCGGTAGGTCAACACAAGAAATGTTACTCTTTCTGCTGAGCTATGAACATAGTTTATTGTATCATTTTCCAAAGAGTTACACCACAAAGATATATATTTTTAAATTGAACAATAGTTTTTTCTATCGTGTATTGGATTCGTTTAAACCAGCTGCGTCCAAATCAATTTAAACTACATTCCTATCACTGTTAGTTTGGGAGCTACAACCCTTCAAGGTTCCGGGGGCGGAGGCTGCGATAGCGTAGCTGACTGGCCGAGTGGCTATCCCCTGGGCACGGCCCACTGTCTCATGACCACCAGCCAGTCAGCTACGCTTTCGTAGCCTCCGCCCCCTAAACTTTGAAGGGTTGTAGCTCCCAAACTAACACTGATAGGAATATAGTTTAAATTGATTTGGACGCAGCTGGTTTCAACGAATCCAATGCACGATAGAAAAAAACTATTGTTCCATTTAAAAAATTATATCTTTGTGCTGTAACTCTTTGGAAAATGATACAATAAACTATGTTCATAGCTCCGCAGAAAGTGTAACATCTCTTGTGTTGAACTATCGCATTAAAATTTCCCGTCACCTATTATTTTGTAAGTTACAGAGGCAAACACACTTAGTGATGTGTGTGTGCGTGTCTGTGTCGTCCTTGGTATAAGTTTAATTAGTACAGAATGTAAGAAAAGAGGAAATAAAAATAATGGAAACCACTGAGTTGATTTCTTCAGCATGTTTCCGAACTAAACTCATAATAATTTACAATATCTTTGTTAGGTTGCATGCCGAGACACACTTATTCCTCCTAAAAAGTCATACTGCAGTTCAGATAGATGGATAAAAACACGTGATCACTACATACAGCAAACAAGATTATGAATACTTCTATCACTTCTTGTTGTGGTCTTCAATCCGCAGACTGGTTTGATGAAGCTCTCCACGCTACCCCTTAATGTGTACAAAATTTCAAGTAACGAAACCAAATTTAGCGCTGTATTGAGAAATTGAAGTCACGTGTTTTAATGAGTACACCTAGCATCAATACAACCCACAGTCAGAGAAAGATTGCACACGTATGTCACAAGCACCGAATAAAGCGACAACATACAAAAATATAAATAAAATGGAGCTGTAGAATTGCTACATTCACGAACTTTATCAATTAGGGACGTATTCATAGAAGTCTCCTTGCACAATAACTGAGAAGGAGAGATAGAAGCGTATATATAAAGGTAAGAACTATACATCCGATTTTATCAATTTACGAATGTCATTTAACACTAAATAGGTTTCAAATTACGACGACATTCAAGGCTGCGAGCACATATATATGATAAAAAATTCATAAACGTAAGTAACTGTCCGATGCATATATTCAGAGATTTTGGTTTTTTAGAATGCAGCTAAGTGTGTATAAAATGCCTTTGAACTAATCACATAAATTACCAATGAGATCAGCCATTACGTATATAGCAGGTAATTTACGTAAATTAACCTTCTGATCGAAGCATTAGCGGCATGGTAATTACTCACTTAGCATATTTTGAATATATAACAACGTTTTTAACCATTACAGTTTGTATTTGCTAAGAAGAAAAGTGTTTTTTTTCGTAATATCTCTACACTGTAACGATTACAGTTGAACCAACCTTTGATCGGCGAATTTCCGCCAGTCAAATATGATCCGAGTTCGCGCCAACGTAATCTGGAATTAAGGTTTATATATCACCGATTTTTCGGGTTAAGCTTCATGTGAGACCATTTTCTGGCATAAACTAAGGTTAAGTGCTTTATACAATTGTCCCGATGACAGCATTTTAAAATGAGAAGTTGTTGATCTTGGAAGGTGTCATATTGGTGACCTGAAATTGGTACGGCTTCCACGTTAGCGGTTTATTAATAGTAAGCAAACAATAAATAAAACCCTCTGTTGCTACACCACTCATTCAGTGAAGATGGTCATCCTCAGATTGAACATGACTCACACGTCAGAAGCAGCTTTCGGAATTCAGTGGAACACACAATTCTTACCTGCGGCAGTATAACAAAAATTTCACATTTGCAACATGCAGGCAATGAATGTATTTTTCACTTTTTATGCATGCAAGGGTTAGTACTGTCAAAATCTAAGTAGTCAAATAATTTATTGTAGCTACGTTCTCCTAAAATCACGGAATAACTCCAAAAAAATAACAAAGTAAACATTTAGAATATTGGAATGCCAAATGACACATTCGACATTATTGGTCAATTAGGATGGGCATGTGACAGTGGCCACAATAATTGAAACGTTTTTACGTACAGATACTAACTTCCACTCATACAGTTGCTATGGTTTCATCTTTAACTGCCAGTTTTGTTGCAGCGCCTTGATGTGTCTTCTTAAATGCAGTACGCACAAATAATATCAAACTAAAGTGTAGGAATGAACCATATAAAAAGAGGCACGAGACACATTCAACAAAGAATCTGTTTACCTGTGTTTCACTTAACACATTTCGAACTAATTTTGAAAATAGTGTCAACTTCTCTGCACCGGCGTTCACCTGGTGCAGGTTCCCACTGCACCATGTTGTCCAGTACTGTGTTGACTCACAATCAACATGTGAGCATAGAAATACGATGGAACAACAAAAACCAGGGGAAATGAATGTAACGCCAATGTGAAGAAGTAATTAGTCACAGGGAATTCTTTTAAAATAAAAGCTAAATAATATTAGCTAAACATTATTATAAAAGATTCCACAGCATTCCGTATCATTTAATAACAGTACCTTATCAGAAGCAACGAAGTAAATGGGTCTCGTACGACCGAGCGAGGTGGCGCAATGGTAACGCACTGGACTCTTATTCGGAAGGATGGTGGTTCAAATCCACATCCGGCCATCCAGATTTAGGTTTTCCGTGATTTCCCTAAATCAATCCTGGCAAATGCCGGGATGGTTCCTTTCAAAGGGCACGGTCGATTTCCTTCCCTCATCCTTACCCAAAAATCCGAGCGTTAGCTCCGTCTCTAATGACCACGCTGTCGACGTGACGTTAAACCCTAAGATTCCTTCCTTCCTTCCTCCGAGCCTAAGCCTAGGTCTTACATTTGATTGGTCTCGTACGTGAAACTGTTTCCGGGCAACATGTTTATTCGTGGACGAAAAAAAATGTTCAAATGTTTGTATAGTCTATGGGACTTAACTACGGGGTCATCAGTCCCTAAACTTACAATCTACGTATGAACTGCTTACGAACTAGGACGGCACAAATATTCATGCCCGAGGGGGGATTCGAACCCCCGACCGTAGTAGCCGTGCAGACCGTGACTGGAGCGCCTCAGTCCCCTCGGCCACCGCGGCCGGCATTCGTGGACGATGGCCAACCAGACGCCCCAGACAGAAGACGAGAGCTTTCGTATTCCTTATCAGGCCACTGGACAGAATATTACTACCGGTTGGAATAAATGTTGGAGTGCGTGTGTGTGTGTGTGTGTGTGTGTGTGTGTGTGTGTGTGTGTGAGTGTGTGGCGTATTTAATCTGTGGGTTTTTGCGCGTTATAGTGTATGTGATGAGAGTTTGATTGAGATAAATCTGATTGTCGGCCGAGTGGCAACAGGCACGCCTGGGCGCTACGGCTCTATTAGCGCGGCGCGGCCAGGTGTAGCCAGCGACCCTCGCTCCGACAATTACACACTAACTAATGGCACTAGCCGAGTGATTAATGACTCTCCGCGGCTTAGCCGCCGCACCGCCGTCACCCACAACAAAAAGGAGAAAAACTAAGGCAGCACTGTGCACAGCTATAAGCTTTAGCCCCGACTAACGTATGCGAACGAAACGAAACTTCTGAAAAAGGAGGCCGACGAAAAACGTCGTGTAGTGGAATGCGGCCGGCTTCCGATCGTTCCGGCTGAGTTAGGAGCCGAGGGGACGCCGACAAGTGAGTGACAACGCGGACAAGACGTTCGACAACGGGCGGGCGTTCCGCCCCTCGCAAGAAAAGAAAAGAAAGCGGCCGGCGATGGAAATAAGAGGTAAAAGGTTGCAGGCAGCGCGCCGCTGCCGATGCTATCAGCAGCCGGGCCTCCGCTACACATTACACTGCCACTCGCGCCAAACTCGCCCTTGTTCGCCGCCTACCTTCCTTTTATTCCTTTTGATTTTGTAGATACTTCCTTTATTCGGGGAGAACTGCAAAATAAAAGTGCTACAATGTTATCATTGTCCTCCGACAATTCCGCCCGACCCTTCCTCAAAACGTGTGCGAGCGCGCGCGCACACACACGCAAACATAAAATACGGTCATCTACGGAAAGACGCACATCGGCGCCGTAAATAGCATTATTTACGACCAAAGTGCAAAATCGGGAGCACTGTTTTACGGTCGTCCGAGTAGGGTAAATATGGAGATTCCTAAGCGTAATTCGAAATTCCCGAATATTTGATACGAAAAGCGACTTTACGAGCTTTGTTCTCATAGGGAGAGTCCCCACCAATCGAAAAAAAACTGCTACCGGTACTCGACGAAAAAAAAGTGACAGTAGCAATGAGTTCTGAGAGAACAGAAGTCCAGGGACTGCCTACGTGTCTTAATTGTCTTGGAGTTCACGTGGTTTAAAGGGAGAGTCAAAAATGTTCAAATGTTTGTTAAGCTTATGGCACTTAACTACGGGGTCATCAGTCCCTAAACTTACAAACTACTTATCAACTAGCTTATCCTAAGGATGGCACAAATATCCATGCCCGAGGGGGGATTCGAACCCCCGACCGTCGGGGCCGTGCAGACCGTGACTGGAGCGCCTCAGTCCCCTCGGCCACAGCGGCCGGCAAAGGAAGAGTCGAGGGGGGATACATTCATAGCCTATAACACTGCTAAGAAACACCTAGCCAATGCATCACCAAATATTGTCTTTAACAGTTTAATGTACATGACAATGTAGTCTCGTAAAGCAGAAAAAAAACATTTTGTAACTTTCCGCTTGTTTTAATCGTTCAATACTAGAAGAGCTCAGTATTTGCAAGTGACTAGCAAGCTTGTGGAAAGGAGATATTTCACTTACAGATAAATATATGCAACCGTTATAATCGAAAACGCATTTACTTGTAGATCCTTCATATGCCAAATGCATAGCCGCGGAGGAGCGGCTGAGCGCATTGAGGCGCTATGCTACGATGCGGGAGGCCGTTCGCCGTCGGCGGTTCGAATCCCCCCTCGGGCATGGATGTTTGTGCCGTCTTTAGTATAAGCTAGTTCGTAAGTAGTTTGTAAGTTTAGGGACTGATGACCCCGCAGTTAAGTCCCATAAACTTTACAAACATATTTCCAAATGCATAAGGAAAATAATGACAGTGTTTCGGAATACGTTTCTTAAATTAAATATAAATCCAGAGAAGCAAAGTATGCATCCAGTATAAGTAACTTCCCTGATAGCTAAAATGTATTGTGGTAAGGAAAAAAAACCTGTTTATGTTTTTGCGAAAGCTTTTGGAACGAATTATTTGATTTTGGGTAGTTACAGAATATCCCCCAATCACATAGTGATTTCAAAAGATTAACTTATTTTTGTGTAAACTCTCTCACAGTTAATTTCTTACTCCAACCATACTCTTTCAAAATATCTATCACTGAAAATCCAACCCCCCCCCCAATATATTACGGTCTGATGAATCACTTTCCGATAAAGATTCATAAACATGTTCAATATATTTCGTTCATACGTTTCAGAAGATACTTTCAGAGTTCACGTACAAAAAAGAAAAATAGAAGAAAAAAAACTTCAATTCGACCATCATTCGAGAACGATTTAATTTTCATATTTTGCGCCAAAATATACACGGTGTTCATAAAAGTAACTATTCTCTGATAATCTAAGAAATAAGAGCTTCTTGAACGAAAATAGCTGCAGTAGTACCATTTCCAGACATTACTATGAGGTGTGTGTGTGTGTCACGAGTAGGTAGAAGAGCGCGAGACTGATGTGTCGCAGGTCCTGCTGCAGGTCACTAATGCATGATACCTAGCAATCACACAACGAAAAAACACACTATTCCCGCATCCGCATTGCATAATTGCTTTATATCCTGAACTGGTACACCTTATTATCAAACAGATGGCAAACGACTACTTTACGAGTAATTTCTACGTTTTCCCAAGACCTTATTAATACCGCGCAAGCTGAAGAAATTGGATGTTTCACGTCATGTTTTCGACATCGCAGAAAGAACTCCCAGTAAAGTGCTAGTAGTAGCAGCACTGTGACACGATTTACGCATGACAGCGAAGCTGCGTCCTTACCTCTCCCACTACAGTTTCACCATGAATACAAGCAAGTTCAACTATTGCAGTAACAAGATATATTGGTAAAAAATTAAATTCTGAAAACCATTTCTCCAGTATTTAGTACGGACTACTAACCTAAGTAAATTAGTCTTCTACACAACTGTTTTCCCCCAACGAATTTCTAATTGTATTAGGCACATTTTACACTGGATACGGTAAGGAATTCGTAATTCAGTAATGAGACTACACTTTACTGAGTATTAAATGACTACACAGGCTATGCGGAGCCGCGCTGGAATGACCGAGCGGTCTAAGGCGCCTTGCTGCGGAGCGCGCGGTTGCTCGCCGTCTGAGGTTCGAGTCCTCCCTTGAGATGTGTGTGTGTGTGTGTGTGTGTGTGTGTCTGTGTGTGTTATCCTTAGGTTAGTTTAATTTAGTTAAAGTAGTTTGTACGCCTAGGGACTAATAACCAAAGTAGTTAATTCCCACAGATTTAAAACATTTGAACACTTTGGCTATGCGGCCAACTGTTTGGCGAAGACAGAGTGTAAGCTACGTTAACGTAGTGGCCCGGTTTGTTGGGTCTGCATACCCAATCTTAGAGCTCGTGACATTTTCCTCTTTTCATGGTTTTTGCAATATGTGTGACTATGTGCCAGGAAATTCCTGATTCAAAATTTTAAATGTTGTTAAGCTTATGGGACGTAACTGCGGGGTCATCAGTCCCTAAACTTACAAACTATTTATAAACTAAATTACACTAAAGACAGCATAAACATCCATGCCCGATGGAGGATTCGAAGCCCAGACGGGGAACGGCCTCGCGAATCAGAGCTTAGCGCCTCAATGCTCGGCCATTCCGCCGCGACGAAATTCCTGACAGTCATTCTAGAATGTTAAGGTGTTTAAATATATATTCACTTTCTTAATCGTCCTCAGTGCTCAAAATGTATGTGGAAGTATCCGAATATGCAGACGATAACACAAAATCTCGTAGCTGCTAAATTACAACGCTATGACGATCTTTAACGCTAAAAACGGCTTCCCGTAAACACCCTTAAGAGGTTGATCTACAAGTCCTAGAGATGTGGTTAAATAAGAAAGGTGAGAAAATGCTTAGGAATACTAAATTGTGTGTGTTCATCAATATCGTTCCTTTTTATCTGTAATATGGAGGTTTCTAGTCAGCCAGGTTTGATTTTGTTCAACTAGTTTTGTTTCTGAGTGGGGGAAATTCATTAAATTTACAGCATTAGTAAACAGTGGCTTTATGACGATCTAAATTCCAATATTTGCAAATCTATGAAACTTAACGTCTTTGGTTATTTGTACCTAGGCTTACAAACTTCTTAAACTAAGTTAAACTAACCTAAGGACAACACACACATCCATGCCCGAGGGAGGATTCGAACCTCCGACGCGGTGGGCCGCGCGATCTGTAACGTGGCGCTCCAAACCGCTCGGCTACTCCCGCGCGGCGCTATGACGATCTATTCTTCTTCTTGAACACTCAGCAAATACATTAAAATGTAGAATTATCCTGGAACTATACGCTACTGACCTTCAAAAAGACCGCACGTCAGCTTGATTTGCTTCGTACGTCTTGTTTTGGTTACGTTCGCACTCGGCAGAAACTGTCAAGACAGCAAAAGAAACACTTTCGGAAAAATCTAGGAGGGAATCAATAAGTGCTTCTACAGTTACCTTTGTTTTCATATCAGTACACTGTAGAAATTTTTATGAAGTCCTTAGCTATATCGCATCAAAAATCATATACTTCACGTTCCTTTTGGCCACTGCTTTTTCCTCTAATAACGATTCAGTAGCGAACATAGCTTTCCAGTTTTTCTTCGTTTATGTTATGAAACATTAAACTTTTAGGAGCATACTTACAAAATGACGTGTTGCAACTGAAATGCGGTAAACAGTTCAGGCAACCATCACTAATGATCTCATTTAAAAAGATCAAAATACTTATGAAAATTTACACGTGTTGGAGCCAAAGTTGGAAACCCGTAACACAGTTTTTCATGAGTTACTAAAGCGACGGCAGGGGCCCGCTAATGTATCGCAAATCTGTAGCCAGTTGATTTTAACTCAAGGTGGAACAACAGCAACCTGCATATAAAATATATTTTGTTGCATGTCTTTTCCTTGTAAACTGGAAATAAGGAAACTAAATTCCAACCGATTATGGGAAACCTCTGAAAAAACATTACGCCCGTTCAAAATGTGAACTATTATTCTTATGATATCGCGGTAACTGTAATGTTATATGAGTAAAAGTTTTTCGTGGTCACCAATGTTCACTGTACGTCAATATTCCTCAGTGGGTGTTAGTAATCATTATTTCATTTTTTTTATTTTCACGTGGAGCACCTAATAATAGAATGATGTAACTACGCATCTATGAAATAAAATATCCACTGTTTTTATCTCATGTCTAATGTAAATTTATCGGCTGTGACGGCGATAAGCATTTTCACACAGTTTGCACGAACGCCTACACAACATGCCAGGCGGGGACTAATATCCTCACATCAGATAAGCGACACCAGAACGGACCAGAAGTTTATGACTACAAAACGTCCATCCTGGTCATTTCGTTGTAGCGTTATAACTGTAGATACAAGAAAAAAGCGGACTTTTTATACATCATCTGGTATACGGGAGAAAGTTTTATCTCATTTGTCATATGAATTTCATGTTTAACAAGAATAACTAATATGTACAGCCTAACAGTGATCAGCCTTAAATAAGGGACACAACAAACTGTAGATCTGCAATACACGCTTCTCAATATGTCTCAGCCTCGATGCCGATGGAACGTTAAACCCCAATCTTCCCTTTAGCCGGCCGCGGTGGCCGAGGAGACTGAGGCGCTCCAGTCACGGTCTGCACGGCCACTACGGTCGGGGGTTCGAATCCCCCCTCGGGCATGGATATTTGTGCCGTCTTAGTTCGTAAGTAGTTCATAAGTAGTTTGTAAGTTTACGGACTGATGACCCCGTAGTTAAGTCCCATAAGCTGTACAAACATTTTATAGTTATCTTCCCTTTAATTATCAAATACGATTCTTCATATAGTAACTATTTTCGATGATTTTCTGTTTGTCATCTTACGCAATATCTTATATTTTCCATTTCATTTCGAAGATATACTTCTATACAGTCAGTTTCTTGGATGTGTTAACTCCGTAGTCGGTATTGAAACAACTGAACTATAAGAAAACCGACAATAATAACTGAGGCTAATGTCGGTAAGAATATAAGAATAATGCAACGCAGTGAGGACCTAGTGATGAGGAATCATAAATACAGAAGAAAAGGGATTACATGAAACACTATGAGAGTATAATACATTTTACACATATCACCTAAAGTGACAATAATCACCATCTAATGTGAAAACGTGTGTTACATGACGTAATTTGCACATGAATGGTACAGTATTTATTACGAGGAAAGAAAAATAATGTAAAGATGATATTTACGCACATGAGGCCACATGTGTAGTTATGGTTGGCTTAGTAACATCTTATTCCGTACACACCAACTGTAAAATTCATCTGTACTCGCTGAAGTCCATGTATTATCGTAATATCTATTACATGTATATTACATAATCGCTCCAGTTATATTTTCCTTGATGTAATTTTCTTACGAATGGCAATTCGAAAATTTACTTAGATTTTCTATCATGTACAACATAATAATGTCTTTGTACGTAAGAAGAATTACTTACATACAAACATTCTTCTAAGTGTTATATTTTGATTTTCGATCTTGCGCATCATTTTACAACTGCATTTTGTATAATGTTTGTTGCAGAATGCAGCGCAAGAATGGCCGCGTGGTCCACGGTGCTGCGCTACGGTTTTGCGCGGGCGCTCGCGGTTGGAGGTTCGAGTCCTCCCAAGGATATGAGTTGTGTGTGTGTGTGTGTGTGTGTGTGTGTGTGTGTGTGTGTGTGTGTGTGTTATGTTTAGCGTAAGTTGGTTTAAGTAGTTTGTAAGTCTAGTGACCGATGACCCAACCAGTTTGGTCTCTTAGATTTACAAACATTTGAACATCTTGTTGTTGCAGTATCCTGGTCAAAGACTGAATCAGGTTGCTCAACAAAAATAATACAAAGATTGCACTAGTTTCATAAAATATATTAATTCTGATTAATGCCTGGAAAATATTTAGTTTGGCGATGTGTGCTACGCCAGTGGATTTCTCCACTTGCGGCCCGTACAATACTAGAATATTCGTCGCCAGTCACTGGTGCACATGAACACCATCCGCCCGAAAAGTTCCCATACTGATTTTGTTCCTCGTATAAGTGACGTCAGTGCAATCACTAACGGTGGCAGCTGGAACTAATAGATGTAAATAACAGATGCGCACTCGACAACACAGGCGATGTTAAGAAGTGGACGAGCGTCAACGACGTGTCACTGAGGCAACGAATTGATCAACTATAAATCAAGTGTTCAAAAATTATGTACAATGTGTTTCGAGAAAAGGCTATGTTAAATTCGTTCGACATGTCCTGACAGCCGGACAAGAGCGATGCATGGAAGAAAATGTTCAACTGTTTGTATATCTACTGAACCAAACAGGTATGGTCATCAGTCCATAGACTTACAAACTACTTAAACTAACTTACACTAAGGACGACACACACACACACACACACACTCACACACACACACACACACACACACACACACACACACACACACACACATGCCCGAGGGAAGACACGATCCTCAGACGGTGAGTAACCGCGCACTCCGCAGCATGGTGCCTTAGAGCGCTCGGCCACTGCACCGCGGCGTGCATGGAAGCCTGCTGCGACTTGACTGAAAGGTGGAACGCTGACAACTTTTTTGTAAGAAATAATTATGACGGGTGAATGGACTTTGTATTATCAATACGAAACTGCCACAAAGGAATCCTGCTGGTTCGTCAAGATCGAAGGAAGTGTTACTGCCGTAAAGAAGGACTTTCCCAACAGTTTGTGCGTTGTACTCAAATGAAGGGAGACTAAGTAGAACACCTGCGACATTAAATTATATCCAGCCTGGAAACAATCGGTAGCGACGGGTATTCGCTATGCTCGCCGCGTGACATACCGCACGCAACGCCAAAGGCGGCATTCTACCCCGCGCCGTGGCGGAGTGGCAGAGCGCATTGAGGCGCTATGCTGCGAGGCCGCTCTCCGCCGGGGGTTCGAATCCTCCCTCGGGCATGGATGTTCGTGTTGTCTTTAGTATGAGGTAGGTTATAAGTAGTTTGTAAGTTTGGGGACTGATGACCCCGCAGTTAAGTCACATAAGCTTAACAAACATTTGAACATTTCATCCAGCGGTGGCAGTGCTCATAATATTTTGGTTCGCCACTGTATATCAAGGGCTACAAACAGAAGAAATTTAAGATTGTATGCTAATAACCATTATCTCTTATTAGAAATTTAATGACACCGAAGGTTAGAATTCAGACAACACTGCTATACGGTTGTCATTTTGGACATGAGACACACAAACTTAGTTTGTTGGGTGGGAATATACGCTAATGTCATTAGTTGTCAGTTGTTTACATATATGAACAGGGCTGAAACAGCCATTACTTGTAAATTATTGTTTTCTGTTTCATTAATACAGATCCTGACGGCAACAAACATTCATTCAGCCATGTACGTGAAGTACAGACGTTTAATCAGCGAGAAATTGATTTTGAGAGTTAACATAAGACTCAATGATAACTCAAGACTCTATCGATCCGTCGACGTCGCAGTCACAAAATTAGGTTTTCGTGAAAATACCAGAAGAGCGGTATCACAAACGTCAAAGAAAATTCTACCTTTAAAATGCTGTCATCTTAGTGGCAAGTCTATACGAATAAGGTGAACGAAAACAATTGAAACATAGACATGGCAACCGCGAAACTAAAATACACCTCACTGTGAAGGGCTCTCTTAATAGCCTCACATTGCAGCTGACCATATTACATATTTGCATGAAGAGTAGCCGATGTAACAGACAGCAGCACACAAAATGTACACTCCAAGTTATCTCTTAATTTACGTCATACCCTCTAGTTTTGGAGTTTCGCCTTACGTTAATAGCAAGTTCACTGGTATCTTACAAACTACCTGTGTTAAGGACAACATACACATACCCACGCCCGGCGGAGGACTGTACCGTCTGCGGCCGGGCACTGCGTGACATGGCGCCCCAGACCACTCGGCGAGTGCATTCGTGACAAAAGAGTCCATGTTGCGGAAGAGAACCTTAATTGTATCGACTCCTAGATACGCGCCTTGTGCTGCGTTGTCCGATACGCATCCTCGAATGCAAACAATTTAAATGTTAACAGGTGTGACAATTAGATTTAAAATATTGACTATACTAAAAAAACGTTAACAGTTTTGAAAGATACCTCTTCATTCATAATTGAAGTTTCCAGATAATCACGACCGATATCTACCAAAACGTTTGAAAACGACCTATCGATTTGGGTGCCGTGTTCCTAGTAACGGTGCCGAAATTTCGACTGGCGCAGGTTCTCTGAAACGGAAAAACTGTAGGCGTGAAAGGACACGGGGGTTCCGCGGCATTTCCGATGGTGATGTTGATGGTACACGGCCCAAACACTTTCTTATTTATGGCCACCTAAACGGAAACATAAAGGGGGAAAAAAGAGAATACCGCGTAACAGCCAGCAACGTAGGCGGCAAAATTTATCTCACACACACACAAGCTGAAGAATGGTACCGCAAGGAAAACACGGTTGTCATACTGCATTTTAAAATATATACAGACGTATAATATGACAGCGTTGAGGCCCTGCGGGGGCAGGAATACTTACAAGACGTTGGACCTGAAAGCCTATATAAAACAAATGGGGATCCATTGTGGTGCATAGTAAATGTTTCAGAAGTTTTCTCATAGAAAGTGTTTCCGCGCGGCTGGCGACTGTTGGCGACGCAATGGAGTGCGTATCATTTGAGGGCCGCGGGCGCGGGCAGCCCTGCCACACAACTTTTTCTCTCTCCGCGCGCCCCTACTTCAATTGGGTCACGATAAGGAAAACCTCACGCAGTACGTACACCACCCAGTTGTAACTGGTATTTCGTAACAACGAAAGAGGCACGAAGTACGCAAAAAATATTAAAAAGAAACCGTTGTATCAAACTGGAGCAATAATAACTAAAGCAAATAATGTGATTACTACAGACCCGGCCCCGGTGTACCGTTCAACAGACCATCGTCCGAGTGCTGTGCATACTTAGAATCTGGAGCAAATCTGCGTTTCAATTTTGATACTCTCGCGATCAGAATGCTTAGTTATTAAGGATAAAACTTCTAATCAAGATCCATTGTACTTTTCTGCATCAATACCACTAATCTCCTTCAATAAAGTTACTTACAGTCTCTGGAATAGCATTCTCGTGGATGTGAAGTTAATTAAAAACTGCAGCTAATTTAATGCCTAAGCCAAACATGTGAACAAACTTTTCTGTGCTTCTCTGATAAGCTAGCATCCTACAGCACTGATATTAAGGTGTAGTAAAGCAACTTGTACAAGAAGAATCGCTGTTTTTTTAATGCCCTACAGTTCGTTGTATTTATTCATTATTCCGCTTCATTCTTTTTATTAATTTAACTAACAACCTGGTAATTGATGACTGTAGTATTTATATTCACAAAACAGTACTTACCAAAGTTGAAAAATTTTCATCTTACTGAAATAATTCATCGACAAGGTTTTTAAAAATGTATATATCAAGTATTATGAAACTAACGTGACACTTTATAGTTACTTGAACTGTTTCGCAGCTCTACCGCAATCAGTCTTCGTCGTTAACGTCTTGAAACACACACCTCAATTCAAGAACTGGTAGCATCGGCTAAAGGATATATTAAGCTGTCGTTAGTGGCTGTAACAAGCCACAAGCGAATGAAAAGGATATACTAACTTATATACAATTACCATTTTATTTACGTTCCGGATACTTTCGTTGATGTTTTTTTTTAAGCGGCCCAACTACAGTATAGTATATTCACGCTAGGTACGCAAAAAAGAAGGAAAAAAGAGAGAAAATAATTACGCGGCCGCTGCCCGATTCTACAGGAATTAGTTCCGCCACAGAGAAGTTGGCATTAACAAAATAATCTGTTAAATTAATAAAAGAAGGCGGTGTACACGGTAATAAATACGCAGCGCCGTAGGGCGCACAGCATCAGCCCACTCGCTGCCTGCCATTCTTTTTATCTCATTTTTACGTTAGTGCTCAACTAAATTGGAAAATCATAGAACCTTAAAAAGTCATTAGGTTACAACATTTATGACACACTCCGGCAAAAAACGCGCAGAAAGCACAGCGACATTATATTGTTGGGCACGGAGAGAGATTAGCTGCGCACCGCGGCTCGTTGCACAGCTATGCAGAAAACCACCGGCCGCCCGTAAAATACGTTTAGACGGAAAAAGACAAACGTTGCTTTAATTGGATGGCAAAGGGCGCTATCCTGTCGGTTCTCGTCAATGTTCTTTCAAGTTTGACAGCTTGACGGTCCGACAGTTTAATACCGCCTAAGTACTTTCGACGCCACTAGACTGTACACAAACTGCATCCGTGACTGTACGCTGTAACTATAAATTAAATAAACGAGTACTTCGAAATCAACCGCTAATACAACCATGAAAGCTCTGCTCCATCGTCTCTTGGAAAGTTTTGTCTCTGATTGTGCAGATGATGCGTCTCACGTCAATAACAATGTCGGCCATTCTAAAAAAATACTCTTACTTCTATAATTACAACCATATATGTGTAATTAGGAAAGTGATACACTCAAAAGTGGCCGGCCGCGGTGGCCGAGGGGACTGAGGCGCGCCAGTCACGGTCTGCACGGCCACTACGGTCGGGGGTTCGAATCCCCCCTCGGACATGGATATTTGTGCCGTCCTTAGTATTAGGTAGTTCATATGTAGTTTGTAAGTGATGACCCCGTAGTTAAGTCCCATAAGCTCTACAAATATTTTAAAAGTGTAAACCTGCAAGTTCTCCGCATATGCGTTTCGTATTTTCTTACAAACTTCAGTATTTAAGCCCCGCACTCTGGTTAGAAATCGTGCCAAATGTATAATTGGCATGTTTTTTTTTTTTTTTTTTTTTTTTTTTTTTTTTTTTTTTTTTTTTTTGGTATACAGATATCACGATGAAGTTGTAATCACACTTAAGTTTGATTCAAGGCAATTCTCCATTTCTGCCGTCTGCTAGTTATGCCATTTCGGCGTTACTTGTGCATCACGTATCACGATCTACCATACACACTAACATATAGGAAGCCCCTGCGATTCTTTCCTCCCATCATCATTATAACTATAATTTTGAACAATAACTACTCTCTTCAGCCGGCCGCGGTGGCCGAGGTGACTGAGGCGCTCCAGTCACGGTCAGCACGGCCACTACGGTCGGGGGTTCGAATCCCCCCTCGGGCATGGATATTTGTGCCGTCCTAGTTCGTAAGTAGTTCATAAGTAGTTTGTAAGTTTAGGGACTGATGACCACGTAGTTAAGTCCCATAAGCTTTACAAACATTTGATTTTTACTCTCTTCATGTGAACTTAACCATTCTCTCTTTCGGACTCATATTGCTCCTTATTAGAAACTTTTTTTCTCTCTGGTTTGATCAGGTCGACTTCATTCCTTATTCGATCAGTACATATAATCTTCAACAGTTGTATACAATACTACATTGTTTCGTTGTAGTCTACTCCGTTGTTTGATGAAGGAGAGAAAGAGCGGAACGGTCCGCCGAACATTAACGAGGTCACAAAGATAAAAAAATATTGGTTACCTATTGGTTACCATTTATTCAATTAAATTTTTAATTAATTTTGCAAATGAATACAATATAAATTAATACATTTCGTTTGTGATATCAATAAACTAAAAAAGTGTCTACGTCTTTTCAACCCCGTACACTAGGGGATTTGATGCTTTTTCGGTGCTGACAAATCTTACATATATGGGTAATATAGTGATCCGTAACTTGGGGCAGTAATTTCTTTTTTCACGACGCAAATGATTCTATCAGAGATGAGCTGTCCACGAGAAAAGAGGGGGAAATGATACCGTGCCTCTATGCTGCCTCCAGTAGCGTCCTTGCACAATGGCGGTAAGTGAAGAAAGTAAAGTAACGGAGCGGCGCTTGATTTAAGCTGGGTTAATCAGCTGGCGGTAACAGCAACAGATCCTATTAAAGCGTTAGTGATTACCGTGAAATACAGCCCTAACTCATCTGGAAGAAACTATGTGATTAGGGCTCGGTCGCTAACAGCATCGCTCAATTTCGAAATTAAATCGATTAGTAAGATAATCGAATGTGGGCAGACACGGCGCCGCGCGGCGACACATTACTCAAACAGCAAGCGCCGCCGCCGGCAATCCCTCTTATTCTGTTTTCATCTGCCTCAGCACGGCACTGGCCTCTTTCCTCAATGTCCATTACACAGGCAGATAGTCGCTTTATGTCGGAACAAAGACTGCCACACCATGTACTGAACACCAACACAGGCGAAAACATGTCTCTCGAGAGATTCGAACAAGCAACCTTTTTAGATCGCGCGGATACAGTGAGACAGACGGAAAAACTTTATAACCAGTATATATTACAGAAAGACCCAGCAGAGGCAGCTGCTGAATTTTTCAGAGGGTGTTCTAAAAACATACCACGAATTAATACAGCAAGCATTCGCCTATCTGGGTTCACATTAACACGAGACTGCACGGTAAGCTGAAAAACACAGACAATCCAAAATATACCTGTTATTGCCGATAAGTATTATTCAGGATATACATTTCACATTTAACAGCGCACAGCATTACTTATGGCACCTCGCCGGAAATAGTCATCTTATTCAATAAAATTACACTTAAAACACACTCTTTATGCTATCACTTGCTTTCAGCTCACTTTAGGTCATAATACGCTTCTGTTGTTACAACAAATATTTCCCCTGAAATGGTTTTACCTTTCTGGAGCCTCAAAATACTGGTTTAGTCAAACGAATTTATTATTTACGTTCTAGCCACATATTTTAATGTCGATGTGCGTGATGATGGGTTCCTAGTTCGCCTCGTCTTCTTTCTCTTTCTCCGACCTTTGTGATCACGTTGTCCACGAAGACTCTAAACCATTATCTTCCTTCCTTCCTTCCTTCCTTCCTTCCTTCCTTCCTTCCTCCCTCCCTCTCTCCTCCATTCCTTCCTTTTCTGCCGCGGCGGAGCAGCCGAGCGCATTGAGGCACTATGTTGCGATGCGCGAAGACTTTCCCCGTCGGTGGTTCGAATCCCCCTTCGGGAATGGACGTTTGTGCTGTCTTTAGTATAAGGTAGTTCATAAGTAGTTTGTAAATTTAGAGACTGATGACCCAGCAGTTAAGTCCCATAAACTTTACAAACATTTGCACACATTCTTCCATCTCTTCTTTGCCGAATAAACAGTGTCACTTAGCTGCTCAAATCATTGTTACAAGACATCAGTATTTAAACACGTCTTCACAATCCGAATTTTGTGTTGTGAATATCCAAATCCCATTGAAATTAACAAAGCATCTGAGTATTTACAAACATATCTTGCGATATGTTCATGGAACAACGTGAAAAAATTCTCATTAAACAAGTAGCCTAAAAGCAATCGTTTTCCGGATGCCAGGTTAAGATGAAAACACCCACAGAACATATTTCCAAAGCCACGAATGATTATTTCCCATACTTTGCAGACTTTTGCGTCGAAAATGGAACCCATTCACATGAAATATGTTGGACTTGCCTTGAACTAGACTACGTCGAAATATAAATTTCTGGCTTATAAAATAGCTTCACTGCTATGTTCACAACGTTTTTGTTGATCAGGTGCGTTTGAATACACTGACTTTAAAGAAAAGAAGAAACAATGAAACACCCGAAGACAACTTCGGCAGATCTGCAAATGATTAGAGTTTCAGTTCACTGTGACAGGTAGAACGGACACCGCAGTCCTATACTGTTGTTCGTGTTTACTTTTCAAGCACGGTTTATAAGGTGCACGAACAGCGTCACATGTTGCATGCTCACAGTTAAGGACACAGAGACGCTGCATATTAGTGTGTGAAAATTCTCGATTGTTTGAAACTGGCCTCATCCTGTGTATACATTTAGCCGACCGGTCGTTTGCGGAGCATGTGGATGTGACGGTGGCCCAATGTTTCACTGCATGGGAATATACTCGTCGTGAACCTTCTGACTACTACATCGGAGAACTGTGCGACAAACACAGCTTACAGTTCCGATAACTGCTTACTGAGACCCAGCAACATTCTTTGCCATCTCGCTCTGTTAATTAGAGACTAAAAATGAAAAAAAAAAACAGTAAATTTTAGTGCCCAGTCACCATGGAGGTCATTAGAGATTGAGCACAAGTTCGTTTTAGGGAATGTTTGAAAGATATTCGATTTTTCAAAGGAACCATCTCAGCGTTTGCCTTATCCGATTTAAGAAAATGACGGACAACCAAAATCTGAACGGACCGTCAAAGATTTGAACATCCTCCTCTCGAATGCGAGTTTAGTGACCGAACCATTGCGACACCTCCCTCTGTCGTCGGAGACTATCTGTAGTTCCAACTACGAAATTACCAACCCATACTTAGTTAGGCTGCCACTGACACCGCAACAAAATCCACTGCGTTTGGAGCGATGTCGTCAAGTAAAGAATGTACAGCAGATTAATGGCGTCGAATATTGTTCAGCGATAAATTAAGCTTTTGTACTACCCCGGAAGACCATCGTATCGCCTCCGGAGATGAACTGATATTTTCCATCTTCCCACGTTCTTTTTTGCGAGGCACATCAGTGTTAGTCCTGGCGTCACTGAGTGCGTAGCCATCGGGTATGACTGGATAGAGTTCGCATACACATTTACCGTGTCTACAGTTGAAGTACTCCTGTCGCCATCAAGATATCCAGACAGAACATGTGTGAAAACAGCTGCATCTCCGAGATATCGAAGGCCAGCTACAACAGTTGGGGGCCATTTGCCACACGAGAGGGCACACTGGCTTTATAACAATCATCCCTCTCGAATTAGGCCAGAGGAGGTAACAAAGACATACTGATAAATGGACCTTTACTGCCAAGTTCACTGGAAATTTCACTAGATACTGAAGTAACACGGAATACTCTCTCAGCCAGTGATGTTTCATTCCGTTTCCTCCTCCTCTTCTGGGCGCTTCACATTTCTGTCAGGCAGATAAGTTATTTTTGTACTGCATGCTTGCTATTTCAAAGTAAGTGTTTATACATTTGCGACACTTGCGTTTAACAGGATTTAAGATGAAGAACGAAGCACAATTAGGTTTCAAGGTGGTCACTAGAGAAGGAGCACAAGCTTGTTAAGGATGACGAAGAAAATCGGCCGTGCACTTTAAAAGGAATCATCCCGGCATGTCTGAAGCGATAGGGCAATCGCGTAAAAATCTAAATCTAGATAGCCAGAGTGGTTTTGAACCGCCCTTCTCCTGAATGCGTGTCCATATGCCAACCACTGCGTCACCTCGATCGGTGACAGTTGAAGGTGAGTCAGCAACCCATGCAGGTTCTACACATGAATACACCAGTGTCTTTTATTTAACGTACGTAACATGACGAATTCAGATAACTAGAATAAAGTGACACTTGATTCTTCAAATAAAATTTGAATGCGTTGAAGTCTGGTAAGAGCGCTTGTCACACCACTAACACATTACGGGATTACTGGCCGCGTAATGCTTCAGGTGCGTATCGTAGCAAATTACGAAGGAAATGAGCTGTTAGTATTTCATATATACATGTGGCGTCTGCTCCGAAAGTACAGACGTCACTTCTGATCCTGCAGTTGTTATTATTTGATATTCACAGAATATATGACATCAACTGCGATTGGGCAAAGCTGAAAATGTGTACCCAGCCGGGACTCGAACCCGGGTCTCCTGCTTTCTAGGCAGTTGCGCTGATCCCTACACCACTGGGGACACAGTGATCACCGCACCTGCAAGGACTACCTAAGCACGCCTTCCGTCAGATACAAATTCATATTCTCTGAATATCAAATAATAACAACTGCAGGATCAGAAGTGACGTCTGTTCTTTCGTAACAGACGCCACATGTATATATATAATATGCCGGTGACGGGCAATGATCCTATCGTTAGTGGGGAGGGATGGGCAAGTTTGAAGCCCTTACTCTTACGGGAATTAGTTTCATAACTACGGTTTGAGTACTGTGGGCAGGGCAAAGCTGGGAATTTGTATCTGACGGAAGGCGTGCTTAGGTAATCCTTGGAGGTGCGGTGATCACTGTGTCCCCAGTGGTGTAGGGGTCAGCGCAACTGCCTAGAAAGCAGGAGACCCGGGTTCGAGTCCCGGCTGGGTACACATTTTTAGCTTTGCCCAATCGCAGTTGATGTCATATATTCTGTGAATATCAAATGTTAGTATTTCGTTTATGAACCACACCACATTCTGTGTGTGCATGTTTCATACATTCTCTTGCAATACTGACAATGCCTAGTGAAAAAGTGTAGGGTATTATTGCCATACAATCAACTACACCGGCCCACACACTCCCGGAAAACCTACGCTGATGATGCGGTATTGGTATTCGAGGAGGAGTACAACGTTTTATAATTGTTTCGTGTGGATCTGCTTCCTGTCTAGATTCTATTTTTGTAGCCATAAAACTATCTGTTTCATTTCGTTTTTGGAGGACTGCTAATTTCTGTAACTAATTTCAAGAACGCCACCCCCTCTGCATCGCATCACACCGTAACAAAAAACCGATTTTTTTAGCAATCCCCAATTTTGAACGATGAATGGTCCAAGTATGAGAAAATAAATAACGGAATATCTGCAGTCATTAAATGATGCCCAAATCGATTACTGCCACAGCTAACGTCACGCTGCTGATGTTAGTCTGGCTTGGAACATTCCTTGGGCAGAACACTACTGTAGAGGATCACGTGAGTCAGGGATATTTTACGAGCTGCCTCCGCAGGCTCACTTCAGGAACCGGTCTGGAGAACGGCTGTGGTTTCCGAGCTGAAGGCGGTAGCAGAACTTAAGTATGGTTGTGAGACGTGGGCATTCCAAGTGGAAAAGAGAAACAGCGGGCCAAGAAGCCGTGAGAGGGAACAGTTCAGCCTATAGATAACTACAATAATCATCATAAAATGAGACTGCAAACGCCAAAATAAAATAACAAAACCTATTTTCTTGTTTTCGACACTATCACATTTTTCTTAAGAAGTGAAAAACAATGTTCAAGTAATGTATTTAGCTTGCTGGTTCTTTGGCACCTCACATGATCATTACATAGGGAGACACATACATTCTTGTTCAAGTAAAACATGTCCATTCACATCATCATCCCAAAATATTAGTAGCTGAGATAAACTGTCGAACTTTTTCAACGTTGAAAGTAAATAAATATAAAATCATGGCTATTGCTCGCGGGGTGGGAGAGGCGGTTTGTACCTCCCCCCCCCCCCCGGTAATAACGTCCATAACCCTGTCTTTACTAGACAGTAACTGTCGCCGCAAAGATAATAAAACCACTAGTGCCATCCACTGTGCAACCATGATAAAGCAAAATCTTTTTTTAATGGGGAAAAAAAGATGAACAGTAAAATACTAGGACACGACATCGTGGGTACATAGGTATACGCTAAACACTAACTTGTCAACTGAACAGCGGTTCACAGTGTTAACATAACTGTGAGATGATTTTTGGAACTGAAGGTTGCAGTTAATTAAGTAACAGTATAAACACTCATCTCCCAAACTGGAGATTAAAAACTGTCAATGTGAAAACTATTGTTTTACAAAAGGAAGACGTGCGTCTGATGCAGGTAACATAACGCCTACTGCCAGCAGCGACTTCTACGGTTTGAGGTGTGAAGGAACCGAACATGTTGAGGCCATCAATATCCTATTCACCCCGAAGGACCTTGCGTAGCCCGTATCCGAGGCCGAACGTGGGTACCAGTCCAGTGAGATGTACGGAATTGTCTAAAAATCATATCCAGGTTGGCCCAGCAGCCTCCGTGTGTAATCCGCGGATTATATCCAGGTTAGCCTCGCCTCCTCGATTCCTTTAACACGCATAGCTTTCCAAGTGGGATGCAAAGGCGATCGAAGGCTATGTCGGTACAGTCGGAATGAAACAACCTTAGAAGTATACTACTACCAGACAAGTGCGAGCCGACAGAAAAAGGAACCCCACATAAAACAAATAGGTAACAGAGACATCATAACATCGCGAAACTGCCTCTTCAAACTGTGTTGACCATGTAGCTGGTCCGATTGCTGTGTCATTCGATTGCTTCGTAACCTGTTAGTAGGAGCTACGAACGGTTTTGGTTAAAACGTTCAAATGTTTGTAAATCTATCGGACCAAACTGCATGGTCATCAGTCCGTAGCTTACAAACTACTTAAACCTAGGTAAACTAACCTAAAGACAACACACACACCCATGCCCCAGGGAGGACTCGAACCTCCGACGGCGAGCAACCGCGCGCTCCGCAGCGAGGCGCCTTAGACCGCTCGGTTACTCCACCGCGGCGGTTTTGGTTATAATCGTGTATTAGTCTGACACAGATACGAACAAAAAACATCATCATTCAAAAGCTTGCCAATTCTAGCTGGGGAGCTGATGCGCATACTCTGAAGATCTCTTCTTTATCACTGGTGTATTCTGTTGCAGAGTACTGCAGTCCTGTCTGGCTTAACAGCAGCCACACATCCAAAGTGGACATCGAGCTAAATAACACCACGAGGATCATATCTGGGACCATAAAATCGACCCCACTGCCCTGGCTCTCCATTCTCTGCAATATAGCTCCACCACATCTCAGACGGCAAGCTGCGTTAGTTAATGAGTGGAATAAAATTTCTGGCAATATTAATCTCCCTATCCACCAAGACACTACTCCGAACAATCGTCGCCCGAGATCCAGAAGACCACCATGGAGAACAGCTCAAAACCTTATAACCATCCCTTTCGATCCAATGACAACCTGGAAAAATGATTGGTCCAATTCTGGCCTAGCCAGGACTCATAGGGAAATATCACCTGGCAGAAATGTACCTGGTACAGACTTGCCAAGAAGAATATGGGTCACACTCAACAGATTCCGCACAGGCCATGGCAGAAGTGAAGAGATGCTCTTCAGATGGGGCATGCGAGATACTCCCCAGTGCGACTGTGGACATCCTGAACAAACGACCCAGCACATCATTCTGGAATGCCCAAAACGTGCATTCACAGGAACTATTGGAGAACTATATGAAGCCTCCCCTAAAGCCGTCGAGTGGATGGAAAAACTGGACATACAACTTTAATATAATTTTGTAGTTTTTGTTTGCTTACTAAATTGTTAATTTGATCTCAAATGTCATTGTATATATCTGTATGTATGTATGTAAACCATTTGTACTTGATAACCACATACGCTAAATAAATAAATAACAGTTTCCTTAGATGCCAGCCGTAACAGGTGTACACAGAGTGATGTGAGAGGAATTTATGGCGGCTCGAGAGGTGGGCTGGGCGGTCACGGGCGAGCAGCGTTAGCGCGTCGCTATCGGCGCTGACACGATATTAATTGTGATCGGCAGCAGCTGGCAGCGGCGGGCTTAAACAATGGCATATGGCGGGCCTTATCGCCGCCCGCATCACGCGCCGCGCTTCAAGATATTGCCAAACTCGCGCCGCCACCGCCTACATACTAATTTGATGCGGGCCGGATTTGCAAGTTGTAATAACCGACTGGCCGCCTAGCGCTCACGCTCAATACCTGTCTCCTCGTTTTCTCGTCAAAGTGCAATCTCTGCACTCCCGTGTTGCCCAGCTGACGCCTTACGGGAAATGATAAAACGTTACAAAGAAGACGTCCCGATGCCAAAAGCAGGTGACAACGACGGCAGAAAGAGCGCCTTACGACACCGAGCCACACCAACAACAACAGCCATTATTACAAATCTCGCTGACGTCTGCTTACTAGTGGCCATCGGATGACAAAGTCAACCGGTACAATTCTTCCGGGGGCTTAATGAGAACGCAATCAGAATTTGATTTGATTCACACAATACTACCAGTTTTACAGCCTTTCACATGCACATCAATAACTCACAATTTGTATGATTTCGACGCTTTCGTTTTCATATCGCGGACTGGCCTTTCTATTTCATAATTTCCACAGGCCCTCATCTATTCTTCGCCTACACGTCACGAACTTTAAAATTTGTTAAAAGAAGGCGCATGAATCACGACTTCTTAAAGAATACTTGCAGACTGATGCTCATTTAGTTTTCAAGATACAGACATAAAGCCGAAATTTTCGTATAGTGAAACGGAAAGTCTTTTTTATTTTATTTTAGGGGGGTAGGGAGCAGGGAGAAACTGCACGACACTACACGAACACCACAGAAATCGTCGAAAGGCATTTGAACATTGTTCATCATTCTATACTTGTCTTTGGTAATGTGACTTACTGAATCCATAAATATTTATATTATCAAAACGAGGACCTCAAAGAGACCATTCATTTTAAAAAATCATTTTTCGCAAGAAAATCTCTAATAGTTATATATGTTAGTTGATCAGTTTTTTTTTTCATTTCATACAATAATTTTTCAGTTCGCAAAAAGTAAAAACTGCCTGCACTTATTATAAATATTATTTGCTGGGAGCGAGTACCAGTGTAGTGTTCACGCAACTTCTACTTCTTGTCACCTTCTCGCTACAATAAACTGAAATTGTTTTATCTGAACTAATTCCTACTTTTACCAAACTGCAAGGTTTCTTCAGTGGACATCTGTAACACAATACGATCTAAAGATGAAAGAAAAAACTTTACAATGGAAATCCACCACTTGCAACAGTCGGTGCCTATTTCGTAGATAATAATACTAATAATAGTCTTACGGATTCCCAAAGCAGTGACTACAGAGTTGAAATATTCAAATGTTTGCTAAAGTTATGGGACTTAACTGCGGGGTCATCAGTCCCTAAACTTACAAACTACTTACGAACTACTAAAGACAGTAAAAAACATGTCGTGCAACGCGAAAGTGCGCGCTACTCACGCGAATATAATCATAATCAGTTCCTCTTCAACTTGAAAACGTCAGGTTGCAATCCATTTCTGCTCTTAAAACCTTTTTGGACGCTAATATTGCGACTCTGCTACTGTGAGCCGAATGTATTACAATGCACAGACATATTATAGACTGTCATTAACAGAGGTAGTAATATTACTTTAATGCTGTGTTTATATTTGTACTAGCTTAAACCCGCGGCTCCGCTAGCGTGTTGGTTGATTATGATAGATAATGCGCGAAACGTCAAATGGATTTTTTTTAAAGTGATGTATTAAAAGAAATTTCTTTTGCACTGCTTTATTTATTTATTCTTATATTTCCTTATTCGTATGCTTATCCTTACAGAGAAAGAGCTGGAGACATTGTATCACGCATAGACCAAAGATGTGGTCTGTGGTATCACGTTTCACTGTATGTAACCTCCTTGCTATAGAGTCGCAAAACGTCATCGCTGGCCTTCAGTCCGAATTTGTTTAATAGTTTGACGACTTTCAACCATCATATCTTCCACACCCTTATAGCTATCGGCATTAGAGTGCTATGGTGTACAACGGGAGACTTCGGACAACAATTGCACACAGACCATTCGTTTGCGTTGTGTAGTTTTCGCTGCAGAGCGAAATATTAACACACACACACACACACACACACACACACACACACACACGTAGAATTTTATATACACCTATAACTTTCCATCTCAATATACTCCACCCTTTTATCATTATCAACCCTCAAGCAACAATGCAACCAATAAAACTATCTTCAAAGAGTAAATATAATTTTAAAAGAGTCATTATCGTTCCGCATTTCGCGTTATATTCTTCAAATTACTAAATATCTATCAGATTGCTTTAAAACCGTGCCTAAAATCTTCCTCAGGTATAAATTAGTAACTGTTCAAATATTTAAGTCTCTGCGTCTTGTCGTTCGGACCTGATAAGCGTAAACCGAACAGACTTTCACATTAATATATATAGATAAATAGCTATCCGATCGCCATAAAACCGTGCCTAAAGTCTTCCCCGGGTAGACATTAGTAACTGTACACATTTTTTAGCTCTTTATGTCTTGTGGTTCAGACGTGATAAACGTACACCGAACAGACATTCACATTTATAGATATAGATTAGTACCCTCACCAGCAGGGTTGGTGACTAGGATTTATGAAGGCAACAGCATTAAAAATAGCAAATTCACAATTTGCATCATGTCATTCTTCTGTTAATACTACTGGCCGCTAGAAGCGTTAGCATAACTTCAGCTGCACTTTTTCCCTTGTAGTTTTTCGCGTTAGACGGTGATACCAACTCTCACAACTTAGGCCTATAGCCAAAGCGATCTCCAACTAGTGGAATTAACATACTACACAGTGTTAAGACCATTCCACACCGCACGTGGCGTGCGTGTCCGGACGTACGCTAGCTACGTTTAAAAATGTGGCTTCCCATGTTATAAAATGAGGCTTTTCACACTGCAGGCCACGGCCACGCGCCACGCCAGCCACGCCGGACACGCGTGGCTTCCGTTCGCTCCCTGAGTGATCTTTCTAAAGTGGCCGGCCACGTTTCCAGTCCGCGCATGCGCAGTGCGAAGGTAAGACATCGTGCAAGCCAACCCTCGAGCACTACACAGCGCGTCATCTTTATTGCCTGAGCTGTTGCGTTTATTGTTGATGATTTACAAGTAGATGGTGTGCCACCGTATGTTCCACTAACGTTTTAGGCTCAAAATGGAGCAGTTAATTCAACAAGTGCGATCTCTCCCTGTCATTTGGGACTCAACATTGGAAATCTACAGAGATATAACTTGCAATTTGCATATTAACATCAAGTAGGCAGTACGGAAGAAGAATGTCAATCATTGAAGCCAAAGAATACAATGAAACCAGCTCATCGTCACTACTGACGCTGCTGCTAGTGTCATCAAACCATGGTAAGCCACACGAAAATCCAGACTGACACCACGGAACCGTCGGAGCGGGCATATTTCCGCATACTAGGAAAAAACGAGGCCGGTATAGCATCCCAACTGTGGTCGCTGTGTGAAATTGTACGTGGCTAGCTAGCGTGGCCGGCGTGACGTGTAACCACACACGCACGACACGTGCAGTGTGGAATGGCCTTTAAAGTGTGTATACAATTTTGATCATCCCTGTATTTTCGGCATTTCTGCATCATTGCGATTTGTTTATGTATCGCAAATGGAAGGACTTAGGGATATTAATTTTAGGTTAGAAGAAGACGAGTTCCGAGTAATAGCGTGAGCAGTGTAGGAAGAGGGAAAGAAAGAGAGAGAGAGGTGTAATAATGAAGAGGCGATGGTAATGAGGGTGTGGACGTGTCCGGTGTTTGACAGCGGGCAGCGGCGGCGCAGGCGGCGCGGGCAGCGCCGGGGTGGGGACAGCAGGCCGGCGCGTGCTGATGAGCTATTGATGAGTCGAACGTGTCGCCACCAGCTGAGCCAATTACGACGGAGATCAGTGGCCGGGATTACGCAGCTACACTTTGTCATATTGATACGGATTTCCCGCGCCAAGGCAGCCGGCCCGCTCGCATCCGGAATACAAACAGCGCGGCGCGTTTTTCCCCGCGGCCCTAAAGCCAGCCACGCCAAATCCCCACCGTCAACGTGACGGTCTCATCTCCCACACCCTCGCGGGCACCTGCGGCGAGGCCACGAGAGAAAACGTCTCCCGCAAATCTTGGCCAGAGAGAAACGCCGATAGCTTTATTCTGCGGCCGCCGCCACCGCTCTAACAGTGAAGCCGTCTTTCGGCTGAGGGGAATCGGTTATTGCCGTTATTAGCACGCAGAGGGGCGAAAGAAAAATATTATCAACACGTACTTCTCTTTCTTTTGTACGGGCTGAAGCTATTATAAAGAGTAGATAAGCTAAATCGAACAATTTCGTTTTTGTAGGGAGGAAATCGGCGTTCGCGCTTACTAATTATACAATTTCGTGATTTTTCACAATACTGTACATGGCTGTTTTCAGCAATTGTACACAGCTTCGGATTAACAAGCACACAGCCAATCAGCTGCAGGTAATATTTTTATTTTTTCGACACCACTATGGCTGTCTTCTTCAAAAGTGAAATTTTTTACTGAGTCACATCACATATCCTGTGTAACAAATAGCGTCAGCTATATCGTAAAATTTGTAAAACAACCCCTTAAATTATTAAAAATTGCATGGCAACATAGTTAGATTTTTTTCTTTTGTCTGATGTCCAACAGTGATTCCATACAACTTTTAATGATGGAATGGGTTGTTTTATATGTTTTATTGCATAACTTGGCGATATAGCTCATGACATTGGTAACAGTACATATATGACGTAACTAAATAAAAATTCGAATCCTTCCTAGGGCATGGATATTTTTGTTGTCTTTAAACTTTTTCGTTAGTGTTTGCACTTCTTACACAACATGCCTGATTATCTGGAGTCCACTTATCAATTTGTCGCCATGGTACTGCTGGTACTAGTGTTTAATGGAGGGGATAATTTGTAAATCAGTGGATAATGCCACCGAATTTGAGAATATTTCTTTTGGAATCAGAGTTATAATCATCTTGGGTAATATATTCACTGCAAATAATTAATGAATTTCACAGTGTATTTGGTATGGAGGTTTCTCTAAGAAATCACAGGTAATCACTTATTTCTTAGACTATAATCAATCGAAGTCCTCTTCACACGTTGTTCTTAGCTATATACAAATTTGCTCTCCACACAATCGACAATAGTAGCCTCAGGAAACGAAGTAATGTGCTCAAACCTGACTGGGCAGTCGGGTATGACATGTAAGAACTCTAAACAAAAGATATATTATAGGAACGTACTTTACTGTATGTATCAATCATTTAAACATATATCTCTTTTTGTTCGCTTAGATACGCAGTTATTTTTATGCATTCTAACGTTCTTAAATGTTATGCAAACGCAGGATACTTTTATTTAGATGAAATGCATATGTAGTTTAACTACATAATATCAAAAAGGTTCAATATTCAAACTATGCTTAAGTTTTCAAATTGGATTAGAGAAAAAAAATATTTTGGTTTTACAGGAATCACGTGTTTCATCTTTTTGCATATCCCAGGTGCGTTTTGTTATTCTAATGAAATGCAGTTATATGGGTAAAGAAAATTCGTTGACACCAGAAGAATACCCCTGAATGCTGTATTGCGAAGTTAAAAACTAAAGCAACAACTGTTTCCAGACTTTCAACCGAATTACGGCCATAGTGGTGATTACACTAATTACAGTGACCGCTGCTGGTAGTAATTTCTACTTTCTTCTTGACACTGATTTCATGTAGCAATTTCATGACTCACACTTTTCTTCGACAGCATCTAAACAGCAGGCCACATAATTATCGAGTAAACGGCAAAATCTGAACCCAATATCTATTCGAATGTATGGGAACCAAAAATGTCTTTTGCGTCATATATCGATTCTTACCGCTTGGTGTACGGCAACAACGTGATGATTTCCTGTTTCCAGCAAAAGGGCATAATAAAGTGTCTGACAACATTTGACAAAACAACAACCAAACCTGAAAGACACAAAATGAAAACAATGTCGTATCACCAAAAAGTGTTAAGGAAAATGTTCCCGTCGAATTAATACTAGTAGTTACAGCCTGTAGTTTCTTTCAGTCTATCTGCGACGCGTATGTATAACTACATGATTTTCTTTTACTTTTTACAAATTACAATTGTAATCCGGGCTTAATTTCTTCAAATGAGCCTAACTGATTTTGGGATTTTTACATTTTAATTAATCATCACAATGCGATTTGGAGACTGAGTGCATTACCGTGTATATTTAACTTAATGATAATAAGTTAGACAAACTTCTTTGTTCCGTATTCAAAATCATCGTTGAGTGATCTATAATGCATTTATTTTTCTATCGCACGTTCTAGCTGATGAGTATGACATGATATACAAATACTGTAGTTGTGGGCAGTCCATTTTTCCTCAGTATAAAAAATCAACAATAATATACCATCTTCATTCAAAATATTATATTTTTCTGTTCAAGCCCAATTCGTAACAGAGTTGCAACTCTATTATAATACATTACATCTGTTACTATGTTTTCACCTAGCAATAATTCGTTCTACAAGTAAATATTTTATATTTCTACTAACATTAGAACAATGAGTATTAGCTGCCTACCTCGCTGGATACTTCCACAATTGTATTTACAACAGATGAATCTTTGTCTATGAAGCCGACATATTGTTGATGCGAATAGGGAAGCATTGTATTTCACCCATGAAGACAGAAAATATTGTTGATGAAATAGGTAATTGTTAGAAGTAAATTATTTGCGTATTCAATTTTTCCTGAGATGACATTCTCCCACAATTAACAGTTATGTCGGTCATTCATTGCTACGTGTGTAAATCGTAGCCCTTTAAAGGCTCTGTATAAGAATTTGGTCGAAAAGAAAGTTGAAGCTCTAACACCCATTGAACGTGAATAGCAACATAAAAGGCTGTGCCTCGTACCCGTATACTGTTTTTGCAATTTTTTTAACAGCCCATACTCCTTGAAAGGACCACGGGTAGTGTCAGTGTTTTACACAATATTTATAGTGAAACGCAGCATGATAGAGATCTTCATAAACACAGACATTAAGCACGTATCATGCTTTATTATGATATTCGCAATCCTTTATGCTGAACAAGAGTGTACATACAACTGTTATGCGACACCTTACGATTCCGTAGACGCTTGATACCAAATCACAGCAACAACTAATAAGCAACAACCACTGCATAGGGCATGAATTTTTGTTAAACCACGAAATATAAGGAAAACCTATTCCGATAAATAAATTTGTAGTATAAATAGAGCTGGAGATTAGTGCTGGTAAATAAGATAGCTTCGTGTGGAACTATCAAAGAGTTTCAACCATTAATTTAATTTATGTTAAGCAAACTCATTTAGCTAAGCCAGAAATATCTGCCATATCAACAGATCCGTTGCTTCTTTATGAAAGTTCAGCACGGTCGTTACTTTCCTCATTCGTTATACATGAAGATTCTTCGGTTTTTATTGGATTTAATATGTTTAGCATTACTGTTTCCAATGCACTATTATGGGCAGATACAATGTTTGAATAGTGTCAGACTTTTTCCGTTCCGGTATTCAGGTTTCTTCGCGCGTTTTGTTCCACCTAGCAGGTCCTAAAGCCTTGCGTTGTATTCGCCAGTTATTTTTGTACCCTTTATTGAGTGACAAATACGAATAAAACATTTTTAATTCATGAAAGTTCTGCTTACTTTTACTACATATGCAACAGTATTTTTTAAAGTACAGGAGCAACACCACTATAAATTGCATAAAACAAGTATTTTAGTCCGCAGGCTGCTTCTTATTTTAAACAAAACAACATGTTTTTATTATTAGCCATTCCTTAATTCCACTTTTTCTTGGTGCAAGATTGTCGGCTTCGAGCCTATTTTTGAACTGTGATTTTCTGGAGTGAAATTTGATCTGGTCGACATATGTCTTACCCACAGCAACAAAACTGCGCACCAAATATTGCGGATACTTTTTATAATTGTCGTAACAGTCGTTTTCTCATGCCTGTGTCATTATTTCATAAATGGGATTAATCAGTGTCATTGTTAATTATTAATATAAACTGAATGGAATTTTTTCGTCTGATCTGCATATTTTGCCATTACTTCATAAATCTCTACTCGGTGATTTTCTAGTATCGTACTATACATTTTCTGGTTTCCTCACTCGCGCTTACAGCGTCTTTCGTCTGGAACATGTTCCAGAGAAGTAACAATTTACTAAGTGTTTTAAATAATCAAGCAGACGCTTTATAATACTGTAACATCCCTGGATAAATTTCCCTTGCTGATAAATCTTCCAAAACTAAGAACTGTATGATGGCATTCTATTCTATATTATCCTTTTGAAAGAAATACACAAGCGACGCCTTGAATCGCTTGACTCACTTCTTTGCGAACCATGCATCTACATAAGAATATTAAATGGTATGGACGGCATGTATTTCAGGGACGTTATTTTCTCATTCGAAAATGTCAAAGGAACTATGAAATAAAAATTACTAAAATATCTCAGTAATATTTCTGTTTTTATGTGTGAGAATTATTTAGCCAAATGCGATTCAAGAAAGTTTATATATATATAATTTCTATGAGAGCACGATCGCCTTTTTCCTTATCACATATTACGTCTTTTACATTTTACTAAATAGTAAGCCTTATTTCAGTAGAATAGAATACCATCTCAATTGACAGCATTGTTTCTTATTAAGTATCCTTTAAAAGAGGAAGTCGAATATCAAAGTAAACTACCTTGTGTGAAACCTAAATGAAGAAAAAATATTGCCTACAGGTAGGGTCTATTACGTGTAAATTACGTTAAAACGAGAAATTAGGTGCTCGTAAATATATTGTATTCACGCCATTGTGAACGTTTTAATTCCAGAATAAAAACTCGTGTTTATTTTAGACTGAAAGTCTTGGTAGAGGTATGCAATCTTCATTGTAAAATTTCAATAATGATTTTAAAATGCTGGAGATTGCTTGAATAATTAAAATATGTTATCAGTAGATTATTTATTTTCAGTTCACAACATGTTTTTAGGCGTAGCCCATCATCTAGTGATCTGTCAATAAGATACATATACAGCCAATTAAGTATATACACAAAATTATTTGCAATTTATAATTAACATGTGAAATATTTTTATAGTTTTACATAATTTGGAATATACATACCAATATTACATAAATTTAGATTTGATGTATTCAAATTTGTCATATAAAATACTGTTGATATGTATTCACAAATAAGAATAAACATCAGTCGTTATTAATACTTATTATATATATTTTAGAAAATAAGGATTCTATGGCGAATTATTATGCGAGTAACATGGAATTTATAGTATATTCCAAATTATGTAAAACTATAAAAATATTTCATATGTTAATTATAAATTGCAAATAATTTTGTGTATATACTTGATTGGCTGTATATGTATCTTACTGACCGATCACCAGATGATGGGCTACGCCCGAAACATGTTGTGAACTGAAAATAATCTCCTGATAACATATTTTGATTATTCAAGCAATCTCCAGCATTTTAAAATCATTATCAGAACTCGTGTTGTTTGTCGTAAAATGTCACATGTTATTGTCAGTCATTTTCTGTACGGCGCATTTTGCGAAATAATTCCCAATATTAATAGCACTTATCGTATGTTATGATAGTTTCACTGTCATATAAACACGCACAATTTTGCAATAAAGATACACCACATCTTTCACAATGGTACCGGTAGAGCCGTACTGAATAATAATAGGTGTATTTTCTACACGTTTATTTTGATTTCCTTGATCAGTTTAAAGTTAAAATTTATTCCCAGTTTGCTTCGCAAACATTCAACATATTCCTTAGCAGTCCTCACAAGTAATTTATTTATTGAAATTAGTCATTTATTTAAAATGTTGTAAAGTTTTTCCGCTCACAGTGAAAGTATATTCCTGGTTTTCCATTACTTCTCCTACTGTGTGATCCTATCACTCCAGCCAATTATCCTAAATTATATTCATTTTTAATTACTAGTTCATATTTAGTCCCCTAGAATTTAATGTTTGCTAGTAATGTCTATTCTATCTTAGAATCTGTTAACTGGATCACATTCCACATGTAATTAATTTATAAGTTATTGGTGCTAACAAACCATTCCAAAAATTTTGAGCTTACAACTGTAAGTAATAGCAGTTTAAAATATTCTTCAACAGTTTTGTCGAGTAATTTATTTTATTGTAACGATTCATTATTTAAAATATTATAGACATACATTTCCAATTTAAAATTTATTCCTGGTTTGTTTCCCAAATATTCTGAACATTCTTTAGTAATCTCCATCATTTTTTGATGTGCAGCTTTTATGATTGCCGTGTTTACAGTAAAAAATTCTGGGTATGGGATCGGCCTGATATGTAAAATACTTTTCTTCCAAACAGGTATCAGCACATCTAAGCCATTAACAGTGGGTTTTATATATTTATTAATACCTTTGAAGATCAAAATACACTGTCTTTGTACTAATCTATGTGTGGATATTAGATTTTTAGTTTTTTGATTTTCACAGGCATAAATATATAGATAAAGCCCACTGATGACGGCACAGGTGCTGAAAAATGTTTGGGTGAAAAGTAAAAACAGTGTTTTGCATATCAGGCGGACCTCATACACAGGATTTTATTAGTCTTTTCAAGTAGTCCTAAATTATTTACTGAAACTGAACCCGAGCGGGAGTAGCCCTTATGGCTATCGGCATGGAACTCCTATGGTGTACAACGGGAGACTTCGGACAACAATTACACACAGACCATTCGTTTGCGTTCTGTAGTATTCGGCGCAGAGCGAAATATTAACACACACACACACACACACACACACACACACACGCTTAGTATTTTATATACACCGATATCTTTTCATCCCAATATACTCCACCCTTTTATCATCATTATCCCTCAAGCAACAATGCAACCAATGAAATCATTTTCAAAGAGTACGTATAATTTTCAAAGAATAATTATTGTTCCGCAATTACTAAATACCTATCAGATCGCTATAAAACCGTGCCTAAAACCTTCCCCGGGTAGACATTAGTAACTGTACAAATTTTTAGCTCTTAATGTCTTGTGGTTCAGACGTGATAAACGTACACCGAACAGACATTCACATTTATAGAGTGCGTCTCGGTTGCACAGTGGTAGACTGTCAGACTACAAATCCAAAGGTCGCGGGTTCGTTCCCCGCCAGGTCCTAGGATTTTTATCTGTCACTTGCCACTTCTTTCACCTCTGGCAGTATTGCGCATGTGAAAAATACCAAGGAGCACCGTGGTTCGGAACCCAAGTTAAACTGTAGGTCCCCCTATAACTGGCTGGGTAAGTCAGTTCGAAGGTCGGAGGAAGGCAACGGCATACCACTTCCAAACAGGACCATGCCTAGTAAACCACTGTGGTGTTCAAACCAATCTTCGGATTGTTGACTGCTTTGCCTTTTAGATATAGAAGATGTGTTTAATTAATTATATATTTGCGCCTGCATAGTCAGGTGGACAGCGTGGTGCGTTGCCACGGAGGGGGGCTGAATTTGATTCCCGGTCGGGTCAGAGGTTTTCTCCACTCGAGGACTGGGTGTTGTGCCGTCGTAATCATCATCCTATCATCATCGACGCTCAAGTAGCCCAGTAGCGTCACCTACAACGACAGGCCATACGCGATGCCAGATAGAGTCTGGCGCCCAAAAATGCCACTAGGTCGCCATCATTATATTTTTAATTGTACAACTACAGTAGAGCCAAAGACGCGATTTTACTATGTGCTTGAAACTAAGTGTAGAAGAATAACATCTCTTCAAAGTCTGTAACAAAATAATGTAACTTGTTTGACAAAACAGTAGTTTCAAAATGACCGTGTATGCCGAAAATACGTAAAGGAAATAAAAATATTTTTTTTTAGAACGTACAAAATATTGTGCTTCTAATTCGGCACTAAATATTATTTTGTGCCAAACGAAATGAATTTCTTTTTCGTAGTCGCCCGCCATTCCAGCGCATGACGTAGGATTGATGTTGGCGCTGGCAGCAGGGAAGGAAAGTGCGTGGCGTACGCGCGAGAGGCGGCGGCCGGCCATTGGGTGCACGCGCTCTGGTGATTAGTCACGCGGCTAAACAAGCGTGGAGAGGCCTTGACGCAGGTAGACACTGCGGATATCGCCACGCCCGCTCTCAGCCGCCGGCTCTTCTCGATTTATGCGCGCTGTCCACACGCCGTCCTCCACGCTGACACCCAAGTCAGCTGCGGCTCGTACAACAACGGTCAACTAACACTGCAACTACAATATGAAATTACTAAACTTTCGAATATGAACGACATTCGAGATAAACCCTTTTAAATTTTGAATTGACGTGGCTTTCACTTTTTGTACCTGGTTTCAGCTGCAGCGCTAAATATTAGACCACTCGTGTCGAGTCATCTGCTTTGCATTTGCCACACTGATGAAATTAGTGTGGCGATAACAATAGTAAAACGAGAGCGTGCATTAAGACATCTAAATTTGTTTGTAGTCTAGAAACAACCTCGTAGTTACATTATTTGCACCCATCCGATATTCCTTTCTTTCTACACTTAAAAATTCTTCATAAAAATTACGACACGTTACCACTGTGAACGTCAAAAATATGTCTGCTCCTTTATTTTCTTCCATGGGGATGAGATTGGAAGAGACGAGGCGGAAGCGAGAAAGGGGGGCGAGATGCAAGTAAGCTATTCTAGAACACTTACAAATCACAAGTTCTTCGAATTTTTTTAGGAGGCAACGAAATGATTCACGACACACTTGTCCTCCGCAACTATCTATTGACATCTACACTGACTGTAAGGGTATTCAGTGAAGTTTTCAGTTTATTTAGTCATCTCTATATCAGTAATAGGATCCGTATCAGCAAGCGGACTGCAAGAATTCCTTGCGAGCTACGACTAACACAAAGCTCCAATTAACCGTTATTCTGCCCTATGCCTTAAGAATCAAGTGAGCACTCCAGTTCATATCCCACCGAATAATGCACCCAACACATTTTGTTCCAACATCGCAACTGATTTACAATAGATCATTTCTCTGGAAATGGCAGTCATACATCAGCAAAGCATACTGGTGCTATTTCTTATTGCGTTTTTAAAGCGAAAAATGTAAACAACCTTCCTGAAAAGTAGTGCCGGCTGCGGTGGCCGAGGGGACTGAGGCGCTCCAGTCACAGTCAGCACGGCCAATACGGTCGGGGGTTCGAATCCCCCCTCGGGCATGGATATTTGTGCCGTCCTTAGTATTAGTTAGTTCATAAGTAGTTTGTAAGTTTAGGGACTGATGACCCCGTAGTTAAGTCCAATAAGCTCTACAAACATTTGATTTTTTTAAAGTAGTATGAACGATTAAAACGTTGAAAATTACAGTTAACAACATGAATGAACATGGATAAAAAAAGAGGAATACTTGGAAACAATTTACCGCACTTGAACGTAGGAAATGCTGCATTTCTATATCCATCTCGCCTTATTAATGAATTATGCGTATTCAGGACAGAAAAATACATCAACTCGATACTCTGCAGCATAGGGACTGATAACCGTAGTCGTTTAGTCCCTTTAAAACCAAACCAACCAAATCTGCAGCATTTTCCTCCAGACAGTTATAATAAATAATGTAAGTCGTTACATGACAAGCACAGAGGCGCAAAACAAGAACCACACAAATGCAATAAATTTTAATGTAACTCAAGTGTTTATCGTTTGGGAAGCACACGCAACGATTTTTTCCAACAAAATATATTCAAATTCAAATGTTTGTAGAGGTTATGGAACTTAACTACGGGATCATCAGTCCCTAAACTTACAAACTACTTATAAGCTAGCTTATACTAAGGACGGCACAATTATCCATGCCCGAGGGGGGATTCGAACCCCCGACCGTAGTGGCCGTGCGGACCGTGACTGGCGCGCCGCTGTCCCCTCGGCCACCGCGGCCGGCCAAAATATATTAATTGTTGCAAACAGTGCATTAGAAAATAAGAACTCGCAAAAAACTGTGTGTAGGTAGGGAGCAGCAACAAAGACAACCGGAAGATGAGGAAAATCGCCAAGAGTAGATTTTTAAATGAGACCGTAAAATGGTGGTAGCCAAATTAAGACTTGTAAAAGGCGCAAGGTTAAAACAAAAGAGGGAAGTATTTAAAGGTATGGAAGTTTTAGGCGAAGATATCACGGGGAAGCATCCACAAATATAACAAAAATAAAAAAGACGAAGTAAATAGTGTAGTAGAGGAATAGGTGTGTTTCAGAAATTTTAACGTGTGCATTTAACACCTACAAGAGATTGTTAAGCGGAAAATAGAAGAAAAGAAAGTTTTTGACGGAACAACAGAGTAAAGGATTCAGTAAAAGAGAAACAAGTGGCTTGGGTGCACGCAGTTGGCAAAAATACAAAGAGGCCAAATATACACATAAATTATACTATAGGAAACAAAAATACATAGCTGGGAAAGTTTCTCAGAAACAGTGCGGAAGGATCTCAAGGAAAGTAAGAAGGTTTTATATGGGTTGATAAACAACAGAGCAAAAAATAGAGAATATTAGTAGTTTGTTAAATCTTTGAGGGGACATATACTGACGTAAGGCGATGGGAAAAATGGATCTCATAATTGGTTAACGTTGGACACAGTGAAGTTGGCAGATGACAATTTAAAAGAAGAGAAAGTGGAAAAAGGAAAATAAGAAACGGGGATACCTATTTCGGAAATAGATGAAGCCATATAGACGATGAAGAGTACTAAAGCAGGAGTGAATGAGGTGACAAAGAAATAATAAACACAGCGCGATTAACAGAATTACAGTCACAGTCAAGAAAATTTAGACTAATCTGGAAGAAAAGAGAAATCCCACAACTGTGGAGAAGAGTCAAATTATCCCTACATCCAGGAAGCTATTGCGAGTGCAGGTACGATGTCTGGTGACAGAGCAAAGGAAGGAGGACTGAGAATGAAATTGGAAACACAAACAGAAGAAAAACAGTGTCTTTTCAAGAACGACAGAGTAACATTTCATCTGATCTTTACATTAAGACATCTGATGGAAAAACTATGGGAGTATTGAAACGACATGGTAATGACATTTACTGATGTTATGAAAGGCTATTAGTGTGCCTAGTCAGGCAGTAAAGTGGAATAGCAGATGATAATATTATGTATGCAAAAAAAAGATCCTATGTTGGCAGAGTAAAGAACACTATAGAGAGAAGAAAATGGTTTGAATCTGAAACTAGTTTAGAAAATTGGAGCCACGGTGGAATGGCAGAGCGCGGAGCTCGAGGTTGCTCTCCGTCGGAGATTCGAGCCCTCCTCGGGGCGCGCGCGCGCGCGCGCGTTTGTGTGTGTGTGTGTGTGTGTGTGTGTGTGTGTGTGTGTGTGTGTGTGTGTGTGTGTGGTCCTTAGGTTAGTTTAAGCACTTTGTGGGCCTAAGGATTGTGAGTGCCACAGAATTACAAACATTTGAACAAAATTGAAGTGTTCTGTTCGCCAAACTTTTATAAGATATGTCAGATATATTTGAGAGAAAGAAGATGGACTAACTTGTTCCGTAATCTTTATTCGTTAAAAAATTTAAAATATTAATATCAACTAGCATCCAAAATTCAGGTACTAAATACGTGTTTGCTTAAATTACGTGTTGTCAGGTTACCTTAAAAGCGTGTCAACCCTATTCCAGACAATTACACAGGATCACAGAAGCACTTTAACACACACACACACACACACACACACACACACACACACACACAAAAACAGCACGTACTAGTATGGAACAACAGAAGACGTGATGTCTTGGAACAAGAATTCATCCCCTAAATGACTCCAGTTAAAATCCTCCAGATGGCAGTAAAATAAAGGAGCGTTGTTAGTCGCAGAGATTTTGATTTGATATAATTACGTGACTTAGTCAAACTAGTACAAGCTTCACATAATGATAATATTGATCTAAGAGTTGCCATAAAATAATGACAGCAGTACTAACAAATATTATACTATTCGTAATTTCCACGTAAAGAAAGCAGTTTGTAATAGCCGAGATAGAAACAACATGGCTACTCTCACTGAGTCAAACAGGTCCAGAAATGCTCGAGCATGAAACACATAATGCAAACTTGATGTGACAGAAACAGTATTGCAGATGTAAACATACATGGCGTGGGCAAAATAACGTTAACATCATGCAGCATACAAAGTTTTGGTGCAAGTTGGAACCACTGCTTACGTGTTGACACTCAGCCGCGACCGCAGTGCGTAACTGACGTATGAAGTCTTGCACTTTACCTTGCAGGATATGACACGTTTTTTTCTGCTAGAGTCAACACCAATAATCGTCACAACGCGTCATCTTTAAGCTTCAGTTGATTGTGCGCAATTAGTGGGATCATCTGCGGTAAAATGTGTGCACTGCATAACGTTCCACTAGCGACAGTATCTTCGCTAATGACAGCGTTCACAGAACAAGGTAAAACAACACTGGTCAAGAGTAATCTTGGGAGAAACCACAAGTCAACTGACAACGACCGACGAGCATTAAGAACGACTGTGGCGAGCCAACACACAATTATCGCAGCAAAAGCGACTGCAAAACTCAACACTCACTCTAGTAATATTGTTTCGATAAAATGGTACGGTTGGATTCTGACATTCGTGGAAGGAAAGCAGGTGCTAAACTCTTACTAACGGAAGCTAACGCAAAGCTGGGAAGCAAGATGTGCCACGATCATAAATCCTGGACTCATGTTGATAGGAAGAATGTGGTATGGTGCGATGAATCATCGTGTACATTGCTTTATACAAACATTCGGGTTTAAGTATCGGAAACCCCAAAAGAAGATTATGATTCGGCATGCCTCTTCCTGTGGTCAAGCATGGGGTACGCTCCATCATGATTTGGGAGTCTATATCGTAGTATTCAACGGTTTGTATCATTCCCCTCACTCGTCGGATAACTGTGAATGAATGTGCCAACATCCTCGATGACAAACGTCTTACCATGACTAACATATTAAGCACACTGCCATATTCCAAAAGAATAATTAGCCCATACCCACACTCAAAAAGGTTCAGGCGTGCTTTGTACAGTACCAAAAAACTATCAAATATCTCCCCTGCACCAATATGAATGAACCGTTACGGGGTCTCTTAGAGAAGAGAGTGAGGACCTAATTTACAGCTGCAACATCGTTGAAGTAACTGGTGGATAACATTCTGCTGCAAATTATATAAACAATTTACGAATCTGTTTCTCGAGAGTTGCAGCTGTTTCCAAAGCCGATGGTGGGTCAGTTTTAGGCATTCATATTATTTTGCCCACTCTGTATAAATTAAAACGCACGCTAGTAAAAGCACAATGAGACAACAGATTGGCTGGCCAAGCAAAGCGCTATGGGGAAAACAGCGACACCGATTTTATAGTTTCAAACAATCACTACCACGCGCTTCCAAATGTAATAACCCAGTTAATCACAATAAAACTAGAACATGGGACTAATTTAGATAGTTTGCCGTTTCACCCCAGAGGATGCCTTCCGCAGTCGAAGGCGAAACGTCAGAGGAAAGTTTTACGCATGGACCACGGCATCTCAACCCGGAACTTTCAAGTTATGACTAATTTAGATTGTTAACTCGTCGAATTGTAATGATTATACTCCTGTAGTTGGTGATGTATACAGTAATCTACTGTAAGTAAATTCCTCATTTAGAGGTCCAATTTCGCCACCTGAGTCCTTCAGTTGGTTACCAGCAACTAACACGTTTTACGTTTTATGTCGCTTACGTTTTATGTCGCTTTATGTTCAGCTACTTAGGTTAACGTCAACTTACATTCTTTATTCTCCTAAAAGGCACTGAAAAAAGTTTGTTATGAAAGTTAAAAGTTATTACCAACTGCAAATTGCATACGTTCTGATCGGTAGAAAATAGCTTAAAAACTCAATTTTACTTCCAGATCTGAAAGATGTGTTTCTTTGTCAGATTTACTGTAAATTAAGAACACCAGAATAACAATTGTGTGTCTATCTTTTCTTGGCCTTTTGAAATTCCAAGCAATAAGAAACACAATAAATGATGCGTGGTATTCCGTCAAAACAAGCCGTTACGTAATGTTTAACAGAAGTCACTCACCACACAGCAGTTTCAGACCGCCTATCAAAAGGAAGCAGTGCACTTACCTGTAACAAAAAAGAAAGAAATTAGGAATAAATACGAGCACATTAAATATTAACATCTAAAAATGCACTGAGTGAACATATAGGGCACAATTAATGAAAGTAACTAAATTTTTTTCCTTTATATGAACTTAATGCTTTGCATAGTTCCTTATTTTATCAAAATGCAGCAGAATAGCGCATTAATATTTCAAATTTTGTCGCTTTTCAAGAAATCTTTATACACACTGTTCTTCTTTCCCCTTTAATTGTGATTCTACTGTGAATTTTATGTAATATCTGTACTTATATATTATTCTTAACTGTTTACTGTGCAGATACCTCAAGAAGGGCAATAATTGGTCGAAACTAGTTGTAAATAAATCTAAAGCCCTACAACTGGTGGCTGCTTCCCTTCTAACGTTCTAATATACCTTTGTTAATTACTGTAAAAATATATTAAACCTATGCCTCCAATGTCATGTTGATATAGATGTAAATTTATAAGAATGCAAATATCTTACTGATACTGAACAACTTAATTGTACAATGACTTGATACCTGTAGAGTAAAATGAAGATGAAAGTAATACTGAATATCTTTCCGTCTTACTCAAATAATTTCCACACCTGGAATTTATCTAGAGTGATATTTCCGTTTCTTTATAGCACAACATTTAATACGTTTCTTCAAATGCAGTTTTCATACATAATAAAGAAAACGGAAATCTTTAGCCATGGCAAGCTCCTGTAATAATTTTAAACAAAGGTGTACACATCGGCGGAAAAATGGCAAATATCAGACAGTATGGTGACTTCTAGATTTTTAATTATTTATTATTTACGTACGACCCCAATAGGACGACGCGTGCTAAAGTCAAGGAGGGCTTTCTTTTGTGACCAAATTTGTTTCATCCTTCCAGGATGAAGTCCCTTTCTTTCATCAGACCACGGTGTTCCTAAAGTTTTCTAGTTTCCCTCTGACCAATCTTCCAATCAAGTATCTTTGGTCTGAAAGCTTTTTCTACCTGTAGCATCTACCTGAGTTATACCGGCTAGTTTAAGGTCCCCCTTAATCGCAGCGATCCTTTCAATTGGCTCAGTTTTGGCCTTCCTTCTGTTTTCGTAGAATTATGTTTGTTTTGTCAAAATAGGGAGCGCCATTCTTTTAATGTGCCCATAAATTTCAAGTCTTCGTTCTATCATGTCAAAATGTATGTCTGTGTATTCTTATATTTCCTTATTACTTCTCAGCCTACAAATTTCTCCATCGGTAATTTTGGTATTTGATGTTTCCATAATAATCTTTCCGTCTTTATTTCTTTTGAATCTCTTCAACATTCTTTCTTTCTGTTTAAAATTAAAGTTTCTGCTCCATAAAGACATGCGGGTTTGATTACTGTACACCCCACTTGAGGTGTAGTCAGGAATGGAAAGCGGTGTGGGCATGATATTAAAAGACAGCATTCAGATTTTGAACAACAAACCATATAGGTTTATTTCGTTACGGGGAATATATGGTGTGGATTGCGGGGAGGGGGGGGTGGCAGAGGAGGTAGCTGAAGTAACCCCAGACCCATCTCCAAAGTGAAAGGAAAATGGAAAGATAATGGAACTAAGCCATGTAGTGTAAGTTGTCTCGGCACAGAAGAGAGCTGTGTGTTTCAGGCGCGGCTCCAACAGCCTGAATTCGCGCACGTCAGTTAATTCAGCGGCGTGACTTGATTGGCAGGCTGGCTTTCCTGATGACGATTCAGCCTATTCCGGCGCTTTAACGGTCGTCTGTTGGCGCATCAGAAGAACAGCGGTGGGCGAAAAGGCGGTCTCTTTGTAATAGCTTTAAAATAATAAAACTGTTCGCGCAGGGTCTGGGACGCGTTGAACATTACAGTGCTGTAATGCCGCAGTTTAATGAATTTAGAAAGTCATTTTTTTTATTAAAAATATTTTGTTTTAATTTGAATGCAGTTCCCACTTTTTGGACAGAGAACATTGATTGCAGTTTTTTCCAGACTGTTTTCTGTATGATTTCCCCTGAGTAATGAAACTGAAAAACCCTTTTTATATTTCCATATTTCGTGTCCAAAAACTTTGGTCTTTGTTTGCTGCATGTGACATATTCGTTTTTTCGACAGATGTTTGTAGTCCTACTCTTCCCGCAACTTCTTTAAGAATTTCAATAATGTTTTAGAGAAAATAATACTTTTCCGTTAAAATTCAATGGCTGTTCCTTGTGGAATCGTACAGGTAAGAAAGAAAACTATGTTACACGCACCCTAACGTCAGAGCCAGTCACAACGTTCTTCAGAAAGACACTGAAACGGAAGTAAAACGCTGGAACGGGAGAATACTGGAGATTTTTCCAGTGACTGGAAGCTTATTGTAATATGATAAGTCGCAAGATAGATGCTTCGTCAGCCGTAATCGTTTCAGTCGATTCACAATGCAATGGTATAAAGAAATGAAGTCTGGCGTGCTATGAAAACCATACGCTTAACCGTGGCAGGTGAAAAGTGGATGCTTAAGGAAAGAAAAGGCGCAGCAGCTACAAGCAATCCTCGAGGGGAGGGCGGAGCTCTGCTTACGGCTCCCTGTCACACCAGATCAAACGGGGCGCGCCAGATATTGAAAATAATATTCGGCACAAACACCACTGATCCCGAGGCTGACGTTCAAATTTCCTGAGATGGGGCGAGAATTGAGACGGCGTGCGAGAAGCTGCGTGCTCCCTCGCTACAGATACATAATATACATCTGGTCGAGCGGACCCCGAAGAGAGCGTTTTATTTGCCAAATTAAATTTCCGCGTTATTACATTTCTAGCGGCGCCTCGGGCACGGCACTCACATGCGCCCCACCCGCTCCCAACTCCTTCGCCAAATTAAATGATTTCGCGGCGAGATGACAGGCCAAATGATATCAAAGGATCGAGTACATATTTCAATTTTTAAAGCCCGAGTTCACACCGTGATTGAAATTTTTTCCTCCTATCCCTGCTCGTCTCGTCCACCCCAGGCGTTCCACTTACACCCCTCCCGCGTTCGAAAGAATTTCGCTTTATCCGAAAAGTTGCGAGTAAGATAGGCGCGCTATCTGCCTAGGAGCACTGCTCTTTTGTGGGCCGCGCTGTTTCTCGTCCGAGCGCGCCGCTGGAACGCGGACTGCGTGCACTGCGCCGCGAAAAGAACAAAGGAGACGCCTTAAACACATGTAGTAAATTACCTTACATCTGGCAGTGGGTCTGATGGAAAAGATTACATGAGAGTGACATTTTCGTCAAATAGTTGTATGCAAAAGGAAATTACCGTACCTCTAAGGAATTACAGAGAGAACTTTTTTCGTTCGATTGTGTTAACCATTAAGCCTCCGATAGTTATATCTTTTTTCTCCTAAGAAGGAATAAAAAGATTTAGAAAAATTTAACGGACTTAAAATGTTCCTACAATCGGTACTGTCTACGTATAAAGACAAGGACAACAAAAACTGACGTAAGTACGTACCATATATTTGGTTTTACAAGTTTCGTGTTCATGGCTCTCACATTCTCTTTCAATGGAAATAACTACTTCTTCCGTCAAATTCTTTGCACTCCAAGATTGTAGAAGTAGGCATTGTATGAGTAGTTTGGACAGTTCAACTTTTTTGTACCTTTGTACCTTGATACCGTGACCGCATCAGAAGATGGCCTGTCTTAGCTTTCTTCAGAGGATACGTAAGAAGTATGTTGGAAGTATCCTATACACACATATACACACACACACACACACACACACACACACACACACACACACACACACACACACACACACACAGAGAGAGAGAGAGAGAGAGAGAGAGAGAGAGAGAGAGAGAGAGAGAGAGACTGTGTTTTCTCCTGAGTTAGCTCTCCATTATTCCCTTCAATCTTGCTCGTGAACAAGATTCTTTTATTCATTTTCTTCTGGATTTCGGGATTAAAGCAGAATGTGATATCCAGTTGCTGTCCCATTTCCTCTTTGTCATGTACATCGTAGATACCATTTGCCCACACATTCACAGAAGTTTTGGACGTGTCTTCTTGCCCAACAGAGCGAAGTGGTCGCAAGAGAAGTGGAGTTCAAATCCCACCCGGAATTAGATTTTCCGTAAGTAGATTAAGGCCAATGCTTAGACAGTTTCTTCAAGAGACATATTGGACTTTCGTAGTCACTCTGTTAAATCTGAGAATACATCATGTCTCTATGAAGCTCGTCCCCTGCGAAAGTAAACTCCGATCTTACCATGACTTTCTGAACATGACGATCAGTTTAATTAGTTCATAAGACACATGTTTGTTGTGGCGATGCTATTACAAGTCAGTCCGACTTCACTGCGGAGAGATGGATAAAAAGTAAAAAAAAAAACGGTTAACTAAAAAGTGATAGAAATTTATAATGAAATATATAAAAACGCAAAACAGTCAACAGTCACAATATTGATTGATATCCAGTGTTTTATTTGCTACAGTTCTACAAGAGGTCTAAGAGAATGAACTCCCAGTTATTGAATGGTCGGAGGAAGGAGGAAGAGATATTACTGAGACTACACATTTTCAATATGCACGAAATTGAATTTAACACTACCTACGTCGAATGCCAATGCGTCACTTCTTTATTTCCAATCGTTGACGCTGCCTTCAAAATTATATAATAAAAATTATGTCCCTTGGTCCAATAATTATCTATTGTAAGAGTTGAGCTATCATCAAACTCTTCAATGTGTAGAATTTAATAAAACTGAAAAATGCCAGCAAAGCCACGCGGGAGTGGCCGTGCGCTCTAAGGCGCCTTGCTGTGGAGTGCGCGTCTGCCTCATCGGATGTTCGAGTCCTACCTCGGGCATGGGATGTTTGTATTGTCCTTAGCATAAGTTAAAGTAATTTTTATGTCTACGGACTGATGACCACTGCGTGTGGTGCCATAAACATTTGAATTTGAATTTTCTGCCAGCAAATACAGAGCAATACCCTAAGTTGCGATTACTTGTACTCATGAATCAGACTTAGCGACAGTTAAAATTACCTCTGTTCGTAAATTATGACAAAATGACTAAAAAAACAGAATAACGGCATATTATGAAAAAAGGCTAATATATGTATCAACGAGGCAACGAAGTGATGGTAAACATTATAAATAAAGAAAAGAAACAAGGAAGACCGATAAATACATATAAAGTAGTCAGCAGGAAGTCATAGAGATACATGGGGAGGAAAACGAAACAAGAGGAAGCGTGACAAACCATAAAAAGAAACGTCTGTCGATAAAGGGGACTCACGTTGGTGGCGGAATTCGTAGATATCGAAGACAAAGGCGACCCACTACTGCGGAGCGAATTTGAAAAGGTAATGCGAAAGTTTTGGAACAATGCACGAGAGACGCGATATCATCCGACGTATTGTAGTCTCAGGGTGAAACTGATGTGGGAACCAATTTGCTTTTTCAGTGCAGTGCACTTTAAGTCCATCACAGTCTGGGAAAAAACTTTAACTGCGAAAACCGCAAGAATGTGCAAGCAAACAACTCTGAAGGCTGGCACAGATAAGATTCAGAACCATTCTTCTACCTTCTGTATTATAATTCGCTGCCTTTTAGAGTATATTCACTAGGAACACGTAAAAACACAACGCCGACGATATGATAGTCAATACGAGATATAAGGGCGCTTTCTGCTTCATAAAGTTACCGGAGTCACTGAGGAAAGCCTAACAAAGAGCGTCATCGTACATAAAACAAATAAGTTGAAACGTGACAGGAGCTGAGATAAATTAGAAAATAAAAACCGGCAACGAGTAAAACGCACGGCGGCTCACTAATTTACGATAACAGCATATGTGACGAGTAATTTTAATTTGATAATAAGCGGCAAAGGGATGACGACAGACGCTTCGATAGGCAATTCCGCGCTCGCGTGGATGAGGGCCGACAAAGCGGCCAAGTGCCCACACTACCCCCTCCCCGCCACCCGCTGCCCCCACCACCGCCACCTCCGACCATCCTCGCCGATTTATGCGGCCGTTAAACCCGAGCGCACCTGACTATTCATCTTTCCTCGTTTCAAAGTTATTGCAAAGTCATAAAAGAGCGACGAATGTGTCGTACGAATGCGAATGCCATCGTGTTTTTTGATGCCGCAGCTATTGCTGGGAACACGAAACACTGGAAACAAAAGCGCGTATAAGATTATCTCAAATTTTCTGTTGTCAGGAGCACTGCTATCAGAGTCAAGCTGGAAGAAGTTCTGCAAAAACGTGTTTTTGGGTATGGTACGTTCTACTACAAAGACTGTCACATGGCGGCCCTTTTGTCAGCCAGACGCACAATTAATTTGTTTTCCTTTTTATTATTATTATTATTATTATTATTAAACGGTCTCGATTTTTTTCATGAAATACCACAGCGATTCACTGGTCTAAATATTCGAAAGATCTGCGCTTTTGTCGTTCACTTGCAGTTCATCTCTTTGTCGTTTTAATGGAATTTAGTTGAATTGGAGCCATAAAATTATACTCGTTTGCTTATTCAAATACCAGGATTAATCTTTTTTTTTTTTTCTTTGATAGGTTCCAAATTTTCAAAACACCATTTTTCTCCTGTCCTGCCCAAAAATGTTTTGCTGAAGAAGAAAGGCACCAGTGAGTTCTCATATTTGCTTTCTTCTTAACACGAGCTTTAACGCTACCGAAATACGTCTCGGGAGAGAGAGAGAAAAGAAAAGAAAATGCTTGCTCATAGCGGAACATATGGAAAACAGAAACTGTTTGTAAGTAAACACTGCCATGTCCGCCTCAGTAGCAGAGTGGTCAGCGCGACTGGCTGCCATGCGCGGAATTCCGGTACTGCCAAGCAGAGGTGTCCACAGGGCGGGGGTCATAACGCAAACTGCGCAATTGAAATTTGGGGGGGGGGTTAAAAATTAGTAGTTTTCGCCAGCCTGGGGGGAGGCTTTATAAAACGTGAAGTAAAAGATATTTAATAGCAAATGGCAAAACAGGACTTTAATATCTCGTGTGTGTGTGTGTGTGTGTGTGTGTGTGTGTGTGTGTGTGTGTGTGTGTGTGTGTGTCTGGAAGGTGGGGAGGGATGTTTGGTTACAATTGGGGGGGGGGGGTAAGTCATTGACCAAGGGGGGAGGGAGCACCTCTGCTGCCAAGAGTAATTCCTGGATCAGATCGCATTCAGCTTCGTGATGCCAAATGAGGTGTCGTCGTGCTTCCAGATGACGTCACTGAGTGTGGTGACCCGGCGGACGATGTTACCACGGACACCAACTTGAGGTCAACCTCAGGACGAACCTTATACTTGATTACTCAGATTTGTCCAGGAACATTTTCTTTTTAATTAATATTGTTTCTTACGTAACAGTTTAGTAATAAATGTGAATAATAATAATATTAATGACTTAGAGGAAGAAACATCATTCTTCAAATGATAAATCCTTACGCCGACAAGAAATTATTTTCATTAAATAGTTGTAAATGTAAATAACAATATCTACGCTTCTCGCGAATAGGAGTTTCTGATGGAGTGTATTATTGTAACCACTGCATCATGTCTAAAAACAGTTCAACCTTGCCAATTTTACAGTAAACATTTCTGTTTAATAAAGGCGTGCTGCCTATACACCATAGCATTACGTGAAAAATTTACATTTTATACGAGATAGTCTCTTCGACCTCTAACATACCTCATGCTTAACTTCGAATTTAATCCACGGAAGTATTTGTAAGAATTTGATCACTCTACTGCCGACTACAAATCGACGCTACAATGTCTGCTGCCTATCTCTCTGTCAGCTAAGACTATTATTAATATTAGATTCTTAACTAACAGTCAACATGCAACATGAATTGGTATTATTTCGCAGATACAGATACGTGCGATTGGAGATTGATAGTTTATTTATAATACTTTGGCAAATATAATGAACAAATAAGCACGCATAATACAGTGTGTTGATAAATTCCTGTTAAAGACTTCGAGGACTACAGGGGAGGGGGGGGGAGTAATAATATTTTGGTAAGGAACGCATGTTCGGAAATGTCAGCTAGTGACGCTATAAGCACTTCTTTATCTTTGACCCCGTGAAATAAATCTCTTCTACTGAGAGGTTTTTGCTTTCCATATTATGAAAGGTAGTGACGTCGATCAAAAAAACGACACATATATAGTAAACATGGGCTCTAAAATGCATACCTCAAGTACCACAAGCACGTCATCTTTGATAATGAGCACACATCTCTTTTGCTGATCAAGTGCTCATAGCTGTTAAGGTATGCATTTTAGAGTCCATGTTTACTAGTTTTTCTTGGTTGGTACACAGAAACCTACTCTCAAAATTCAGAAAGCATAGAGCTTGCAGTAGAAGATATTTTTATCACACTGTCAAATACAAAGAAATGATCGGCGTCGATGGATTATTTCGTACGACACAATAATTTTATGTAAAGTGCTTACGCCGCCAGGTGGTACCATTGAACACTTCCAGGTCAAGACTGTCTGTATAACCATAAGTGCGCATTATACAAAGTATGCGCATTATAAAGCTTGTGTGTGTGTGTGTGTGTGTGTGTGTGTGTGTGTGTGTGTTGTGAACACGCGACCCTTGCGATGACATCAGAATACGTCAGTTAAAACTACGTTTACACCTCAAACAGGATTTTACGTGTATATTTTACGTGCAAAAGTGCGTAACGTTGGACCTCACTATCGTGGTAAGAAGTAATCATCCCAAAAAAAGTTTCAAAGTTCTCCGAGAACATATTCTTACTAACATATGGTAAAAATTTGCCCCGAATAGAAATAGCCACCCCCATAACAGCAAATTTTGGTATCTAAAAATAATGTTTTATGGGATTTTTCTCAGGAACCGCCCATTAACGTATATTGGTTTTTTACTGAGATGACGAAAGCCATCGCCGCGCGGGAGTAGCTGAGCGGTCTGGAGCGCCACGTTACTGATCGCGCGGACTCCCGCGTCAGGGGTTCGAATCCTCCCTCGGGCACGGATGTGTGTGTTGCCCTTAGATTAGTTTAACTTAGTTTAAGTAGTTTGTAATTCTAGGGACTTATGACCAAAGTAGTTTGGTTCCGTAGATTTATGAACATTTTAACAAAAGCCATCGGTTAGCGATTTACATAGATACAGAACGGCAGTATCGGGCACACGAGGTATAAAAGTGCAGGGCATGTACACAGCTGTCATTTGTATTCCGATTATTCGCGTGAAAAGGTTTACCTAGTGATTATGGTCACAGGATTGGTAATTAAGATACTTTGAACGCGAAACGGTAATAGGAGCTATATACCACTTGGGAAATAGTTCTAGAGGCACAATGTCACGATTGTGCCGACAATACCGGATTTCAGGCATTACTTATCATCGTGGACAACGCCGTGGCCGAAGACCTGCACTCGATGGCCGAGAGCAGTGGCGTTTGCGTACAGCTGTCAGTGCCAACAGACAAGCACCACTGTGTGAAATAACCGCAGCAATCAATGTGCGATGTGCAGCGCACGTTTCCGGTAGGAGAGGACGGCACAATTCATGGGCTCTGGCAGCAGACAACCGACGCTGCGGCTGCGGCTGCAGCGCCTCCCCTGCGTTAGGCACCCTACACCACTAGGAAACCAGTTTGCTCACAGGAGTCCCGATGTGAGTCGATAAGAGCCGATAGGAGGTTCGAGTGCTGCACAGACCCCTCTAAGCCGTGGACCCAAGCATGGCGGCGACAGGATTTGATTTCGGGAGGTGTTCCAACAAATTGACATCGTAAAACAATTGCTTGGTGTTTATTTTTAAAATAATTCAAAGCAGATTTCAGCGGCTCTCGGTTTGCTTCGGAAGAACAGATGCACTCCTGGATACACTCACAGTTCCGGAAACAGTCCTAACTTTCCATGAAGGCAATGGCAGTCTTGCCTCACAGTGGGATAAATCTATAAGCAGTTATGGCGATTATTTTCGTAATAATGGTCAGTTTATAATTTTTTTGCTGTCTGTCTCGTTTTCGTCTACTGCCCGCCATTTATCGCCCAGGTGATCTACAGAGCATATTCAAATTCAATCATAAAGTCCTGCGTGGAACAAAAGAAACTTATCGGTGTAAACCAATATTAATGAGGCGCTATTGTCGCAATCAAAGATCTATAGTTTGTTTCGGTTTCTCTTAGTCCTAATTAGGTTCGCAGCTCGTCAAAAAATTCGGTGGTTACTGCTTCTTGCAACTGCTACCAACCTGCTCACTAACAAGGCAAGAGCCGCGGTGTAGTAGACGAGCGGTCTAAAGCGTCTCGCTGCGTAGCGCGCGGTTGCTCGCCGTGGAGGTTCGAGTCCTCCCTGGGGCATGGGTGTGTGTGTTGTCACCGGCCGCGGTGGCCGAGTGGACTGAGGCGCTACAGTCACGGTCTGCACGGCCACTACGGTCGGGGGTTCGAATCCCCCCTCGGGCATGGATATTTGTGCCGTCCTTAGTATTAGCTAGTTCATAAGTAGTTTGTAAGTTTAGGGACAGATGACCCCATAGTTAAGTCCCATAAGCTATACAAACATTTGAATTTGAATTTTGTGTGTTGTCCTTAGGTTAGTTTACTTAGGTTTCAGTAGTTTGTAAGCTACGGACTGATTACCACGCAGTTTGGTCCGATAGATTTACAACCATTTGAATTTGAAAAAGGCAAGTACTTTCTTCGCTGCGTCCTTCAAACTGGAAAAAATGGAAATGAGCGTATGGCTTTCTTGGCCGGGATTGTTCAGCCGCCTTAGTGTAAGTCTTTTTATTTGTCGCCACGTGGGCGACTTACGTGCCGATGAGATGATGATGATGATAGCAACACACAACACCCAGTCCCCTGCCGGGATTCGAACCCGGGCCTCCTGCGCGGTAGTCAGCGACGCTACCGCTGAGCTACGGAGGCGGACTTCAAACTGGAAACATAAACAGATAGTTTCGTTTCGTGATGTAATGAACATCATGCCAAAATATTAGTTAATCGCATACTCAGTGCACATCCATGGTGGACTCTGCTTATAAGTGAACACTGGTGTTTGATGTCAACAATGACCAGCTGAACAAACAGGAAAACCCTGACTATGAAGACAGCAGTCACAAATCAAAATAACTGTAGGATATCTGCTCTATTCCGTGAGGATTATTAAAACATGAGGGGGGGGGGGGGATGATTACATTGCGCACCTTTGCCGTTCCTTGCAATTTAAAAAGGCGGACGGTAATTTAACATAAAGATTACATTGCAATCTACTTTACGACAATATCTGTTTCATTGTTGTTAGTTTTGTTAAATTTTTGGAGGGGGGAGGGGGTTTCAACCCCTAAAACTCCCTCGGGCAACGGCCATGGACCAAAGTTATCATCATGACACTGAGCAAACTGGTGGTGGCTACATAAGGGTGTGATCAGTTTATTAGCCCAGCTAACCTATCATTGAATGGAAACGGTTATTATTCGGCTACTCGGAGACCATTTTCAGCCATTCATGTGCTTAATATTTCCAAACAACGATGTTTCCATGGATACTGTGTTCCCTGTGGCCAGGTCATAACTGTTCGCGATTGACACGAAGACCATTCTGGACAATTCAAACGAATCATTTGGCCATCCATATCTTCGGACATGAGTCCCATCGAACAATTATGGAATATAATCGAGAGGTCATTCTTTCCTCAAAATCTTGCAGTGGCAACAGTTTCTCAATTATGGACAGCTATAGAGTCAGCGTGGCTCACTATTCAGGTGGTTAACTTGCAACGACGTGTTCAGTTCATGCCATGTCAAATTGCAGCAAAAGTCTAGATTTAAGATGATATCCCGTGAGCTTGACCTTTGTCTCTTCCGTGTACAAGTCTCTTAAAACCCACACTAGATCACACACAAAGCACGACAACCAAACAATTTTCTCAGTTTGCCTGGACTGTAGAACAATGTGATATTTATATTTTGACCCTGTACGGCATAATACCTACAGTATACCCTAGTATAATACATATAGTCTACCAGTTATTTCGATAACTGAACAAATGTTTGCTAAGCCAATGGCTGTCCAAAACACTAACTCTTATCTCTGTCAATAAAACCTGAGGTACTACCTGAATAACAAATTTCGCAAGCGACGTTTTGGAACGTTATTGGTACCGTTCACTGTCGTACATAAACAGCTTTCAGAATGGGATTCGAACTCCGATCATCCTTTCATGGGATTTGATCCCTTAATGACGATAGAGATCCAGCAATTCGTTGTTTGTGTTCGAACGCTGTTCCCGGTACTCCTTGTCATCAATAACGACATGTGACGCTTTTGAATATTAGCGAGACGAAGATCTTTCGCCACATCATAAAAAGATTAAACATTTCCCTCTTAACTAGTGGTAATAAAAAATTCGATACTTACCATCTTTCCGTGTGTAATCAAAGACAATATCTGCGGGGTGCAATTCCCATTTAGCACTGGACTTTTCGTCACATTATTTTTAGTTGACTCATGCAAAAAATTCACTTTTAGTGACAGAAACATGTATTTAACGACCATCTTCGCTAGATAGGCGCTGGGTTCGAATCCCAGCTACACAAAAATTATTCAAACATATGCCCTACCAGCTGCAAGTGAATAACTTGTATTTTTACGTCATTTTGTGTTATATGACAAAGGCGATAGATGACTTTGGATCTGCAAATAGTCCACATGCCAATATGTAAACTTTAGAGCAGAGCATAGAGGGTACAATTAAGGAAATAACGGCTGCTTCCATTTCTGTTTCCTGAGAAGCCTAGCTGATAGAAGAGTTGATACATGGATCATCATTTTCTGCTATTTAAAACAGCATAGCCGGAATTTTCACTTCTGTTCTTTATTTGATACCATCAAGCTCTCATTCACATTTCACATGCCCAAGAAAATACGATCAGCAAGCACAAAGTTATCATAGGTTTTCCTCTATGAAAATCATGAGTACTCGATTCATTGTATCTTAATATTAACTCCGCTATTCCTACTAATTTAATTAAAACCATAGAAACCAACATTGTTTTAACGCTTAACACTTTATTAAAATAATCAGTTATAAGATTTAATTATCAACTTAGACACCTCGATCACATTCAGACAGAGTGCCACAGCCTTGTGTTCAAATAAATCAACAAGGTTGAGAAATTACTGAACCTACAGAGAAATGGAGATACAACAATCCTGGCAGCCAGGGCCTAAGGTTACCATCCGTAATGAATGACAATAGGTACATTCACACAACATCTGTGTATTTGTGTGCAACACGTCATTGGATCCAATAGATGTAACACTCTTGCACTCTACGCAATTTCAATGAGGAACTGCCAGGAAAATAAGGCAATGTAATAATGAAAACATTTCTACGTTTACGCTTTTTAATTATTTATGCTTGGCTTTGTGGCATCCATTACGTAAATGAAGTGATCACCGTAAGGAAGTCATCACTTGTACACTATGCGCAGAAGAGATGTTACGACAGTTATTCTCCAGCCACATTCCAACACTTAAACCTCAGAAGGAAGCTAGGTCATTGTAAGTTAAGAGGGCGCAAAGAGTATGAATGGAACATGGCCGATATCCTACAAGCAGGAAGCCTGTCGGCATCGCACAGGAATCTCTTTGGTGTCTCAACTTAATTGAGCAAAAGGCAACGGCAAACAAAGTAAACTAAGCGTCTGAGGCAGCCGTGGAATTCCAGAAGCTCTTAATGAAGCGGCGATTCCTGTTCTGGCGCAAGCTTTTGCTTCTCTTTGTGAAAGCCCCCTGTCCGCGGCATATGACTTGCAAAACTGCAGCGCTCGATACACAAGATATTTTCACACGTGGCTGAGCTGTTTTTGTGGATGCAAATGAAAGCTAAGCTAAGCGAAACGCAGCCGCAGCCGCAAGAGCAGTCTTGCCGAATAAATATTTCAGTATCTGGAGCGCGACACGCGCCTCCCTAATTCCCTTCACCTTTCCGCCGCGAACAAGTATTTTCCAGTCAAAAAAGCAGGCAAAAGGTAGAGGCGCATTCGTAAGAAGCTGAATAGATTGACGTCGGGTCGTCCTCGAGCCGATGTTTAAACGCCGCCATATGTTTGACTTGCAAGGCTCGAGTGGCATATGCAAAACTGAGTGGATTACAAGAGGGGTGGGTTTCTTTCCTCTTGTAAAAAGAAAATTCTCAAAGGCTGTCGAGCGCGTCTTCCGTTTTTACTCCCCCTCGGAAAGGTCCCTGTGATGGCTCGTCTCGAGTGCATGAATTAATCATGCACCGCTACACGAATGAAGATGCGATGAATTTTCATAACCGCCAGCAATACCCACCCCCGCTCTCTGCTCTTTAACAGCCACGCGGGTGCGAACAATGAGAGAGACGAAATATGTATGAAGAAGGGAGATCCGCCTTGCCAGGAAATTAAATAGAAATCCCAGTTATTAACCTGCGAAAAAACAGCCACGGCTTCGCAATATCTGGAATACTGATTCATTTTAATTAAAATTCGTGAGAAGGATTTTACATAACGTAAAAATTTCGAAAAATACTTGAGATATTACCGTACTGGACTTGTTAAAATAACGCTCGCTTATTTTAATAACGCTTCTGCATCGGTGGCTCTCGAAAGTAATCACATTCGTCCTCCAGAAATATTTACTAGCAATTCTTACACAAACCCTCTTCTTCCAGAAGTTTTCCTGAGAAATATCAGACATATCAAGAGGTCACAGTTACGACTCGAACCCGGTTTACCCACTTTTCGTTAGCGGGTGACTTAACCATTAAGCTCTCCATACACGCCTCCCGCACTGACCCCAAGCTTCCGCAACTCGCACATACTCTACTTTTAGCCTGTAATTCCCACATTGTTTCTCTGATTTCCGCACAGGACGTGAATTGTACTTATTGCCTCAGGCCTTGCTGTGGCATGAAATACAATGTTTAGTGTCCGCATTTTACGATTTTAATCAATGCTGTGATGTCCATAAATGTATGTGTATCTGAAGAACATTTCATTGGTTAAAACCCTTAACAGCCATGCAATGCACATTGCATTGCCTTCGGACAGGGTCAAATTCTGCTGGTCAATTCCCTACATTTTTCGCAGTCGCTGTCGATTTTCTATACTTGCCTGTGTAATGTTTAATTTATAATACCTCTAGTTGGTATGTTACCATGTGACTGCTAGAACACAACATGGGCATTACCGAAGCGAAGGTACAGCTAAAGATTGGAACGTGGCTGTGGAGGTCGAAAAGAACGACGTGGGACAGCCATTTTCCGTGCGAAAAGTTTTCTTTGGTCGCTTGTTCAGGTATTGACAAAAATTATTATAGTTTCATAAAAACTGGACGATTTATTCTCAAGGAAGATCTTACTCCACCTCTAGATCCTATATTAGCAGTTATTCGGTCTCGTAGACATGAAATGTTACGGAAAGTTAGTACCTAGACTGAGCCGTCGTGGCATCCTGCTCGCCAGCCCAACGTGTTTCTAGACGTCAAAAAGCATTTTCACAGCGGCGGGTTCCACTTCGTCATGTCGCCGCCAATTAGGAAGATATATTTGTACATTACATACATAGTAACTATGTCTACTACTGAAAACCATATCAAAAACCTTACAGCACTTCCCGAGATTTATTTTATTTTATTTTTGCATTTCATTTTTCTTTACCTTTACCAAACTTAATCAAATTTTGTAACGGCTAGTGTATTTATAATTTAACAAAAAATTAACCTTTGTTGGAGTTTCTCTTTTACTTTTATTATAAAACGTTGCTTCTTGCCCGATTTCATGATTCTATGTCAATGGGAACTACCCTATGCGTTTGGTGAGTTTGCGAGTATCAAATTATGTGACAACTTTTAAATGCAATGACTTCAATGATTAAAATTTATAAAGCGCCTAAGGAATGCGGTCCTTTAGAATTTTACAAACATATCAACTTGATACGTTAAACCATTCCTGAGAAAATGGGGTCTTAGTAGTTTGACGGCTTCCGTCTTTACAGACTGATCGACGAAACACTAAAACGTACGGTAATACGGATATAATATTCTACCGTGTCGATAAATCGCGTAACCAGTTTTTCTTTATAGGGGTCTCAACAGGGAGATTCCTTAAGTAGCCTCACAAGACACAGTGTAATGGAGCCAGATCTGGGACCTTTGTGTCCTAGCATGTGGTCCATCTATAATCTATCCGTCTTTGGCCCAATGTTACTCTACAATGTACTCTCTATAAACTCTAGAATAATATGAAAATAACTGTGAAGCCCCCTATTAAACCTCATCGTATTATTAGTGATGGTCGTAGCTGTGACGTCTTAATCTGTGTGGTAATTTGTAAGAAAACTACTCGCATCTAGAAGAAGATGACTATTTTTATAACAGCTGATAGTAAATGTTCACATGCCACCAACAAATTGATGCTTAATCATACTCGCAATTGCTAATATATTTCTTGCAGTCCGAAGGAGCTGCCAGTGCTTGTTCACAAGCAGCTCACGGTCAAAGAGCGTGGCCGTGATTTGTTGAACCAGATTTCAGACCAATAACCTGGCATTTTTTATGACGCCATGAGTTAAAGTGCTTCTTGTCTTAAGGTGTACAACAAAGTGGGAAATTTCTTAAATCTTGACAGAAATATTGTAGTAGAACCTAGAAAAACCTGTCTGGTACACTGATTTTTCATATCAGCGTATACTCCGCTGCAGAGTAAAAATATAATTTTGGGAACATCCCTTAGGGTGTGGCTAAGCCATGTCTCTACAATATACCATCTTCCGGAGTGCTAGTCCTCCGAGATTCGCAGGAGAAGTTCTGTGAAGTTTGGAAGATAGGAGGAGAGGTACTAGCGGAAATGAAGCAGGACCGTGAAGCGTACCGGGATACCTCAGTCGGTAGAACGCTTGCTCGCAAAATCCAAAGGTCCCGAGTTCGAAGGCCGCTTCGACACACAGTTGTAATATGCCAGGAAGTTTCATATCAGCGGAAATTCTGCCGCAATGGGTGTGTGTGTTTGTCCTTAGGTTAGTTTACCTAGGTTTAAGTAGTTTGTAAGCTACGGACTGATGACCACGCAGTTTGATCCGATAGATTTACAAACATTTGATTTGATTTTGACTCGGATGAAATTTCTGATGATACAGTTTATAAAAAAAAAAGTTTCCAAATCTATCGGATCAAACTACGTGGTCATCAGTCCGTAGCTTACAAACTACTTAAACCTAGGTAAACTAACCTATGCCCCAGGGAGGATCGAACCTCCACGGCGAGCAACCGCGCGCTCCGCAGCGAGACGCTTTAGACCGCTCGGCTACTATACCGCCGCTACAGGTTTATACGTAATTACGCAAATAATGTAAACTCCATGGTCAACAGCAGTTCATTTTGCCTTTTAACTTGGAAACACTAAATCACTGACAATTTCAAAGCCTATCAGGTCCAACTTTAGTTCCCTAAGAGAAAGTTTAGTATGTATTCATAAAGTAAGTACAAAACAAAATGATAAAACAGATGCAGAAGCCGGCCGCAGTGGCCGAGCGCTCTGCGGCGCGCAAGTCACAGTCTGCACGGCCGCTATGGTCGGGGGTTCGAATCCCCCCTCGTGCATGGATGTTTGTGTCGTCTTTAGTATACGGTAGTTCATAAGTAGTTTGTAAGTTTAGGGACTGATGGCCCCGCAGTTAAGTCCCTTAAGCTTAACAAACATTAACAGATGCCGAACAGAAATCATTAAGATGAAATTGAGTAACACGGAAATGTGTTTTGACGAGCTCAGAAATATTGATCTCTAAGGAAAACTGAAAAGAAATATATTGAACTATTCGACGTAAAATGTCTACAAAAAACGCTTAAATTATGTCATGAAGTATTAATTGGACATATACAATGATTCACAAGAGATAAGCAGTTACGAAACTAAACGACGTTCCAATTGACAGGACAATCGTAGAATAGGGTTTAATAAAGGGAAGGGTATGGATAGTTATTCCATAATTTTCAAGAAAAACAGAACTCGACAATGACTGTGTTCTGCGGGTGTGGAACTACACACATCAGACGACGGACGGCACTATTCTTTTCCTTAGTGAAATTAGAATAACTAGAAGTAAAGACAGCGTAGTCATTAGTGGTAGATCTCATGTTCTGGTTGTTCTCGTAAGGATGGGAAAGGAAATCAGCCGTGCCCTTTCAAAGGAACCATCAGGAACCATTTGCCTGAAGAGATTTAAGGAAATCACGGAAAACCTAAATCTGGATAGCCGGAGGTGGATTTGAACCACCGTCCTCCAGAATGCTGGTCCATTGTGTTCCCTCTGTGCTTCGTCGCTCGGCCTCAAATTAGAATTTTATCAGAGTAAATGACAGTTTTAATGTAAGCCAAAAGATGTCATTACTGAAAACGAGTTTTTGTACGTACAGGAAATGTTACTATTACGGGAGAGTTCGCTAGTGTGATAAATCTACATTCTGATTAAAGTAAGTGCTGAGTTCTACTGGGAAGTGTCAGAGCTTAGTTCTCATAGTGCGTAAAATAGAAAAAATAAGATTATGGAGGTGGATACCGTCGGCAGTACTTGATATTAAAAGTGCTTGTAGGGTTTTTATCTTAAGTTGAGTAGCTGTTGCAACAATATTAACAAGAGGTTATCCTTCACACAATACTCTTTCATTTTCTATAATAATTTGTTCTTCAAACCGGACAGTGTAACCATGAGTCTTGGTGTCTAGTGTCTGATGGCTTATTCCTAATTTGCGATGCCGTGGATAACATAATACGTGACAACATTGCATATTAGCAGATGGTTTTTCATTTTAGGGTAACTTTACCTTGCAACCGAAGTATATCGAATTATACTCCTATCTTTCCAAAAGTGGTGTGACAATCCATTCCACGCATAAAAATAGAGGAATTCATGTGAACGTTTACAACGTATTAGCCCCCAGAAATAGGACCCTGGTGGGCAAAAAACGCACGTCAAGCTGCATCTACATTTTATATTATAAGTTTTTTTGGTGTCGCCTACTTGAGAAAAGTGAAATGGTAAATGCTGTAACTGGCATCTGGAAAGCGGGACTCTCCCTATTTAAGAGAGACCAGATCCCAAAATGAGCAAGCCACATTAAGAACCCCCCCCCCCCCCCAATCGAACCCCTCACGTTTAGTGGTGTGATGCCCCAGTGGAAAGCCCTGGACAGATCAAGCACGAAACAGGAAGGTAGTGTATGGAACTGTGAAAAAATAAGCAAAATAAAAACAGTGACTGGTCCCAGCAAATTGGTAGAGCCACGGTGTCGTGGTTATCTAGTCAGGGTATTCAACTGTGAAGCACGAGATCCGTATTCAAATATCCCCCCTGTTCAATACTCTTTTTTTATCATGCACTGTCCATCCGGACATTGACATGTACGTCCTCTTTCTGTAGTCTAGGCTGTTGTCATACTATACATTCGTTATGGAATACAGAGATACCAAATTTCGAAAGAATATATTCGTGATAGGAAGAAGGTAATTGGGGAGGAAGAGTACCAGGACCCTATCTCGGACTTTCTTAAAATAACAAAATATCGGTTTGAAGCCTTACCGTAAAGCTTTGAAAAAATGAAGACAGGAAAAATAAGGACAATAATCATGAAATAAAACTAAAATAAAATAAAGAACTCTATTAGAGTATTCGTATATTTAAAACAATTAGATTTAAGTTTACATTCATTTACCTAAGCCAGAAGGAGACTAAAAACAAGCGGGACAGGTAATTAATGCTGTTCAATAACTGATTTACACTCGATAGTTGCCAAACAGCATGATCATCAGTACGCCACACCGTAAGAGAACTAAATAATTAGACATTCACAGTAATGAAGTTAGTGTGGCACCACGGTACTCGGCATAGGCCTCTCACAGAAAAGAAAGCAACAAATAACTGTTTGTGCCAAAACGGCCCGCTAGAGTCATAACATGTGGTACTTGTCAAGAACAAATTTTAGGTCTGTTCCTTAAACCACGCTGTTGCAAACGCTCATTACACCACGACACAGGAACAAAATTGAATAGAGCGAACAGACAAGTCAATGACGGGACGGACTAATCGTAATTTTTTGAAAAAAGAAGAAAGACTAAACATGCGGCTGATTTGAACACTTATTAGGCCGCGCGGGACTAAGGCATCATGCTACGGAAGAGTCCTCCCTCCGGCTTGTGTGTGTGTGTGTGTGTGTGTGTGTGTGTGTGTGTGTGTGTGTGTGTTTGTTTTGTCCTTAGTGTAATTAGTTTGTAAGTCTTGGTCCAATAGGTTTACAAACATTTGAATCTTTTTTAACATAGACGTCCCCCTACACAAAGTAACGCCGTCACCACATAGCCACGACGCCGTGGCTCTTCCAGTTCTCATGTTGCAGATCTTTAGCTTGCACAGTTCACTATTTCTGTTTCGCTTCGTTTTCATAGTTCTCCATTTTGCGGGCTGCCCACTTGGACGTCTTACTACTAAATCTAAGGGAGTGCGATGGCGTTTCCTCAAAAATGTTCAAATGTTTGTAAATCTATCGGACAAAACTGCGTGGTCATCAGTCCGTAGCTTACAAACTACTTAAACCTAGGTAAACTAACCTAAGGACAAACACACACACCCATGCCCCAGGGAGGACTCGAACCTCCACTGGCGTTTCCTCCTTATAAGTAATTAAGACAGTCAGTATACATCGGAGATACCAGACAATTAGCGTATCAAAGGAGACAGAAGCAAACGGTTTGTTCTTGAAAAAGGAGAGATAAGAACATAGGAAAGTCTTCTAGAAAGTCGTGGTCAGAAACAAATTTAATTGATAACAGTGCTTCAAACATGCAGTTTGAAGAATAAGACAATGAATGCATGTACTGCGGCGATCGTTTCTCTGAACAATAAAATTGACACACCACATGGAATGCTAACCTTGGGCTCCCGAAGATTTGAATGTGCAACGGCAGCAACTGTTGGTTTCCTTATCTTCACATCTATACACCGGAGTGAGTTCTTAAGATGGTCCACCCTAAGATTGAAACTGGTAATCAACAGAATTGAATGGTTTGATCTAGACCGTTTTCTCAGTATAAAATTGCGACATATATCACTGTTAGTCCAACAATATTTCTGAAAATATGAAAAAAGTTTGAAAGTTTGTATCAGCGCAATGTCAATAGGGACGAAGCACGCGGAAGTCTGTGAAAGTCCCAGTCAGCCTACTCGACTTCAAACGTCCCCTTTTTGACCATGTGCTCACTTTTACGATTTATAGCAAACATCTTGGGCCGTATTCGATATATTACTTGTTACTAAATCTCTCCACGAGCCATTATCTGAAGGAATGATACGGTAGGAAGAGATTATTTCATAAATGTCTGTTAATCTACAGACCGACATAAAACTTTTAACTGAGAATGTAGTGCACCCTGAAAGTTAAATTTGTTAACAGATATTCAGATGCGCGGCCTTAGTGAAACGAAAGGAGACTGTAGACGCTCTGAACACTGGTCGGCCCCGCCACAAACTGGGATTAAGGTGGAATGCTCAGTGAGCCCTAGCTTAGCTTTGTCATCACAATAAGGAAATGAATAACAAAGAGGCCAAGGTGGAGCCTGAGGGGATATTTTAAAGAGCTCTCAACAGCGACCCTCGAGTCGCGAGGGGTTTATTTCCAATCCTCCTCCTAAAGTGCCCCACCAAGCCTGCCTCAGCCATAATGCGCCAAATAAAATTTCATGTAGTACAAAACTGATACAGACATCCATCCACGTTACTAGCATCGTCGGTTAGCATAACGGCTGCACCTGACTGTGGCAAGTCAGCTACAGCATGACTGTCATTATACAACATAACAGTTGTGCGGCGCGTCACGCATTTCATTATTTTCTTCACCACTTACCGGATAACGTCGAAGCGCGTTGCGAGAAACAGGGAGTTATAGAAGCATTTTTGTTAAAATGAAAGAAAATGAAAACGAACTCATACTTTGTCTCGCAATCTTACAGCAACCGAAAAAATTTATTGTCATTAAAAGTGAAAAAGCGTTGTTTTCTTTTATTCAGTGTGTTTTCGAAAAAAAAAAAAAAAAATGTAACTTTGCGCTGTGCCAAAATGTGGCAGAATCGGCCAGAAAATTCGTCACCAAGTCGCATCCTAAGGGCGTCAGTGGCAAACTGGCCCACCCAAGTGGTTGACTTAATGCGTCGAAGTGATGTACGCCAATGTGGCAGCAGATTTACGAGCGGGAGGGCGAAGTTTTGAGAGAAAAGCGCGGCGCGGCCGGACAAGGGGCGGCGATTAGCCGTCGCAAAAAGGGGCCGCGCCGCGCCGCGCTGTCGCGTTAATTACCGCCCGCAATTAGCACCAGTGTCAGCGCTTTCTTTGACATACACGCCAAGGGGTGCGTAACTTACACGCCGACACTGTATGCTGCCGCGTTCCCTAAAAAACACGCCACTTTCCGCCAGGCGACCATTTGCCACATATTACTTCGAGCTTCAATCCGACCCCACTGACAACCTACATCGCTCGCACCATTTACAGTAGTGCTGCCAGAAACGCATCGTACGTGTTTTTCGCACGCCGTTATATTCGTCTCTTCCAATCGACATTGAGATACAGAGCCTTTGCAAAATTATCCCTTGTTATTTACTGCGCCAAAATACTACCAATAATATGTTCACTCTTAATCACTTAGTGCTTCAGACTGGAAAGAATACTGGTGTGACAGGATTCCTCCCTTCTTCCGCAGCAACTTATGCAGTACCTATGTAAGTACTCGAAAATGTATTACTGGTCCTCCTTACGACTCCTAGAAGAGCCTAAGCAGATACGAATCGCTGGAGAAAATCGTGGTGATCATGAATGAAATTGTATTCAATACGATAATGGTACCTGGTAAAAATAGTTGCTCTAACAAAAAGACCACATTGGTATCGGATTTTAGAATTTCTTTACATTTATGGTACATGAAGTTCAGAACTAAAGGGGAGTCATACCGAAATGTTCAAATGTTTGTAGAGTCTATGGGACTTAACTACGGGGTCATCAGTCCCTAAACTTACAAACTACTTACGAACTAGCTTAACCTAAGGATGGCACAAATATCTATGCCCGAGGGGGATTCGAACCCCCGACCGTAGTGGCCGTGCAGACCGTGACTGGAGCGCCTCAGTCCCCTCGGCCACCGCGGCCGGCAGTCATGCCGCCCTATGTCGACAATGTTAAATTGGCTATATAAATGCCCCGTTTTCTCTGGAACGGTTGAGTATATAAATGTGGTGTTTTTATCATATGTTTAAAATAACAACCGCGTTGGAGTAGCCGAGCGGTCTAAAACGTCTCGCTGCGGAGCGCGCGGTTGCTCGCCGTGGAGGTTCGAGTCCTCCCTGGGGCATGGGTGTGTGTGTTTGTCCTTAGGTTAGTTTACCTAGGTTTAAGTAGTTTGTAAGCTACGGTCCGATAGAATTACAAACATTTGAACATTTGATTTTAAAATAACATCTGGGAAAAGTTATGTTTTTTCCACAAACATATATTTTTTGTGTAAATTTTCACAATTTTAAGTTCTTGAATTTTAACTATTGCGGTAAATACTACTAAAGTAGAGCTACACCATCATTGCATTATCTATGTTATGTGGTAAATAATTTATGTAGATCCAGAAGTTTCTGAGAAAAAAGGGCATTTATACTAAAAAACGTCATCTTGAGAAAATTGCGTTAACAGAAAGAAAAATTAATATACAGGGAACTAATACATAACAAATATGTTAGCATCCTCCTAGATGGTAGTCATCTCCTTCACCAGTGCTGCCCTCCTTCTCTCTGATCTGACTGCTTCGGATATATTGTTTGTTGCGATCTCTGCTTTCATGATTCGCAATTGGTCCAAGTCCATCACATTTTCAGTGGTATTGTAACCTTTATATATTCCAAGATATTCCAAAACATGTAGTCTTCCAGAATAGCCATCATTAAAAGTAAGAACAGCATCAAAGACACCAAGTCACGATGAAAACTATCACAGGAAATATCAAACACCAAGAAATGTACAGTTCAAAGAGTTTACTGCGAAGTACCGCTAGTTTAGGAAACTTACGAAACAGGCAGTACTCTACAATACAAAAAACACCTCAGTCTTCTAGACTATATGATTGCAGAGAAAAATGCCAATATGGGAAATGATGGAAAGCTCAGAAATGTCAATGCATGATTTTTTCAAATATTTAAAATAGGAAATAATCGAAATTTCAATAAAACCAACACTAAATTAAGCAAAAGCATCCAAATCTGCATACAAGTGAAAATGTGACTGCCCTTAAAAACAATCAGCCAAATCCATTCGACGCAACTCTCAAAAGTTTTTCAAGTACAGGGAAATACCAATAATTAAAACAGTTGAAGCATCTGTGGGTGTAGCTCAGGTGGTCGTGTTCTGGATTAACAACCATACAGTAGGTGTATCGAATCCCGCTGTGACAATTTTTCCCCCCTTCGTTGTTTCGAATTCAGTTATATAAAACATTTTGGGATCTCTAATCCCACGTATTGTGCCAGTTTTTGTTTATGCGTATGTAGACGAGTTGAACACACTGCCGTCATCTAAAACAATGGTTGAATACGTTAGTGGTTTAGAAAGCCATTAGTAGCTATGGAGATGACTTGCAAAAACAGCATCGTAGCTCTTCACAAATCAGAGCGTGAGCTCCATCTAATGACCAACCTATCGACGGGACGTTAAACCCTAAGCTTCCATCCTTGCCATGAACATGTATTATAATACAGGTCACCTTCCCTTCGGTCTCAAATATCCACTGCCTACTCAGTCTGTCTATAACTCAGCTGAAAAAGTACATGTCCCTGAGACACTTGATGAAATATTATTTCTGTAACGCGAAAAATAGGAAAGAATCAAAACTTCTCATAGCATTAGAGCTAGGAAAATAACTCCGTCAAAATTTTCGGGAAAACTACGGTAGGAACTGCTACGACACTTCTTAAAAAAGTACTTCCTCTACAATTAATACTGCTCGTCAATGTGTGATTCGTACCAGATATGATTAATACAGCAGCGCATTTCGTTCCAGGTTTATTTAATGAGGGGCGAAAGCGTCACACAGGTGATCAGTCACCTAAACGGCCAGACGCTGAAAGAGTGGCGTTCTGCATTACATGGGCTTATGTCATAGTTCCCAGTTTGTACGTCTCCCGAAGAGTGAAGAAATATACAACCAAAGACTACCGTCGTTACATTTTTTGATTGAAACGCCCATTATTACACGTTCGCTGCAACTGATGCTTATAAACGTTTCCGCGATCAACGAACACCACCTAGAGACAAAGCCTTACAACAGGCCGCGCCACGTCACACTGACCAGGCCACGACCGCCAGCTGAATGGCCGTCCGCTGGGGCACGCCCACTGCCTCGTAGCGGCCAGCCAGTAAGCTGGCGGCCGCGGCCTGGTCAGTGTGACGTGGCGCGGCATGTTGTAAGGCCTTGTCTCTAGGTGGTGTTGGACCAACACGCTAGTGCTGCCGAGAGCCGACGCTTATAAGCGTTTCCGCGATAAACATGCCAGAGCGGGTAAAGCGGCGCGTTCGCTAACTGAGTACTCAGTTTAGTTTGTTTGGCTATGCACTCGTGTTAGTTAAAGCCACCAAAAGATATCACGGAACGTTTTCCTGTCTGCTGTTGTGTGTTTTCGTCTTTAGTGGTTTGCTTTAAAAACATCGCCTATACACTTTGCAAACTTATTTGTTATATGGGATTGGGTTTCCATAGCAGCACATTGCAGATGAATAACTGTTTCTTTTTCTCCGTTGGATAAACCTTTAGGTGTTTTCAGACTGTGATTCTTTTTCAATCAAGCGGGTTTACCGCTTGTTTGAATTTCATTTTCTTTCCAGTTTGCAATAAAATCAATAAATCATAGGCGTTGTTAGAATTCTCTGCAATAAATGCGTATCACGCTTATAAGCGTCAGACAGCTTGCAGCATTTATCACATATTCGGGATGAGCTAAAGCATACTTGTATTTCTATATTTAGCACCATCTCTCGTGCAGACGTTATATTCGCTTTCAATACTACAGGTTCCGCAAGGGTCTGATTTCAGCTCTCGGCGCATCTGCGTTTACAGGCGTCCGCCTAGAGCGTTAGAGACCCGCACTGGTCACCGCAGTGAACGTGTTAACAACCTTTCATAAAATATAGAAAATTACGAATAAACAAAAATACGTACAATTTTCATAAAAATTAACATTCGATATTAAAATTGTGTAACTATTCGAACAGAACGAAAAATAAAAGCCGACCGCGGTGGCCGTGGAGACTGAGGCGCTCCAGTCACGGTCTGCACGGCCACTACGGTCGGGGGTTCGAATCCCCCCCTCGGGCATGGATATTTGTGCCGTCCTAGTTCGTAAGTAGTTCATAAGTAGTTTGTAAGTTTAGGGACTGATGACCCCGTAGTTAAGTCCCATAGACTCTACAAACATTTGAACATTTTTGAAAAATAAAATCCGTCACTGCAGGATTCGAACCACCAACCCTATGGTTGTAAATCTAGAACGCTAAGACCTGAGCTACACCAACAGATGATGGAACTTGCAAAACTTCAAAGTAGATTTTCTCGAGGATTTTTTTAGAGTTGCGTCGAATGGCTTTGGTTGGTTATTTGTGTTCTGAACTTTGTACGTCTCCTGAAGAGTGAAGAAATATACTGATTCCTTGTGCGTATATCTCACAAAAGATGCACGAGGATAAAATTACAGGTTAGTCCTCTTACGGAGCCATACATGCATTTATTTATCCAGTTTACCATACGGGGCAGGAGCAGGAAAAGGATGTGGTCCGTTAAGTACCACCCGTCACACAACGTAAGGTACAATGCGACGTATGGACAAAAATGTACAAAAGTCCGTAGCTTACAAACTACTTAAACCTAGGTAAACTAACCTACAGACAAATACACACACACACCCATGCCCCAGGAAGGACTCCAATCTCCACGACGAGCAACCGCGCGCTCCGCAGCGAGGAGCTTTAGACCGCTCGGCTACTCCACCGCGGCGGCGTATGGATATAAACTGCTCAAAACAATTAGGGGATCAGGTGAGATATCATACAAAATATACATATGGTAATGTATTTTATTCAGATATTGGTTGCAATTGCTATATTTGGCTGTCTCAACTCTTAAGGTTTACGTGGAGTTTACTTAAGGCGAGGCAATATGGGGCTACCATAATAGTGGAAAAATCATTCTCGTTGCCCTCTCATATGGTACGTGATCGCACTGGCCGGCCAGTGCAGTTGCACACCTGAGTGGCAGGGACAGTATGAGGTTATCAATCAGCTGTTGAGGGATATTTGGCCATTCTTCCACGAGTGCAATATCCAGTTCTGCAACCGCTGCGGGAGGTGCTGGTGTGGCTGCAATGCGTCCGCAAAGAGCATCCCAGACTTGCTCGACCGGGTTTAACTCTGGTGAACAAGCTGGCCACTCCATACCTTCAATTCCCTGAGCCTTAGTCATGTTGTCCACCAGTGCAGCTCTGTGGCGACAAGCGTTATCGCCCCTCAGAAGGAACCCATCTCTTACGGCACCGGCGTAGGGCACAACGAAAGCTCGAAGGATCTGAGTAATCAAAGCGCCATTCTGAACGACATTGAGGACCGTACGTCCGCCAATACTGACCCCTGCCCACACCATAAGCAAGACTGTTCGTAGTTCCACGTTCTCTCCAGATGAAAGAAACGACATACATGATTTTTATATCAAACAACCCTTTCATCAGTTCCCAAGACAATGCCCATCAGCCGCGGTGGAATGGACGGACGATCGGAGCCAAGCGTGGTGGCTCAGCGTGCTCGGTCAGAGGGTTTAACGCCTTCTATAATTAAAAAAAAAAAAAAAAAAAAAAAAAAAAAAAAAAAAAAAAAAAAAAAAAAAAAAAAACTGAGCCAAATACTCGATGAACAACCCAGAACGAAAATGAACAAACAACCGCAAAAAATCGATCTACCTGAAGGAAAAAAAAAATGGGAGGAATTGGGGGGAAAAGCGCTCTAAGCCGCCTTGCTGTTGAGCTCACGATTGCTCCCCTTCAGAGGTTCGAGTCCTACCTCGAGCACGTGTGTGTGTGTGTGTGTGTGTGTTTGTTGTCCTTATGTTAGTTTAAGTAGTTTGTAAGCCTACGAACAGCAGTTAAGGCCCATATATTTACAAATATTACGTTGTGTTAGTTCCCAGTAATAAGATATGTAAACTCGAAGGCAAAGAGCAAAGTGAGCATTACAGAAGTCAACTTCAAGTACTGTGAGACAGTCGAATAAGTTTATTTTCCAAACAACACATAGTCTACACCGGCGACTTTTGCACTACTGTGCAGTTATTTTCAGAGCAATGGAGATACAAGAATTAATGGGCGTAAGAAATCGAACGAAATCTAACAATCCTGTAAGCGAGTAGTATTATAGATGATAAAAGGAAAATATTAGTGAACCTCCATCTTTCAGAATGAAGTCGGTGGTACGGTAGGTGTCTTAATGGAGGTGGTCTCAGATTTTGGACTGGGTTTAAATACGTAAGAGTTTGATAGTTATAATAAAGGGGTGAACTTTTCCTGGTGCTCGTCGAACGATGCACATACACTGCGACCTGTATGGCACGTTGCATTGCTCTGCTGGTTGATGTCTTCGTCCCGAAGGAAAAAACTCTCTGTAGTGGTGGAGATAGTCCCCAAGGACAGATGCAGACTTAGGTTGATCCATTGTACCATCCAAAAAACATTGCAGTCGTTATAGCAATGCAGAAACTAAACTATATATCTGGTATTAAAACTGACACGATCATTGATTTCCAGCACAAGGGTGAAAGCATTTCCGAAACGGCTAAGACTGTAAACTTGCCGGGTTTCACCGTGAATAAATTACTAGATCAATTAGTGCACGCCGGGAAAACATTCTCCACATAACAAGTTCTCTTCTACGGCGTGAACCTTACCGACGGTTGTTTTTGCTTTGAGGCGTTTGGAGCATCAAACGTGATTCCTTTGGAAACGCCATCTGTCGCGTCTGAGTGGACATCCCATTGCGGTATTGGTGTGCAAACTGCAGCCTTCGTCACTGCGAACAGCAGTCAGCAATGATGCATGACCAGGCAGCAGAGGCCGATGCACTGCGGACACACTGTTGGTAGCCGCTCGGTTCACCTGCTCAGTCAGTTGCTCATCCGCTGCGCATCTGTTCTCACGTACACATTTCCGCAGTTTTCGTTCACCACTCGCATGTAAGGCTCGTGGTACATCACATTCGCGTCGGTGCCGGCGTTGCATAGTGGCATTTTGCCATGCACGGTATACTTAAATCACGGTGAAATGCGACTTAGCCGTTTCGTAAATGCTTCCACCCTTGTCCTGGAAATCAACGATATTGCCAGTTTGACTGAACCACATATGTTGCCGTACAACGTACGCTGTGACACACGACGCTTCTCTTTAGGTTTGCTGCTGTATTCTCTTGTGCTATTTTGAGCTTACTAAATGATCCTATGACGGAAGGCGCTACTCTTAACAGAAGGGATCAAGAGGATCAATTCTTTGCAATCCACTTAACGGTATGCAATTGGGATTAATTTGTGTGCCACTGTCAAACTCGAGTTTTCCTGTCCCAAGCTTCTCTGTTGTGTCTATCAATAGTTTCAGGTGCGATTCCTAGAATGACGAGCAACACCAATGTTTTGTGAGCTGTTTCTATTGATGACGGACTATAAACTTTAAGTTGTCTTTCCGGAAAATATCTGCGTAGGCATGTTCCTATATATTTATGGTATTACTGGTTCCAGAGATTGTTCTGCAAACGTCTAATCATCCGAGGACGTGCTGAAAAATAATGCTTCCTAATTTTTATGTGTAAACCTTTACACCTTTTTAAATTAAATTAAATTTATTAATATTCTACATCTGAATTCTTCATGTCTAAATATTTATTTCGCAACGTAATCACCCTAACTACGAACACAATTCTCTTAACACGTTGGCTGCCGCGATGACGTCAGAGACACGCCAGAGCAACTCCATCTAGGTAAAAGGCCTCACAACAAGTCCGTGTCACGTCACACCGAAGGCTGCCCTCGCAAGCTTACTGGATGGCACTACGAAGCAGTGGGCTGCGCCCCAGCAGCCAGTTAGTGAGCTTGCGAGGGCAGCCTATCGGTGTGACATAACACAGACTTGTTGTGATGCCTTGTATCTAGATGGTGTTGGCCAGAGCAACACCGCCTAGAAGACAAGGCGTCACAGCTGGCCGTGCCTACGTCACGCCTTAAGGTCGCGGCCGCCAGCTCACTGGCTGGCCGCTGGGGCACGCCCACCGCCGCGTAGCGGCCGGCGAATCAGCTTGCGTTCGCAGCCTTTATTTGTGGCGTAGCCACGGCCAGCTGCGTGGCCGGCGAGAAAGACAGGCCTCAGCGCACACATAATGCTACGTAAGCAAGGTAGTTCCGAGCCGGTGCGATCGCTAGCCGATTGGCCGGCCGCTGAGACACACCCCACTGCCTCACAGCGGGCAGCCACTGAGCTAGCGATCGCTCCGGCTCGGAACTACCTTGCTTACATGGAATGACGTCTGGGCTGGGGCCTGTATTTACCGTTGGCCGCGGGCCAGCTGTGAGGCCTTGTCTTCTAGGTGGTGTTGGCCAGAGCTGCCTGCTGTGGCCGCCGGCGGACACACGGCATCCAACATGTTAAGAGACCAGTTTGATTAAACCGTTACAGTACAATGACTGACTTTATTGAAGGAGCCGTACCCTCACCTCTGCGCGCTTTACCACTACCAAAGCGAAATCCTGGAAGGAGTACTTTAAGTTTGGATAAAAATCGGATGGGGCCAAGTCAAGACACTAACAAAGACAGTGAACCCACTTGCAGCACTCGTGAGTGGTGTGGCATTGTCATGCTGAAGGGAGAATGTGCTCCACGTGTGAACAAACTCTTCAAATTCGCGATTTCAGTTTTCTCACGCGACGACATAGTTACATTACAGACTGTCATATTACACGCTACAATACGGAGCCCTCTAACGGCAGAGGGTTGAAACTTAGGTCAGCGGGGCGGAAGAGTCGACAAAGTAATATGCATGACATGTAATAACCCGTTTTGGGATCGGAACTATAGAGTCGGAGGCATTACTATTTATCACGCTAAGTGTGTTTCGGTCTATATATCCGCAATACATGACTTTGTTGAGGATTAGTTGTAAATTCGTGCACCAAGCGTCGATCCTTTGCAGGTGTTCCATCCACTTCGATACAGTTTTACAGCGCCGCCAATTCTCCGTATACAACATTACCAACAAGTTTCTTTCAAGGAGAAAGAATTTTCTTTTATTCCATAGGCTTTCGTACTGGCCACACAAAAGGCTACAAGATTTATTGCCGATAGCCTGTATCGGAAAAGACGCACAACCTCCCGCCTGTCACAAATTCAGAGAGGAGTAGTTCCTTTCTCCAGCAAAGAGCAAATGTTTGTATAGCTTATGGGACTTAACTACGGGGTCATCAGTCCCTAAACTTACAAACTACTTATGAACTAACTAAGACTAAGGACGGCACAAATATCCATGCCCGAGGGGGGATTCGAACCCCCCGACCGTAGTGGCCGCGCAGACCGTGACTGGAGCGCCTCAGTCTCCTCGGCCACCGCGGCCGGCTCCAGCAAAGAGGCCCACGTATTTTAAACTAACGGGATGATTTTAGGGTATACACTGAAGTAATATCGTTAATTTTACTGAAACTGCACACCACTTCTAACAGCAGTGAAAAGTCATGTTTCCACCTGATATCACAGGCTCTTTAGTCTTGCAAAGTTGCATATTTTATAAACTTATTTACCACTGTCTTGGTTGACAGTGAACATCCCTGATATGACGGTGGTATCTGCTCTTGTCCATGTATCTCTTCCCCTGAATCTACCGGCATTTTCGTGCCCGAGTTTGTGGTACCTACCTGGCAACACAGAAACCTGCATTTTTGAGGAATTTTGGCTGCTAATATTTTATTTGCAGCAATTATATTACGCAGTACCCGAATACGAAGACCGGCGTCCTGCCAGCAGTATGTAGGCCTTTGTATGCGATCGCGCGCGCTCCCGTGTCTGCATTCATTTGGATAGGTTTCTTAATAAGCAAAGTTGGCGCAAGTATGGGATGGAGAATCCGCATTTCGCGATCGGGAAGTCTCTTCCCCCTCAACACATCCACAATTGAAGCACATTGCTCGAGCACTAGGGTTGGTTAACTGAGCTTGGCCGCGGTGGAGTAGCCGAGCTGTCTAAAGCGTCTCGCTGTGGTTGCTCGCCGTGGAGGTTCGAGTCCTCCCTGGGGCAGGTGTGTGTGTGTGTGTGTGTGTGTGTGTGTGTGTGTGTGTGTGTGTTTGTCCGTAGGTTAGTTTACCTAGGTTTAAGTAGTTTGTAAGCTACGGACTGATGACCACGCAGTTTGGTCCGATAGATTTACAAACATTTGAACATAGCTTGTTACATCCAGTATAATATCTTCCATAACAAAACGTTGCGTTCAGTGCTGATATCCGAGCCTCCATAAACCAAACTTCTCTATCCAAGGTCGTTAATATCTTTTCTTAGAGCCTGATGAAGAGGTAGTCTGGAGATTTTCTTGATTTGATACATACACCTCGTTGCACTTCCCCTCGTTCATTTGGCCTCTATTTTTCCTTCCATAATTATCTTCTGGAGAATTTCTATCTTTGCTCATAATATGGCCAAAGAAATGGAGAATTTTTTTCGTTACGCAAAGAAAATTGTATCAATTGTAGGAATTAACCACAAAGGTTTTCCCGGCGTAATAACTGTTTGTAAGCTTCTCGGGTCTGCAGCCGGATACCGGCGGCTCCTTTATACATCGAGGAAGACCCATAGCGCGTGAGCAAGAAGTGACAGTGACTGCCCTCTGGCGCACAAGACATACAGCGCTCCGGTGGTAGAGTCCGGCGAAATCGATAATCGATGATAAAATTATTATTCAGATTTATGAAGTACCAACAGTTGTTTTTTAACATCTGATAACAACGTGTTCCAGGATTTACTAAAAAGATAGCCTTTGTCTCTGTTAATCAGATTGTCAGATAATCGAATCTCTATGGATTCCTTTAAGACACAGTCCCAGTAGCGAGATGCTGAAGCAACCATGTGAGTTTCGTTATATAACATTTTATGTCCCTCATCGAGACAATGCTCAGCTACCGCCGACTTCTCGGGCTGGAGCAAACGTGTGTGCCGTTGATGTTCAATACATCTGTCCTGAATGGTACGGATAGTCTGACCAATATACGTTTTCCCACATTGACAGGGAATCTTATATACCTCGGGCTTCCTCAGACCCAAATCATCCTTCACAGATCCAAGAAGTGCTCTCGTCTTTACTGGCGGACGAAAAACACTCTTAATGTCATACTAATGATACTTTTATGGTGTGGCCTCATGGGGAAGAAGCTCTCAACCGCCTTTTGGACCAACGTACTGGCGTTCTTCGGACATTAGCTAGAAGAGGTTACGCCATTTCGGATGCAGAAAGTTTGACGCAAGAACTAGATCATCTCAAAGTTGTGTTTCAACAGAATGGCTACACAGATAAGCAGATCCGCTGTGCTTTACAGTTTGGTCCTTCACCTGAACCATTGAATGAGACCCGTAAATCAGTTGCTTTCCTACCTTTTGCCGGGAGTATTTCATCAAAGATAGGAAGAATTTTAAAAAAGTATGACATTAAGAATGTTTTTCGTCCGCCAGTAAAGACGAGAGCACTTCTTGGATCTGTGAAGGATCATTTGGGTCTGAGGAATCCCGGGTATATAAGATTCCCTGTCAATGTGGGAAAACGTATATTGGTCAGACTATCCGTACCATTCAGAACAGATGTATTGAACATCAACGGCACACACGTTTGCTCCAGCCCGAGAAGTCGGCGGTAGCTGAGCATTGTCTCGATGAGGGACATAGAATGTTATATAACGAAACTCACATGGTTGCTTCAGCATCTCGCTACTGGGACTGTGTCTTAAAGGAATCCATAGATATTCGATTGTCTGACAATCTGATTAACAGAGACAAAGGCTACCTTCTTAGTAAATCCTGGAACCCGTTGTTATCAGATGTTAAAAAACAACGGTTGGTACTTCATAAATCTGAATAATAATTTTATCATCGATTATCGATTTCGCCGGACTCTACCACCGGAGCGCTGTATGTCTTGTGCGCCAGAGGGCAGTCACTGTCACTTCTTGCTCACGCGCTATGGGTCTTCCTCGACGTATAAAGGAGCCGCCGATTGCACTGGTAACTCAGTTCCGTCGAGATTGTCTATCAGAAAACTCACCTGAGGATGGCGGGCAGTTGCGCCGCTGAAATATTGTGTCAAGTTGACTTTAGTATCCGGCTGCAGACCCGAGAAGATTACAAATACTAAGGATTTTTTTTTACTTGTGTACAAGACTACCAACAGGAAATCGCTAGTGTGAAGCAACCAGAACATATAAAGGTTCACCTCAAAGTATTCACGCCTTCACGGAAGACCAGCAGCTGAGAATTCCGGCGAAGAAGACCTTGACGCACCATGCCCACTTCAAACAAAACAGCAGCTTTGCATATTTAGTATGGCTGGCCCATTGTCTCTCCGTTTCCGGTCTGCCATGGAGTTGTGCTATCACACACACTCAATAAACCGACCTGTGTGCAAGGACGGATTAATGTTGCAGTGAAGTACCTTTCAAAATTCAACCAACCATAACATATATGCTGGTCCCGGCATTCCTCTGGCAGCACACGTTGGACTTGCTTCACAGGGGTCACTGGGCCATCGTTTGTGCAAAGTAGTTGGCCTGACAATTGTACGTGGTTGGGAATGGACTAGGGCATTGAACACATGGTCTCACATTGTTGACGATGTACAGAGAACTTAGCCACTCATCCCCAGCAGTTTTTTAACTGGCCCTAATTGATGGCTTCTTACAGTGGTTTCACATCGATTTAGCTGTGTCATTTTAGGGTTCATGGTGGTTTACTTTAATGGACGCTTTTTTCAAGTTTCCGTTTGTGGTACCTCTCAGCCCCATAACGTCTGCCAGTACAAACCAAGCCCTGGCTATCAAAATCAAATATTCAAATATTCAAATGTTTGTATAGCTTATGGGACTTAACTATGGGGTCATCAGTCCCTAAACATACAAACTAATTATGATCTAGCTAATACTAAGGACGGCACAATTACCATGCCCGAGGGAGGATTCGAACCCCCGACCGTAGTGGCCGTGCAGACCGTGACTGGAGCGCCTCAGTCCCCTCGGCCACCGCGACCGGCCCCTGGCTATCTATCTTCACCCAATAAAGATTATAGATTACTATTCTGTGATAAAAATCCCTCAGTTGAAGTATGAATAATGCGTCCTTTTGCAATACTAATGGCATTACTTTCATTCTGTGCCTTTTTCACTGCAGTTCAATGAAGAGGCAGAAAGATTTGTCTGTAACTTTAAGGTCCAAATGTTGTGGCGTGTGGCGCTGACTTCACGCCACGATCATGGCGAAGGCAACAGTTGACCGACAGCCTATCGCATCCCGGCGCTGCGCCTCTTGGAGGGAATAACCGTAGCTGCGCGCCCTCTACAAGCTGCTATATCAAGGCCGACATGCGTCTGGACGCCGGTCAGAACTTCGTCAGAACTCGGCTACGAACTAGGCAGTAACCAGGTCTCAGCGCAGCTAGCATCGTACAGAAGACGACGCCATGAGAAGAGAGAAGAAAAGACAGAAGCTGAGTATTGTATTCTTCAGTCAATAAAACTTGTATTAATAATCTATAGAACTGTTCTAGATATCTACGATTCCTGCACAGTGCCTTTCCTGACAACTAGACTGGGACGAATACTCAACAAATGGAAGCGAGGATGATACAACACCAAATGTCAAAATTTCAGCCCAATCCAGAGAAAATGCTCGGTTCCTGTTCCTCTCATCATAGCATATAACGCTTCAGGGTGATACATCCCCTGCTAAACTTTAACATGGCAGGCATCTCCTTCATCTGCCACACTCCCCAGACGCCTATCTGACCACTCTCAATTTTCCAGCCCATTGACAAGGGGGTGGCTGTAGGAAGCTGGACTGGTAGTCCGCTCTGTGGACCAAACTATGTATTTTCTTTGAGACAGATAGTGACACCCTTCAGCAATGGCACCAGATTCAACTCCGCCCTCATGCTATCCCTGACACTTCGTCCTTCCCAGACAGTTCTGTAGGGAGGAGTAGCATTACATCCAACTGGCTACCCACCAACTTGCGATGATGGGCCCACTGCCTTCTCCAACGTCGCTGCCTTTGGAGATGGAACTCCTCTCATCTGCAAGCTGCACTACCTCAGCTGCCATCGCCACCATTGACGCTCCTGTCACAGCATCCACTGCCACTACAGGAGTCCCCTCAATCAGCTGAACTGGTGGCTCGGTCTTCCTCCATGTCACCAGATGATCCACTCACTGGCTGTTGCCACTTCCGGTCCATTCTCCTGGCCTTCTTCATTGCCATCCAACCGAACCTTCATCGCAACTGTGGCCACATATACATCACCGCCACCAACATCGGGATGCGGCATTTTGCGACCGATGAGTGTGGTGTCGTCAAAGATTGGTACGTAGTGTCTGATGGCTGTGAGTCACTGAGAGTGCAGTCCTAGTCCACTAGGTAGCTATACAGCTACTGCCAGACCACACAGGCGCGCCAACACTACGACAGCAGTCACGACTGCTACGACAGTAGTGTGGTCATACAATACAGTAACTGGCCATTCACGACAGGCCACACCCCCTCGGACTCCACGACTGCCCAAGAGCGCCTGCACATACGCAGAGGCATCTAAGTACGCATCATTTTAATGACGGCAGTCGGACCTCGGGTGGAAGTTTCCTCATGTCACTTTCGAAGTGCAGTTCTTGACAGACCTTAATTCACAGACAGTTACTGGCTGTGTGTTCGAGAAGTTTTGTAGATTTTTCTGTCACTATTAAACGTGTTCTGGCTGTTGCTGGCTTGTTATTTGTTGTTCCGCCCATTTAGGGTAGAACACTGTAGTGGACCATGGGCATGTAGTTAAATGTAACTGGCTGAGACAGGGCTGCAGTTAACGCTAGGCGTCGAAAGTGGTGTCGAGTGAGGAAATGGCTCACGCGATTGCGCAAGACAGCCACCTGAGTCAGTCGTACTAAGCAGCGTGTGATCAAATATCACAGCAGAGTTAAACAGACGCTGGGGAAAGCAGTATAAATAGGAGTGGATCCGCAACTAAAGACGTTGGCATCAGCTGTTGCAGCGGAACGAAGACGGGTCCGTACCATTTCGTCTGTGGGTGGCCACGCAAGTTGACGCCGCTGTGCTTTGAGGGCGAGGCGTAGCCTGGAGTATTGCGGAGAGACAGCGCGCATCGGGCTGCAATTGCTACCACAGCATGGATGCCGCTTCTCGTGCTGCCCGACTCTGCCACTGTCGTAACGTTAAGTATTTCTAGGCACGAGACTGCCGTTATACATCGGAAGAAAGTTGTATGGAAGAAGTCAAAATAGGCATCTACTGAAAGCACTGCATTACTGGCGCCAGAAGGCGCGTACACCTGACATCTATCGTCGCGGCACGACCTGTCCACACTTTTTACATCCTATACCACACTGAATGGCACGCCAAGAAGGGAATGTGTGAAGCCTTCAATAACTACCATAACAGAATATTATAAAAATTATATAATTCCGATCATATCTAAAGGTTGCTTGTCACTTAAGTTAGTGTCCAGACCCTTACTGATGACGCACGGGTGGGACTGAAAGCAGAAGAAGCAGAAGAAGCAAAAAGAAAAAAGACCTCCCAAGCTTTAGAAAGTGTTCTTTTACAGAGGAAAATTCAAGACTTCAGTCTCAGTTTAATTCTCGTAGATCTGCAATGATAGTATATACACACTTGTGTCCAAACGTAAAGCAACAACGACAAATTCTGTAATGTTGAGTTTATTTTGCCAGAACACAGAATAACCAAGTGTCAGTAAAGTAGGAAAAATGTAAAGAACGCAGAACAGATGCATAATGCTAGAACAAATGTTTTTATCGTTTTCCGAAGTCACAAATTTGCATGTATATTTCTACATCTGGTTAATAGCTCGGTATGCCATGTTACAATATCTGGCAGTAGTAAAGGCCTAACAATGACGTGGCATGCTGTGAGTTATGCCACCACTCATGTTGAGGCAATAATGTCCGTTCTTCCTGAAAAGATGGGAGAGTGGTTGGTGGATGCTGACGTGATTCAACCCATCTTCCTAGAACATCCCAGACATTCTTTCTTTATGCGATTCAACGAGCAAGCCATATCATGTGTGCAATATATTCACTTTCCAAGAAAACATCAACCACCCTTGTTCTATGAGGGTTAGGCTTATCAACCACCAATGAGTAGTCTGGCCCCACAGAAACCGGCAACAGCACAAGAGGTCCTAATATCTCGTCACGATACCTGTCAGAGGTAAAGCGGTTAAACATTGCCGATTCACTGTACAATTGCATAAAGAGATGTTCTAGTAGTGAACATAATCCCTGCTGACACTATTACATGTCCTCTATTTAGTTGTCTTCCCACAATATTTTGGGCCCGAAATCGTGTTCTACATTCCCTCCAAACTAAATCGGGCCTCGTGTCGAAGTAACATTCGGCCACTTTTCGACCTTACGGGTGTCTTCACTGGAAACGTTCCCTTCTGTGAAGACGAGTCAGAGGTATGCACCAGAGGCGTGCAGCGGGCCTGCGCTGCCCGCCCGGGCTCGTAGCCGCGCCTCTCTGGCGGACCTTGCCGCGCTGCCGGAACGAGCCGCAGCAGATCGCGCCGGGCCACCACCACTAGAGAGGAGGCCGCGCGCTCTCGTGTGACGTCAGGCAAAGTAGGCTGCGCCTGCATAGCTGACTGGGTAGCCGCTGGGGTACGGCCCACTATGCCGAAGCAGCGAGCCAGTCAGCTATGCGCGCGCAGCCTACTCTGCCTGACGTCAGACGAGAGCGCCGCGGCCTCCTCTCTAGGTGGTGGTGGCCGGGCGTGCGGTTGCCCTCCTACCCGCCGAGCGCCGGTCCGCCCGGCCGCCCGTGGAGCTCTGCTGCTAGTCGTGGCACGCGCCGGCAGCCGCTACACTCAAAGTGGGAAATCCACTACTCCGACTTTCGCGCTGTAAAAACTGTTTGTGGTAAAAATGACCATCCACATCGTTTTATGAACTTAGTTTTTCCCTACAAGCTTTACTTTGCATGTGAAAAAATAAATGTCTATTTTTCATTCCGCGTGAATTTTCAGTTTCATAGTGCTTCTCACTCGATTTTGAAGAAACTATGTGGTTAAAAAATCTGAATTTTGGACATGTAATGGTACAGCATATTAGCTTTCCAACGAAATATTCAACTTTTCATAATTCGTAACTGTCGTTTTAAAATTACGCTATTTGTGAAGTACGTGCACGGCATGTACAAACCGTGTATTGAAAAACTTCGATAGCGGCCAGCTTACTGACCTGTGCATTTTAGACCTTACATTACCGCGAGTGAAACAGAGTTGTCCCATTTCACGAGTAATTGCGAGTTAATGAGCAGCATCAAAATGTTCAAATGTTTGTGAATCTATCGGAATGAACTGTAGGGTCATAAGTCCGTAGTTCACAAACAACTTAAACTAAGGTAAACTAACCTAAGGACAACACAAATACCCATACCCGAGGGGGGACTCTAAACCCCATGGCGAACGGCCGCGCGCATCACAGCACGATGCCCCAGTGCGCACGTCTAATCCGTCGCGACAGCAGCATCAGTGCTGCGATAGCAAGTATATGTACTCAGCGCGTGTTAGAACAGCGTTTCTGTGGACATTTCGCTAAATTGCGTGATATACCCTTGCTGAAAGAAGAAACAAAGAAGAAAGGTTGGGTTGTCACATTCAACTTACGCTCAACCACTCCAAGGGAAGTAAACTAATTACTGTCCATCGATACAGGCGTGTCGACCATTGTTGTTGTTTTATTTTTTCCCCTTTTCCCTTTGGCTGGGGTGATCTGGAACCCCGATGGAGTCACCACTATTTGAGAGGTGACATTCAGGGTCTGAGTCATCAGTTTTGTGTCGCTGGACAGTCTTGCATGTATCTCGAAAACACTTGTAATTTTTCCTCACTGACTGAATTGTCAGTGCACTATCATTTGTGAAAAAAGGAAACGGTAGCCGAATAAGCTCGCGCCGGAAATATTAAACATGTTGAAAGTCTTCGGCTTTGCGTTGGCCGGCTCCGGCTCGTTTGTAGGGACTTTTGTACTTCGCTCAGTATTTAGTTATACAGTCTTTCACTTTATATTTAACCAAGTGATCGCTCTAACAGAAGGAACAAGATGAGTCCTTAAATGTCTTCAGTTCCTTGTTGCTGGTAAATCTACAGTGCCGTATATAGCGCTGTTGCACGGGCCCGGCGGGTACCCGTTCGCCCGGCGAGTGTCGTGACTGGACGGCGGACCTCAGCTCCCTCGCTGTGTACGCGGTGCAGTGGGGCTGGACTACCCGCGGTGCGGGCAGCAGAGCGCAGCGGCCGGACGCAGGCGAGCTCGCGCGGGTAAATGTGGCGCGCTGCAGGACTCCTGTGTGCACACAGGTCTCTGACGATAAAGGCCAGTCTGTCGAAGCCAGAGCAGTTTGTTGATTTAGATACCATTGTGGATTGTAGTGTAAGGGGGCGTTGAAAAACTGCTGATATTGTCAAAATGAACAAATAGCCAGAGTCTATAAAAATCCATGTTTATTCTATACAAAATTTGGGGCTGTCGTAGACCCCTCGAACAAAAGTGTTTTCCCAGTAGTTGGAAAAAGAGCACAGCTAACACAAAAAGATCTGAAGCAACAATCCATGAAATTTGATTGCAACATGCTTGATATCTTGGTTTTCGCGATCCTATATCGTAATACCTACCATAATCAATTATTATTGGTTGTTCCCTTGTGAGCATACTACTCTACACACCCCTCCTCAATATTTCACGTCAATTCTTCTACCACCACCACCACCACAACCACAACCACTAGCCCTCAGTCTAATCCGGTAGATACATCTAGTTTCTATCCAGAAATCAGGGGTACTCAGGATTTCTTTTTTGATGTGTAATGCGATCGGGAAGAGCTGTACCAATTGGAGTGGGGCTTACTTGGTGGACGCAATGACCAACCGAAGGTTGACAGTTATAACAGTGAATGATGCTTGTAATATTTTTGGGTTGTAATTATCTTTGTCACCTTCTGTTTCTGATGTGTGCATCGTTAGCAAGCTGTGATGTTGTGCATTTAAATATGTTGTACCTAAATCAGCTTAGGTGCCATTTTGCACTACAATAAGATAATTCCTTGAAATATTCAATTAGCCATGGTGGAGTAGGAACAGATACAAACTTCGTGAATACAGAGTTTTCAAAGATCTCAGACAAGCAAGAACACAAAGTAATTTTTTGGATTAGGAAATCGCTATAGAGTGATCACTCATGCACTTCTTAAAGTTGCGAAGTGCCACTGCATGCCAGAGTGTGAAAGAGTATTTGAAAAATTGAGCATCATCCGAATATTAGTACATGCGATTGTAGACTTTCTCGGCGTATTCCATTAATGAAGCCTTCTCGGGTAATCAGCCGAGTGATGCGTCGTCTTGTCGCAATGTTTCGCTGAGCTTCGTGCTCATCATCTTCGGGCGAAGTGACGGGATGTTCCTGTTCTGCTCTTGAGACTATCCTCTTCTAAGTATAGATGAAGGTGGAGTTTTTGTCTGTTGACATTTACTCCAATAAGGATGGGTGGAATAGGAGTGACTAGGACTTTGCTAGGTATAACTGATACATGAGCAGTTTCATTTAAACTGTGTGCTGCCAGCTCACTGGCTGGCGAACGATGAGTTTGATGATAGTGAATGATGATGATGGAGCGGGTTAGGATGTAGCTGTTCTTCAGCACGTCTCGCTGTCAAGGTATTCCTGGAGTCGTCCAGGTCTACTTCTTCTTTCCAGGCTGCTTCTTGTAGTTGTTGTTGACTGCTGCTAAGAGGGTAACATGGTCGTTCCACTCAGCAGCCTTCTTCTCCGCCTCCAACTGGGCGACATATGAGTCCCACTCCGAGGGTGGGTACTTCGGATATGCTTGCACCAGATTGTCCATGTCAATCTTGGCCAGCAGCAGCTCCAGCTGCTTTTCAGACAGGTGTGTCTGGAAATGGATTACAGGTTTTGTTTCTGTGTCCCCTGTTGTCTCCACGTGTCCCAGGGCGAGGGCGGCGGTGACTGTCTTCGTTGGCCGCGGCATATGCGACCGTTGACGTCGTCCTCGGCTCCTGGGATGGGTCGTCCGTTTGCGCTGCCTGTAGCGTAGCTTTAGGCGGCGCCTCTTGCTCAGGGATCTCATCCACAACCTCCTGCATTGCTGCAGTGGCTGCGAAGGTGATCGCTGCGACGTCTTCTAGCGTCACTGCGGTTTCCTGTACAACTACAGGTTCCGCGATAACGTCCGTCTGCGTCTCGCCGTCTGGATATAGCGGGTGCTAGTTGGTCCTTGACCAGACGCAGCTGCTCCCTTAGAAGCTGTATCTCTTGATGTAGGCCCACCAACATCTTCTTCGTGGCCTCCCTTTCGACCTCCAAAGCTGCCTGAAGTGAGGCCACTGCGTCGTCAACTGCAGTCGGTGAGTCCGGGTGTGAGGCAGCATCGCGTCTGCGCAGCCCGCGTCCCTTTCTTGGGTAAGGGGGCGGGGCGGCAGGCGCCTCTTCTTTCTCTAACCCGTCGTCTTCTTGTCCGCTGCCAACTTTGCCGCGCCTACAGCTAACTTGATAGCTGCACTTGCGACTGTTTGCGGCGTGCGACCCACCGCAGTTGATGCAAGATGGGGGCTCGTCGCTCGGCTTGTCACAGTTGCGTGTATCATGACTTTTTGCGCACAGCATGCACGCTAATTGGTCACGACACTGTGCTGCGATGTGCCCCATCTTCTGACAGCGGAAACACTACCTTAGCCGCTGCTTCTTCTTCTTCTTCTTCTTCTTCTTCTTCTTCCCTTACGTCGTCTTCTTTCCGCCGTCGGTAGCCATATCCAACACCTCGCCCACGAGGTACTGCACAATGGCCGCTAGAAGGCCGCTCTTCGGCTGTCCGTTGCTTCCTTTCCCGCGTCCAACCATGCTGAAGCGCGAGCGTCGAGTAGCGCAGGACCGATGCGTACACGGCGGCGTCTCAGCCGGTGACGGAATCTTGTATGCCGCACACCTTATATAGTTGCTGCCCGCTGGTCACCACTAGCGTCCAGCCAATCAGGCTCCTTCGGAAGAATGCGCCGCGCGCCGGCCGGTGGCCAATCGGATTCCTCCGGGAGCCGCTGCCACTGCCGAGTGCAGGCCGGCGGCCCATGCCGCTCCTCCGGAAGACGCTGCCGCGTGTCGAGGCGGGATTCCACGCTGCACTGAGCTGAAAGCCGCTTCCCGGGCTAACAAGTTGTTTTGTAAACGTATCACCACTGCATCTTTGAAAATTGAGTCCCCAGACACCAATGGCACTGCACAACTTCCTTGTTTTTTCGAATTCGAAGGTGTGCCCTTCGAAAATGCTGTGTTCTGCTACCGCGGACTTGTTTGCCTGTCCTAGTCGTACGTTCCTTATATGTTCGGTAAGGTGTTGGGAGATACAAAGTTGCGTCTGCCCTTTATATTCCATACCGCATTCGCATTCAATGCTATAGATGCCCGGTGTCTGCAGCCCTAGCTGGTCCTTGGTCTAGCCGAGGATGTCTAAATTTTCGCGGTGCGCGGAAGTAGGTCGTAACTTCATGCTTCTTTAGAATTCTCGCGATCTTCGCTGTTGGTGGTCCAATAAATGGCAGAAAAGCCACACGTGTTTCTTTTCCTTCTTCTTGGTCTTCGTCTCGTATCTCCTCCCGCCTCTTGTCTGTACAAAGGGCGCGTCTAATTTGTGTCTCTTTTTTTTTAAGGTTTCTTAGAGATGTGCTAACTCACGCGGCAGGCTCGCGCTGTCACATATGGACCTGGCTCTTAGCACAAGTGTGTTTAGTACCGAGTTGCGTTGCGCTGGATGGTGGCAACTGCGAGCATTTAGATATAGGTCTGTATGTGTCTTCTTCCTATACACCGAGTGTCCCAACGTACCGTCTGGATTCTTCTTTATGAAAATATCCAAGAAGTGAAGGCATCCATTCTCTTCTACCTCCATAGTAAATTTGATGATGTCATGTATGCCATTAAGATGGCTCAGGAATTCCTGCAGGCTCTCTCTGCAATGAGGCCACACAACAAAATTGTCATCCACATATCTATAGAACACCTTTGGTTTATGTCGGGCGGTGTTCAGAGCCACGTCTTCAAAATGTCCCATGTATAAGTTGGCAATACCAGAAGCCAAAGGGGATCCCATAGCAACACCCTCTGTTCATAAAATTTTCCTCCACATTTCACGTATGTTGTTAGCACGTGACGAAATAGTTTGAGTGTCTCCTCGTCGAAGTGATCATCCAGCAGAGTTAAGGACTCTTCCAGCGGTACCCGGATGAACAGAGAGATGACATCAAAGCTGACCAGTAGATCCTCCTCTTCCAGACGTAACTCTTAAGAGTACCTTAAATTCAGTTGAGTTCTTGACGTGATGGGAGCAATGCCCCACGAGAGGTTTAAGCAGCTGTGCTAAATACTTGGCTACCCCATACGTCGGAGAATTTATAGTTTTTAATATAAGACGTAGTGGGACGTTCTGCTTGTGGATCTTCGGGAGGCCATACAGCCGTGGTGGCTCCGGTGCTCTCGGATAAAATTTAATTATGGTGAATGTGTCAAGCTCTGAGCAGTTGAGAAGGTCGATGGTCTTGCGAGTAACATAGGCAGTCATATCCTTCCCCACTTCGTTATATGCTGGATCTTGCAGTAAAGTGTCAATCTTTTGCCAGTAGTCTTCTGCCTTTAGTAGAACTGTCGCATTCCCTTTATCTGCGAATAAGACCACTATATCTTTGTCGTATCGAAGGGCTAACAGTGTCTTACGTTCTTCTGCCGAGATGTTGTTCTTCGGCAATCTTGTTTTTTCGAGTACCCTGCTGGTCTCCCTCCTCACTTCTTCGGCTGCCCTCGGTGGGAGTTCACGTAAGGCTTGCTCGACGTCGCTGATTATGTCAGGCTTTGGTAACGTTCTCGGAACAGGGGCGAAGTTCATACCTTTCGACAACACGGACATAGTTGCCTCATCCAGTGTTCTCTCCGTCAGGTTGATAACGGTCTTCATGTTGGGAATGCGACAGTTCTACTAAAGTCAGAAGACTACTGACAGAAGAGTGACACTTAACTGCAAGATCTAGCATATAAAGAAGTGGGGAAGGATATGACTGCCTATGTTACTCGCAAGACCATCGACCTTCTCAACAGCTCAGGGCTTGACAAAAGCAGTCCAACGCTAAGCTGCAGGAATATTATATGGGGTCAATGGGTAATCCTAACAAGTCCATACACACTTGAGGGTAAAATGAAGAAATTTATCACCCAGTATCAAGATCCCTACCAGGCTATCGAGACTTCTCACTAGCCAAAATCGAATGGAATGATTTGTATCACCAATATGGATGTTTAAATCATATGTTCTACTGTAGGCGCACCAAATACATTGCCGTTGACGTTTCCAAACGAAGGAGGCGGAGGCAGAAACGAGAAAGCGACAGATTACAGGAAGTGTGTGGTATATTTTGTGTGGAATACACAATTGTGTTAGTTTTACAAATGATACATTCTGACCTAGGCTGATGGAGACTAAATGCAACCTTTATTAACGGTTGTGTTAACTTATACTCCATATTTGATCCAACAATACCGGTACTTATTTAATTGTCGACCTAAGAGTGAAGAACGGTTTCAGGGCCAAGTTTTTGTCTTCCAACATACGTAAAACGAAGACAGTACTGTGCACATCCGCCAAACTTTTAGAACACGAAGCCAGAATCTGATGCATCTGAATCATATCTTGGAACACAATCTCCTTATCTCCCTAGACGAGTTGATAGCAACGCTTGAAGGGGCACGCTAGTAGTGTGGAGCAAATACTTCAGTAGGAGCAACAATATAACACAAATACCATCACAAAGTCAATCAATAAGCGTTTTAACTCTGGTATAGTCTTGATCTTGCTGCTCACTTCTGGCAGATTTAGGTGTGTTTAAACTGCCATCGAACAAGCTGTCATCAGTTGCCTCCAGGGCGCCTTCTGGGGCCCACTACTGACCACCCTCATCTGACTCACTGATCAGCTGTGAAAGTGAACGCACTCTGCTACAACGAACTTCCATCTGCGCGCTGTTGACGTTAACCTGTTTGATCCCATGACGACCAAGGATCTGGTCACCCATGCCCACTGCTTTATCTTTCACCCTGCGAAGTCATCACGACTTGTAGCGTAGTCTGTGGATCATACTGACTTCCACCACACTACCTACTTAGTCGAGAGATACAACCTTCCACCTCATGAAACGGTAGTACCTGTTCAGAGAACTAAATAAAGGACTATTTTAGCTATGAAATATTTTATACAATAGGACACTACCATTATTAATCCATACATTGAAACTGCATTGCCTCAGAAAACCTATCAGCTGTAGCTTTCCCTTGCTTTCAGCTCTTTGCAGTTGCGAAAGTTGTAAGTTAGCATTGTCTATTAATACAAGACTATATTAGTCAAACATCCACAACGTTGTCACTGGAACTGCTGTATTGGTTGCTGTCTCTCCTCAGAAACCAGCCCAGTTTCTCTACAGGTCATACTCCATTGTTGTTGCACTTACAGCTAATGAGGAACAAATGCCAATTCAACTCGGTAATGTTCGTAGTTCATGTGGACATCTTTGAATATCAACTCAGAAATGAGTTATGAGGAATAAGATGTGGGGACAGGCAAGTTAAGGTAATAAGCGTTTAACACGGTGCCCATTATACACTGTTGAAGTTCTAAGCATATGGATTTGATTCCCAAATATGAGTGACTGAGACTTCTTATGCAATACAACCCAGTAGATTGTAATCACGAGAAATGTTCATTAAAGACAGATATCCCAGGAGCGTCTAAGGAAAGTGTGATAGGACTACTTTTATCCTCCATATACTAAGGTCAACTGACGGAAAGGACGGGCAGCATATGCTCAAGCTTGCTGCTGCTGATGTGGTATTGGGGAAGGTGGCGCCGTTAAGTGACTGTAGCAAGATATAAGATGACTTAGACAAAATTTCTAGTACAGCTTGCTGTAACTATATAAGAGGTATAAGTGAGTAGGGAAAACAAAATACCTAGGCGTTACATAAAAAAATAGTTGATTGGCTGGTTGATGGGAGGAAGGGACCAAACAGCTAGGTCATCAGTCCCGTTATCTCTGAATGAAATGCAAGTAAGGGTGTGGACGGCTAAGGACATACCAATAGGAAAATGGAGGAACTAAAAGGGAGTCAAAAGAAATTAAAACAGGACTAAAACCAACAGCAAATGCGGAATTCTGCGATGAATATTACTACATATCTAGAACCCCCATACCTGAATGACGAGCAGGTATGGGTGAACAATGTATGCTCCTAAAGGAGAAGCCTAAAAATGGAATGGGGAGGGAGCTTCAAACAGTCCTGCTCGCAGGAAGAGCCACAAGCCCACCCATCCTGTCCAAGTGTCAGAGATAAAATCTTATAGCTGAGAGAAAAGACCGCTTACACAGAGAATCCCAAGGACACAGTCAGCCATCCGCGAATTATCCGCCAAAACCGAGGGCACGGAGCGCCAGAGGAGCGGACATTCCACTAAGATATGAGCCACAGATTGTAGGGCTCTACAACCACAATGTGGAGGAGGCTCATTGCGGAAAATAAAACCACGGGTCAGCCTGCAATGACCAATGCGGAGACCGCAAAGGAAAGTGGATTCCCTCCAAGAAGACGTAAGGAAAACTCTAAGCTACAGTGATCGACTTGATGCAGCAGAGTTCATTAGATGGGGCGGTAGTTTGCTATTTTGTGTTCTAGTCCTCTATGATCAGCGATCTCACCTGCACCCGCAAATCTGTACCTAGGATTGCCCAGGGGAAGGTGCAGTAATTTGGGGCTACTCTAGCCAACTGGAGAGCCTGTTCATTTCCTAGGATACCCACATAACTGGGGACACACAGAAAAGCAACAGAGGCAGGCAGCATGGCGAAGGTCAGCGAGGAGATCGTGGATACCAATGACCAAAGGATGGAAGGAGTAGCATCGGTCTATGGCCTGCAGGCTGCTCAATGAGTCTGACAAGGAGACCACATGGGTGTCTGATTTTAGAACTTTTTTATATTTACGGTACGTGAAGTCCAGAACACGAATAACTATCAGGGAAAATCATTCGACCCAACTCTCAAAAATTCTCGAGAAAATCGTCTTTGAAGTTTTGCAAGTAAACGTAAGTACCAATAATTTTAAACAGAGGACCGTATGTCGGTGTAGCTCGGGCGGCAGCGTTGTAGCCTTTCAACCATAGGGTCCGTTGTTTGAATCCTGCCGTGACAAATTTTTTATTTTTTCCGTTGTGTTCGAACACTTACACAATTTCATTATAGTCATTTTTACGGAAAATGCAGTAATTTTTGTTTTTGTTCGTAATTTTTTTCCTCATTTTCACAGCTACTAATGACTTTCCAAGCAGATAACCTACTCAACTATCGTTTAAAGTGAAGACAAAGTGTTCAGCTCGTTACACACATGTAAACAAAAACTGACAACACGTGTAATTAGAGATCCCAGAATGTTTTATATAACTAAATTAAAAAACAATGAAAAAAGTATTTGTTATAGCGGGATTTGAAACACCGACTCCCTGGCTGTGAGACCACAACGCTACCACCTGATCTACACCGGCAGATGCTGCAATCGTTTTAATTATTGATACTAACGCGTACTTGCAAAATTTCAAAGTCAATTTTCTCGCTATTTTTTGCGAGCTGCGTCGAAAGGCTTTGGCTGATTGTTATTTATGTTCTGAACTTTCCGTGTCATAAATATAAAGAAATTCTAAATTCCGATACCCATATAGTCTCCATGTGAATAGATAAAACACGGTCCAGTGCTACCTGTTTTATAAAATGAAGTGCTCTATTAATATCCACCAGTTCTGCTGTAAACACAATGCATTATTCTGGCAGAGAATTGCAATCCACACCAATGGGAGATGTAAATAAATATCCTACACTACCAGCAGAATTTGATCCATCAATGTAGAAAATCATGGCAACCTGAAATTTTCAAGTAGTGTGTGCAAAAAACGACAGAAGATTAGGGGTGGGGAGAGACTGAAGCTTCTGGTGCTTGGCAGAGATCCAACCGGATCTGTGAGCGGGGCACAATTCAAGGGGCTGTGCGCGATATATCACGGTGCATACAGTCAAAGGAAGGGAGATGGAATCCCTACAAATGAAGGCGAGGCGCAATCCAACAGGTAAACACGCTTGAGGGCGAGTAACAGGAGTTGTAAAACCATGGCACTAAAAAAGAACGTGATATGTGGGATGACTAGGGAATGGTCGAAGGGCAATGGCATAGGACACCAAAAGCTGATGCTGCCTAGTCTGAAGAGGGGCTATTCTCACTTCGGTAAGACGACTGGTCTGGAAGGTACCCATAGCCAAGCGGACACCACAATGGTGGACTGGTTATAACAATTTCAGGGCAGAAGGAGCTGCCGAGCCATAAACCTGGCACCCATAATCTAATAGGGATGGAATCAGAACCCAGTAAATATGAATGAGTGTTGTACGATCTGCACCCCAGTCTGAGTGGGCTAGGAAACAGAGGGCAATAAGCTTTCGTATGCAGATTATCTTCAGCTGCTGAATACGAGGCAGCCAAGTCAGTGTTTTATCAAAAAGGAGGCCCAAGAAACTGTGCTGTGCCACAACTTCCAGGCACTGAGTATCCAAGAGCAGTTCTGGATCAGGGTGGACTGTAGTTCAAAAATGTTCAAATGTATGTAAACCTACCGGACTTAACTGCGTGGTTATTAGTCCGTAGCTTAAAACTACTTAAACTAAAGTAAACTAACCTCAGAACAACACAAACACCCATACCTGAGGGGGACTCGGACCGCGACGGCGAACGGCCGCGTGCACCGCAGCACGGTGCCCCAGTGGACTGTAGTACGACAACAGAAATCCATTATCCTCGTTTTAGAAGAGGAAAATTGAAAACCATGCCAGAGTGGGAGCTGTACTATATGCAAAAGTTGTTGGCGTACAGCGCAGGAGTGACAAGTGGCCCAACACTGCCCACCAACCCATTGATGGCGATTAATAAGATTATAACTAATAGCACAGAACCCTGTGGGACGCCGTTCTCCTGGATCAGTAGGGAGCTGAAGGAAGAGCCAACCCTTATCCGGAACATGCAGCGGGATAAAAACTGTGATAAAATTGGTAGCGAACCTTGTAGACCACAGTCATGAAGGGCACATAAAATATGATGAAGCCAAGCGGTGTCATGTCTTACATATATCAAAGAAAACAGCAACAAGACTTTGACGTTTTCAGAAGGCCTGTCTGACCGCTGTTCCCAGTCGAAGTAGATAGTCTGTAGCAGACCGTCCCTCCCAGAACCCACACTAGTAAAGTGAAAGAAGTCCCAGTCATTTGGGTGCCCAGCATAATCTGCGGGCAACCAATCTTTCAAGTACTTTACATGGTACGTATGTCAGGCTAATCGGCCGGTAACTTTCCGGGGATGACGGATCCTTGCGACGCTTATGAACAGGAGCTACTATACTGCCCCTCCACTGCGAGGGGAAAACCCCTTGGAGCCAAATAAGGTTAAATAGCTGGAGGAGATATTGCCATTGTGGAGGACTGAAATGGATGGAATCAGGTTCAAATGTTTGTAAAGATTATGGGACTTGGAATCATGGCCAAGTGCATAATCATGAAAAGAGGAAAGGCCAGAAGTAGTTCCTATTCAGTAAAGAGTGTGTTTTAAGGTTCCTCCTAGTGAGTGGTAAAACAATTTTGAGGCTGTGGCCTGCTGTTTCTTGAGAAGAAAAGAAACTGGGTAGGAAGCCGCCGCCTATGCCTTCGCAAAGTCAGGGATTGAAGCCGGCCGCTGGCAACCTTGGATGCAGCGGAGCATAGCCTACACTCGTCACAGGGGAACAGAAGATGCCAAGGAAGAGAGAACACGCTTCCAGCACATCTGCTTGCTCTGTTTGATTATATAACAAGCCTTAACACGAAGTCGTTTAAAGTTGATAAGGGTAGTGTGGGACGGGTGGCGCTTAAGACGTTGCAAGGCTCGACGACATTCGCGAATCGCCGCGGAAATGGTTGAATTCCACCACGGAACTGGGCGGCAGCTAGGAGGGCCTGTCAACCGGAGGACAGACATGCTAGCAGCTCGAGTAATCGCAGTGGCTACATCACCGATGACATCATCAATACAGTCCGACGGGGATGGTGTGAAACCGCCTGGAATGTATACAAAGGCCAATTAGCATGACCGAAAACCCAACAGGGTATCCCATTCTCGTCAAGTGGGAGGGGAGTGACAGAATCAACGGAAAGTGGTCACTATCGCAAAGGTCGTCATGCAGTGACCGTTGAAATGAAGGGAAGGGAAGGGAAGAAGAAGTGAGAAAATGGTCTATGGCGAAAAAAATTGCCATAAGAGGTACTAAAATGGGTTGGGGAACCATCATTGAGAAGGTACAGGTCGTGATCTGCAAGGATCTAGTCTGAGGCGGCCATCAGTGAAATGAGATTCCTACAGAACAAAACAAGCTGCAGAGTAAAAGGAAATAAGATGTTTTAACTCCAGGAGGTGACGGTAGTAGCCATTACAGTTCCATTGGATGAGAACAGATCGAGGATCCAGATGGGAGGCGAACGGACTGATGCATATCACAATGGTGTGTCAGTGTCCGTCACCAATGAGGCAGGAACAACAGCCATAAACAGCAGATCAGACGCAAGTTCAGAGGGGCCTTGTCCTGTGACTTGCGTTTCTTCTTCTTCTTCTTCTTCTTCTTTTTTTCCTTCTCCTCCTCCTCTTTCTCTCTCGCAGGGCAGGGAGGACAGGTGCCAAAGACAGAGAACTGGCGTTAGTAAGGGCTAGTAAAGATGAAGATTGGGCGACCTTGGTATGTACAGACTGAGAGTCCAGCTGCTGGCTTGAGGCAGAAGACCTCGTACCTGGTGGACGCCGGAAGAAGAAGCCTATAGTGGAGCCGCCGAAAGAACGACTCTGACAGCCGGCGGCTATGTTCCCAATGCTGCTACGCGGCTGTTTGTTGTTACGCCGTGCCAGTCGCCGGCATACGAATATCACGTCCGAATATTTTGGGACCGTTGCTATGTACTACTAAAGAGTGAACGAACGAGAACAATCACGAAGTAATGAAAAACACTCGTTTTTCAGTTAAAAAGGAAAGGTTTAGAAATATATGTCGAGTTAAAGCTTCATATGTTCCAGTATTCCATTAAATATAATGTATCATTTAGTCTTCAGCCAAAGTTCGGTAGCTGAAGAATTTTGTTTATATATTTCATCTTCTATAACTATTTTCCACAGACTCGCTGTTATTACTCGGACACAGTATTGTGGCAGTCTGCCGAGGGGGTAAACAAATAAGGACTACTACTTTACAAGTAGTAAAACCGCCTTTTCCAGTGAAATGATTTGTCTTCTTACATAAAAAGTGTTTTTGTCTCATTCGTTTATAATCGCTGTTGACTGCCATAGTATAGTGTCTGAGTAATATTATCAGATCAGTTTCGACAGCTAGTCTATTGGTCACAGAAGTAGAAATAAAATAACGTAATTTTTCAGTAAATGGTCTTTGGTTGCGACACAAACCATACATTAAAAATCAGTCGCGGCCAGCATCATGTGCAATGCACCGCTACTACTGCTACTATCGTTCCCTAATCTTATTATTAATTCTTGTACCCGTTCTTCTAGTGTACCTCCTCGTTCCCATGCCTCTTCTAAGATGTGCCACGTATGTGTGACAACATTGTTCCATTTTGTGGGAGTGCGCGAACTGTCAGGGTCGTTCTTCCGACGGCCCGACTATAGGAGAGGGCACCTTCACCAGCAAGTGCCAGAGAAGGGAAGCATTTCTCTGGCTGGGGGTGGGGGAGGATGAGGACACTGAGGGAGGGGCAAGGGAGGTGCAGGAGAGGGAGGACGAAGAGTAGGGTGGGAATGTGATGAGGAAAGGGGGATCAAATGTTCAAATGTTTGTAAAGCTGATGGGACTTAAAAGTGGGGTCATCAGTCCCTAAACTTACAAACTCGTTAGTTTATAACTTACACTAAAGACAGCACAAACATCCATGCCCAAGGAGGGATTCTAACCCCCGACAGGGAACGGCCTCGCGCATAGCACCTCAAAGCGCTCGGCCGCTCCGCCGCGGCCAGGAAGGGGGGAGGAGGGGTAGGGGATGTAACCGAGCAAAGCCAGATAACATTTGCACAGGTTGCAGACCATTGACTTTTCGGCGGATTTTCTGGTACGTTAAGCATTCAAGGGACTTTTACTCTTGAATCTTCTTCTCCGTTTTATACAAAGAGCAGTCCGGGGAGTGAGAAGAGTTCTGTTGATGACAGTTGACACAAGGAGGTGGAACACATGTTTCCCCTCATGGAGTGGACGTCCACATTCACGTATACAGGGACCGCTATGCAACGAGAAGACGTGTCCAAACCGCATACATCGGAAACGTCGCATGGGAGGTGGAACATGTGGCTTCACGTCACATCGATACATGATGACCTTCACCTTCTCTGGGAGAGCATCCACCTTGTAGCGTCTCCTGGGACGTCGCAAAGATGGTCGGAGGCGCACAAAGATGCAGACTGGGTAGCAGAGGCCGTTTTAATGCGTAGGGATCCACAACGCATCTTACTCATTGATTCGACTTCCCCAAACTTGTCTTCGATTTTTTCAACGAAGAACAACGGCTTGGTGGCGGTGAATGTGCCTTCGTCTCTCCTGGTGCAGACCAGGTAACGTGGAAAGGGCCGCAAGCCGACGTGCCTGGCCCTTCACCCAGGGGTAGACAGAAAGGTGAAGGTTCTCTCGTGATAGGTAGCTGCATTGTATGTATTATTCCTGACTTCTGAGATGGCCATATTACGACCACTTTCTAACTTAAAACGTTTCATCGTGCGAGACGTCCGCCCGATCAGGGGCTCTCCCCATGAACGCCACCCAGCTACAGTGAAGGCCATCTGGCATGATGGCCATTGCCAGGAGTCCTGATACCCCACGAGGACGTGTATCGATTCCTTGACCTGCATGGGGAGGTTGCAGCTCTGGTACCAGCAGTCTGATCCCTGCGTTGTCAGGGGGGTTCAGACAGAAGTACATAACAGCCCCACCACACGAGTGGCTACACATGTTGGGGACATAGCGGGGGTGGGTAGGGTAGGGATCCACCCCGTAGGGGCTAGGTTGGGAGTTCTTCCCCAAATGGCTCACAATGATAACTGTAATTTTGTTATGGAGGTCAAACCCCGAGGTGGACTGAACAGTACCAAAAACAGAGGTAATAACTAAGATCATAATCCCTATAACCATCATCGGAACCATAGGAATGGACGAGCCGTTTTGAATGGAACCACCTAGAGGGGAAGAAGAATTAGGACGGGGAGGAGAGGAACTGGAAGAAGTAATGCAGCCTGCCAACATTACAAAATGACACGAAATTGAATGAGCACATAAAGATGGTAGTAGGGAAACCTAATGGCCGACATCGGTTTATTGGTATAAGTCATCTGCAAAGGAAACCACATACAGAACACTAGCCTGACCCATTACTTAGTACTGCTGTGTTTGTGATTCCCATCTAGTTGGATTAAGGTAAAACTGAAGTAATTCATGGAATGGATGCTACAGGTAGATTCAATTAACACGCGACTACTGCAGAGAACCCTACAACGGTTTTGTCACCTTAGCAAAACGTGATCGTTCACGTGTTATTCTACGGATTTCCGACATCTGGCGCTGGGTCAGACGAAGCATCAGGTAGGATAACTTCAATCTAGTCTGACAGTTTCATTGCTGGTTTCGCCTGTGACTGCGTTTATTGCTAAGTTTCTTTTGTTGAGGTTGCTTGGTAGTGGATACAGAGGATGTGGTTGCAACTGTGGCGGCGGCGGTGATTGCTGCTGCTGTTGTTGTTGTTGTTGTGGCGGGGTTCTGTAGTAAAAAGTACCACAGGCTCTGCTGAGGCAGTATCTGTACCTTTATCGACAGTTGTCAGTGGGGCTACGGAAGATGCAGGTTCCATAGACTTACAGGTGCACTAGCAAGTGCATGTTTTAGTGCCTACACTCACAACCTCCGTTTTTGTGAAGGCATCAGCTCTGTCATCTGGCGTTTGCAGTACAGAAGCGAAGGAGGTGGTAAACGCAGAAGGTTGCATGGCCTTGAGGTCTTCTTGGCCTCTATATAGGAGATACGCTGAGATGTTTTAATTTGCTGTATCTTCTTCTCCTGAAGGTAATCCGTACAGTCCCTACACCAGACTGAGTGATCACCTGAACAGTTAACACATGTCGTAGGTGTACAGTCAAACCCTTCATGTGCTGATTTCCCACACTTGCCATAGGTAGCTTTTCTATTGCATCCCAAGGTGGTGTGCCCAAAGTGCTGGCACTTGAAACAGCACATGGGGGTTAAGGACATATGATCGTACATTTAAGCGCAGAAAACCCGCCTTAACATGCTCAGGTAGTTGAGGGCTATTGAGGTGAGTATCAAGGACTCTGACTTAACCAGTTCTCCATCCACGCTTTTCGTAACATTCTGCACATCGACTATGCCTTCTGCAGCCCATTCTTCATTTATTTCATCCACTGGGATTTAATCAGATCCCTATAGCAGACTACGCCCTTACTATAATTCAGGGTAATGTGTAGCTCCGTTTGTATTTGATATTCCCAAGCCACTTAGCTATTTGAAGTTTTGGCGCTTGTTGGGAATTCGATGTTTCCACCAACAGGGTCCCATTCCTCAACCGTTTCACTGATTTCAAATTAGCAGCAATTCCTTCCATACTTTTTTTATATAGAAGAGCGATACCCTTTCAAACGAACCATCCTTTCTTTTAACGACAAGAAACACATTCTGGTTAACGGCCTGTGTTCTATTACTCTCGACATAACATTTTTTTGGAGAACCTAAGTCCGGAAGGATTGGAGACCCTAGCCCTCTTTTTTGACTGGTTGTTGGTACCCCCAGTGGTACACCCACCCCACTACGAGGTGGAAAATTATTCGATAGGTCCATCTCGATCCCTCGAGCAGCTAGGGAACTAAATGTCTGCTTAGACAGAGCTCCGCATGCCTAGGTAAGCCTTATACGGCTGACGTTCGACAGTATCCCCAGAGATTACTCGCTATCGACTGTTCCACCTCAACAGCCATGCATCCCATCAGCTCGTAGCACACCTTAGGACTGAGGGTTTCTTTTATAGAGGTATATCCTTCCTCGCGAACTGGGCGGTCAAGCCAAGATCCCCAATCCTTGATACACATAACGTTCCACTGCCGCGCCACACAGTGGTCGCTGAAGCGTACCCAGAGGTTACAATATCAGAGGACCGGCGTCACTTACCAGTCCCCAGCTCAGGCACCCCGGGTTCGCCAAGCCAGCACCCAGAAAATTAATGCTGAGCCCCCTGAGGGGATCACCAAAAGAAAAAGCAGAATCAAGAGTAGGAAAGTAACGAATACAGCCATGAATCAATGTTTATTAACATGCTTGATAAAGTACTGACTGGAAGACTGAATCACAAGGAAATGCACAAGCAATGATTGATAAGGACCTGAATAAATCACACAACAGCCCAGTAATGGAAATGGCACAGTTGTAAATCACTCCTTCCTACATAGCATAATTACAGTTACAAATAGTTGGAGTATCACATACAGTGATTGTTTTATCAACTCCTCCGTGATCACATATCTGATTGGCGGGCCTCGATTTTACTACTTCAAATGAACTCACTACAGGAGCGAACCAATGACCTTGCTGGCCAAAGTATGGTTTTGGAGATAGTAAGACAAGCAGTAGAAACTTTAACCATGTTTTGGACGGCATTATTTTGCAGAAATGTCTACATCTACATAGATACTCTGCAAATCACATTTAAGTGCCTGGCAGAGGGTTCATTAACCACTTTCATAACTTTTCTCTACCGTTCCATTCTCTAATAGCGCGCGGGAAGAAAGAACACCTAGATCGTTCCGTTTTCTATCTGATTTCTCTTATTTTATTGGGATGGTCATGTCTCCCTAAGTAGATGGGTGCTAGCAAAATATTTTCACATTCATAAGTAAAAGTCGGTGATTGAAACTTCGCAAACAGATCACGCCGCAATGAATAACGTCTTTCTTTTAATGATTTCCACCCCAATTCGTGCAACATTTCCATGACGCTTCCCCCCCCCCCCCCCGTAACGTGATAAAACAAAACGAGCTGCCCTTCTCTGAACCTTCTCAATATCTTCCGTCAGTACCACCTGGTGAGGGTCCCACAAGAGGCAACAGTACTCCAGGAGAGGACGCACAAGTGTGATGTAGGCAGTCTCTTTGGTGGAGCTGGTGCATCTTCGAAGCGTTCTGCCAATGAAACGTAACCTTTGATTCGCCTTCCCCACAATATTTTCTGTGTGTTCTCTCCAGTCAAAGTTGTTCGTAATTGTAACTCCAAATGTAATGCTCCATATGATTTGCCATCAACAGCAATAAAAAGGAAAGTACAAATCGTTGACATACTGTCTTGCTGTAAAGGGTGTAGCTGATAACCATCGAAGGGGTGCTGCCATGAAATGATACGGCACCACAGACTATTACTCCTGGTTGTCAGGTAGAGGGCAGGTGACAGATTTGTATCTCCCTGATGGCCACTTTTTTTCCTTCTTTCTTTTTTTTTTCCATTTTCCTTCTTCAGACAAGTCTTCACTGATCATTAGAGCTCAGCTAAAAGTTGGACTCTGAAAACAATTCTACTCCAGTCCGCGGGATTCCAGGCCGAATGTGCCAGACACCATATCACACTGGCATGTCCATGCATGATGTTCAGTTGTAGTTCACACAAGTGACGCTCTGAGCTCAGCCCTCTTTCTCTGAGTTACCTGTAACTGGTTAATTGCACGTAGGCTCGAAGATGAATCTGAGGCTCACATTCTGTCAACTCTTAGGTCGATCGTTTCCTTCTTGACGCTGATAACTCAAACTACCTTGCTCGAGCTCAAAAACGAATCCTCCCTGAAATATGACGTCTGCATACGTTGTTCAAGCATCTTTCTGTGTCGCATAGTTACTTTCTGAGTACATGGAATTAAATGCTGGCATTGACAGTCCTCTGTTTACTATCACTGTCAGCTGCGAGGTACAATTGCACTGCAGCGTCACATTCATACATCAGCTCCTCAGCGTTTAGAAGACTCTGGTGATATGAATAGCTGTAAAATCAGTTTCCTCATGATCTAATTAGGAACTCCAGGACACCACCACCACCACCAGATGTGGGCTGTTATGTAGATGGCACTCATCCAATGTTTCATGTTTTCGAGAGCTTCATTTATTTTATGCCACTTTCTGAAGTCTGTTCCCTGCTATGACGTAGTCGTCATCTTGGTGTTTTTGCTGGAACATTACCCTCGATGTAACTCGAGGTCCCCCCCTCTGACAAACCATTATTTTTACATGTTAATACTACTTTAATTGTTTCATTTCAAGTCTCTCCAGCAGACTTACTTTCAATGCAAATTCTTCTCCTCATGCCTTATTTGGTACAAATTTTTATTTCCAGGTAACAACAATGGAACCTGTCTATGTTGCCTAAACGATACATTATGGCGCCATAACAGTTGCTGCTTCTTAGTCCGTATGTTAGAATAGTGGCGAGGTATTGTCTGTATATGAGTAGAATTTGGGAGATTGCCTTTCCAAACCCGTAATGTACTGTGCTGTCTGAGGTGACAACTTTATGAAAGAACTGGAAGTTGCCCAGTAAAACCACTACCTCATCTATGGTCCCTTTGAGGGTTGCCAATAATACAATTATCGTTGTATATTTTAAGGCCCTATTGCAGTGAATTAGTAATCGCAAAGACCTGCTTTCAAAAGTTATGGCTATACTTGTTGCCACTTTGCTTTCCGTAACTCTAGAAACTTCATGCGTCATAGTGATTACGAGAAATGGTGAAATTCATTTCCTTGTTGGACTAAAGACCTCGTTTCAAAGAAAGCTGGAAGTTATAGAGGAAGTTAAAGCTTAAACGTCTTGTAGACACCGTTGTCATTAGAGACAGAGCACACTCTCTGACATTTTCTGTCAGGGATAGGGGAGTAAATCGACCGTGCTCTTTTAAAATAACCATCTCGGCATTTGCCTGGACTGATTTACGAAAATAACAGAAAACCTGAATCAGGATAGCCAGGGGCGGGTTTGAATCGCCGTCGTTCCAAATGTGAGTCCAGTGTACTAACCACTGGGGCACCCTGCTCGGTCAAACAAACATGACCTTCGGATTTGGAACTGTACTCAACTCGTGATTCTATCACATAATAATCTTGTTACAATGAACATTCATGTGCTTATGACAGAAGATGATAGCATGGAAGCTACAAAACCACACACAGACTTTATGTTAAGGAAAAAGTAGTAGTGTTTAAGTACTGGGATCTTGGTACCCATCATCTCTTCACTAGAAAGTTGAAGTAACTTATTACGAATTTTGTGTGTACCTAATATAGATTTTAAATGGGGTGTTTTAGTCTCTTCTGCTGGAAGGTGCCATAGTGACGTTCAAGTAGGTCATTTGTATGATCTTTTGTATACTGCAGGGCCCCAAAATTCAAAAAATATTTCACTAGAACCAAAATGTAAATGATAAATGTTTTTGGACGTCAACAGCTGTCTGACGAACCTTTGGTTTCGAGACCAGTTAACAGCGCTATCTTTTTAGTAAATAGCATTATTAATAATTGCTAGCTACCGTTTTCTTCTTTGCAAGAATAAACCTGTACAGTCTCTCACACACAGAACGATTTAGAGAAACTGCGACTCATAAAAACAGAAGCAGAATAGCGTATGAGGATTAGGCCGCTCAACAGCGCGGTTTTCAGAACGTAATGGATCAGAGAAGAGTATCAGGAAAATCCATTCAAACAAGAGTACAATACACTAACAAGTGCAGGATGTAACAAAGTTGAAACAAACAATGCATGCAAGCAGAGACAAGCACGGTTATCTACCAATCGAGAAGTGCCAGGAACTCGAGAAAGAGATTCAATGATGAAACTGAGGCTTTAATGTCATGGGAGAAGTCCAAACTAAGCTGCAAGCAAGGAATTGAAAAAGGAGGGGTATGGTAAGAGTCGTGGGTTGTAGGATGGATTGAGAGGAGCTCGAGTAACGAGAAAAGGAAATAGAACTGGACTGTGATAGGGGGATTATACCTGAGCCACCGTGGAGGGAAGAAGAGAGGAGTGGAGTGCAGCAGCTGGGAAAAGAAGCCAGCGATTCGGATGGTGGGGTGATGCATGAACACCGGCAACATATCAAGTTAGCAGCTGCTGTTGGTGGGACCGCAGAGGAGGCACTCCAGTTTGAACAAGATGGATTGTCATCAGACTTGTATGAAAGGCACCTGTCACTAAATGGTCACCACTGTGGGAGAAATGGGTCCAAGAACCGCAATGCTGAAGGAGCTGCCGAATCGTACACCAAGCTCCCATTGATGACATGTGATTGGATGAGGTCCCTATAGAGGTGCAAACAAGTTGGATGGGCAGCTCCCCAAACAGTGTTGGAGGTAATGCATTATGTTTATAGTCGGCGTCATGTGAGAGGACGCTTCCGCACATAGAGGCGGAGCGATAGGGAAAGCATGGACGGGAAGAGTTACGGCCAGACGCTAACAGTTCCACCGCGGGAGAAACATTGCGTAAGTCGCTGCCAGTCACACGCCTATAGAATGAAGATTATTGGCTGCCAGTGCGGTAATGGAGAGGGATGCGCACAACAGCTGAAAACTGGGCCACCTTCGTATGTGACACAAAGTATAGGTATTGCCAGCACTTTGAGCTGACGAAGGTGTGGCACCAAGGTGAGCTGGGCATCGAAGATCATGCATAGAAAGTTGTGTGTGTCTTTGATACAAAAGGAGTTTGTCAGATATAGCTCTGGATTAAGGCGAACTGCATGACAGGGTAAGAAGTGCATTACTCAGGTTTTAGAGGCAGATAACTGGAAACCACGGGTCACGCCACAAAACTGCACCCTCCAAATAGCTCCCTGCTGCCACTGTTCAATGACACTGACACTAGCGCAATTGAAGTTCATACATAAGTAATCGGCACACAAGGAAGAAGAAACCGATGATCCCACTGCCACAGTGAGGCCATTAATTACGACAAGGGGAACACTAAGATTAGAGATCTCTGGGACACCGTTCTCCTGATTATGGGGTTAGCTGAGGAAGCTACCGACCCTAATCTGAAATGAGTGAAGGAGCTTTTGGAGAAATATATGAGGTGCACCCCCATAAGCCCCAGTCGCACAGTGTAGCTAGAATATGATGGTGTCAAGTCATGTCATACGCATTCTGAAGCTCAAAAACAAACTGCCCCAAGCTGCTCACACCTAGTGAAAGCAGTACGGATAGCCGACTCCAGGGGCACTACATTGTCAAGAAGAGCAAAGTGGTGGTGGTGGTGGTGGTGGTGGTGGTGGTGCCGCCGCCGCCGCCGCCTCCCTTCTGTTGTGATGCGAGGAGACCCTGATCTTCAAGGGTCCACATGTGCCACCAACTCACCATAAATTCTAAGAACTTACACAGAATGTTGGCAAGGCAGATACAGCGGTAACTATAGATTTCCGGGGAATCTGCACCAGGTTTCTGCTCCAGGACGATGATGCTATCACACCATTGGGGCAGGACGGGAAAACCACCCGCTGCCCAGAGACGATTGAACAGGGAGAACAGCTGATGTTGAAAGTCCGCTGAGAGGTGACGGAGGAAGTGGCTGTGAATACCATCTGGTCCTGGAGAGATACTGGGGCATTCAGCAAGAGCAAATTGGAACTCCCAATCACTAAACAGGGCGTTGTGTGTCTCCCGCCGCCACGTGGGAAATGATAATTGCTTACCCTCGACCCTCTCTTTAAGAGCGTGGAAGTCCGCACTCTAGGTTGCAGTAGCAAAACTACAGGTGTAATGCTGTGCCATGTCTTCGCCAACAGCGCTAGGGTCAGTCCAATGTGAACCCTGGACGAGGAGAGAGAAAGGATTCACACCAGCGGAAGAAAGCCGAAACGTCGCCGGACTTGCAACCACACTTGAGAAGGAGAGGCATGGGAATCGATGGTGTCAACGAACCTTTCCCAACAGGCCTTCCTGCTTTGCTGTATCAGTCGCTCTAAAGAATGATAGCGCCAGTGGTGCAAGAGTGCCTGCCAACGTTCCCATATGCTCTCAAGAATCTCCTTTATCCACCAAGGGACCGATTAACGCTGGAGCAATGACAATTAGGGACAATTGTGTCGGCGACGGAAACTATGGCGGCAGAGACCTGTTGAATCGCCCTATCAACACTAGTGGGAAGTGGAACAGTAACCACAGCAGCTGAAGTGTAAGCTGGTCAATCAGCCTTATGGAAAGAACATTGGAGCAAGGGGTCAGCAGGTTGAAACTACAGGACCGACAGGACAGGAAAAAGGTCACTATGACCATTTATGTGCGGAAGAAGGTTCAGCTTACAAAAAGACATGTCAATGGCAGAATATGTGCCATGTGCCACACTAAAGTTCGAGGGAGCACTGGTGTTCAGAAGGTAAATGTCCTGCTGTGCCAAGTGTGTCAACTCTCCGACCATGGCCCAAGATCTGGGTTCCACCCCACGAAAGGTGGTAGGTACTGCTATCCCCCAAAAGGAAATTCGGCCGTCAAAGAAGCAAGGTCAGTGGGAGAGATAACCTCATCTGGCGAGAGGTAAAGGAAACGAACTGTGATGTCATGCATTGCCCAAATCCTGACAGCTATTGCCTTGAAGGCCATGCGGAGAGGCAAGGTGGCACTGGGGATAGTGGCAAAGACAGAGAGACACCTCCAGAAAGCCTGTCATAGGCTGCATTGTTTTTTTAGTAGTTCTGATAGCCGCCAAAGGCGCCAGTGCACTGGGCAGTAAAGGTTTCCTGTAGGGCTACTAAGACCACTGGACAATGGCAAAGTAATTGTCACAATGAGCTAGGTGGTGGAAATAACCGTCACAATTCCGATGAAGGATAATGCTACTGGCGTACTGAGATGCCATGAAAGGTGAAAGATGTGGTCTAGCCTCAAGTCTAGCTTTGGCATGCGTTTGAGCGCCTCTCATGATTTGAGTGCTCTGTAAGTTCTACGTCCTCGAAGAGTGCTGGAATCTCCACCCCATCCTCAGAATCAGAAGTTGCAGAGGTAGGTGGCTGAGATGTCATCAGAAGCACTTTATTTCTCCTTTTTCCTTTCCTTCCGTTGTTCTTTTAGTTGAGTCTGCTGGGAGGGCTTCTATGAAGTAATTTCAGGAATCTGTAAAGATCGGGAAGTGTTTCAACCAGTATGTTGTGAATATTTCAGGCACTGGCTGGTATCCTTTTCAGAGGTTGATACCTCGGAAGGGAGCATCTCAAAGGACCTAACGAGAAGGGCTGGAGAAAGCTGTTATTTCTCTGCCAGAAGAATGGGACTTATGTCCCCAATGGTTGGGGGGGCAGGTTTCTCCCACAGTATGTGGTGGGGGAGCAACAGTAGACATGGGGGGGGGCTGTCCATCAAGGGGGCAGATTGTTTGATGGCCAATAGGGCCCACAGTGGGAGATTGGACTTCACCACCTGTCATCATCAAATAGAGAGGGGATGATGCAACAGCAGGAAATGACATATTCATAGGGTGAATCCACTCTTATTTCTTTCTCACCTTACTGTAAGTCAGTATGTCCAGGGTTTTGATCTCCATAATGTTCCTTTCCTTGTAGAAAATGGTACAGTCTGGCGAGCAAGGTGGATGGTGTTGTCCACAATTCAAACAGATGGGAGGGGGTACACGGAGTGTCTAGACGTGTTGGCCACCTGAATTCCTTGCATGTGGCGCTAAGATTGCATCGGGAGAACATATTCCAGCACTTACAGCACTGCATAGGGGGAGATACATATGGTTTTATGTCACACCAGTAGATCATAACCTTGACCTTTTCGGGCAATGTATTGCCCTCAAAGGCCAGGATGAAGGCCCCAGTGGCATTCCTGTGTTCTTTTGGTACCATATAGATGCGCCAGACGAAGTGAACACCTCATCGCTTTAAGTTGGCATGGAACTCTTTCTTGGACCATAAAAGGAGATCTCGATGGAAGTTGAATCCCTTCATCATGTTCAATTACTTGTGTGATACAAGATTACCCAGCTACTCTCTTGCAAGTAACGCCCTTGACTGGTCAGTAGATGCTGTTTGTATAAAGAAACACACACTTCGCATCTTAGACAGCATTGCCACTTCGCTAGACTCATCTACAAGATTCTTGAAGGAGAACAGAGGTTTAGTTGGCAAGAAAGAGCCCCCACCGAATAGAGTGCAAACAAGGTATTGCGGTTTGTACAGCTCAGATGGACTGAGTGCCCTGCATTCCTCACATGGCGCTATCACATAAGGGAAAAACTTGGGGTTGTATGTTGTCACATTAAATTCAGTTCCGGCATGCTAAGAGAGGCTGCTAGCCGAGTGACTACCAGATTTACCAAATTTTGGCATCTTTATAGTGGATCATCTGCCATGATGCCACTCACTGCTCGCTGATCAGGGGCTCTCCTCATGAGCAACATCTAGCCACACCAAAGGTCACACCTGGCAGGACGACCATTTCCAGGATTGCTGATGTCCCAGGGACATGGCCATCTACTCCTTGGCATGCATGAGGTGGTCACAGCTCAGGCATCAGCAGTGAGATTCCAGTGTTGTCAGAGGGCGGGAGGGTGGGGGGGGCTATAATCCCCTCCCACAACAGACTGACTACAATGCTGCGTATTGGACGCTATGAAAACCATTATGGTAAAGAATGCATGAGGTGACATTGCACAATGGGCGTAATGTGTGCACCACATGAGGTTTCCTTGCCTTATGGCTGAATGAAGGGTGCCGTTTCAAGTCAATTCCGTAATGGTTGACTAAGATTTTACTGCACAGTAAATACATGATAGATAATGTAAGGTGTCCTTCCCCATATGGCCCACACTTCTGCAAAATTTTGGAAATAGGGAGGTCAAACCCATAGAGGGGACCGTGTCCATATGGCCGAAAAGTTTAAAGACACTTTTAGTTGCCTCTTACGACAGGCAGGAATACCTCAGGCCTATTCTGACTTCTGAAATCACAGGGGGAGAAGGCCAAGAAGTTAATTTGAGTCACTGTGAAAAGCAACTACCTCTCGTGCAAACATTTAGGTGCAAAGGGCAAATGAACCAGTCCCAGAAGGACAGCTCATTGTCATCAATTAAGAATCATATTCCATTGCCACTACAGAATACGTAAATGAGGAAACTGCTACTAAATTCTTAGTAAGATCTGGCCTTACAAAGGAACAGTATCCGAGAGTGTCAACCGTTCAGCAGCAGTTTTCAGAAGCTTCCAAATCAACAAAAAGGGTCATTATAAATATGGGTATCATCCTTAAATATCCAGTGATTGTATAATTTTTTACCGAGTGATTAATGGATAATCCAGGAAGTGGACGAAAATCTATACAATGACATTGTTGAACCTTCAGAAGAGAACTTACACCTCTTCTATGGTCCTTTTGGATAAGAATCATGACACATGACTTTTTTCACAGACTACTGATGACTGATCCACATGAAGGCAAGCTAGTAGGAAATAGAGGTTGACGGACTGGACTGGGAAAAACTGCCTTCATAGCTACTGACTGCCTCAATGTCTTCGAAGTTACACTATTTGCACTATGTAACTCTTCAGCCACCTTTAAGTGAACAATTGCGTTGATGTTCCGGCTGTAGGCTTCTGCCTGAATTCAGGAAGTCCCTCTTCTTTGGCTAAGAAATGAACATCTTGGCACACCCAGTAAATGGAATACACGATCCCAGAAGAGCTACCTCACATTTTGCTACCATCGGCAGATTCGTCATGTGCGAAGTAAGAATGTATTCATACTGCTGGCGATTCATGAAGTACTTCCGTACCAGGGTATGTCCACTGGAAGAATTATTCCCAGGAGACGGCCATTGCTTGCATTTTGTAACGGTAGTGAAGAGACAGAACAGCAAACCGACATTTACAGTTATGGGACATGTGCAGTTTTAGTGCTGATTCAGGAAGACTCTTAATAGGTGATAGCATATTTTGCAAGAGTACTCTCTAAGATGGACTATTGTAAAACAGGTAAGGGTTTCAGAAGTTTGGACAATCAATGACTTCCAGTAGTATTCTGATAGACTATCTTTTCCTGTCAGTTGGCCGGCCTGAAAATAACATTGGATGGACTGGTGACGTGGAAACTGAGGCTTTACGAGTATGACATCGCATTTGCATTCAAGCATGCACCCAAAAATAAAGGTGCCAACTGTCTTTCAAGGAATCCTTTGGTTAAACATACCAGTGCAGCATTCACTAATACTGTATTAAAGAGATGGAAGATCCAACACAGCTGAAAACAAAGCCTCAAAGGAGGACAGTCCAACTACAGATTCCATTTAATCAACGGAACATTGTATAAGAAGAACTATGATACGATGGAACATAAGTATTTTATTATCATCCCAGTTTATCTATGAGCAACTATACTGAAATTCTTCCACAAAATTCCGACATCTTGTTATGTTGGATTCATAAAGACTCTTGACAACAAAGACGCACTTCTATACCAAACTGTTAGACCACTGAACTACTATTGATATGCTGAGATGAAAGCACAAGTCACAATTTCCTCTGGAGAGTATGGTACCTGTCTCCCTCCCCCCCCCCCCCCCCCCTCCCTGCTACAACCTTTTGAGGAATATACCAAACTCTATGAACAGAAATGAATGGATAGTAATCGTCGTTTCTCTAGGGTAGGAAGCAATGCCATGGGCAGTTTTGCATGCAGACGTGTTGGCCTTTTGCGGCTCGCCAGTTTCGACCCGAAATTTTGTATAAGTGTTGATTCTGAAATATTCAAGTATTTCCAAGCATCAGCAATTCTGAAGTTTTGGTCTATTCCGTCTCTACATTAGTATTCGTAACAAACATATTTTCTATGCTATGAGTTGTACTTAATTGATGATAGCTTTCGGATACTAAGTTCATTATAGTTACGATCCTTTAGGGTGTGATCCCACAATCTCTTAACAATATGCATATTAAAATCCTAATAGAGGATGAAGAGATGGGACGAAGTGTCAGTAACATCATATTTGACTTTTAAATTATATTTGTGACCGTTAAAGAGGACAGTTTGGGATGTAACTTGTAACCTTTACAAAGAAAATTACTTACCTTAACACTCTCACCACTGGAACTGTTTTGTGCAGGCTGTAAAACTTCAAAAGAGATTTTTTTCCTTTATTTATTTCACTTCTGTTAATGAGCAATCTTTATTACAAATGTTCTTTCCTGCACATCTGCTGGAAATTACTTAGGAATCATCTTGTTGTTGTGGTTTTCTATTGTGTATTGACATATGAAGGGATGAATATTACTATTGTTCGATTGTTATTCTTCATAATTGCTGGATAGTTCGATAGCAGTACCACTCCTACTTGGCCTTTCATGGAAGATCTTGAGAAAGTCTAATACAGTGTAGTTTAAGAGTTTTGATAACGGGTATACTAATTTTCTGGGTCGTTATAATTTAACTATCGACCAACAAGTCAATTCAATCTCCAGTGAAGTATAACATATTGCTAGACCCTTCTATGTGTCCCAGGAAAGAATAAAATCTGGTCTGTTGTATTCTGTTGTATGAATTTCGGGTTAACTTTCCCCCAACCAAAATTTAATGATAACTTCAAAAATCAAGCTGTGTTCACACATAGTGGTGTTAGTCTGTCTAAATATTTTCCCTTCAACGACATACTTTTTCCTCCGTATGATACATAACTTGGAGACTAGCTGTAAGAAGCCCGCATTCTGGAAATAATCCACATTGAAGAGCACCTTATCGAAATCCTCGAAATGCATGCTACTCGGTCGTTTCGTCACGTGAGGAATAAGTCACTAGAAAAAATTTAAGAAGAATACGGTGACTGAGGCGAAACTTGACAGACCAAGGAAGTAACATGTATAACTCAACATATGAAGAATGAGCTTGGCCACTGCCGTGTAAGGAACACTACACCTTTGGCAGCTTCCCACAATGCTTCGTCTTCGCAGTGGACTATAACTTGGCCAGCGGGTTTCAATAGCATTCTGCATTAGCTTTACGAAAGTCCTAGTCAGCTGCTGCCTCAGGGATTTTGCAGTTGCAGAAACACGTCAAGGGACAATCTTTGATGTTCACAACGTCGTGCAGGATGTTTCACCCTAACACCAGACAGGTACACGGTATTAGTTGCGAGGCTCTGTTGTGGCCGCACAGGACTAACGTGTCAGCTAATTTCACTTTTGTCATTATCACCTCAACAGGGATATGCTGAATTTGTATTATCAGGACCTCCAATTATATTGTGATATTCGCCCCTCCACAGAGAGACCGTCTGCCAGTACCGGGATAGTGATGCTTTCCCGCCATTGTGACAGGAAAGCCCCCTCTGCCCACAGATCGTTGAATAAGGCGAGAAGCTGGTGTCGGAATTCTGCTGGAAGGTACTGGATGAACTGGCTGTGGATCCTGTCTGGTCCCGGAGAGGTATCGAGGCATGCAGTGAGGGCAGTTTGGAATTCCAATTCGCTGAATGGGGAATTGTATGAGTCTTCCCAGCACATATGGAAGTACAGCCGGCGCCGTTCAACCCGCTCTCTAAGTGCACGGAAGTATGCACTGTACGCTACAGTTGCAGAGTTGCGAGTATAATACTCAGCCATATGCTCAGCAATAGAGTGGCATCTGTGCATACAGTACCCTGAACTGTAAGCTGGAGATTGCTGCTGATGGACGGTACCCAAAGAGGCGTCTAACCTGGGACCACACCTTAGATGGCGAAGCGCGAGAGCCGATTCTGGCGACATATTTCTCCCAGCTGTCCTGCTTGCTCTGCCGGATGAGCTGTCTAGCTCGGACCCGAAGCCGTTTAAAGGCTAGCAGGTTGTCTATGGTGGGTTGGCGCTGGAGCGCCCGCCGACGACCCCGAATGGCTGCAGCGATCTCTGGCGGCCACCAGGACACGGACTTGCGCTGAGGGGAGCCAGAGGTGGTGGGGACAGTGGACTCAGCGGCGGAAATGATGGTAACAGTGGTCTCACCGGCGGAAATGATGACAACAGTGACTTGACGAACCGCCGTGTCGACGGTGGCAGGCACTTCTGCAGGAAAAGTGGCAGTGGAGGTGTAATTCTGCCAATTAGCTCGACGGGTGGTGGGCAATAAATTCCCCCAAGAGGAGACATGGTGGGGGTAGCTGCGCAATCACTGCAGCGACGTCAGTGATAGAGACAGCCGCATCCAGGGGAAGGTAAAGGGAACAGACGGTGAATTCCTGCCCCGCCCGGATGCGAACAGCGACTGTCTCTAGCGTCGTGTACAGAGGCACGGCAGCACTTGGGACACTTGCGAGAACGTAGATACAAACCCCTCCCGAAGCTCTGTCGCAGGTCACCCGGTTTTTGTAGTATCCCCGATAGCCGCGAAGGAGTGGGGTACGCTGGGCAGGAAACCGCGTTTCCTGCAACGCCAAACAGAACACAGGGAAGCGGCACAACTGCTGCAATTCCACTGAAGAAGTGCTTGGTCGTCGAGCTGAAAAGCCATATTTAAAGTTGAGGATCGAGTTCCTCCATAGTGGCATCTGCTGCCAACTTTTCAGAATCGCCATTGTCAAAGGCCTTAGATTCTGGTGGAGCCCAGTATTGCGAGACCCTCAGGAGATGCGAGGATCTCTACCTCATCCTCCGAAGTAAAGGATGAGGATACCGGTGGCTTTTTAGCCACCAAAGTGTCCTTCGTTATCCTTAGGCGTCCCTCTCGCTGGCGCTTCGGTTTGGAGGCCTGGGAAGGTTTCTCTGTACTGGCATCAGGGTTAGAAGAAGAGCGAGAAACCCTTCTACCGGCAGTTCGTGGACCCTTCAGCCATCGGCTGAGATCCCCCACATGCACTGTGAGAAGCCTCGGAAGGGAGTGTCCCAAGGGACACATTCCCAGTGAGAGGAGCCGGAGGAGGCTGTTACTTCTCAGGCTGGGAGTAAGGGTCTGATGTCCCCGATGGAGAGGGGGGTAATTGCTCCAACAGGTGGTGTTTTGGGAGCAACAGATGAAGAGGTGCCCCCACCCATCAAGGGGGGCAATGGGAGGTTGCTGGCCCTTAGGGGCCACAGGGGTAGAGCGCTTGCAGAGCCGTCGCCCCCATGGAAGGGGCGACGACGTAACAGAAGCAAAGGATGTTACCATCCGTACAGGGTGGAGCCGCTTGTACTTTTTACGTGCCTCAGTATACGTCAAACGGTCCAGGGTCTTTATCTCCATTATTTTTCTCTCACGAAGCAATATATCACAGCTCGGTGAGCAAGGTGGATGGTGTTGCCCACAGTTCATGCAAACGGGAGGTGGAGTACATGAGGCGTCCGGGTGCGATGGTCGCCCAATTTCCCTGCAGTTAGGGCTGGAAGTACATCAGGAGGACATGTGCCTGAACTTCCAGCAGCTGAAACTCCGCATTGGGGGAGGGACATAGGGTTTTACATCGCACCAGTATATCATTACCTGGACCTTCTCAGGCAGTGTATCGCCTTCGAAGGACAAGATAAAAGCACCGGTGGCAACCCTCTGATCTTTAGGTCCCCTGTACACACGCCTGACGAAGTGAACCCCCTGACGTTCCAAGATTGCTCGCAACTCTTCGTCGGTCCGAGAGAGGAGATCTCTGTGGTAGATTAAACACTGGACCATGTTTAGTGACTTATGGAGCGTGATACAAACCGGAACATCACCCAGCTTATCGCAGGCAAGTAATTGCTTCGACTGGGCTGGGGACGCCGTCCTTATCAGCACAGCCCCACTTTGCATTTTCGAGAACGACTCCACTTCGCCAAACTTATCCTCGAGCTGTTCTACAAAGAACTGAGGCTTAGTGGTCATGAAAGATTCACCATCTGAACGCGCACAAACAAGATATTGTGACGAATATGGCTCTGATCTATTAAGGGCCCTTGGTTCCTCCCATGTAGTGGCTAGGGAAGGAAACGTCTTAGGGCCATAGGTTGACGCATTGAACTCCGTTTTGCCACGCTTAGAGGCGGCGTTTTTGGGACCGCCCACGCTATTAATTGCTCGTTTCATCCTGGTCCCACGAGCAGCTAGGGAACTATACGTCCACCCAGGCAGGGCCCCGCTGCCTTATACAACTGAGGTGCGGCAGGTTCCTCAGATTTCCAGACGTGACAAAGTCGTTCAGAGGTTGCTCGCTAGCGACTGTTCAACCTCAACAGCCATGCATCTCCTCGGCACGTAGCACACCTTGAGATTGAGGTTTTTTTTATTTTATTATTATTATTATTATTATTATTATTTTATTTTATTACTGAGGTTTGTACCGTGCTCGCGACCCGGGCAATTAAGCCAAGATCCCCGGGCTCTGAAACGTATAACGTTCCACCGTCGCGCCGAACGATGGTCGTTGAAGCACGCATAGAGCTTACGGTGTAGCAGCCTGTTGGTGCGACACAGCCCACGGCTCAGGACCCCGGGTTCGGCAAGCCCGTACTTAGCAAATGAATGTTGAGCCCCTGAGGGGTTCAAATGTTTCTAAAGCTTATGGGAGTTAACTAAAAAAAAAATGTTCAAATGTTTGTAGAACTTATGGGACTTAACTACGGGGTCATCAGTCCCTAAACTTACAAAATACTAAACAAACTAGCTACTACTAAGAACGTCACAAATATCCATGCCCGAGGGGGGATTCGAACCCCCGACCGTAGTGGCCGTGCAGACCGTGACTGGAGCGCCTCAGTCCCCTCGACCACCGCGGCAGGCTGGGAGTTAACTGCGGGGTCATGACGTAATATTCTAACATAAAATTTTGCAACTGATCGATGTCGGGGATATAGACGTACAGTGTTGTGCATTTGATCAACGATCCTTCTAGTAAACGAGTATGACGTGCGCTTTTTTTTCAATCCTTAGAAACCCTTCGCTCCTCTAGAGACACCCGGTACACTGCTGCTAGAAAATGGGAGCGGGGCGTTTGCGCGCTAAGTTCCTTCGCATACTTCGTGTGAATCGAACTGGTATTCAATCAGGCCCAGCGGTCTTACCTCTGCTGAACGATTTCAATTGTTTTTCTATCCCTCTAATACTTATTTCACCATCTGCCATTTTGTCATTCGTACGATTGTTTAGAGGAGGTCAATCCTCCTTTGTGAAACAGCTGTGGAAAAAGACATTTACTAACTCGGCCTTTGGTGTGTCATCCTCTGACCATAGCATTATGGTCACAGAGCGTTTGGATATATGGCGTCGATCCGTTTACCGATTTGACGTAGGACCAAAATTTCTTAGGATTTTCTGCAAAGTCAGTACACAAAACATTGCTCTCAAAGTTGTTGAACCCTCTCGCGTAGCTTCCCTTACACGAATTTTCCCACTATTTAATTTATGCTTTCAACTAAATTTATTCTCAAGAGTGAATTTCTTACAGTTTTACCTCATTCGATATAGATGTTTAACCAAATGATGACATATGAAAATCTGTGTTGGCCCGGGACTCTAACCCGCATTTCCCGCTTTTCGGAGTGGTCGCGTAACTGCTAGGCTACACAAACACGACTCCAGGGCCGACACAAAGTTCATAATGCCACACTGACAACGTATATGAGAGCCAACTACACTGCTCAACACAATATGATCAGGTGATATATATCACGGTAACGTATTTTATTCAAACATTGGTTACGATTGTAATTTTTGCCATACAGTAAGATATTTTGCTTTCTCAGCTCTTTACTAGACGTTTACATGGCGTTTACTTGGAGCGAGGTAACACAGTGAAAAAGTTTTTCTCGTTCCTCTGTGATCACCTATGACCGACAGTACAGTTGCACACCTGCGTTGCATTTACAGTATGAGGTTATCAATCAGCTCCACATGATCTGCGCCACAGAGGACAACCATGAAGATTGTACAGCCACGTCACACGCACTGAGTTGGAAAGTGGGCTTGTTTGCAGCAAATAATGTTCAAATGTTTGTATAGCTTATGGGACTTAACTACGGGGTCATCAGTCCCTAAACTTACAAACTACTTATGAACTAGCTAAGACTAAGGACGGCACAAATATCCATGCCCGAGGGGGGATTCGAACCCCCGACCGTAGTGGCCGTGCATACCGTGACTGGTGGCGCGCCGCAGTCCCCTCGGCCACCGCGGCCGGCTTGTTTGCAGCAATCCAAGTATCTACACAGAGAGTAGGCGACCACTTCTACGGCAACAGCAGGTCGATTGCAACACTGAAAAAATGACTGCCATCACGTCTTTTTGGACACTAAGATTATGCACACAGTATCACAATAATTGGGTTAGGTATATGTGGAGGCTCCGAGGAGAACTTAAGTCGTTGGACTGCATTTGTTATCGTGATGTAGGTCTAGAATCTGGTATAATGGTATGGTGTGTTATTGGGTACACAACACGATTACCTCTGGTTCACATAATCGATAATTATGGAAACAGCCGTTACATATACAACATGTTAAGGTCAGTGGATGTGGCCTACCTTCGAGAACTCGATATAGATATCTTCTAACCTACCAAAGTTAGAAACAGTGATAGAAACAGTTCGTCACGGTTTACCAAGAGACTTGACTACAATCATTATCGGAACTCTGACGCAGTTGAGGCATTACATGACGGACCTGTATCTGTCATCCACGCTTAATTTCACTCTACACCCGGTTAAATTATAGGCACTGTTGCTGCCACAGGTTTCAACTGTGTTTAGATTTATTTCACTTCCTGGGTACGCCCAAATCACCCTCATATTTACTCAAGGACATATTGACTGTTGAATTTTGCCTCGATATATTCCCATAGAATTTGTTTAACGATTCTTCTAACGTTTTGTCAACATCAGATGCTAGTGCTGACAAGAGGTTCATCCTCCGTTATTGGTGACGAGCTGGGGACTGAACCTTTGACAGTGTCAACTACCCCTGACCGCGAAACGTCAGTAAAAAGGGGGGGGGGGGGGGGGAAACCAACGTCTACAGAAGATCCCGAGATGAAGGTCAACCGACAATAGATCAACAAGTGACTAAGTGGACAATCAGATCAATATTAGACAAGCTTAGAAGGAATTACTTGTCCAGGACGGTTGTGTGTCATAATTTGTTGTACTGGCACTTACCACGGCTCGACGTTACCAAAATCAGCAGATAATGCAGAACCCAGGTTAGAAATACAGAATTGACATGGTATTTGTGAACCTCGCTATTGACAGAACTTAAATCTTTGGTTTAGGGACCTTCATCACATAGCACCCAAATTTACACTCATTTCCCGCTTCTAACGGAAAACGCTTGGTGGGCTCCCATGCGACGTATAGATTTACGGAGTTTACAAAATTTTTGCTGCGATTCCTCTCTACATGTAAATTTTTTAAGTGTCCAATAGAAAATAAGTGCACTTACTGCAACACGAAAAGCGTGACTGTGTCTGTAATATGACCTAACTAGTTAAAGCGATTGTGTCAATGCTTGTATAGATGTAGGTAGTTCACCACACTTTGCCTATCTTACTTTGTGTAAACTACCTTCAGTGCTTTTATTTAATGAAAAAAAAATTCACTTGGATACTAATGTAAAGTGAGCCATATACGCGAAAACAAGGACGTGTCATGAGGTGGTAACTTAATAAGGATCTGACAACGCTTAAAAGTGTCTTTCTTAGTGTTTGTACCTTGTCTTGATAGTACGACACGAAAAGTCCGTTATTGATTCAGATGAAAGTAGAAACGCATGGAACACACTGTCTGACGTTAAGTTTTTTATGCTCTTGCGTTTATAAATCAATAAGTTGAAACGAAGAATTAACAAAAAATCTTTCTAACACGAATTTTAACAAATAAAAGTAACATATTAATCAAGAATATACATTACTGCTTTCTGCTCCTCTTTACAAGGAAAGCCACTCCAACAAGCCTTACCATTGACATTTATTTGGAAGCTATTACTGCTTGACTAACGCTTTTCCCTGTGCTATTAATTAAGTTACATGAGCATCTCATACGTTTCGCAGTGGAAGTAAGAATTTACTCAATCTTTGACATTTTCTTTATTCTCAGTGATTAGCCTTTGATATATTGTGGATCAGTCTAAGCACTTGCGGAATCTTTCTGACAGATACCCACATTCATCTGTTTTGTTTTCATCATTGCCGACTATAAAAAACAGAGGTCTCTCAATCAAGCAAAACATGCTTCTTGTTTCTGCAGAAGTTATTTCTTTTTCACTTGCTCCTGCAATAGAGATGTTTGGGACGTGTACAAGAATAGAAAAAAGAATGTCTCTTGGATGGAAATTTGGATAGTGCTGTGTTTTCTAGTTTGCTTGAGTAAAATCTATATTTTTAACTCTTCTTAATTTTTCCAGTAACAGTTTCAGCTGCGTACATCCGTTGTGGCAATAGTTTTCCGTTTTGAAGTATAACTAAGAAACTTACGTTTGTTGATTACAGAATCGAGCAAAGTTGTGACAGAAGTAGGTTTCACCATTATGGAAGATCTTTTCTGCTTTGAAGTTAGTTTCTGTGATCCGGCCAAGCCACGCGCCTGACACAAAATTAGATGCTACGTCCAAGTTATGTCTCCCAACAACCTATGTACGAATTGCTGTTTCACCCAGAACTGATTACCTTTAGCACAACTACTCCGTGACTATGTTATGTTTAACCCTATTTGCTTATTCGTGCAGTTTTGAATGTAACTTGCAGCTCTATCCTCCCCTTTTGTGTTTCGCTGTCTTTTGGATTAATCATAGTGCCTTTGCGATATACCACAAACACTTTGCTATAATGCAGGAGGAAGAGCAATTAAATAACTGTAATTAACGGATTACTTTTAATGTCTTTAACGTTTGGTGGCTCCTGTAATTCATTAAGAGTAAATAATGTTGAGAAATCTTTCAGAGTTAATTATTCTCTTTTTATTAAAACAAAGCATTCTGACAATTGTGTGTTGCATTACAATGAGGGCTGGAAACAAGGTTCAGTTGTTGGGCTGTATGTTACGTCCATCCACAAGAACGTATCAGGCATCGACAATCTTTATGATTATTTCTTAAGGCTCAATGCCGATCCCACGAAAAATCTACACAAGCGGAGACTTTTGTCCATTTATAATTCCTGGCTGCAGAGAAGTAAGTGTATCACCGTAACACCCATTTATCTCCCTACTCACCTTTACGTTGAGATCCAGGTAGTAAAAGATCATGCCTGATCCTTTAACACACCACGTTCCAGCGTTGTATCCAACAGTTGCAGCTGGAGCAAGAACGAATTACACGACAGGAGCGCTTGCTCTAGAAACGTTATTGGCGACATTCATATCCAAAGTGAACTTATATTCGCTCTGTACTCCACTAGGATATATATTTTACATAGAAATCTTTATTGTTCTATCACATCAAACATTTGCTATTCTGGAATATAGGTGTTTATATAAAAAACTATTTGTCATGATGGCTTAATTAAATGAAACATTAGTAATATTAATAGACATTCAGATATTAAATATTTTTGATTGTACGGTAGTGATTATTATTGAACTGTGACTGCTGTGATATTATCGTCTTACACAAACAACAGGATTTCTTTGTAATGATGTCAAACTCCGTTAACACTATTTCCTTTTTACCTTATATGCAAGTATATACTCGAATTTTACAGACAGAAAGTTGAGTAAGAGTACAACTCTGGCGCAGAATTTTCATTTCACTGCAGATTCTACACATCTGAACCTGTCGCTCCGTTACCATGTCAGGGTACTGCATCTTCACTGATTGCATCCTCATCGATCATTTCATTTTATTACATTTCATAGCAATAAAACCCTAGTAATGCAACCATTTGGGATAAACATTGCTTTTACTTACCTGTCACTGTTTCATTTTATATCACTGCTTAAGCAGCATAACAGAAGAACTTTAGGCATCTTAACACCTATTTTATAATCACACTGCCTACCAAATGAAATTGAAGGAAAGCGGTAGTTACGTATATCCAACGAAAATAAAATAATATTCATGAACGAAGTCTGGAAAAACAAAGTAAAAAAAATCTACGTCAACGCACTGCTTACATCAACGGTTAGTTTTCAGCCCATGCGCACCAAACGCTTTCGCACATGCAAGTACTTACAGGAAAAAAAAACTCAATACTACAGCAAATCCCACGCATGTTGACAAATAGGTAATATGAAGAGCAAATGTGCAACATATGCGTGATCAATACATGAAGTAAGGCGACTAAATTCATTGAAATGTACGGCGAAACAAGGGTCATGAACGGAATGCCAAGAAAAAGGGCAAAACTGAAAGAATTTGTTTACGAAAGGAGACAATAAAAGTAGGTGAGTTTCGTTATTTGGGGGGAAAATTTTTCTGGTGGACGAAGTAAAGAAGACAAAATATGAATAATGTCTACAGGAAGAAAAACATTTCTGGAAAAGAGGAAATTTAAATTTTTAGGAAGTTCTTTCTGAAGGCATTTGTCTTGAGTGTAGCACTGTACTGGAGTGAAATGTGGACGATAAAGAGTTCAGACAAAAAGATGATAGATGCTTTTAAAATGAAGTGCTACAGACGAATGCTGAAGATGGGCAGATCGCGTACTAATGAGGTGGCACTGAACAGAGTGGGGGGGGGGGGAGGAAGGACATTTCCTGCATATCTTGAAAGAAGGAAGGGACTGATTAGTGGGATACATTCTGAGACGTCACATATTAGTTAAGTAATGAGAGGAACCTCAAGAAAAATGTAATAATCCCCATTCCAAAGAAATCAGGTGCAGACAGGTGTGAAAATTACAGAACCATCAGTTTGATAAGTCATGGTTGCAAAATTTTAACACGAATTATCTACAGGAGAATGGAAAAGCTGGTAGAAGCTGACCTCGGGGAAGATCAGTTTGGGTTCAGGAGGAATGTAGGAACCCGGGAGGCAATACTCACTTTACATCTTATCTTAGAAGATAGATTAAGGAAATGCAAACCTACATTTTTAGCTTTTGTAGATTTGGAGAAAGCATTTGACAATGTTGACTGGAATACACTCTTTCAAATTCTGAAGTCAGCAGGGGTAAAATACAGGGAGAGTTATTTACAACTTGTACAAAACCCTTACCGCAGTTATTAGACTCGAAGGGCATGAAAGGAAAGCATCAGTTGGGGAGGGAGTAAGACAGGGTTGTAGCCTTTCTCCGTTGTTATCCATTTTGTACATTGAGCAGGCGGTGAAGGAAAGCAAGGAAAAATTTGGAATAGGGATTAAAGTTCAGGGGGAAGAAATAAAAACATTGCGTTTTGCTGATGACATTGTAATTCTGTCAGAAACAGCAAAGGACCTGCAAGAGCAGTTGAATGGAATGGACAGTGTGTTTAAGAGAGCGTATAAAATGAACATTAACAAGAGTAAAACAAAAATAATGGAATGCGGTCTTAGAAAATCAGGCGATGCTGAAGGAATTAGATTAGGTAACGAAACAATGAAGGTGGTAGATGAGTTTTGTTACTTGGGTAGTAAAATAACTTGCGATGGTCGCAGTACAGAGTATATAAAATGCAGAATGGCAATGGGAAGAAAAGCATTTTTGAAAAAGAGAAATTTGATAACATCGAATATTAATTTAAGTGTAAGGAAGTCTTTTCTGAAGGCATCTGTGTGGAGTGTTGCCTTGTACGGGAGTGAAACATGGACGATAAGCAGTGCGGACAGGAAGAGAATAGAGGCTTTTGAAATGTGGTGCTACAGAAGAATGCTGAAGATTAGGTGGGTAGATGGCATAACTAATGAAGAGGTACTGAACAGAATTGGTGAGAAAAGGAATTTTTGGTATACCCTGACTAAAAGAAGGGATCACTTGGTAGGACACATTGTTAGACATCGAGGAATCGTAAATTTAGCATTGGAGGGAAGTCTGTGGGGTAAAAATCGCAGAGGGAGACCAAGAGACGCGTATAGTAAACAGATTCAAGTTGATGTGGGTTGCCGTTCTTATGAGGAGATGAAAAGGCTTGCTCAGGATAGAGTAGGGTGGAGAGCTGCATCAAACCAGTCTCCGGACTGACGACCAGAACAACAACAACAACAACAACAACAACAACAACAACGAGAGGAAGGGTGTGTCATAAAAGTCGTAGAGGGAGAACGAGAGACGCATGGAGTAGGTCATTTCACAACGGCATACCGTATCTCGAGCAACGACTTCGGAAAGACGTCGCAGACGTAGCTTGTAATGTAATCAATTGGGGCATTTCACACCGACGTATCTCCAGCTACGCCTTCACACGTAGCGTCGCTGCGTATCTCGGCTGGCGCATGCGCACTACACTGCCCCATAAACCGCGTGATCTGTGCTGGACATCTCTATTACTGCGCGTTTGTGTCTTTATTGTTGACAATGTCTGCATTAAGTTAGTCTAATTTAGTTATTTATAGTCGTTGGATGAGGAACGGACAAGGTACAGAGAGACACTAGTAGAAATGGCTACGAGTGTCTTGGGACAGTAGCGTGTAAACGCAGGAAGAAGCAGACAGCTTCGTGGAATTATAGTCAATGCAGCCTCTAAAAGGAAAAAAAACGAGGGCATTTCAAAAATGGTTCCAAACAGGAACTCAGGCAGACTGAGAAAGTAATGTTGAAGAAAGAAACAAAGGCTAACAGATAATTGCAGAATCCAAGCAGATATCATTGGAAGACTTTGGAAATACTAGGTTAGAAACTTTGGATCAAGCCAAGTGATAACCATTCTGGAGCGTAATTAGAAGTCCTCGAAAGGGGTGGAAGAAAGAATTGACTAGTGTTTTGGACATGTCAGGACAGCTACTAGTGAATCCTGTGGATGCTTTGCGCAGACGAAGAGATTATTCTGAATGGCTGCTCAGAGTAGGTGGAACATTCATGGATGTCTCAGATTTTGACATACAATGGGGATAGGAATGATGAAGGAAACAGCATCACATTTGAGCATGTGGAGAGAATGGTCAATAGATTGCAGTACAATAAAACGGCTGGGGTCAGATGAAATTAAGTAATTACGTACATGGAGTTGAATGCTTATGATGTTATGTGAACGATGTCAAGGAACAAGTTAAAAAAAAAAAAAGATGAAAAATGAAAAATAACGAAGTAATGTGACCACGTAATTTAGCCACCGAGTTCCTAAAGTATGCTAGAAGAGAACCTTGGATGTTGGATGTAGCTCACAATTTTTAATAAATGGGAGCAGATTTAGCAAACTACTGGACAGTTTAATATATATGTATATAATTTTTTTATCTACAAGGACGAAGATAGAAAGGTTTGCAGTAACTATATAGGTGTTAAGCGTAGCATCTACTATGGGGAGATAGAGGAAAAGGTTAATGAAATGCAAGAGCAAGGTAGTTCTAGAACGGGAAGACCTTGGCAGGCAATACATTCCCTTTGAAAATGATAGCATAATAATGTTTGTCGCCGGCCGCGGTGGCCGAGGGGACTAAGGCGCTCCAGTCACGGTCTGCACGGCCGCTACGGTCGGGGGTTCGAATCTCCCCTCGGACATGGATATTTGTGCCGTCCTAGTTCGTAAGTAGTTCATAAGTAGTTTGTAAGTTTAGGGACTGATGACCCCGTAGTTAAGTCCCATAGACTATACAAACATTATTTATTAATGTTTGTCAAAGAGTAGAGAGCTACGTATAACTTGTGTAGATCTGCGAAAGCCTTTTGATACGGCCCCATTCCATAAGCTATGGCCCGTTTGAGAGAAATCGGGAGAAAGATATATATAACTGTAACACACACAAATGTTTGTATAGTCTATGGGACTTAACTAAGGGATCATCAGTCCCTAAACTTACAAACTACTTATGAACTACTTACGAACTAGGACGGCACAAATATCAATGCCCGAGGGGGGATTCGAACCCCCGACCGTAGTGGCCGTGCAGACCGTGACTGTAGCACCTCAGTCCCCTCGTCCACCGCGGCCGGCTCCCCTCCAGCAACTTGGACGCTCTGTAGCGACATTGGATGACGTTTCCGGGCATGGGTTCCTATGCTCACTTTGTTCCTCAAGACACCTCCCACATCCCCTAGAAGTTTGTTGGTGTAGTAGTGTAATTCTGAAACACACTGACGTATGGGACACACACCCATCTCCATCTTCGACGTCCATTTACTGCCGGAAATAAGCGCAGGACGAAATTTTGTGAGATTTTTTTATTTGCTAGCATGTGAGGATAAACTACTTTCCGAAGAGAGATACTGGGGGAAGGTGACAGCTACAACCACCATTATAGATACAATTAATAAGGAAAAAATTGGAACGTTACGGACATTTGCGACGTATGGAACAGCAAAGGATACCATGACAAATATGGAGTTGGATAACATCATAAAGAAATAAGCGAGGGGGATCAAGAAGAAATGGAGAACCGAGGACTGGAAGAAGGGAACTGGGAACTGGATAGACAAGGACCGACGGCGCTTAAGATTCAAGAAGCGATGATAATGGAGACATTAGCCAAAATAATAATAATAATAATAATAATTTAAAATGATATACTTCTACACCATGAGTTAGATGGAAAGTAAGTTTAATGTTTGTGAACAGGGAATTTCTTAGGAATACATTTCGTAATCACTAGTCTGCGTTAATGCATGTGCTACGTTTGTTATTAGTTATTCATATCTTCATGCATGACGAAGTTTATACTCTTCCTAACGACTTTTCAAGTATGTGAACCTTGATGTTTACTGTTTCATTCTTTAACGCTGTTTTAATGTGTGGAAGTCAAGCAGCAATTCAATAAGAGCGGTACTGGAATATGTTCAAGAAAGGAATAGTGTTTGCAATAGAATACGTGTGCTATGCCGATTGATGCACGAGTGAAGTCGACTTACAACAGGTCATGCAGAACAATGGTATCTTACCTGCAGAACGCTCCTGAGAACTTAGTTAACACACGAAACTCTGCAAGTGTTACTAATTCAGTGGAGTTTACCTACCTGTGCTGAACTTTAACAAAACAAATTTGGAAGTAAAAGGAAAATTACTATATTCCTGATACATCATTTCTATTACCTACCTCCTGGGAATATGGTTTCGCTCTTGAGGAAACTTATGTACCCAGGAAGAACATGCTATTGGTATGTGAATTATTCGCAAATAAAAATGCTTGTATGTTAAAGTTCAGAAGCATACTTTCTTTCCAAAAATAATATCGCTGATACGTACCTTTGAGTGAGTTGTGTAAGAAAAAGTAAAGAGCTCCTTCATTCCAGGAATTTTACGATAAGGAGAAAAATCTCAATAGTTGAGGTACAGCAGTGAATGCATTCATTTTCTTGCAATTAAATCCCTAAATTTACTAGGTATGTTACTTAATTTTTAATTCTTTTGGTACCTTTAGATTGCGGTTATTTTAAATACATGACTCAAAAGACTGTGGTAAGTGAAAACATCCTAAATACAGAAACAGTTACCTTTTCCTCTCACTTGTCACTGATTCTCACAAGCACGCACGTTACCCGAAGCCCATACTCTCAACAAAACAATGTTCCACGGATCTCTCACGATACACACCTGCACAATACAATACCTGCTTGGAAGCCTTTAACAAAACTCCACCATACAGGAATGAAAAATCCTTTTGAAGTTAACGGCAACGGCACGGAAACCAATTGACTGTCCTCGAAACAATAGAAAATAAACTAAAATTTCTATTTCCTGCTAATTTCACGTACGTTTCGAATGAAATCCTTTGCTGTTTACTAAGATGTTAAGGAGGATAGCCCAATATCTTGTTCTCTCCGAAATAATTAAAAAAGTAAATAAAAATACAAGTCTTAGCTTGTCATAAGACTGTATGACAAGAGAAACCAAGAGTAAATCCAACTCTAGCAGCAGTTTCCCTGTCAATACGAATTTCCTAACTCATTTATCCGCATTTTCAAAATCAAATGTTCAAATGTTTCTTAAGCTTAAGGGACTTATCTGCGTGGTCATCAGTCCCTAAACTTGCAAACTACTTATGAACTACCTTATACTAAAGACGACACAAACATCCATGCGCGACGGGGGATTCGAACCCCCGACCGTAGCGGCCGTGCAGACTGTGACTGGCGCGTCGCAGACCACTCGGCCACTGCGGCCGGCTCTTCATTTTCAGAAGAAAAATATCGCAACTCTGTAGTTGAAAGACGCGAAATGTGAACTAACGCAATGCGTATGCCCAAGCTGCTGCTCTCATATTATTATTATTATTATTATTATTATTATTATTATTATTAATTCTCAAGTTTAATTGCTAAGGAACAAGTATGGCGCGATCGAGCAGCCGTATTAAATCACGTTTTAGTTTTTGTACCCTTTGTATAATAATAATGAAAAGAACTGAGTACAATTATCACAGAAGTTCTTACAATGCCGACACAGAGTTTATAATTTTAATATTTTGGCAATAACGCAACTCTCCGGAAATAAATATTTACTACAAATTTTTCATAAGTTCTCTGGTAACTAAAATCACTACAGAAGGGGGAAGAAAAGACGGAAAACCATGATAAAGTCGACAACGTGGACATTCTGCTAAGCTGACAGAAGAATGAGACTACATATGCACACGAAGTTCCTAATTAGTAGTAGACGAAAAGAATCGCTGAAGTAAGAACAGCGGGAGGAATTTGCGAAACTGAAGACGTCCGCAAGCAATTCATTTGCAGTTGTCTTTCTTGGTGGTGATAGATGGTCGCGAAAACACAATTAACAGAAACCGTGAAGCGTGATGGCGGCTCAATCTGTCAAAGCACGGATGCACGCACGCCCCGGCGCTCATTAGGAATATTACGGCGGGGAAAACTATTCTGGAGTGGCTAGCAGCTGGTTCCAGAAAGTGACGGCGTGCCTACGCAGCGGCCGGCTAATTTTGCAGCCATCATTAGCAGAATTGACGTCTAACGGCGCGGCCGCAACATGTGCTGGCGCGGCGTACACTCTGGACAGCATGCAAACAGCGCATTCTGCAGCCAGTGGGAGGGGCACTGGGTCTCGCGCGCCGCCAATCCCAACCAGCAGACGCCAGCCATATCTCTCTTCACACACACACTGTGCAACCGCAGCAAAGCGACCTTTTTTTTACGCAACAGGCTGCTGTTCGTGTGTAACGGACGACTACTTCACCCACTTACACAAATTGAGACAATTCTTTTAAACACAGTTTCTGTATCCATAGCCAAGTGATAAAGGTACCCAATTTCAAGCGTGACAAACTAGCTTCTGACGAACATAAACGGAGTTTTTCTATTTAAAAGGAGTAAAAATTTTACTTCCCTCAACACATCATCGTAACGCATGATTCGACATTTCACCTTTCAGCTTTTTTCAAATTCAAATGTTTGTTAAGCTTATGGGACTTAACTGCGGGGTCATCAGTCCCTAAACTTACAAACTACTTATGAACTAGCTAATACTAAGGACGCACAAAGATCCATGCCCGAAGGACGACTCTAACCTCCGACGGGAAAAGGGCCTCGCAAATCTGAGCATAGCGCCTCAGTGCACTCCGCCGCGACGATTTTCAAAGTTAGTAGCGGAAAAGTTAACGGTTAACACTGAATTGGTCTTTTTATCACAAGCACCACTGATTCCCTGCAAACACTATACGCCCGCATCGCACTGTAATGCAATTTAAGTGGCAGCAACGCTCTCGGCCATCCGTTGAATAAAATAAATAAAAATAACACACAATTACTCAAAGTAGTTAATAACTTTTTTCTAAAATTGTTGTGGCAGTTCCAGCAAAAGCCTAATTAGGCAATTCGTTCTTTGTATATTAAATGCAGGAATTTTCGAATTGAAATTTACTATTACCTAGAATGCAATATGTTCGAGTGGCGACCATTTTAACTTCGTACTGTTTTCCACTTTCCTGTCTAGTTTTTGCAAAACAAGTCACATATCAAACCAAGAACGTCTACAAAAAAGGACATTCTTTTTCAAATGGACTTGGCTTCAGGTACCACAGAAATCGAATTGAAGTAGACGTGGAGGTTATTACAGACAGAACACAAACGCGAAGTGTTCGAAAACTGGGAAGAAAAAGATTATTGATAAGTTTACGGAAATAAGACACAATTAAGCTCTAAGCCACAAAATGGATGGCCAGTCAACTACGGTGTAATGCAATCTCCTGTAGTGCATTATCTGGTACTAGGTTCACTACTTTCATCGACAACTGCTACACGATGGATTGGGTAACCCTTCACTTCTTATTAGCAACCGCCGATATGATACAATTTTTATACTTACCTACGCACAAGGAGTACGATATATTGTTGTCGTTGTTGTTGTTGATGCTGCTGCTGTTAGACTAGTATGACATTCAGCAGAACATTACAGACCATGAAAACGGACAAGAATAATGTTAAAAGCTCAAACCATGCAACCACAGTTTTGGTCATTACTTATTTTAAGACTTTAGACAATTAGCAGATAAAACATAGAAATAGCCCAAGCAGTTTCAAGCATTTTTAAAGGGACATTACTAGTTGGTTACTGCATAAGAACTATCTACAAATTTACATAAATTCACTTTATTTACATCATACACATTTCATTCACTCTACAGTTAAGCAGCAGTACAAGGTGACTCAACATGAAGCCAAAACATGAAACGATTAATGAAATTTTACCCATTGTCTATTCGTGCAGTGCTGGTGAATTATTTAATAATGTACCATGAGTGCACTGTAACGCATAGAGCTTAAATTTTCTGAATTTCTTCACTTATCTTCCAAACGTTACTTGTTCAACTATGCATACAGTAAACGTTCTATGCCGGTAGGAAATAGAGAACTTCTATAGAATATTAATGGTTTTATTTATACAAAGTTCTACAAATCATTAGTCACAGGCATTACTGTTTTGTCAAAAACTGACATTGTGAGAACAGTGCCTGAGGTATTATAATGTTTATAATTAAAACACCGACCAACCATAAGTATATAATTGTGGCTGGTAGCTGTTAAAATTATAAACATTAGATGAATTATTACTAAGCACATTGTCAAATGTTACGATAATGCATGCCAGTGTAACGATTATACCAATAGACGTCCAGCTTTTTCACGATATTTTGTTGTTCGTTAAAATTTGTGGGCACTGCTGACCAAATATAAATACGCAAATTATCGAAGGCGAGGAAGGAAGACGGATTAGGAAGGAAAGGAGTGACAGTGGCTGCATTAGGGCATTGAAATTAAACAATGGCGACAAGTGAAATGTGAGCCGGGCCAGGACTCCAACCCGGGTCTGCCGCTTAGAGCCAGCGGTCGCCTTAACCACTTGGCTCGCGTCCGTCTCAAACTTCCCCAAGTCGCAATCTATGGCTGTAGTGCCCCTACCGACCATGCCCTCTTACACTCGCCATTACGTATTCCCGTGCGAGGTCGGACGTATAACCTCATCTGCGGTGAAATAAGTGAAGCTAGCGCCGTCTTCGCGTGTAAATACTTATATTGGTGTGGTGTCTGTTCTTTCGGGCATGTCCAAAAACCAGACACCACACGAATATAATAAACTGTATAAATTATTTAAACTTTCACGTGCATAACATGTTACAAATAACACTTCTGAGAATTCACTTTCCTTGTATACTTAAGCAGGGAAAAGAGACGGCAGTGGGGAAAAGTACTCAACTACATATTTGTCGTTATTCTGTTCAGTGGCAGCATCTAAATAATTTCAGTATCACGATGCAATCAGTAAACATCGTGCCTTTCATAACCAATGAAGTCTCTTAAGGGAATGAATTGCGTTTTTACATTACTTAAGACATCTTAAACTATCGAACACTTCATTTTTTTTCCTTTTCAGTCGTCCGCAGTTGCATAGAAAATTCATGGAGGTGTATTTCTGTCTATTGCAACTAAACGAAAGGAATTTTTTGTCCCATACAAAATAACCTAGGATAGGAGCAATTTCTGCAGCGCAACGTTTTGCAAAATTTCTTCTATTACTCTTTTGTTACTCTATATGTGTGTTCATGGAGCTAAATGCTCCAGATGGATGAATTTTTGTTGATCTTGATTAACATACGTATTTCGACACTTCATTGTTACGGCTTTTGTGAGGGTTTGTTTATAGCGTGTAGTTTTGTCGACTGTTGCTTTTCATCTGTCTTGTTTGTGTTTCTTGTATCTCTGAGTGTATCACTTGCTTTTCCTTTGTTGTTCTGTGTACATTGTGTGTATTTGCGTTAGTTTCTTTGAGTGTGAGATTGGGGGAGGGGGGGGGGGAGAGGACGAAGAGGAGAGAAGGAAAGAATGAGGCGGACACTTCAGGAGTTGCTGCAACAACTCTCTGATCATAAAAACAGTGATTACACATGCAATGTCCTCCCTCCTCCTCCCATCAACCTCCGGACTGATGACCTAGCTGTTTAGTTCTTTCAAAATAACAACAACAGCAATCTTTTCCCCCACACACACGCAAGTGTGTGTGTGTGTGTGTGTGTGTGTGTGTGTGTGTGTGTGTGTGTGAATGAGTTGAGAGAGAGAGAGCAGAAACAAAAACGGATGAAAAGCTACACTTGGCAGCACTACACACTGAACAAACCTTCCAAATTCAGTACATAATGAAGTGTCGAAATACACATGTTCATCAGGAATGACAAATATTCATCCATCTGGAGCATACACATACAGCTCCATGAGGACACACATGTAGTAACACAAAAACACCCCCTTAAGTAATACAATTTAATTAATTTCGCAAAAAGTTGAGCTACAGAAATTGTTTCTGACCTAGTAGATTAGAACTTAAGAAATTGTAACATAGGAGAGATTTAGAACCGTTATGCTGTGAAACATAGTAAAATTTTTATAACTATTCTGCAATGAAATATTATATACAAAAAGACAAGCCACAGATGATGTTTCACTAATAAAGAAGCGAAACGAGTACGGCACAAAAACGCTTTTCATTTAGTTGCAATAGACGGAAATACACCTCCACGCAATATCAAAAACAGTAGTTATTTTAGGTACAAATAAACACAGAGAGTTTAGATAAACCTTGACTACATGGACTGTCAATGGGCGCAAAATGTTTGGACGATCCGAGCGACACTATCAAAGACGACGAGAGGAAGCGACTGTAATTCGTATGAAGTAGAACCTGACGCCAGAGATAAGTGGGCAGCTACTCGTGTTTTTAGAGCTGCGGGTAGCAGTGTGGGCAAGAACAAACCAGCAATATCGGCGAGGGAAACGGCGCGTTGCTCAAGTTTGGTCGCAGAGACAAAGGGCCAGCTGGCCGCACAATAACCACTGATGCGCAAACTTGGCGACAACTTCAACTCCGTCATTAATATCTGGCCGCGCGGGACGGCTTTCTTACGAGTTTCTGCCCCTACCTGACTTCTCAAGTGTGACCCCGGTGCACCCAACTTCTACTCACTTACTACCACCGCCGCTCAGCCTCTATTTCTTAATGTCTGCTAAATTAAACGCATTCATATATTTTACGCCACACGAGACTCAGCCGATGTCGCCACTATATCGCGCGATTATATTCCTAGCACAAGATTCTGCGATTCACAACCAATTTGTCCCAGCAAGTATAAAGAGGTATCGGAGACCTAAGACTAATTCTTAGAAATGGGTTTATACGGCTGAGAGCCACACTCCTACCTACAAAATTTGTAAACGTTCGAGAACTGACGTACAGTATAGTATTTGATTTATGCTAAATTACAACACAGACGTGATCACAAAAATCCTAATACGAGGACGTCTTAAATATGAGTAGGGTTACGGAAACAACGCTTTTCATATACACAGCGACAAAACATGGACGAATTGTTTCCTACAACTCTAGATAATTCTTCATCGTAGATGAACCTGAGTTTCCTAACTAATGCAAATCATTTTTTTTACTTTGCACTATCAATTCACCCCTAAAATTTCATTTTCAGCACCAAAACGTTTAAAAACCAACTCCATGAGAAAAGTTTTTTTTCTTGATACCATTGCTAGCATTGTTCGTCATTTTGCTATGCACACCACTAGTCTCAACGTTGCGATGTTCTTTCCAATCTTCCACTTACACCACAATTTCATTCTACATACTACCTAAAACGAATTAAGATACGATTGTATCATTGTTAGAACTTCCTTCTGATTGGGTTAACTTTAAAAAATACTGGCTATACAGGAACTCTAGCTCCACTGCTCAAGGACGCAGTTTCTTACACCTATTGCAGTGGTTTAGGTACTGGACTCGCATTCAGAAAGAATGGGGTTCAAATCCCATACAGACACAAACCTTACACGATTTTCCTAAAACATTCCATTCGAAAGCTAGGTGGGTTCCTGGGAAAGACGCCTATCGCATCTTTGTCAAACATTAAGTACTGATCCCTGTATAAGGATGTAGTTCCATCCAAATTTTCGTCCTTCTCTAAACAAGGAGTGGGACCCTACCAGCAGAGTGCTGTTTTCAGTTAAGAGGTGTCATACTTTATACACTTTATTTATACTGAAATGATTCAATTATTTCCAAAACCTGTACCTGACACTTTTTACAACATATTTGCCTTTAAAAAGCATTAGACAAATTAAACTTACTATGGAGGGTTCATTACTGGAGTACTAGGGAGCGATCAGTTGAGTTAATGTGTTATTGAAAACAGCCAAGGTCGCTCACAATCTTTATTCAGATGGCCGGTATCAGCAGACAGAATTGCCATCTTCGGACCTTTCATTTCGTTCACCCCATCACAAAGAAAATCATTTAAAGACATACTTATTCACCAACATTGTTGGCTTGTCAAAAATAAAATGCTTTAACGTGATGTGGCCACACTACATTAAAACAAAACTGAGTCACTCAAGAACGCTTTTGATGTTTTATTTATATTATAGCACGCCAATAATGTTGATGAATAATTATCTTTTTAAAGTTTTTCTTTGTGATGTGGTGAACGAAATAAAAGGTCCTAAGATTACAGATAAACTGTTGAAACCGGTCATATGAAAGATTATAAGCGATTTGACTGTTTTTCACAATAAACGATTAACTCTGTATTGGGTGTTGTCTTCACTTTCGCTACAACCGCTGCTACACGGCTCAGCATTGTATTTATTTGTAAATCTATGGGACTTAACTATTCTGGTTATCAGTCCCTAGGCTTACAAACTACTTGAACTTATGCTAAGGACAACAAATACACCCATGCCCGAGGGAGGACCAGAACCTACGACGGCGAACAACGGTGCGCCCCGTAACTAGGCGCCTTAGAACGCTCGGCCATTCCACCGCGGCAGCATTGTATTTAAAAGGCTCTTAATAGGCTGCTGGGTACAGCTACCCATGCTACGAGCATATATTAGCCAAGTTGATCTTGTGTAATAACGAGTAGTGTATCCCGAGCCAGCCCCGACCAGACGTTTTCAATAGGCGAGAGATCAGTGGATAAGGGAGGCCATGGTAGCAATGCAATCCGATCAGGAACGAAGAATTCGTGAACACTCCGTGACGCATGTAGCGGTCGGCAAGCTCCCAAGTGTTGAGAGGACTTGGGTGGAATAAAGAGTGGGGGACCTCCCTTATGATCAAATTCCCAACTGCCTTTCAAAAAGGAATCCTCACAATATGTAATATGGAATGTTCCATTATGCATATCATCGACAATGCTGACGGATTGGATTACAAATGAAGATAAAAGTGATACATGAAGTTTGTTATTTGTGCAGTAATAACTTAATTCGGTTGAAGTAGAGAAGATATAAAATGCAGAATGGCAACTGGAAGAAAAGAATTTCTGAGTAAGAGAAATTTGTTAGCATCGACTATTAATTTTCGGGTTAAGAAGTCTTTTCTGAAGCCATTTTTCTGAAGTTACCTTAGTACGGGGGATAAATATGGACAGTAAACGTTTGAAGTACGAGCAGAACAGAACCTTTTGAAATGTGGTACTACAGCAGAATAGTGAAAATTAGAGAGTGCATCACGTAACAAATGAGGAGGTACTGAACAGAACTGGTAATAACAGACATTTGTGGCGTAATTTGAGTAAATGAATGGATCGATTGATACAGGACACATTCTGAGACATCAAGAAATAGTCACTTTGGTATTAGAGTAAGTGTTATGGGTAAACATCGCAGACGGAGAAAGAGAAACGAGTACAGTAAACAAATTCATATAGATGGATTGCAGAGTTACGAGGAGCTGAAGACGCTGGCCACAGGGCAGAACAACACAAAGAGCTGCATCAAACTAGTCTTCGGACTAAAGACGACGACGGGCATGGTTAACATTATCCACTTACGATTATTCCTTTAATTTCAAAAAAATGTATTAGGTCTACTTGAAGTGAGCATTTGATAAAGCCCTGGGCCTCGAAATGGGTTAACAAGCCCTGGGGAGGACAACAGGCTCCAACACTTCAAAGATGTAACGCTGCCTAGTGAACCTCCAATGCGGAAGCGGATTCCAGTGCCACCACTAACCATATTACCGGGTGCAGCCCCAGTACAGCGATATGTAAGGCAACAACACTCTGTCGTCACGATGTCTCCAGACTCTAATCCAACCACTGTGGTGGTGCAAGCAGAATCGTGATTCGTCCGTAAAAACTATGTCGCTCCAATCGTTTGACCCTATCCGTCGTTCACTGCACGTTTTCCGGCGCAAACAACTGTGCTGTTGATTCAGGGGTAAACGCAGTAATGGGCGCCTTGCCGACAGTCTGACTCTGTTGCAAACTACGTCGAGTAGTACTTGTGAACACTGCTTATTGTCCAACAGACCAAATGCGTAGTGATATGGTTCGTAATGTGGCAAAGGGAACCAGCACTGCCATGCGCACAATATGCGTTCACCACGTGTGATAGTGCAACCGGGTGGGGCAATCGATAACGTCGGTCCACCGTTCCCTCCTGCATTCAGCGATTCCGGATCCGCATCACAGTTGCTTGGTTACATCCGACACGATCACCAATTTCTCTTAAAGAATCTGCAATGCTTGTAAGCAACTATTAATCTTCCTTGGTCTAACTTCGAATGGTACTAGACAGATGCTCGCTGTTTTCTACGAGGCACGCTGAAGCTATCAAACGAAAGAACAATTGCAGTACGTCTGTTCCGCTTAATGTAATTCTTGCAGGTAAACCTCATGATGCCCGTGGTGTGCGAGTGCACTGAAATGCCTCACTTAAGCATGTGCAACAATTCTGGGATAATTCTCCATTAATTACAGTTGGTGTATGAAGGTGAAGGAACCCTCTTCACATGTTCTCGACTGTTCTGGCGGGACGCTTACATTGAATAAAACTAAAAACGATTTGGGGTGACTGGACGTCCAGCAGCATTCCACGAACTTTTACGACACTTCGGGTTTAAAATCTGTTGATGTTAGTTGTTACCAGTCATAAAGTTCTTACTTTGTTCACTCATGTTTGAGCAATGTAAGCACAAAAACAAATCGGAATTGTATCGCCGAGGCACCAGTATCTGATAGTAATAAGAACCTTTTTATAACACAGAAAAACGTTGCAAATGAGTTTCTGTTGGCTTCTTAGAGCACTCCGCGTGTTTGGCGGGAAGTGCTATTAATGTAGAGTAATTTGAAATGAGGCACACTAGTAGGGTTACTGCGAAGGCCGTCCACTTGTGAAACATTTTTATGTTGAATCTATTACACTTTAAATCAATTTGAACCGTACACTGTTACTTAAATTTGGATGACCCAAGACGGTTTTGAACCGCCGCCGTCCCGAATGCGTGTCCTGTGTTTTATCACTGCTCCACATCGCTCGATTTTTGCTAGATTAACTTCCCAGCGTTTGTACCGACTTATCCAGCATTTCAACATGTACTCATACATGATGCAGCTTTAATTCACACAAGAAGCGAAAGAAGCGACAAATAACAGAAAACATTGTATGACTAACGGGGCAGCAAATCCTAATTTAGCTTTGTAATAGTATGAAACATCACCTTAAGTCACCGCGATGCATTTTAATGAAGCCTTTGTAAGGTATCAAACAAACTGAAATTGCACTTACAAGGTACATTCGCGAAGCATCTAGCCGATATTGAAATAAAATTAATTACGATGGAAACGTCGGCTGTAATCAGTACTTACAGCGCCACTTTTAGGTGCCCACGGCGTTAATTACACATAATGGTGGGCCTCATAGTTAGTGGTATAACAATAATTACGATAGGAAACACTAGTATACAATGATTATTTATTTATTCAGTTTAGCTGTACTATTCTATTATTAAGTATGTTGGTGGGTCTTGGCGTAGATATCTGTTAAACATAAATGTAAACAACTATAAACGCATCGGATAAAACTTGCAGTTGTACAGTACAGTGCTAAGCAACTTGAATTTTCCTTATTCCAAATATCACTGTCAGGAACATCAAAAGAATCATGTGCAACTGGAAACGTAGCTTTCTTGCAGGCAGGCTAGGCCATGTTCTTCAATATGGGGGCACTGAACTGATTACAGATAAGTGCATGCTGACAATAATGTTACGATTGTGGCGTTCAACATCAACTTGCTTAGAACCTCGACCATAAAAACGTTCAGCGAACTTTCTTCTACTAGCGCAAAAAGTGCACAGGGAAACCTTGAAAAAGGAACGTTACGCTAGGTGGGATTATTGTGATTAGTATGTGTTTATCTGAAATTACGAACCAATCTTGTACATGGAATGACAATTTCTCCGGAATCAGACAAAATTTTGTTCCAACAATGGGAGATTGTCAATTACCCCTCCACTTTATTTTGAAGCCATTAGGAAGTCTGTTCATTTTCTTTTGTACGAGGCGAGCAAATGTACCATTTGGTTCACGGAAGACAATGAATAGTGGAGAGAAAAGCCTACTTTCCATGAAAATAATTGGCTGAATTGCATACGAATGTGATATTCCAGACGTTCAGTCCACCCTGATAACAGCGAATCTTTTACTCTTGTCACGTAGTGTGTGTGGTCTCCGTAAATGTCGTAACTAAATCTGGAGTGGTTGGTATTTAGAATCGCAGCTTTTGAATAATTAAGAAGGGTAGTGTTCATGAGTTCACTTCCGAATTGAATCGCACAATTTTCTTTTTGCACTTGCGCGTGTCTGTTGGCTACGAACTGCATTAGCTTTGCTACTCACTTTATTGTGAAATGCTTTACAATTTGACATCCAAGTAGATCCAGCTTTTCAATCCGCCAGTACAAGCGCTACAGTTGTTTTTTTTTTTTTTTTTTTTTTTTTTTTTTTTTTTATGTTCGCTTGCATACCACCTGTGCAGCTATGGAATCTGAAGTTGCTTCTTACAACTAAATTCGTAAATCTATCACTGCTAGCTCCACTAGTTAGAGGATAAACTCGCATTTGCTAGAAAGTGTATCTGTGATTTTGTTCATATTTTAGTACTAACGTTTATGGCAGCCATAAGAACTGGATAAGAAGTGGTCGTCGTTATTTAAAAAAACCAACCTGACATTCTTGCTTTACGTAAACCACAGAGAGCTGAAATATGGAAAGCAAATTTTAGTCCCGCACCTGTCTAGCGCCGTATGTAATGCACCGCCGCAGTCAGTAGTAAAAGAATGGTTAACGAAAGCTTTTAGAAACAACTTCCCACGGATTAATGCACATTTTTTGTCAGAGTAGCTGAGAACTACTCCAAGACCACCCCCGAATTTCAATGAAATTAAAAAAAAAAAAGCATCGTCTGGAACACGTGCGCCCACAACTGTTGAGGCCAAATCAATTGCTTCTTGTACGATTCTAAGCGTTAAGTCAAACATGTGCGAAGCTTAGCTCTAAATCCGAGAATATTATGTAATCTGTGCGGATGCAAGGTATCTGATGAACGGCCTGTTACTCTGCGGTTTTCCGGAAATTACCGAAACACGTCTGCTTCGGGAGTTGCGTAAGTTCGTAAGGACGTGACCGGTCTGTGGTGGGATTGGGTTTCAGTACTCACCTGAGCCTTGGAGCCATCCATACTCGGCTTACCGGACGTCCCGCGGCGTACCGCACCACACACACACACACACACACACACACACACACACACACACACACACACACACACACAGGCGCAGAGAGAGAGAGAGAGAGAGAGAGAGAGAGAGAGAGAGAGAGACCTTTCCCTTACCATTCATGGAATTTCATTGCAGCAAATTCAGACATTATAAGAAGACTCACTAAATGCTGGTCATAGAGCAATATTCAAATTATATTCTTCACTGCGTTATACTACTTTTATTTCTAGAGGTGTAGCATATCTTCTTGGATGAACTGTTTGTACGTATAATTACCGCTAACACGGGCGTCAATCCTTTATTTCACCAAAATGTGAGCACTGAGCACGTGTATTCATTTGATGCTATATGTATCTTTTAAGTCATTAATCGTCTTAATGTTCAAAATGTTCGAATGTTTGTAAAGGTTAAGGGACTTAACTGCGGGGTCATCAGTCTTCAAACTTACAAACTACTTATGAACTAACTTATACCAAAGACAGCACAAACATCCATGCCCGAGGGGGGATTCGAACCCCCAACGGGAAACGACCTCGCGCATCGTAGCATAGCGCCTCAATGCGCTCGGCCGCTCTCCCGCGGCTCGTCTTAATGGCGGCCTGGGATATATGCAGTAGATGAAAGCAATTAAACCTCTTCAGTGACGTAAATATCTTTGAATTCATTTTATTTTCTCCATATCAATACGAACTTAATGCAGCAACAATCTATTTAATACCTTAACCTCCGAAATACGTCAGTTTTCACGGAGCGACTTCCGCTTGAAGTTGGACGAATCTCTAGTGATTCCAGCTCCTCCGTTCAGTGTAGCAAAGGGCGTATGCTACCATTATACATACACCGAAATTGAAGCGTCAGAAAATAGCCGAAAGAAAGTAGTCATTGGTTTGTGTTCCTTAAGTTCGTGAGATAGCGTACAGCTTAATATGCTGTTAAAACATAAAAGAAATAAGATTCAACGCGGCAGTAGAGGCAATAGTAGCGGAAATAAATTTGCGACAATTTTTATGACATTTCTATTCGGGATAGAGTGAATGTGATAGATGATAAATCACTCACCGGAGACATTTGGTGCAGGCCGCGGTGGCCGAGGGGATTGAGGCGCTCCAGTCACGATCCGCACGGCCACTACGGTCGGGGGTTCGAATCCCCCCTCGGGCATGGATATTTGTGCCGTCGTTAGTTGTAAGTAGTTCATAAGTAGTTTGTAAGTTTAGGGACTGATGACCCCGTAGTTAAGTCCCATAGACTCTACAAACATTTGAACATTTTTCTGAGACATTTGGCCTTCAAAATACGGGCAAGTGTTCGTTATGTTCTGTAATTATGATTAAACCCTTTGAAACTGGGGAATTTTTTTTTTTTTTAATTCTGCACATTCTTGCTGAACGTCCGTCGGCCACTGCAACTGAATATTGGCCCTGGTCGTGTGATGCCTCATAATATCGTGCAAGTCTTTCTTTAGCCGGAAAAGCAGCAACTCGACAAGATAATTTCTCAACAAGTCGTTGGACCTCCTCCGGAATATCGATCCACGCTACATCTACAGCCGTCCCGTAACTGCCAAAGTGTTCCCGATGGATGATTTTGTGCACGGACTGATCTCTCTATTATTTCCCATAAATATTTTATGGGATTCGTGTTCTGCGATTAGGACAGTTTCCGATTATGTGGAGGTTAAATAGCAGAAGTGGTTGTACCATGAAATACTAGACGGCTATTTCCATTACCTTGTGCTGAGAGATTGATTCACATGTTTCCAGCAATGAAATTGTAATGTTTCTCTAAGTTCGATTTACGTGGTACTTTGAGTATGAACTAACTTAAGCTACGTAGTTTTGTCACTCACTGATATCAGTTTTAACAACTTACTGAACTTGAAGGAATAATAATAAAATTATATGCCCTTAAAAAAAGAAGGCAAGACCTATATATTTATGAGAAGCTCACACTCAAACGTGTGACAGCTTTGACAAAGGGACGACAGTTGAGTGTATTTCTACTACTGCGCATCGACAAAGTGGTTGGCTCAACATCGACATTGCGGATTATTCCAATGGATGCAGCTACAGAATTTCTATCCGGGAGTATGATGAAAACTGTATCACCTATCACTGTGAACAAGCAAATGGAAGAGTTAAGGAGACATCGTGTTTTATCAGTTTACGTAATTTAAAAAAAATTGAGGGACTATCAAAGGAAATAAAATCAACCAGCAACTGAAATGTGGTGTCAGTTATGTAGTGTTGTTAGCTATTCTGAATTTTTGGAAACTGTATAATTCTTTTTTGCATAGTTTTAATGTTAACACGAAACGTGTCATTTCTACAGTAAATTCAGAATAGACCAAACACAGGAAAAGATTTGAAATAGAAAACTTAAAAGGGAAAGGTATTGTGCGTGTCCAGTACAATTTCGAACACTTAAGCTGTCTGTGCTTTTATGAATACTTTTTTAGGCACAAATATGAAGCGAGATTTCTTAATCCTACAAATATTCGTGACACACAAGTGAAAAAGACAGTAGTGAGATAATTGAGTGTAATAATAAATACTGCATATTTAGTGCTAAAATAACAACGAAGTCACTATTTTAGTTCAGCCTAGTCTATTCTGAAGTTGTAAACCGCATGATTTTGTTAATCAAGTATGTCTTCTCATTTTGTATGTACTGTCCTCTTTATTATTATTATTATTATTATTATTATTATTATTATTATGAACGTGTGGTATTATAGTACGTCAGTAGTTTGTTTTCATTTTGTCCTCCGGTATAGTGCTAAACATAAAAACGTCACGTAACGTCATCGCCTTCCAAATATTTGAGGTTCTTAGTTTCTCTTTGATGTACCGATCATCATTCCGTTCCCGATTTAAATCTACTGGTCTCAATGAAGACTAATTAGGGCGTTACATAGTACAATGCAGAGGCCATAATAGCAGCAGCGACTAGGTGGCACGAGTTACCTCATGGGCTGGAGAGCCACCCCGATCAGTGTCTGCTCAAACATCGTAAAAAATGATCCGACTTGTGTTCAAGGACAGTACGTCTGGTTTGATTGTTCTCAATAGGGTTGTGACATAGGTAAGGAGGAGGCAGCGAGGTGAGAGACAGAAGCACCCTCACACCCCTCTACGTTCCTCAAAGACTTATGTACATATCGGCTGAAGCGTGTCGTATATGATCGTAGTCTAGTAAATACGACGGAGCACGTACAAAGAGGCCCATGTAAACATCTTTCAACTGAGAATAGCGTGTGGATAATGATCTACATCATCCTACACGGATCGGATCATCCGTTATTAGGTGGGTGCACTAACTCTCAACGACGTGTACCGATAAGTACCACGATTCATCAGCTCCTGCGACTTTTTCATCCCATGTAACGATCTGTTAAATGAGCCGTGCGTTGAGTGAAGAAAGACACCATTCTATGCCCAAGCGATTGTTTGGAGTGCCTGGCAGAGGGTTCATCGAACCACAATTATACTATTTATCTCCCATTCCATTCTCGAATAGCGCGCGGGAAGAAAGAACACCTGATTCTCTCTGTTCGAGCTCTGATTTCTCTTATTTTATTCTGATGATCATTTCTACCTATGTAAGTGGGAGTCAACAATATATTTTCGCATTCGGAGGAGAATGTTGGCGATTGGAGTTTCGCAAGTAGCCCACGCCGCAGCGATAAGCGACGTTGTTGTAATGATTCCCATCCCAGATTCTGTATCATTTCCGTAATGCTGTCTCCTCTGTATCGTGACAATACGAAACGAGCTGCCCTTCTTTGGACTCTTTCGATGTCCTCCGTCAAACCCACCTGATAAGGACCCCACACTGGGCTGCAATACTCCAAAAATGGACGGACAAGCGCAGAGTATGTAGTTTCTTAGTAGTTCTGTTGCATCTTTTAAGGGTTCTGCCAATAAAACGCAGTCTCTGGTTCGCCTTTCCCACGATATTATCTACGTGTTCTTTCCGGTTTAGGTCTGAAGTAATAGTAATTCCTAGGTATTTTGTGGAGTTTACGGCCTTCTCATTTGATTGATTTATGTTGCAAACAAAGTTTAACGGATTTCTTTTCGTACTCATGTGGACGACTTCACACTTCTCATAATTTAGAGTCAATTGCCAATTTTTACACCATACTGATATCTTATTCAGATCGTTCTGCAGTTGGTTTTGATCTTCAGATGATTTTACTAGACGGTAAATGACGGAGTCATCTGCAAACAACCTAAGAGAGCTACTTAGATTTTCCCCTAAATCGTTTATGTAAATAAGGAACAGCAGAGGACCAATAACACTACCCTGTGGAACGCCCGATATCACCTCTGTTTTAGTCGATGCCTTACCATCGATTACTACGAACTGTGTCCTCTCTGACAAGAAGACAGTAAAACCAAATAAAACAACCAATACAGATTTGTTAATAATTAGCTTCATATTGTGTATTTGTGCCCATTTATGTAACTTTATTTTATAAACTTATTTCAATTCAACGCCCGTTTGCTCCTGCATGCTTGATAAACTCTCCTCAAAATGGTTGTTGAAGACTACATACCACAACTTAGGACTTCTGTAAGAAAGAAAACCTAAGTAGTCAGCCTTCATTCGTGCTATCCTGTCTACACGCTTCTTTACACCAATATGAAGCAAAAATACAGTCTCCTGCACATAATGTTTTGCTACTAATTTCTGGTCTAACACATATGGTGTCAGTAACAGCAGAAAAAAACCAAATGAACTGTAGGCGCACATTTGATTTAACAACTACTTCGTGCTATCCTGTTGTCACCTTTCCCCAAGATTGTATATACGAAGCGTACTACTCTCAAGCGTTAGCAAAAAAAAAAAAAAAAAAAAAAAAAAAAAATAAATCCTATGTTGTGCTGTTGTGAAGAGACGGCAAATGGAAGCTAGGCAATAAAGATATGGGGGGGGGGGGGGGAGGGAGAAAGAGGAGTTGAGGGGAGAAGTTCAACTCTTGATTCCTAAGTTTTAAGTTAAAAGCAATAGCGCTAAACAAGATTTTTACGTCTCTCTCTCTCTCTCTCTCTCTCTCTCTCTCTCTCTCTCTCTCTCTCTCTCTCTGTCATTCGCATCTCATTGCGTTCATTTTGAATGTAATCGTTCTGGAAACCAAAAAGCAGTTTTTCAGCAACTACAACAATTAAGTTGTATAACGTACATTAGAGCTGTAGATCATAATCTGTCTGCGATCACAGCATATTACTGAAATAATAGCACGTATACACGATGAGAATCGATTTTCGTGCCTTTCTGACATATGACGCCGTACTTGCAGAACATGAAGGCGCTAGCTGTTCAGTATGCACGTCAGAACGCCGTTAGTTACCCCGGCGGCAACTGCGCGTCACATAAAAGGCTGGCCCACAAAATGTTTAGAGTAACGTGCGACGTCACCGGTGAGCTTCGTTACTAATTCAGAATGTGAGCCGCTTCTGGTGATGATATTGTGGCTCTTTATTACAGGGGGTCCACAAGCGATATAAAACACATTCCAAGGATACCTCCAACGACAATACGCTTCTCCAAAAATACGGAGGAGTGTAACACAAGAGCGACAGGAACAGTGCGCTACTATAAAAGGAACGAGTAATTAACTGTTTCATAATGCATTCGGTATGCGAACATAAAATTAAGATATTTCGAGTGTGGGCGCATTAGCATACGGCCGTAAAAATAAAACACAACGGGCGCAGGGCGCGCGCTTATTTATTAGGAAAGAGCGGTGACGTTTAGTGGGGAAGGTGCCGCCATATATCGCTATTAACGAGGCAATTCGCGGCTTGCCAACACATGGCGCCTCCGCCTACACTTAACTGGCAATCTATCATAACTGCTCAGCCGGACACAAACTTCGCTGTTGATTGATACCTTGTCCTAGCTTCCGGAAATATTTAAAAGTGCGCTCTTATTGGATGGCTTGCGGGGTCGCTCGCTCTGTCCCCAGGAAGCTTACGCTTTTAGCCTCTATGTGAAGCACCTTCTGCTTCACTTGCCTCCTATCCGAACAAACCAATCTATGAAGTAAACATGCACACCATTTTTAAAATTACTCATGAAGTTACTTTGGCTTTTTTTTTAATTTATTACTTTTCAAAGCCTTACATTAGATACTAATGCCCTACTCATTTTACGTTATCAAACATCCGTCGTCTAAGTTAGGTCAAAAATTATTCGATTATTCTTCTTTTAGTGAGATCAGATGTGCTGACACACTAGATCTATTACACAGTATTTTAAGCCAGCTTTATTATTTAATGTATTCAGCAGCGTGAACATAGAAGCAAGGACAATAGTGAGATACGACTGAATCCACTTCAAATACAGTAGCTGTGAGAGTTGTCATTGTGGCGACTTAATAATATTTACAAAAGGTCATCCAGTAAGCTAGTTCCATCAAGAAAACTAAGCCACAGTGTTGAGCGGTTGCCAGTATGGGTTGCACCACGAGAATGTGCTTTCCTGGACTGTAAAATGCACCGATTTCATCCCGTTGTAGTCTGCGTGCAAGCGAGGAACGTCCATAAAGATTGAGCGCAGACCTTGGCTACCGGTTTTCACGAAAGTGGGGAATATTTTAGCGACACTTATTCACAGACAAATCAACGAACAGCATATCCAAGGGTGGCAGTCGACTATGAAAGTTCCATGTAGAGTGAAACAGTGTTCAGAATGACTAGTAAAACGGCCGAACGTCAAAAGTCACAACATTTGTGTAAATGAGTGATTTATTACACCGAATAAACCTTTCGCAATGAAGATGATTGCATAACAATGACTAGATGGAAGAGACAGTTACAAAATGGTAACCATCACAAAAAGTCAACCAGTTTTAATATCGTCTCATATAAATGAAAACAATGTGAAAAATGTTAAGTAGGAAAGTCGTTTGCCTTTTTTTAATGGCAGATCGGAAATTAGAATGTGAACTACTTTACATCGTGATATACATGAGTGATACTGCACCACTAACGTGATTGTATTGTTATTCACTGTTTTTCAAGACGCACTGTACTATGTCGTCAACGTCATATCTATGTTCCAATACAATGGACTGCTGAAACAATTCCAAGCAAAGGGAATATCACACAAGTTACGAATATCATTATTAAATCACTACCGTATTTACATCAGGCTTCGGATGGAAGACAGCTTTCCTTAAGCTACTGGACGACAGTCCGGCTAATTTTCTTTTTATAGACTATGGAAAAATACTTGTTTCTTGATGCTGTAACTTTTTGCTTCGGCTATTAATTCAGATTAAAATCTAATTAATGCTAATGCATGCCCTTTAGTTTGCTCAGTATTGACCAGAGCAGTTGACCTAACACTGGCCGCAGCTACAACACCACAGCATATACTGGTTTGGACGCGCAACCACTAAAGGGCATAAACCAAGCAACATGTGCTATCAAGACCTAAATTACAAAATAAATCGCGAAGTGTCTGAAGCTACTTTATTCACCTATTTCAGGTTTTCCCGATGATCCTCGAATTTGTCGAAGCTAGTCTGAATTATAAAGGTGTACATGAAGCACAATGTCGAAAAATGGTGCTCAGATATGTTAAGTATTGCCATAATTTAAAGTTTTAATCGGTAAATATCTAGAAATGTTTGGCCTACTTTGGAAAATAACATTTCCGTTTAATACTATTCAAACCCAGCAACTCGAGTACGTGCAGAAGATAGCGAAGCTGCCACAAATAAGAAGATAATGGTATTACACGTCTGGTTTACAGAGACTACACTCTTTCGGGCAGGTGCGTAAGCTTTTCCCCAGTACCGCGCTGCCAAAAATAAAAGGCAGAAAACAGTCTTGGCGATCTAAAGCTGCAACAAGGTTGGCGGGACAGGCGGTAATATTTCACCAAGACACGCCGGTCACCTCGGAGTCCATCACTCGACCGGGCTACCAATATCAATGTATCAATAGCGCCGGACAATGGCGAGACCTTCCATCCATCACGCAAGATTTTAATAACACTGGCGTGTGGTAGCGCGTAGCGACAATATCGCCGCACGTCGCTCCCTCAGAAAGCGCAACCCCACACAACCCCACAACCTAATATTTGCAGCACATAAATTTAACGAATATTGCAAGAATGAGTGTAATGTTGGAAAAGATGGTGGGGAACTCGTAAATATATGGTAGTGATAACATTTGTAAAGGTCTTTTATTTGGTGTACAGAAGAAAGGATATTGTGGCCAGGACGTATTTATCATCGGAATTCCTCAGGGAGCAGGATTTGGGAAAGGACAGGCGGCGATAACTTAGCGAGCCTAATAACGGGATGCTTGAGGTGGCCAGCGGCCGGCGCTCCCCCTCCTGCCTTATGGCCCGGCAATTATGATACAGGACACTTCTGCTCTGGCCCAACCCTTTCACCAAAGCTACCGGCTTCATTTACGGGCACTACAAACGCTCCATTTCCTCACAACTCTGCATTATACACATTGCGTTCGGCCTACTTTTTATTTTCGTATATGACAGATCATTTTTAAGACAAATCGCAGTGCTTGAGGAGTCGAGCGTTCTGTCTGCAATGCTTCGTTTTACTTCGTACAGATCGGGACACTTTGATATCTTGGCATTAAGTAGTTGCCTTTCAAGAAAACAGTTTTTGCTCAGATACGAACACATGGCATGGTTTTAGTACAACAAACAATTCCGTTGCATTATTGTCATCATATTCATCGTCGTCATAATCATCCGCTGAGAAAACGGGTGGCATTAACATACGATTAGCACAGATTATAAAAATATTGCATAACATCTACGTAAGTAAAGGAACGTGATCAGCATGGAGAGTAACGAATTTTGAGTAAAGTACTGACTGCACAGCTAAAATCGCATGTAATTACTGATTACAATAGCTCCCCTTCTTTTCTCACTGTAGACTGATTTTTACAACATGAATAACCGTAATGTTCAAATGTTTGTATAGCTTATGGGACTTAACTACGGGGTCATCAGTGCCTAAACTTACTTGTACTAAAAACTTGTCACTCTGAAAGTACCGTCTCCTGCCTGATGCCTCGGCTCTACCCCAAGTATGTATGCCTCCATCGAGGCTACCTGAACATTCGTTACAGCGTTAAGCTTACAAAAAGCATGATTCATGTGAAACTTCACGATGACTAGCCTATAACATAGTAACAAATACAATAATGCCAAAATATTTTCATTATAATTATAGTTTTGACGGCCATTTCCCGGCTAGTTCTCTGATATGCTTTAATTCTCCTTCCTCATTAGTTCATCTTTCTCCTTTCTTGAAGACGCACTTAACAGTATATACAGCAACACGCGTTGGTGACATGTACGTTTTACCAGTACTTATATTTCCTTCTTGGCTGTCAAATTGCACTCAAATACATTGCAGAGCATTTGAATTGCTGCTGTTATTGATGTCCGTAAGTAGCCAACCATGCTGTGTAGTATTTGCTATGTTGTACCCAAGATATTCGTCTCTTATTTCACTTAATTTCGTAGAAAGTGTTCAAAATCTCATTTATTAACAAGCATCATTAATATCTACAAGTATCCTCAGGCTACTGCTGATATGATTCTTTTAATAACACCACGGCTATTTCCCATCTGACGGATCCGAGACTTACAAAGCGCTCAGTCACGAAGTTACGTTAACATCGATGACAGCTTGAACTCCCATTTGCTCTCATCTACTGTTCCACAGCACACGAAATTGGGCACTTTATTGTTCTGTATTACTAAACCCATACTGGTGTAGTACAGTGGCAGCGCATATTTTCATTTTGGATCAAAGCGGGTTAATGATTACCGCCATGACATATTGTAACCCGTTTCACTCAAATCCGTAAATGGACAATTTCACTATCCACCGTGGTTAATAAGTAAATAACAGCGCACAGCTTAGTGCGTGCAGTCCTGCAAGTGTGATAGAAAATCTCTTCTTGATTCTTCTGTACAAAAGAAACTTAACGAACAGAACTACTATTTACTTTTAATGAGCAAACGTGAAAGATTTATTCGTTATGCAGTAGTTACAGTAATCACTTCATGTAAGCCAATAGTATTTAACATAGTATGTAAAGAGCACGCGCTCTGTGTGCTTATATTCTTTATCCTGCATGGCTGCCAATTACTATACAAAGAATACATCGTTCCCTAATCTTCCTTGACACACACACACACACACACACACACACACACACACACACACACACACACACACACAGAGAGAGAGAGAGAGAGGTGGGGGAGGGGTATTATGTTCCACAGCGGAGGAGATTCTGGGCAGAAATTAGTCCCAATTCTTAGAACAGAAAGGAAGATATGAACGGCTCGTTTCCATTAGTAGGTATTATGCCAAAACCTTCGAAAGCTAGACCGGGTGGGTAAAATTCATTTTTCAATTTTGTGGAAATATAATCCAGTGCCATTTTTACGGCGTTTTCGCAGCAACTATCCCATCTTAACCATTCCATAGTTAGTGCTTACATTAATATTGCATTAAAGGTGGTCTTGCTTGCATTTTCTCTTGTCTAACATAAAGAGCATGAGGTTCGTAACGGTAAATCTCTTCGTATGTACAAAAACATGGGGATTTTATCGTATAACACATATGGAGTCATTGATTCACTAAGTGTTTTAAATTTTTTTCGTGTGTATATGATGAAGGGGTATTTGCCGAATCACACTATATACTTACTGGCATCGAACAGTCCAATGAAGTTTCCTTTGCTCGGATATTCATTTTTTACTTATACATGCACTCCTCCCTTACACTGTTGGTCAGCTCGACGACGAATACTGAAACACAATAGTTTCCCGTAACACTGGACAGGTGTCGATGATAGAACAACACAATGTTAGCGTTAATCCTACTTTAAAGAGAGTACTTGCAAAACCAATGCTTCTCGCTGCTAAAGTAACACCCAAAGTATGATGATTTATCTTGAAATGCTTAAAACTCAATTACTGACCATTTAAAGAGACTCTCGAATCTTAAGTGCGCTAAGATCCGCATTCGGTGTGCAGGTTCGGAGTGCAATATCGTCGTCAATTTGTGACTCCGAGGACGTCGTGTGGGGGGTCAGTGTATGTAGATGTGATGTGCTCTTACCCGAGAGGAGTGTTGGTGTGTAAGTCTAAGAGTATGAGAGGTTACTAACATGTGCGCGGAAAGATAGGGTATGGCGGTAGGCCGAGGGGTAATTGCCAGTGCCACATCTTCATGCCCATGGCGGGCGGCAGCAGCAGCCGCGCGGGTCTGCCGTCCCAGCCGGCCCCATCTGCAAATTCGGAAAAGCCGCACTTAGCACACTGAAAGCACGCGCAGATCCAGAAGCCACAACCCTGCCCACGCTGCCCATCACGTTCACGCGACTAAAACATAGGCACACGTCCGACACATTCCTCGTTACCCATTTCCATCCCAACGCACAGACAGGAGCTCGAGACAATTTTACCTCTAGTAACCGTGTGCTTGCTATTCCGCCACAGATATTTAATTATTTTTATTTTTTTATTTAATCGCTATACAAACTACTGCGTGTTCCTCAAATATCTCTACAACTTTCATTTGCGGTGTGGGGTAATACTGCAACATTGACCGTCAACAGACTACAAAACTAGTGAGAAATGTAAATAACTTTAAATATCCTACCTAACAGACCTTCGTACAATATTCTCTTGTAACTGGAATCAGGCTGACCAGTCCGTGATGTAAATATTTCTCGTTACAAATAGGAAATTGCGAAATTTAACCTTTTGTCCACACACCGAATTAACAGCAAAGGTCTCCAATATTAAAATTCGCGATGGGCCACTGAACGGTGTAGAAAAGCAACGTGGGCTTTGAGCTGTAAGTTTCTGATCTGCTGCTTAGTCGCACGCTGCTGGCCAGATTGCCTCTCAACCGTGAACGGGATATTTCTTCTGTGCGGTGGTGTCAATAACATTTAAAGTCGACTAATTCTAATGAATTTCTTCTTGGTGATAACTGGCCAAGCTTGGGAGACATCTTGACAATTACATGAATAGTTTCTGAAACACAGCAAACAGTTTACTAAGATGGTTAGGGTTGACCTTTTACTATGCACTACAATGAATTTACAGTACGTACACCTTCGAGTTCGGCATCTTACCGATGCTCACTGAAGGTCAAGAACTAACAATCTTTAATGATCATTTTGTGCTAACCCCACGCACAGTTTCAGGTTGAGAAGCAATGGCATAGCTTTAATTACAGTACTATTTGCTTAAGTTAAACACATACAGACATACAGAGACTGAGGACAGCACCCGAACCTGCCAACACAGAAAGTACGAATCTCATAAAACAAGCACAGATGTTCAATTTTGACACATACTGTAACACTATCACATAAATGTTTTTTTCATCGATAAAATCTGCAATGAAACCGAAAGGGCCTAATTTCTGTTCCTCTAGTCTAATATAAATAATTAACATACAGGTAGACACACAAAAGTTATAAACAATCACTGACTATCCTGAATCATTCAGCACTGAGGACAGCACGAAGTTTAGCATGAGAATTGGGTGATACGATTTTATCTAAACAAATCACACTTATTTCGAAAAAAAAGGATATCTTATTAATGTTAACTTCACCGGCGCTATGAGAACTACGACGCCGTACATCGGAACTGGTCACCTGGCGCTGTTAGTACTGCGTAAGTTGTTGGCATTTCGCTTTATGTATCAATGGTACCTAATCTGGTATTGGCCTTAAAAGAGATAACATACCTATGATTTACCGGATGAAGCGTATAGATTGTAAATAATAAGCTCCTCATGCCACTTTGGAAGGAAAAGATTGAACCACCGTTGTGTCAACAAAAACCTCCACCCATGGTAGGTAGGTGGAAAAACAACATAACACTTGAGGCAATATGCAGGGACATTGAATCGTGTAACATTCCTTTCTATCTGACGTTCACATTTACTTGTCCTAATCATCAACATACAAAACTTTTAGTTATGAAACATCAAACTCTGAGGCATCCTGACAAATGTTTATCATTTCACAAGAGCAGCCCGACACGGGGTAAGCTTACGCTCCAACTTTTCCTTGAAACATGCAGCCAGAAATAAACTAGAATCGTACCAGTTATGAGAAAATGTCGCCCTATACCATGAAAATAATAAAACACCTGTGCACTAAATATAGTACTATGGTGCAGTCGAAGCTGTGTTTTTTTTATCTAATAACTATAGCATAGTGATTATGCGTACAACTTCTGGACGGACACAACAAAAAGGAGAGAAATTTCGAAAGAACAATTAACGGGGCTGTGCAACAAGAGGCATAATAAAGAACGAAAAGAAATCTAATGATAGAGACAAGGCAGTTTAGAAATATGTGCGGTGACAAGAGAGCCACGGTACTTTGACAAGCACAGCAACCTTTCCATTACTTGCAAGGGCAACAACCCAGATGATTGACTGATTTGGCCTTTGTAAGAATAGCCAGGACGGCCTTGCTGTGTTGGTACATCGAACAGTTCGAAACTACAGCCGTTAAAATGCCTGACTACAAGCCGATCTACTGTATGGCGTCATGACGAGCGCATCATCTTGGATAAAGTAATACCCATAACATAAAACAATACAGAACTTCGGTTCTCTAGGCGGCACAGTTTATGAAAGTGTATAAAGGGAAAAAGGGGAAAAAAAGACAATGAGTCGCAAGAGGAGCAGGATAGATAGTTTAAAATGAGAAATGAATAGGTCAATGTTAATTGTTCTGAGGATTAGTGAAATGCGTTGGCTCAAAAAATTGACTTCTTATCTAGAGGCCACAGGGTTATCAGCACAAAATCAATTAGGGCAATGGAGGAGTAGGTCTAAATGTTCAAATGTTTCTTTAGCTTAAGGGACTTATCTTCGGGGTCATCAGTCACTAAACTTTCAAACTACTTATGAACTACCTTATATTAAAGACGACACAAACAACTATGTCCGAAGGGGGATTCGAACCCCCGACCGTAGCGGTCGTGCAGACTGTGACTGGCGCACCGCAGACCGCTCGGCCACTGCGGCCTGCTGGATTAGGTCTAAAAATGAGCAAAATAAAAGCAACGCGGACGAACTGAAATGGAAAACATAACCAACCGATTATCACAACAAACGCAGAGACAACGGCACTCATAGTAATTGAAGTGTGTATGCCTTCTAACTCTGCCGATGATGAAGCGAGTAGTAACCTGGAAGTAGTTTGAAGTAGTAAGCTGTTAGCGTTATGCACAGTACAATTTAATTCACAATTTCCGTTTAAGAACAATGAAAGAAAGTTGTAGATGTGGAAAAGATCAGAACAAACATTAAGGTTTCCGATTGCTTCATGATAATACAAATTTTTGAACTCAAACATTTCCATGGGAAGGGGTATACTGTGACGTTAAATTCTTATTTATCAGCCGCAAATTAAACTTGAAGTAACAGCAGAAAGACAGTAAATTACGGAGACATGACATCGATAACATGAAACTAACACTGGCCGCCCAGAGATGACGTACTCTGGTCGACATCCAAAATGCAACACCAAGAACTGGAGGTATCGCAGCTAAATTTATTTGGGAGTAACACGTTGTACAGATTGAAAATAGTCAGTGTTGCCTGCAACCGCTGCTAAACAGCTCGGCACTGAATCAAGGAGCAGCCGGATGTGTTTTTAGCGTACAGTAGTCCTTACCGCATGCACATATTGCACAAATATTCCGTCCCCGTTTCACTATTAATGTGGGGTAGCAGTCGTTCTGCAACATTGGCCAGGCGTTTTCGATAGGCGAGACATCGGCAGAAAAGCAAGCAAAGGCAGCACTGCAATCCGATGGGCGACGAAGAAGTCTTAAACAATGGCTGCCCCGTTCGTTCGCGCATAATCCTGTTGCAATGTGGCTGCCGGCAAGTCCCAAAGGCTTGGGAGAACAAAGGACTAGCACTTCCGAGATGTGATGCAAGCTGCTTGGTGTACCGGCTATGCTTAGTAGGGAGGGTGCTGCAGTGGAATTCGATACTACCCCAAAACTATAACAACAAATGTAGCACCAGCATGGCGAGGCATAATCTCTCACCACGGTGTAATCCCACCACTAAGCTGTGCAGCGCACAACTGGGACTGGAACGACATCGTTTTTACCGGAGAAATCTCGACACTGCCTGCAACACAAGTCTAGAGAAACTGTGGTGACAGACTGTTTAAGTGTTGCTAAGCAGCGCCAAACAGCTCCTGCGCTCGGTTTTATGGTTTGGTTTCAACTCCTTCATTCACCTAGTACGCATTGCCAGAACATTGAGCACCCGGCGCTACATCTCAACCCCACTGTCCTCCCATACTTCGGCCTTTTTCCGACGGCCACACTGCAACAGGATAATGAGCGACCACACGTGGCACGCAATGTTCAAGACTACTTTGTCGCCCATCGGATTACATTACAGTCTTGGCCTCTGACTATCTCTCGCCTATCGAAACAGTCTGTAAGATGATTCTGGAAAGACTGTCCTATGGCACAGCTCCTGCGGCTCCAGTGGATTAACTTTGGCAATACGTGTAAACTGCACGAATTGCCAAACCGTAAAATCATATACACAAGCTCTTTGAGTCGATGCCGAAGCGTGCAGCAACGGTTACAGCCAACACTAGAGACAACATTCAAAACTGATATCTTCCTCACTTCACGTGGGACTGTATTTTCAATTAAGTGATGTTTGTACACCGTGTGATTTCCCAAATAAATTTGGCGTTCCTTTTTGGATGGCAAGCAGTGTATACGGGGAGCAGATAAACAGCTAACATTATTAGTTCTAGTACAAATCCTTGGATAACATATGAAGTGTAAAATTAGTACACCACAGAATAAAATATAAAAATGGTACAAATAAGACAGGCAGAAGGTACTACAGAAACCTAGAAATGTCTGACAATATGTGAAAAAAGCAAAGCATCGACAGGTATAGGAGAAATGTAAATCTTAACGGGTAATAAAGAAACCATTGGGAAATTGGAAGACATGTGCGAATATTATGGACTCTGAAGATACGTCAGTAATAAGCAAAAAGAAAAAGCTGAAAGGAATATATAATGGTTACAAAACAGGAATGAGCTTCAAGACAATATTAAAGAGAAAGAAGAGGAATATAATGTGGGAGATTTGATACTGCAAGATGAATTTCACAAAGTAATGGAAGACGAGAGTAGAAAAAATTCCCCTGGAATAGATGACACTGTCAACAGAGTGATGTCCTTGGAAAAAATATGTTTGGTATTTCACAAACGATTTAATAATTACAACGAAGATTGGTGATGACAGGTATGAATACTACCGAACCACCAATAAGCCGTAATACAGAATTTTGTTGAGAAAATACGTAGATCGGTCTGGGTTCGACAAAAATTTCCCAACGTTTGAAGCAATGCTAGCCGTGCGAAATTCTCTCAGAAGACAAGACGAAGAACTAATTTGTGGATCTCGATAAATAGATCGCCAATCCTAACTGAACTTCTCTGTCAAAGTTTGGAGGCAGCAGGGGTATAATACAAGGAGCGAAGGGTTATAAACAACTTTTAAAGAAACCACGACCGTAGTTATGAGTCGGACAGTGAAAAGAAGCAGTAGCTGAGAAGGTTGGGAGAGATGGCTGTAACTTCTTCCTAAGGTTACTCAATGACATACTTTAAGTAGTAGAGGAGTTTTGCTATTTGGGTAGTATGAGATACTGATCATTGTTGAAGTAGAGAAGATATAAAATTTAGAACGGCAAGGGAAAGAAAGATGCTTTTCTTTAGAAATTTTACAACATAAATTTCACGTCTTACAAGTTCTTTCTGACGGCATTGGACTACAGTGTATGTAGTCTTGTACGGAAGTGAAACGGCAACGATAACCAGTTCAGCCCATAAATAAATAGAATCTTTTGAAATGTGGTGCTACAGAGGAATTCTATAGGTAAGTAGGGTAGCGGAACTGGGGAGATACTGAACTGAAATAGCGAGGAGAAAAAATATATGGCAAAAGCGAGTAAAATCAGGCATCTGTTGAAAGAGCATATCGTAAGATTTCAGAAATAGTTAAATTGATTATAGAGGACAATGTGTGCGGGGAATAGGGGGAGGTGGTAACTGTGTAGGGAAATCACCTAATCAAAGTAAACAAGTCCGAGTGGATGTGCGTTGCAGTAGTTATGCAGACATGAAGAGACATGCAGGAACATACCAGTATGGAGAAATTGCATCAAAATAGTGTCTGGACTGAAGACAACAATAACAAGCAACAGTATGACATGTTAGTCAACGCCAATGTATCATCCGTCTGCATTTGTAACATGGGTTTATTCAAGAATCTTCTGAAGTGTTCCTATACTTGAGAAAGAAACTAAGTTATATTTGTCAGTAAAATTACGATGGCTAAATAAACATCAAAGCTAAATTGAGTTTAAAAAAAAAGTCTCCGATTTTTGCTCTCTTAAGACCACAGAGAAATTCTCAAGTCATTGAGGTAAAAAAAAGTTGGAGCCGGAGTTTGTAACTTGGATTGCAGAAATTGTTTAAAACTCAATGTTATTAACAGAAGGAAAAAAAGAAGTAAGCCAGTAGGAAATCCAGAAAGAATGCAGATACAAAACTTCCTGGCAGATTAAAATTGTGTGCCGGAAGCAGGACTCGAACCTGGGACCTATGCCTTTCGCGGGCAAGTGCTCTACCACTGAGCTATCCCGACACGACTCACGGTGCCGCCCCACAACTTCAATTCGGCCAGTACCTCGCCTCCTCCTTTCCAAACTTACAAATAAGTTCTCCTGCGAAACTTGCAAGACTAGCACTCCTGGAAGAAAGGATATGGTAGAGACATGGCCTAGCCACAGCCTAAGGGATGTTTCCAGAATGAAACATTCACTCTGCAGCAGAGTGTGCGCTGATATATGAAAGTTTCATTCTGGAAACATCCCTCAGGCTGTGGCTAAGCCATGTCTCCACCATATCCTTTCTTCCAGGAATGCTAGTCTTGCAAGTTTCGCAGGAGAACTTCTGTGAAGTTTGGAAATTAGGAGGCGAGGTACTGGCAGAATTGAAGTTGTGGGGCGGTACCGTCAGTCCTGTCGGGTTAGCTCAGTGGTAGAGCGCTTGCCCGCGAAAGGCAAAGGTCCCAGGTTCGAGTCCCGGTTCCGGCACACAATTTTAATCTGCCAGGAAGTTTCGTATCAGCGCACACTCCGCTGCAGAGTGAAAGTTTCACTTTGGAATGCAGATACAAATTATGAAAATGGAGGAGAGGTGGTGAGAAAAGTAATGGCCAAATGCCATGTTGCAGTGAGCGCGTAACATGCGCAGTCAGAAGCGGAGTCATTATTACTACTGCGTATAGACACTGTACCAACATGCAAATCATCCAGCCTCATTTAAGCATTCTTCCTAATCTGCCACGACTCTGGTTTTAAGTTTGGATGTTGGGCCTATAAATTAATTTTTATTTGTCTTGTTTTTGGGTCGGATTCCTCTTGTTCTAAGCAACGTTAAACAGGGATTGTTTATTGACAGAACCGTAAGCTAACTTGAAATCTATTAGAGTCCAAGTGACTGGTGCAATCTTAATGGCCTTAAACTTGAGAATTGTTTTCAGAATGCATATAATTTGTTCTGTGCATTAACGACTGGGGGCGGAAACTTGCTTGATATTCGCCAATTTTGTGTTCGAAGTCTTTCTGTGCACTCTGAAGTAAGCACGCCGAGATAACTTTGTAAGTAACTTTTAGTTTTTCACATTCGTCCCACTTCCTTTCTCGTGCAGAGGATGGATAAGCGCGCATTTCCAGTCGTCAGGAACTTACTCTATTTGACAGGTGCTTGTAATATTTAAGTTCCTGTGGCTCTTTTACATTTTGGTTGGTGTGATCCTCATGAGTGGGGTGCAGCCCCATACTAATAATCTTGTCTCTAATTCATAGCAGATAAGGAAATACTGTGCCAATTGTACAAATTCTCTGAATTAGTTAGTGCGAATTTTCTATCTTGTTTTCTGGAGCCTAAGGTTGAAGGTGTGTACCCGCAGAATTCCCCTGCTTAAATATTGTAGAATTCTCTCGTGTTGGTGGGGGGGGGGGGGTTCCTGAAGTTCTCTTATGTAGCCTCCAGTTGCTCTTTCAGGTACTTTCTCCTGGTTCGCCTAATGACTTTTGCCGCCTGTTTCCTGGAAAGCTTGCATTTTCACATTCTGCATCCATCATGGGTACGTAGGTATTCTTTCGGGGGCATTAGTCCTTTTCCTTTTGTGGAGCATTCTATCCAATTCCTCCCACGTGTTTGGTTGTTGTCTTTCTCAGTTCTGCTTTATGTTGGATTGTATGATACTTTCCCTTTTTTTCAGAAGAGTTTTCTTTGGTGTAAATTTTATTTTCATTCGAGTCAGGTAGTAGCTTGAAGCAACATTCGCACCTCTGAGGACTTTTTTTTTTTTTATCTCTATCTACCATATGTTGTGCAGGTGACCTATCTTTCCTGTTTTCTTGTGGATTTCTTGAGGTATACTGACCTTTGACCTCGTCAATCGGTTACACAAGAAACTACACTTTACGAACCTAGCGCCGTTGGATTTTGTATGTGGTGAAAATTAAAACAAGAGGTCTGCAAAGAAACATCTGCAAAGAAACATCGAGGATTTCTGAGGACACAGAATGCCTCGCTACACTAGTCTGTGCAGTGATGAATTTCAGTGAGCAGTACCATTTCCCTGGAACTGCTTTACTGCATGTACCAATGGTTCCAGGTCAACAATTTGACCATGTGAAACGGAAAGTCAGAAAGTTTTTGTTCTAAGACCGAACAATGCACATCGGTATGCCAATCTGGCAAAATCGCCTTGATGACTGAGGCAACGCTCACACTGACGCCCAAGGTAGCCGTTTGGTAAAACACCGTGTCCCACTGCGTCAAGAAGCCCCTAACTGCCTCTTGCAGGCGCCCGTCAGCTGCTAGTGGGGCCGAGGAAGGCTTCAGTGAAACAAAAGTGACTACTTGAGTAATAGTCTGCTTCTCAGGTGTCACTGTATTGTAGAGAACCAGTCTTCCAAACTGTTGTTACTATGGGTAGAAAGGGAAAGAAAATACTGATTCATGAGAATTCCAATTTCGCATTTCAAACGTGTTGAAAGGTATTGCACTTCGATGGACGCGTAATATAAGCAATTGCAAAAGTTTTATTAAAACCGCTTTCATTGAAGACAACAATGTTCTACAGTGAGTCAGCCCACTACAACAATGTGGAAATAGCTGGTAATAAAAATCAGACGTTGAAAATATTTCCGGATCTGAAGACGAAACCTCGCGGAGCAACTGAATGAACAACAATCGGAAGAGAAACATTAAAGATGTCTAAAGTTTTCGTGAATCCATTTACAAGGTCTGGAGGATAATTCTATCGAAATTATATGCAAATATGAAGGGGGTCAATTTCATTCTCAATACATTAAAATTGAAAACTATAGATGGGGCGGATCTGTTGCTACAAAACGATGTTGAGAAGAGCATTGTAATATTCAGTAGCGCTGAAGTAAGTGTAATATTATATACGTCGACGCAACTTTTTAGTATTGCACAAATATATTTGCCAGATATTTACGATCCATGGGTATGTTACAGAGTTTCATACGCCTTTGCATACCGCATTGCACTGTTAAACGTTAAGGAAACATCTGCACGTATTTTCAACAGTTCTGAGAAACTAAGTCAAATTCTCTGCCAACTGTCCTCCCAGACTTTGATGATAGCGTTATGAAAGCTGGGTGGGATGTGTAAACAGATATCAGAATCCAAGGTTACAAATTTCATCTGACAGAGCTGGTGGCGAATGGTAGAAACATTGGAACTTGCACATACTGTTCCATGATTCACGGTAGAAACGCCTGTCCATCCACACAAAAGCACGAGGCCAGCGGTTGTGTTCTTTGTTACTGTAGGACCTCCAGGTTGAATGGAAAATGGACAATTGAGCTAACTCGGTCGTCAATAATAGAAAATCTAAATGCTGTGCAACTCTGACGGTTGTTATTATTATAAATCGGTGAAATAATCCAGTTGCTGTCTGTGACATCCATCATGGTGGAAATATTATTTTGAGTTCAAGAGAAATGTATACAGAGTTCCTTACTACTTACGACAGAAGAAAATTTTACATAGGAGGATGAATGTTAGTATCTGCTTTAAACGAAGACTAGATTCCTTCTATGATCGCGGAAGCCTTGGGTGCCGCGACCTCTCACGCACATACGCGTCAAACCTTATCGTAATTCAAGGCCTCCTTCTAAGGGAGCGAAGGCTTAACAGTGGTAGAGCATACGGTGGGTGCTCGAGTGATGGCCTCCGTAATGGATGAGGCTGACCTCCCGCAGTCTTGCGTTGAATCGCAACCAGCACGCCGACTGACGCGCCGCTCTTCACCTGTGTTTTTCGACAACCATGGACATACTTCAGTCTCCTAAGTATGTCTGCTGAGTGTTTGTCCTTCCGCAGCCAAAAACACAGCAACAGCTCACCGGTGCTGTGTTAGACGCATTTGGTAAGAACATCGCTATAGTATACGTTCGTGCATTTTTAGCACGCATCTACTTGCCGGCGCTTATGTACCCGCGCTATGTTGCATATATACTGCATCGAAGGCCTCGAAGAAACATATTTTCAGTGATCATTCCACAAACCGAACCTGATTACTTACATTTGGCATAGCATGACAGCCGTTCGTGAAACCTAATCTCCCGGCGGCGGGACAATCATTTACGGTGCTGTTATCTTGTTACTATTTGATTACGTTCTACTCATGTCATTGAACTCTTTAATTACTCTTTCAAGCGACGCAGGAAAAATGTGTTTAGTTCCATTTAAAAACTGACATAATTGAGCAGATATAAACAATAATTACTAAGTTACCTCATATTAGAAAATTCGCCATACAGACTGACACAGCTTAGCGACACCATCACCTCCATATATTTAGCCGTCCTGGATACTTTTCCGACGTCCTGTCTTAATGACCTCATACTGCTAACGTTTCTCAGGAATATCAGCTGAATCGTGGTACAATAAATTCTAAAACTGCACGTCTTTTACATACACATCTTGTTTCTACTTCCGTGACAGCCATAATATTTTTAGCGACTTCTTCGCCAATTGGTTGTTTCAGTCTTCTTTTATTTAACTACCTGGATTTCGGCCGTAATCGACTTTCAAGTGATACAATATGATAAAAGTGATCAGACGTGGGAGTGACCCAAGCCGTTGTTAAGAACATTGAAGCTGTTACAAATGTGACTTGCGAGAACGCTCAATATGCAACCTGTATTCTTGCACGTTTTCAATTTCATGTTGATGTTCTGACGCAAGTTAGATATTAAAATCAGACTGTAGTTTTGTCTGCTTTGGTCGAAATACTGAAAATAGGGAATACTAAAGCGAACCTTTACGACGAGACAGCGACATGACGCTTTGTAATGGTATTCGTAGTTTACAACGACCTTATGCAAGTGCGTCCTACCGTTCATCTGCCAAGGAGCACAGGTTGTGCTATCGGTTTTATAGATTTCATTTGATCATTGGCGACTTTTTCAGCTTCTAGTACCTATAGGTTTTACTCGAACTGGTAACTACTTAAACATACCGGCAGCAGCTGTATATTACTTTAACGCGAATGATTTATTAGTTTACTGTGCACGTAGGAACAAAGGTTCCAAAAATGAGACCAACACCCGCTTTCACAATGTAAAATATTTCATACAGTGGTGGTGGAAACGGCGTGTGTCCTTCCCGAAAGTGGCGTATATCGAAAGTGGCAATACGAAAAAGAGCTTCGTGCAAAGAGCCGCGGATCTTACACGAACGCTGGGTTACTGTCCCGAGCAATCCCGACCCACGGCTTTCTCCGCGTGCCAATCGTTCCCGTACGACGCCGGAGAACGGCACGTTTATCCGAACTTGTCGGCAACGGCACAAAACGAAGCAATCTGAGGCGGCTACCTAGGAGGTGGTGTAAACAAATGTGGCGACGAGCGCAGAACAGGGGCGATAAGGCGGGGGAGAGAGATAAGTGCGCCAGAGACGAATTGGCGCCCGCATGGCGGGGCGGCGCCGATAGCGGGATTACTGGCCGTGATGGGCAGGAGCCAGCCGCCCCATCATATGCATAACTAACGCGCCGCCGCAAAAATTGCCGCACACCCTCGCCGCCGCTGCCGCCGCCAGCCCTCACACCCGTTAATAATCCACTCTCCTCTTCGCTGCGTAGCCGCAGCCGACGTCTCTGCTACCAAATTCCACCTTACAGGTAACTGAAACGGTCGTTACGGGCAAACCGCACGCGTCTCAGACGACAGAAATTAACTGTTAAAGCCTCCGAAGCACCATCATCTGCAGCATATTTCAAGTCTGAAATCTCTGGCAGCATTCGACAAAAAAATAATTATTAGCCGGACTTACATAAACGATTTAGGGGAAAATCTAAGTAGCTCTCTTAGGTTGTTTGCAGATGACGCCATCATTTACCGTCTAGTAAAATCATCTGAAGATCAAAACCAACTGCAGAACGATCTGTATAAGATATCACTATGGTGTAAAATTGGCAATTGACTCTAAATAATGAGAAGTGTGAAGTCGTCCACATGAGTACGAAAAGAAATCCGCTAAAATTTGTTTACATGATAAATCAATCAAGTTTGAAGGCCGTAAACTCCACAAAATACCGAGGAATTACAATTACTTCTGACTTAAATTGGAAAGAACACGTAGATAATGTCGTGGGAAAGGCGAACCAGAGACTGCGTTTTATTTGCAGAACCCTTAAAAGATGCAATAGAAATACTAAAGAAACTGCATACACTAAGCTTGTCCGCCCTTTTATGGAGTATTGCAGCCCAGTGTGGGGTCCTTATCAGGTGGGTTTGACGGAGGACATCGAAAGAGTCCAAAGAAGGGCAGCTCGTTTCGTATTGTCACGATACAGGGGAGACAGCGTTACGGAAATGATACAGGATCTGGGATGGGAATCATTACAACAACGTCGCTTATCGCTGCGGCGTGGGCTACTTACGAAACTACAATCGCCAACATTCTCCTCCAAATGCGAAAATATATTGTTGACTCCCCCTTACATAGGTAGAAATGATCATCAGAATAAGATACGAGAAATCAGAGCCCGAACGATGAGATTCAGGTGTTCATTCTTCCCGCGCGCTTTTCGAGAATGGAATGGGAGGTAAAATAGTATAACGGTGGTTCGACGAACCCTCTGCCAGGCACTTAAATGTGATTTGCAGAGTATCCCATGTAGATGTAGACTTTTGACTTACCTCATCCCGTTGCCTACGACAACTGACACTTCAGTTTATTGTACGAATGTATCCACTACTACGGGAAAATTCTAAGGAGAGGGAGAGAGAGAGAGAGAGAGAGAGACATTTACCTGGGTTGCGGTACAGTTGTTAAAATGATTGTAGAGTTTATGGGACTTAACTACGGGGGTCATCAGTCCCTAAACTTACAAACGACTTATGAACTACGTTACACTAAAGACGGCACAAACATCCATGCCCGAGGTGGGATTCGAACCCCCGACGGCGAACTGTCGCGCGCACCGCCAACACGGCGCTCCAGTACGCACGGCTAATCCGCCGCGGCTGCGGTACAGGATTTTGAACTCTGCTCCTGCTAAATACTGATGCCATTGTCAACACATTATTCGGAAGTATAAAGCTCGTCCGTCCGTTACTTTACGAGATTCGCTTAATCTTTCGTGATGCAGTTGAGTTACGATTTCTATCAGGCTTCAGTAATATTATCGCCAGTATATCGATAGATGCTGTCTTGCCATCTCATCTGCATCATCACCAACTCTTAAGCCCAGCTTTCTTCATATTTTTATTATTAAAATGAAGATTTCACGAAGTTTTCAAATTAAATCTCGCTTTAGTCTCCCCACCCCGTATAGGTAACTTTTGGTCTGACTGACTGACTGAACAATACCAAACTTTCTGTACGAGTACGTAGCTTTCTGCGTTAATAGTAAACTGCTACCAAGTGATACAAGGTAGCTACTGCACAAAACCGAGGAAGACGAAGCACGAAGCATCACAGAGAGAAAAGCAAGAAAAGCGCCAAGGAATCAGATGGTTATTTAATACATTGCCACCGGCGAAGGCGCTTTCAGCCAGCAAAAAGCTGGAAGCAACATACGGGATAAAATGAGGGGGGACGATAGCCGGTAGGTGTCAGTGCTTGGCCGGTGACACGTCCGGGAAGTGGAGGCGACAGGCGCGCGGTGACGGACCAGAGGCGGGAGCGGCTAAGTGCCGGCAGGGGAGGCTAATGAAACACGCCGCCGTCACCCTCAGCCCTCGCCCCACCACGTCTAATCTCTTTCGTGCCTTCTACTCTTTCAGCACGGCTGCCGCAATATGTATCGCAATTTTATTGCCTCAGTAACAACAAATGTGATCCTCGTTTTAAGGAGACAAAAGATTCAGTACTACCGCAGATGATCAGGAGCAGTTACGACGTGTTGCCGAATTCAGAAAAAAATCAGTACCACAGCAAATTAATTTAACGCGTAGCCCTACAGCACTAAAGTACGGACTACGGGGCTACAGTCGCGTCGATCTGAAGCGTGACGAGCGGTGGCGCCGGAAGCCATGTATCTCGACTCTCCCTGTTCCGATTACATGCCCCGGCACATACTAAGAGCAGGTTTGAGAAAGAAATTACGGTTTGGGTGCGGGGTTTTGTTATGATATCGTGAGTGTGCGCTTTGTTTCCGTCCCCCAGGCATCGGGCCTCCCCTCCAACAACTGATCCCCAATCTCTGACAAGGGTCAGCGCCGGAGGGAAGTCCTGTAAACCTCGTGGTTGCCTCCCAAACAAAAAAGGAGCGCCACACATGTCCGCACACACCACTAATCATTTCTTCTAATAACATCGCCGGTTAACTTGTAAAACATGCTAAGTTTCTCAAAGACTGTAATCAAACAATTGTGTTGTTAATATTTAGTACTGAGCCTAACAAAGTTTGTGTAATTATAAATTTTCACAAAGTTCTTACTAATATCACCACCACTAATCAGCAAATAAAAACGTTTGGTACCTCCTACTACGTATCAAGCGCTAAAAATTCTAAGAAAGGAAAGATAGTCAGTTTGTATACGTTGCGTTACCGTCCTTTGCAACTGTAATTTAGTCTAATTCAGACTAGACGCGTTTCGCTTTATTTCAAAGCATCTTCAGTGGTCAACTGTACAGAAAATATTTTTTGTTTTACATTGTGTGGTTTTTACTAAATTCGACCATGAACAGTTCTCATGTTATGGGTTTATTCTGAATAAAATGAACTATCCATATTACTCTAGTTTTTATGTTGCCCTTTTTATATATATTTTATAGCAATTTGTCACTTTGTCACTATTTTCAATTATACTTTTTTTTTTAAAAAAGTCGCTGAAAATTAGCCATTTCTGTAGTCTAATGTTTTGTTTTTATTTATCGTCTGTATGTGTGTTACTTGCTAATAAGTTCTTTGGCTCGCATTGTGATATGTGTTGTTTTGTTTCTGCCAAACTAGGTGTCTGCTAGCAAGGTTAGTCTTTAACGTCCCATCGACAACGAGGTCTTTACAGAGCAGTAGGTCGGATGAAAGAAAGGCTGGGAAGAAAATCTGCCGTGCACTACTACAGAAATTGTCTAGGTATTTGCCTTTAGAGATTTAGGGAAATCAAGGCAAACCTATATCAGCGTGGCCCGGTGGAGTTTGAGTTGGCGTCCTGCAGAAAACAAAGCTAGTGTTCTAACCACTGCGTTACCTCGCTCGATATGAAAGATCGACTAATATCCGCGAACTCTGACAAGTTATTAATCTTGCGATGCTTTCTTAGCACTGCACTATCCTGCTCACATCCCGTTTTTACTGCAGTTTGAAATGCACTTTAAATATTGGGCGAATTTCTCGTAACACCAGCACAATTATTTCGTAAGATCACTTCGTTTCTTATTTGTACAATAAACTATCTAATCAATATTACACTGATCACGATTTCAACAGACATACCTAATTTTCTGTACTCCATTTACCGAACTATGGAAGGAGGAAAAATTACTGTTTAACGCTCCGTGCACAGCGAGTTCGTTAGAGGCGGAGATCACGCTACTATTGTTTGGGTGAGGATGAATTAGCTGTGCCCATTCATTTGCCTGAAATGATTTAAGGTAATCACACGGAAAACCGGATGGCCGGATGTGGATTTGAATCACCGTTCTCCCGAATGAGTTTACTGAACTATTACTGTGATTCTGTAACATTGATACATATATTTCTCGCAATATCTGGTTTATTTTTGAGTATGCAATAACACTGCGTTCTCCAACTTCACAATTAATAATCCTGAAATTAGTGTTATTGTTGCAATAGAGAGCTTCGGAAATTACGGAAACAAAAATTTAAAAAGAAAAATAATAATAATAATAATAATAATAATAATAATAATAATAATAATAATAATAGGTAGACTACGTAATTTTCAAAGTTTTCTCTGATTTTCTCTTCTATATCAATGTGTAGGATAGTCACTTCAGTTACTGTATATAACAGTCATTAAACGGCACCATTCTGTTCTTGTTGAACTACGGAATCCAGTACGCCACGAAACAGCAGTTTAGTATAGGCATGGTCCTTCTGGAGTTGGTACGATGCGATGTCGTCCTCCGCCTTTTGAACTAACCTAGGAAATTACAGTGGGACCTACAGTTTAACGTAGGTTCTCAACCACGCCGAGTCTCGGCATTTTTGCGTAAACAAATATAGCCAGTGGCGAAAGAAGTGACATAATCGTAAGATTGGTCGAACATCGATCCCGAGCGGTTTTAATTTATAGCCTGGCGCAAAACCACTGAGACAGCGAGCTGCACAACCGAAGTATAGTAATAGCTAAAGGGCAAGAAACTGCGATATTTTGTGTAACGGAATGGCAGAACACTGTATTTACAGGAAGCCTTTGTATAGACTGTAGAAGCGATATTACTTGATACTGAGAATGTGAATCATTCGTACTTGTCCTCATCTGATCATATCTTGCGAATATTACAGACTATTTCATTTTTATTTTCTTTTGGTCTAGCAAATTAGCTAACAGAATTCGGAACAACTGTCCAAAGATAATTCTTGTGCATTACCTTGTTCGGAAACGACACCGATCTTAAATATTGGCCTTTGGTTTGAAAGTTAACTTAAATACTTTGCGTATTAGAAATAAAATACAATCAAGAGTGGAAACTACCACTTTTTGCTTTAGATTTACGAAACTCTGACTTCAAGTAAGCATGAAGAATGAATTCATTTACTATCGCTAGGATTTCAACATTAGTGCTCAGGCCAGTATGAATGATTTTACCGAAGAAAACCACAACTTGTGTGACAGCAGCAGCTGTAGCACTGAGTAAACGTTTACAAAACAGGATGCCGTATGTGTTGATGAATAAATGTGTGTGTGTGGGGGGGGGGGGGGGTCCTTAGTTAAAGTAGTTTTTAAGGCTAGAGACTGATTGATAACCGTAGCAGTCTGGTCCAACAGGCTTACAAACATTTTAACATTTTAGACATTCATGATACTTTAAAACAAATTTACGAACATAAACTATTAAAACTGAAAAAACGTGTGCTTCCTGTGTAAAGTACGCTCAAGACTGGTTGTGAAAGGTACCAGATGTTGCTGGTAGTGGACAACTATTTACAAAATTTGTATTCGCGAGGTTTTATACGCGTTTGAAACAAAGAACACCGAGTATTACTGAAGTAACATGGGTGGATTTATTTCAAATAGAACGGTAAAAAATAAAGGTGATAAAATACTAAACCGTAAAGAGTTAACTACAACAAAGAAGAACCTGAATTTCAATGGGACAGTAATTTTTTTCTTCGAGATTAACAAGATCTGAAAAGACACTAATAATTTTTCTTGATTTTGAAGGGCATTTCAATTTGAATTCTTGGCAGGAAATAAGTGCAAGGTTTCGATATTATGTATAGGAGAGCAATGGTAAACTTTTTACGAAAAATTTCTGCATTTACGGTGATAATAGTTCTGTCAGTTAAACTGGAGACAACCTCTGACGTAACAGTTTTACTGGAATGAAAACTCGACGGGAGCTCATATCACGTTTACAATATAGTTTTCCAAAATAGCGCGCGAAACGATGTGACCATAATACGTACTGAAAAAGTGTTGTGTAGTTGTGAAAAAGACGTTACATGAAATTAAAACATATAGCACCCTTGAACAGTATGTGGAAATACGCGTGGAGGAACACACAAGAATTTGCGGGATAAATACGTAGAGAATCTCTCAGTATATAGTGTTCGGCAAAGGGTAAAGTTAACGAATGGTGAGAATGGCAGGTGTGTGTAGGAAATATTGTTTCGAATGATTCAACTAGTAAAAACGTTCTTTATCTCTAAAATTCTAGAAATATTAATATATTTTAAGAAAGATACAATCTTTGTAAAATGTTGGACACTGAAATTTAAGTTTTATTTCGCAGAATTGCAGCCAGTTCCTTGAAGCATGCACTGCGAGTATGCTGTACAATTAAACCGCGTCTAGGTATTAACTATTTGTTCAAGTTTTACAGTTGCACATCGTTCCATTCGATACTTTGGTTGCTTGTCGTACGACAGAGGACATTCGAAACTGTAGTGAGGGACAAGAGTGAATTGTGTTGTACACTGGTAAGATTTCCAAACGCTTGTTTCTACTGTCAACGACGTAATGAGACTGGAAAATATGGAACTTGAGCCTTGCTCGGTATTTTATCTTCCTCAAAAGGGGGATTCTCCCGACAAACGAAGCGCGTTAACGCGCCGTTTCGGGGGAGATGAGTCTGGCCCCAGATCGAGTCCGCGTCGCAGGTTAACGACCGAGGCTGGTTAGATGGTCAGCCTAGGTTTTCAGGTGGTTTTTCACGTCCAAATAGATTTACACCGGACTAGTACCTACGTCCCGCCGCAGGTGAGTGGTACGCAAGCATTTCTAAACCGTTCTCACAATTGCACAACACGTATACTTCGGTTGCAAGACCGAGGAATGAAAGGAAGACTAGTATTCAACTTCCCGTCGACATCGTGGTCATTAGAGACAGGTAGATCAGAAGTGATACACAGATTCTGTCGCGTGGGGAGTGGCGGCGTGCGGTTATTCGGCCACAAACTGCAACCAACAATGCCAAAACCCATATAACAACGCCGACTGAGATACTAAATCAGTTAAGGCAAGATAGGAAAAATGTTACCTCAGAATGGCGCCGATATATTTATGGATTCATTTTACATGTCTGATTCCAGAGCAGGGACGCAATGTGTGAATTTACGTCTGCATCTACAGTCAGTAAACAAAGGGAGCAGTTAAATGAAAACGTTAGAGATGGAAGAATGAACTCTAATTTTTGAAGTAATCGCTGTGACTGTTACTTCTCTCATCCCACTGTGAGACAAGACGGCCAATGCCTTTCTGGGAAAATGTTTGTCTCTTCCTGTACCAATGCGTGCAGCTCTTCGTCCGAAGCTTATCTACGGCCGCGAATATCTTCGAGGCAGCAAAATGTGGAAATCGCAAGTGCAATGAACAGGAATGTGTATAGGATGTGAAAGAGCTACACAGCGAGAATTCTGGAGCACGGTCGACACAACCTTGACAACATGTGCCCAACTTCTTCGCCACTGGCGGAGGTTTCTATGCTTGAACGGTTTAGTGTAATATTGAGCTTTTCAGATAACAACAGGTCTCCACCGCTGTCTAAAATGAGCACAGTGCGTATTAATACGAGCTCACAGAAATTATTTCCACATATTTTACTTCAAAAAGTCTTGTACTGCTCACAAAATGCAGTTACTGCGTGCACTGGCACTGTATTGTAAGTGCAGTATATCATCTCCTCTCGACGAAATAATGTACGTTGTAGAGCTGTACTGTACATATATGCTTCACTGTGAAATTGGGAAGAAGACTGGAGAGAGCTCGTCGAGGTGGCCTTTGTCTGTCTGAGAAAAGGGAACCCTCGGGCTACGTAACAGACTGCTACGCCAGCTCGAGCAGCAATCGCTCCACTTACTTCTTTTTCTTCTACAACTTAGGCTTTTTTTCTGTCACCCTATTTTCTCCCCTTCTTTTTATGGTCAAATCTCTCTCAGATACTGATGAAATTAAACGCCGAGTTTTAATGTTCATTGGGTGGAAAAAAGTTCATATCGTCTCCGAAAGAAGGGAATTTAATTAAGTGAAATTACGCTGCTTGTACTTTAATTATGTTAGTTTCAGATAAAAGGGGGCCACCTCTCCTGCGTTTGTTGCGCGGCAGCAAACTCCCTGTAATAACGACCGTTAGGCTGATAAAGAGGAGCGCGCCGCTTCAATACTTGACTCCCCCTGCGAGCGGCTCCGACACACGTCTAGCGCGCTCATTACCTGCTCCGCCACTAATAACAAACAAACCTCTCCTGCGCCTAAATAATTTCATTAGACGCTAAATGTTCTGTCTCCAGAACGAGCGGTCTTCCGTTAAGAGCGCGCGCCACACACACAACTTCTTGTGGCGCTCACTTACCGCTACTAATTCCCGCGCACATGCGGGGCTGTTACACAGCTTCTTTCCACTGCCTACTCCAATGGCTGGATAGTGAAGCTAGGGACACTAAAATTTTGCCGTCTTTATCGACATTTTAAGGCACGGACTACTTACAAAAATAAATGCACGACAATGGACCGCAACGAGCTACGAAATCTCTCTCTCTCTCTCTCTCTGTTCAGTTGCTCTGCCCGTCAAATGCAATTAGAGATTAGCTCTCGGGTGTTTATTTTATATACAATACGACTGGCTCCGAAAACACGATGATGGCAGAGTGACTAGTGGGCAAAGCTCAGTCACACCAAACTTTCCTTGTACCCGAACATGTTAAGAATCCTAACGCTTTGATGAAACACCTTGTTTAATACTGCAATGGTCGCGTCACTAGGAGGAACACTGATGTTCACGTTGTACCTGTGATATACAGGGTCAACACTGTACCGTTAGCTTTAATTAACGGCAGCTGTTGCAGCGAATAAGTAAAGGAAACGAGGGGGAAAAACCTGTAAGTATTATAACAGTAGTAAGTAAATGTTTATTTCATGAAAATCAACAGTGGAATGTTCAGATCCGCTGACGCGCGAGTTGCCTATTCCGGAATTATATATCTGTGAGATCCTACGCGACCATTCTAGTGGTTAAAAATTATACGTATAACTACTTCAATTCTCAATCACAACTACCATCATATTTTAACACACGAGAAAAATTGTTAAAAGAATGCATGTTACCGCGGAACACTATTTCCGAGGCCCTCACACAAAATGGTTTAATGGTCCAACACAGCATCTTTTTAAAAAATGATCACGCTATTCATTGTTAACGAATAACATCTACACAAACGAGAAACATTGTAAACAAGTGTGTAATTAATGATGATAGATTTTTGCATTCTTCCAATATTGCTACGTCTGTATCAATTTGACGAAGTATTTGAGAGTTACGACGCCGACCTTGTTCTTGTACAACGCTACCAATGGAATATGACATGTACGGATCTTCGTATTTGCGATCTAATAAAATCACTTGTGATGAACTGCTAACATCTCACGTTAAGAAAATCCTAGAAACATGTATAAGTGCACGATGACGAAAGAGCCTATGCTGTCGCCAACTAGTGTACGTGACTTGCATCCACCTCATGTTTTCTTGTGCAATAGTGTGACAAGTCTTTCGGAATTATACAATTAAATCTCTTACCATGAAATATTGCTGTATTTGACACTGTTAGAGAACTATAGGGATTTTCCCAATGAGTACAACAGAACTTCGAGAGACAATTTTACACTTGCACTTAACTTTGAGATGCCAGTTTGAACAACAGCTGTATAAACAGCACATTATAAAAGTTTTGAGACAAATGATATAATAAAGTTTATACTTGTAATTTTATCATCTTCGATAGACATTCTTTTACATTAATTTACAATTCTGTTTACTTAGTCTTCTCAGGAAGAGAGACCCCAGTCTAAAATTGATACATTCGTCAACCATCAGCGCAGGTAACTCCTATAATTATGAAATACCGTCTACAATATTCCATTATCTGAAAGTCTACAATCTAGAAATTGAAAATTGAGACGGCTACAACTGAAGCTTGCCAATATACGTATCAGTTGCGTAATTTGGATTACCTACATCGCTACTACTTCCATGTGTGCATCGAACGACCAGCTTACGGACAATTAAAATTTGTGGCTGTTTACCCCCAATGAACTACACACTGCCGGGGTGGGGTGGGGTGGCTTGCCTCAACAATACAGATAGCCGGACTGTAGGTGCAACCACAGCGGAGGGGTATCTGTGGAGACCCCAGACAAACGTGTGCTTCCTGAAGAGGGGCAGTAGCTTTTTCAGTAGTTGCAGGGGAAACAGTCTGGATGATTGAGCTGGCCTTTTAACACCACTAATCACTAATGTGAATTTGCTATGCAGATACTGCGAGCCAGCTATGATAAAACTATTTCACCTGGTGTCCAAGATGTATGAGACTTGCGAAATACCCTCAGACTTCACGAAAAACTGTAATAATTCCAATTCCGAAGGAAGCAGGTGCACACGGTGTGAAAATTACAGAACCATCAGTTAATATTAATCATGGCTGCAAAATTATGATACGAATTATTTACAGAAGAATGGGAAAAGTAGTAAAATATGATCTCACCTTACGACTTATCCTAGAAGGTATTAAGAAAAAGCAAACCTACATTTCTACCTTTTGTAGATTTGGAGAAAGCTTTTGGCATGGTGAGTGGAGTGCTCTTTCAAATTCTGGAGGTAGCACGAGTAAAAAATAAGGAACGAAAAGTTATTTACAACTTGTACAAAAACCAGATAGGCATTATGAGAGGCGAAGGACATGAAAGGGACGCAGTGGTTGGGAAGGGAGTAACACAGGGTTGTAGCCTTTCCCCAATGTTTTTCGATTTGCACACTGAGCAAGCTGTGAAGGATAGCAACGATAAATTTGGATGCTGATGGCATTTTAAGTTTTCACAGACTTAAAAGGACCTGGAAGAGCAATTATATGGAATAAACAGTGTGTTGAAAGGAGCATGTAAGATGAACATTAACAACAGAAAAACAAGGATAGTGGAATGTAGTCAAAGAAAATCTGGCAATGCTGAAGGAATTAGATTAGGTAACAAAACAAAGGTGGTAGGTAAGTTTTGTTACTTCGGCAGTAAAAAACACACGATAGTCTCAGTACAAAAGATATAAAATGAAGATTGGCAACGGGAAGAAAAAGGATCCTGAAAAAGAGAAATCTGTTAACTCGATTACTAATTCAAGTTTTAGGAAGTCTTTTCTAAAGGCATTTGTTGTGAGTGTTGCTTTGTACAAAAGTGAAACATGGGCGATAAACTGTTCCAGACAAGAAGAGGATAGAGGCTTTCGAAATGTCATGCTACAAAGCAATGTTGAAGATTAGGTGGGTAGACTGCGTAAGTAATGAGATACTGAACAGAATTGGAGAGAAAAGAAATTTCTGGCTGAGCCTCACCTTATTCAGAGATAAAGAGGCTTGCACAGGATAGAGTGGATAGCTGCATCAAACCAAACTCTGAACTGAAGACCACAACATTTGTGTGGATCTCAACCTACCAGTAAAACATTCGATAATGAAAACTTATTTCCGATACAAATATTTATCATTAACGGTGGTTCAGAATCATGAAGCCGCGATGGAGTGACCGAGAGCTTTAAGGCGCCTTGCTACGGAGGCGCGCGGTTACTCGTCATCGATGGTTCGAGTCCTCCCTAGGGCGCGTGAGTGTGTGTGTGTGTGTGTGTGTGTGTGTGTGTGTGTGTGTGTGTGTGTTCCTTGGTGTTTGTAAGCCTAGGGACTGGTAGCTAACATTTTTTTAGGATCATGAAAGACGGCTGTATACTTGGAAGACCCAGGAAACAGTGGATGCTTTTCGGTCTTTATATAATGGTAAGAAAGTGATTTCGGAACCACGTATTATACTGTAAGCCATTTCCAGGAGCAGACGCAAGCGTAATTTATTGGTTATAAACTGTAGATAATGCAACATACAGAACACGACGACTGGGTAGCTTTGAAAGACAAAATGGTGAAGGCAGCAGAGACACTAACAGGTAGAAATGCAGAGGCAAGTTAAAATTCTTGGATATAATAGAAAATATCGAACTTAATTAATGAATGAAAGAAATATAAAAATGTAGCTACTACGTGGACAAAAGGGAACACAAACGTCTAAAAATGATTTCTGTCGAATATTGTTGTAAGTAAGAAGCGGTCCATACAAACAAATTATTTTACTATGAACAATCGTGGTCGCATTAATATTTTATTTTAAATAACATATAGACCTACATATGAGATGATTTTCAGATCTAGTGTTTCTAGATGAGCGTGGAACCATTGTGAAGCAGGCGTCTACGCTGCGAGGGGGACACAGCAGCACAAGCGGACTACTTCACATAGGCTCCACCGTCATCTAGATCTGAAGATCATCTCATATGTAGCCCGGAACATGTCGTAACAAAATAAGATGTTGATGCGATCATAATTATATATTGAAATTGTCTGAAAATGAGACTGTCAAAGTGAAAATGGGTAAGCAGGAGTGACTTAAGGGCAAATAAAAGCCTGTAATACAATGAGTAACTAGAAGAAAGACAGACATCGCTGCAGGAAAATTGAAAAGAGGTTTAGGGAAGAGAACAGCTGTACCAATATCAACAAATCAAATGGCAAGCAAGAAATAAGAAAGGAAAGAAACGCCGAAAGTCGGAAAGAATGTGTAGAAGAAGTGGGAAATAAATTTGAAGAAAATTTTAAAGCGAGGAAATGGGAAGTGGATGATTATAGGCTAGAGATGTGATACAAAGGGAGGAATTCACAGAATGAAGGAAGGTTATGGTTAAACGTCCCGTCGACAGTGTGGTCATGGAGGCGGAGTAAAAGATTTCGATGTTTATAAAATGGTGTGGAAGGAACTCGGGCGTACACTATCAAAGAAATCATCCCGGAATTATCCGGGAACGATTTAAGGAAGTTACGGAAAACAAAAAATCTGGGTGGCCAAAATCGTATCTGAACAGCCGTCCTCCCAAAATAGAGTCCAATATGCTAACCACTGCTTCACATCGGCGGGAATTTGATACAACACAAAAACCTACGCTGAAAAGGCCCCTGGAGCAGACGGCAGTCCATCAAAGCTGCACGCACGTCTGGGAGAATCTGTTGACAAGTTCCAGATGGTACGAAATATGGAAATTTGCCGGGGCTAATAGGACCGTCAAAGTTCTGAGTATGAAAAATATAAATGTAGGTGAATGAGGCAAATAATTTTATAACGTTTTTATTTTAATACGACTACATTTCTATCATACATGCAAATCTTCAGTTTTTATCAGCAGCAGCATGTCAGCTGAATAATTAGTGCCACTTATGTTGTGCGCTATTGTGTCTGCATTTGTTTAAATATGAGGTGAAATAGTAGTATACACTTACATGTGTTGTAGATTGCCCGTGCAGTATATACGGACCATGTTGTAAACAGCACAGATGTTCTCCAAAACATATGCCGTGTACAACGAAAAATACATTGCCAGTGACTAATATACGAACCATCTAAAAACGAAATGCCATTTACAGGAAAAGATTTAATTTTTTACTACTATGAGCTGAAAACTCGGCGTCGCCCGGCTGCTTATTTATACCAGTCTTCCGCTAGTGTGTGTGTGTGTGTGTGTGTGTGTGTGTGTGTGTTTCTCCCCTTCTCTCTCTCTCTCTCTCTCTCTCTCTCTCTCTCTCTCTCTCTCTCTGCCCTTCTCCACCTTCCAATTACCTCCTCGTCTCTCCACCTTGCTCGGTGGCGCAGTGGTAACACACTGGACTCGCATTCGGGATGACGGTGGTTCAAATCCAACTCCGGCCACCCAGCTTTAGGTTATTCGTGATTTCCCCGAATAACTCGAGACAAATGCCGGGATGGTTCCTTTGAAAGCGCACGGCCAATCTCCTTCCCTATCCTTACCCAAAAATCTCTAATGACCACGCTGTCGACGGAACGTTAAGCCCTAAGCTTGCTTCCTTCCTAGCCTCTCTGTCGAACTACAACTACTCCACCTCCTCCGCCCACTACCTTCTCCATCTGTGAAAAATTATGTAACTCCTAACTTTCGTGGTGTGTAAGTTTACTCCAAGGTATCCTCCGCCATGACCCGTACGAAATGTTAAGACGGTAATGTTCCTCTTGTCTTGACGATTAAGTGTGCATGAAGATCGGAACAAAACCGTAGGTTTTGCCTAAGTTCGAGGGCAAAGTACCCACTGCCATGCACCATACAAATTACTACGTCGACAGCGACTTTCCTCTTGTTTTGAAGATCACAGTGTGCAAAGTTTTATAGCACTCGGATGAACGGTACGACAGCGCATAAATTACAAACAAACCCATGCGGCAGTTTTCCATGCGTCAATGTTTGACGTCATATCACCGAAAATTACTCGTACAATGAAATAATTTTGAAGTTACATTCATTGGCATAAACGAATACTGTTAGGTTAGCAAAAGATGGTGCGAATAGATTTAGTAGCAAAAAAGTAATGAATTTAAATGTCATTCATAATTTTTCCAAGCATCTGTGCTCATAGTGTCATATCTCCTCAACTCTGTCTTACACTCTAACCAAAGCGAAATTGCAACCAGTATATCACAAAGATTAACCGTAATCGTATGAACGGTACTGTAGCGCATAAAATACTTAAATGCAGACGTATGACCATACTTTTACTATCGAAACAACACAAAAGTGGCAACAAGTATTTTAATACTATCGTGTATTGCTGGAGCCGATGATATGTTGCTGGCGAAGAAAAATGTTCAAACGTTTGTAAATCTGTGGGACTTAACTACTCTGGTCAACAGTCCCTAGGCTTACAAACCACTTTAACTAATGTTACGGACAAGAAACACAACCATGCCAGATGGTCGACTCGAACCTCCGACGGCGAGCAGCGGCGCGCTCCGTAGCTAGGCGGCTTGGAACGTTAGGCCACTCCACCGCGGTTGCTGACGAAGACGGGTAAATTGAAAACGTTAGCAATCTAAAGGCTGGCGTTGTATGGCCTTAAAATAAAAATAATATTCAAATGTCTGTGCCCGGTTGCTTCATTCATCAACATTCATAGTAGTCTTTGGAGTTCAACAAATTCAATATGGATAAAAATGTTCAAATGTTTGTAAAGTCTATGGGACTTAACTACGAGGCTATCAGTCCTTAAACTTACAAACTACTTATGAACTACTTACGAACTAGGACGGCACAAATATCCATGCCCGAGGGGGGATTCGAACCCCCGACCGTAGTGGCCGTGCGGACCGTGACTGAAGCGCCTTAGTCCCCTCGGCCACCGCGGCCGGCTCAATATGGATAAAATAACATAGAATTAAAGATATTGAGTCACAGCGCAAAGTAGCAAGAGTCGGTATCAATAATCGCAGTTACTGATTTCCCACGATATAACTTACATAACCAAAATTGTAGTTTGTAATTTCAGGTGCAACTTGCTATGAGTGGGTAGCGTCCACACGTCCAGAAGGAGAAATGTAAATTGGCTCAGAATATGTAATGCGAGAAATTCAACGTTGACTGAACAATGGTACATTAACCGCAGCCAGAAATATTTGAGGTGCCTAATATTCTTTCGCGTGTAAGCACATCGGAGGCGACACAATAACGTAACAGCTACAGGGAGATGAAAGTTTAATGTCGTGTCGACAACTTGCGACATCACCGACGTATACGTACAGTACAGTGGAACAGGAGGATGGAGTAAACGGAAACCATCTAATTCATTTGAACCAGAAACATGTGGTTCCTCTTGGGTTGGGAAGCGTGCTATTTGAAACAGCTACACGATTCTCACACGGTTCACTCCCTAAGGTATAGATGAAAATTGGACCCACGTATAATAATTTTTGCATACTGCGATTGAGGCATAAACACGTTAGTGTGAGTTACATCTGCTGCCACTCGATTGTCAAGGAATAGATGCATTCAAGAACGTTTGTGGTTAGAAAAGCAGACCGATTTTCTTTGCCACTTACATGACGAGTACTAATCCCCGATTATGAACGTGGGTAATTGTTACACAGGAACGACGTTTAGATGAGGAGCACCGCAACACCTAAGTAGGAAGAACTTTGCAGCGACACCTGCTAATTATAGTGCTGACGCCAAAGAAGCGACAGAGAGTGAAATTAATTACCTGTAAACCGAGAACAGGAAGGAGGAGAAAAAAAGAGTACACGCGTCCAAGTCATGCAGTGTAAATGAAATAAAGGTCGCGAACGTGGCTTTACACTAACGAAAGCACGTCGCTGCTCTGAACGAGGAAAAAAAAGAGAAACGCTGGATAAATAAAGCCAAGGGTGGTGAGGGGACGGGGAAGGGAAGGGGCGGGGAAGGGAAAGGGGGCGAACGAAGAGGGAAGCTGGCTGGCTAAGAGGGTGAGAAACGCGGCGGGAGCGGTCAAGCGCAGTTAGGGGCGCGCCAGCTGTCGCCTCGTTACCGTATGCAGATCAGCCTCATTGCGATTCTTCGTGACGTCTCGGACACACGGGCCGTTCGCGCCAGCCGCGCGCAAACACGATTTCGACATCCCGCAATCAGGCATCAGGCTCGCCACACGCCCTGCCACTGCTGTCAGCCGCAGTAAGACGCTGCCCGCCAGTCAAAGCGAAGGCCGGCCAAAGCTAGCGAAACCGCACCTGTCTAATTCAGTGTCACGCCGAAAAACAGTACGAGCTACTGTCTTCATAGGTAACGTTTCGAATATCTGTCAGGATTAGGTGGAGGATTTGGTAAACGAAAGAGAGAGCGACACTCTGGTAGTACAGTTGTTAAATTTAAGATGGCATATCCTGGCAAAGGTAATCAGGTGCACGTGCTTTCCTCACATCTGACAATTTCACTAGACGAGTTGATGAATGTTTCTGACACGATAATGATAGGATTGAATCTGAGATGTCGTGCATCATACATTCCACGGCATACCACACTGGCCAAAACTGATGACACCAGCAGGCTAATTTCTATTTTCGGCGGACAGTACGCAACCGAGAGGTCAACATATCTAATGCGTACACCAGCTGAAGACGTAGTGTGATAAGACGAGGAACCGCAAATTTGGTAGGGCGCGATGTGTGACAAGAAGAGAGATCCCCGGTAATTAGGCGGCAGTGCGAGCCGGATCACCGTGACGAGCGACAAGCGCACTCCGGAGCTAGCCGCCGACTAATTGCTTCCTCCACAGTTAATCAATATTACAGTTGCAGCCGGCCAGCCGTAACGAGGATTTGCTAAGTGGAGGTCGCGCGTCACGCTCTGTCCTGCTGGACACTCCGCGCCAGCCAGGCAATAGCGCCGCTTAGCCCAATAACACACCGCTTTTCTTATCAAAGCAAAAACATTCCTACGCCACTTGTCGCAATGGCTTCGGTCGACTCTCTGAAAGTACACACTTTTCTGTGACTCACAAACAGCCGAAGAGTACTTGTATTACGTGGCAGAAGACCGCCGAGACCCCGCCCGTCGGATGTTCAACGAGCCAATTGCTCGACTGCAAGTGCTATCATGCTTCACGCTGCGGGAAGGTGCTATTTGGCGTCGATCCTTCTACATAGTAAGCCAAGGATTTGACAGCGACGAGTGCAACATAGCACGAGATACCATTACCTAACATCATACTACTAACATGTCATTGATTTTCTGTAACAAAAAGAAAAGTCGCCTTTCGTACCGAATATTTAACAGTAGGTAGGTAGGTAGGTAGGTACGGGTTTAACCTCCCAAAGGATTTTCCCGAGAAAACTCGGATCAAAATGTTTTGGTGAAAAACATTATCCAGAAATAACTTTCTCCCAAATATTTCGCTTCCCTGAAGCAGTATCCCGATTACAGTCTTAGTTCCTTCTGTTGCCTCCAGTTAGCAGTAGCATTCGTTTATAATCGACGTTGTTGCTTCTGCAACCGGTAGTAGCCTTTTTAGAAGTTTCTGGGTTAGTTTGAATACTGACGCAGATGTTACGGCTTTCCCGGCGTGGTGTTGTCATCTTGCAGGATCGAGTTTTCTGCAGGTAATCCGTGTCACACTCGCGATCTTAATCATCAGGTGATTCCTGAGATTGATTCCAGTTCTTCATAATATGATTATGACACAATCCATACCATCCTTATACAATCCACAGCATGTTTAATTCATATTTCGACACTAATATCACAGCTAACGTATTAGTAAAAGTGTCTGGCGCTGGGAACGGCAGTAACGCCCTAGCGGAGAAAGAGTAAAATAGCGGCACTATCAACGTTGTCACCGAAGCAACGCTAGCGCTCCAAGCAACTACAGAAGAAACACGACACAAACCTTTGGCTCTTCCTCCTCTAAGGGGGCAACTGTCCTGCCAAGAGCCAGACAAACTTATACGTATATGTTAGGAAATATATTGGTGCAATATATTTACTAACATATTTATATATACACAAGATACATAACGTGTGTTAATGAAATAGTTTTTTCGGAACCAAAGTTCCGGTACATTTTATCCACTCCCACCTTACATAGCTCCTTAGATTTTCAAAATAAAACTAGAAAACGAATTGCTAAAGTAATACGTTGTTTCAAACTCATAATCTCACCCAAGACAAAAGATAAGTTTTTGAACATTTTTGTATGAAATAGGTACGTTACGAACTTAATGCCCGTCGACGACATCATTACAGTGAGGCACAACCTCGTTTTATGAAAGGCATCACGCTTCTCCTTTGCAAAGTAACTATCCAGCATTTATCTTACGCTATTTAGAAAAACCACAGCATATCTAAGTGTAGGTGACAGTAAGAGAACATGAACCAGCGTACTATTTAATTTGTGATGTCTTACACTGCGCTACCCCGTAGGATTGTACACTAGAATTATCAGCACAAATAACAGTGTCCGACATATACTACATTTGGTCCTTTCCAACTCGCCGACAGAAACGCTGTTTAGGCGTGGGTAGAAAAATACTGAAATCATATGGTTTACGCAATAATCCATCGGAGCACCTACGAAACTGTCCACCAAAATATTGTTTCATGCCGCATTAAAATCGTCTTACAAAGCAATACTACTAAATTGAAACAAGAAACTATTGCACTGCTTACATAGTATAGATTACAACATGAAGCCATTCTGGACTATCCGCCGAAGACGTCACAGTAAGTAACTCGTATAATTGTCTACAATAATACTAATGTAACTGACAGAAATTACTACCTATCGGAAGTTAGAGAGATCACATTATCGCCCTTCGTTAAGCGTACCACCAAGGTATACGATGCCCAATTTAAGCCAGACCAACAAAGACATAAGATTTAATTCCATGCACGGAAATGACAGTTCATACAAGCAACGTTTAGCCAACGCGACACCAAAAAATGATCGAACATTTGTTGTTCCACTACAGCATAAGCAACAGTTAGGAACCAACTTTTCTCCACTGTGTCCTGTACCATGCTTTACTTCTTCCTTTCTTTTACCAAGCAATTTTCCATTCCTTCTTAAAAATTGTCCCAATGTTTGTAAACATACGGGACCAAACTGCAGACTTACAAACAACTTGCACTGCCTTACGCCCCCCCCCTTCCCCCCCACACACAAACACATATATATACGAGGGAGGAATGTAACCTCCCACGGGAGCGGCTACGCAATCCGTGACATGGAACCTAAGACAGCGAGACCATCCCGCGCGGCTCATTCCTTCTTCCTTTCCCCCTGACTAAAGCACTTGTCACATCGAAAGCTTTTTAATTCACAAATTTGTGTGTGTGTGTGTGTGTGTGTGTGTGTGTGTGTGTGTGTGTGGAAGGAGCAGCACAGACAGGTGGAACTAAATGTGAGAACTACGGAAACGCAGGAGCACATCAGTGTATGCTACTGTTGAACAGGTATTGGGCGCTCGGCGGCTTCTAGAGAACGGAAGCGTAGCACCGAAAGCAGCAGCTTCTCAGGGTGTTCGCGTTACTAGAGGGTCACTTTCCGAGTGTGCCGGCCCAGATGCCATCGAGGCGGCCGTGTAACATTATCAGGCATTTTGTGAGCCGGCCAGACCACGGTTTCCGTAACCGACACTCTCTCTCCATTTCTCCGCCGGTTGGGGCCCGGCAACCCAATCTTGCGGCGGACGAGCGTCGCCTGCCCAGCTAGCCAGCCAGCACTGTAACACTACAAAGAGCGCCCACCGTGATGCGTCTACTCTCCTCTCTTCTGCGGTTTCCGTCCTGCGACCGGTCGGATCGTAGCATGCGGGCCGTTCTGCTGCAATCTGCCGGGGATTTGTGGGCATTATCACGGAACCGTCCTGCCACCAGCGTGGAGGAAGAGATTACGTTTAGTTGAGAAAGCCGTGGGGAGGGTCGGGTCTCGCCGTAACATCATTCTCACGACTACGCGCTGCGTTGCCTTTAGCTCACTACCGTAGTGTAATACGCGCCAGTCACCAGACGGCGCAGTGTTTGTTTCATTTCCACGACAACTACGATGTTATTAGGTCCGTAATGAACACATTTATAATAAACATAGAGAAGAGACTACGACATAAAGTACGGCAAATTAGAATATATCGGAGTATACGCTGAATCTAATCTCACTATCAGTAACCGAATGGGACATCAAATAACTCTCATTCGAATCAAATTACAGCCTTCGAATTCCCTTCAGTATCATTAGTACACAATTTATCAGACTTATGCGGCGACACTAAAGTGAAACAGAAAGTGAATGTAAAAGCGAAAATCACCAATTTGAAAAGTACTGCCAGTTTGGCGATATGTTTACCGCAAAAAGAAAAAAGGTACTCAATAACGAAGAATTTATTGCCAGAATAGTTACGGTTTCCAGCGACAGGTGGCGCTGGCGAGGCAGCGCTCGCAGAGCTGCTACTCGCCGTGATTTAAACAGATTTACTGGCCAGTATAAATGGAAAATACGCGGAATAGCTGTTAAACGTGATGTGGACAGGCAAGCGGCTCTTTTATATGATAGACGTGCACATTCTTTCATAATCTAATCTGTGTTAAACCACTATACAAGCTACTGATTAATCGGAAGTTCTGTCACTGACTGAAAAGTTTGAATACTGAAGTATTTTTAATTTTATGAAATAGCAATTCCTATCTTCTGTTAAATTCTATAAAATCGGATGTGCTACCTTCATTTGTTAATTCCTCCATTACCTTTGCATCAATGGTACAAACGGAAAAACTAAAAGCTTATTTGCCTCCTTTTTGCAAAGGCGACGTGAAAAAATTTTCCATTTACATGAAAACAAATCATGCTGAGTCGTCAAAGCATATCCATAATACATCTTAAGACAGAGAAAACTTTATAAATATTCTTTTCTCATGGATTCTTTTAAATCTTTTCCCTTCAAGAAGTAGACATATTTTACTTCTTAGTACAACAACAATGAAGAGTGCAAGTGTATGAGGGAAACGTGTGGCTCACTAGCAATACATATTTGATACAAACGGAGCAACAATCACGATATAGGCTCTGAATCATATCACAGGCGGCACCTTCACTGGGACATAAACATCAATAATTCAAGAAATGGACGTTGTAGTCGTGGTTACCTTACCGAAGCACCGCTTTCTTGGTCCGCTATCCAGAAACGTGCACGAATTCAGAATTGCACAATCGAGAGAAATCGTTGCTTACGACCACCATTTATCACCCTCACTAGATCCGTAATTAACAATTTGTTGCTGAAAAGTAAGACTTAAATAGAAAGTTATATCTGACTTGTTTTCCATGGGCGCCTTTGAAATACAACATAAACTGTATAATACACATTGGCAAAGGAACTCTCTCTCTCTCTCTCTCTCTCTCTCTCTCTCTCTCTCTCTCTCTCTCTCTCTCTCTCGGCAAAGTTTTCTGCAAGGTAACCTCTGTTATGTACCATACAAACATTTATGTACCCAGTGATCTTCATGTGTGTGCAAAAATTCATAAAGACTGCAGCAAAACTATGCATTTTGTAAAACTCCTTAAGTACCCTCCAGCAAGCACCGAACGAAATTTTATAGAGTAACATTCCTATTGTTTTTAAGGTAGAGTGTGCAAAATTTCATGAATATCGGAACTGTAGATTTCTATGCAGTAGAAATGCAGGATTATATTGAAAAACGCACTTTGTAATAAAACTGAAATATCTCAGCACAACATACAACCCTTATTAGGAGAATAACGGAAAAAAAATGATCTGTGAAATCGGACGAGCCGTTCAAGTTTTTACGCAACCAGGGTATTTAGGGATCGTTTTTTTGTTGCAAAGTACCCTCCCCCATGCACCATATGAAACTTAAGGTAGGCGGTGACCTTCCTCTTGTTTTCAAGGTCAAGCGTTCGAAATTTCGTGAAGATCGGAATGAAACTGTAGATTTCGTGAGTCTGTAGGAGCAGTATGCTCAATCATGCACCTATCATAAAATACTTTCTTAACTGACTTGTCTACCTATAAACCACATTCCTGCCAAATTTCAGCTTCATAGGTGAAGTAGTTTTCTAGATTTCGTGTTTAGTCAGTGAGTGTTTGTCCTTTCGGTTTTATATCGATAGAGATTAAGAAAACAGATTGCTTGATTGTGTATGCAAGAGAATTAAGGGAGACTTGCAGACAAAAATAAATAGTAATATGCAAATCTGTAATGCTAACTTTATTTGATACAATGTCATGCCTGATGCGACAGTTTTACGGCATCTACAGCGAAACTGTTGTGAGCGGTAGACTTCTTTTCGTTTCATCATTTTGTGGGAAAGGGGGGGGGGGGGTCAGATACACAACGCTTCATAAACGTCCGAAATTACATACGAACTTTGTTGCAGGTCCCTAACTACTCCCATTTTCCAATTATTGATGCATAAATGAGGGTATTCTCACGCGGTTGCCTCATTATTAAGACGTCTTATCTCCTGAGTTATGTATCGTGCTCTTTTGTTTTTGGGTCAGAAACCTTCGTGGGCATATGGTGAACAGTTTACCAAAATTTCATTGCAATCGTGTTAATTGTTTTAGGAACACAAAGAGGACATATATATATCTCCGCGGCGGATTAGCCTGCGTACTGGAGCGCCGTGTTGCGGTGCGCGCGGCCGTCCGCCGTCGGGGGTTCGAATTCCCCCCTCTGGCATGGATGTTTGTACCGTCTTTAGTATAAGCTAGTTCATAAGTAGTTTGTAAGATTAGGGACTGATGACCCCGTACTTAAGTCCCTTAAGCTTTAGAAACGAACGTTTTTTCGGTAATAACGGTTATGACGAGTAAAGGCAATGATGAAGTACGTATCGGCAGTGAGCCAGATTATAGCATAATCCAGCTTTCCTAGAGGCGATCAGTTGGAGCGGCAAAACGTGGCAACTGCGACGAGTGGGTGGCACTGTTAGGAAAAGGCGGCGCGTGAATGAAGAGAAGGCCCGCTGTATACCTGTCAGGCGACCGCATTCCTTGCTGCTCACAAAGGCACACTTGCGGCGCGACTTCACCCCCTGAGTAACACTGGCCCGCACCCTAATTCTCACCTTTTCAAGCCACTTCCTGCGACGCAGTCGTGAGCTGGGGCACCGGCCATACAACGCTGCAGCCACTTGCACTCAAAACCACCGTCTTCCGATCTACACTTCCCTGATGCGCTTATCACTTGTATCGTCTCTGTACTTACCCCCAGTGTTTGCGTCTGTTTTCAATTCAATCCCGACTAAAACAGTTTACTTATGAAGCAGAACTGTTTTCTGATTAGTTACTGCACTTAATTTTTTAAACAAAGGTATTACTACGATAATTTCTGACAGACTTTTCAAGTAATGTGTTCAAAGCTGATGAATTACTGGCATGCGGTAAGGGAATACTTTAGCAGGAAAAGGAAAGAATGTAGTTTTTAATGTGCCGTCGTCAATGAGGTCATTAGACACAGAAGTTCTTCAAAAAGTCCTCTCGGTGATCGCCGTACGTGATAATGCAAAGCACTGAAAACCTACATCTGAATGTCCGTAAGGGGGATCAGAATTACCGTCGTCCCGACTGGATTTCCAATATCTTACGACAGCACACTCCCTAGACAGAGAAAAACGAAACTTAAACCTGTCATTTTAGTGTGCCAATATTTTCCATACGTATGATTTGATGACTGCACTGACTGTTGGTCTAATTTTCAATCAACTGCTAAAAATAATTCTGAGATACACTCGTAAATCATTTAAGACCCAACAGTAGCCGCTTTGAATTACAGGAGTTTTGCTGTCGGCTGCTACTTCTTGAAATTTGTAATCGTTAAGATACGAATGAAGCAAGGAAAATTGCGTTCTCCCACACTATTTAGAAACCAATACACCTCAGGCTATAGATGATTAGGCTCGATGCATACTCAGTTCTCATATTCCTTTGGTCGATCACTTTGTGGTATTCAAGAAAGGCAACATGAGTGATCTGCAGAATTACAAACCCATATCACTGAAATGAATTTGCAGCAGTATCTTTGAACAAATGTTTTTCGAACATTATGAACTACCTCTAAGAGAACGAACTACTGACCCATGGTCAACACGGATTCAAAATGTATCGTTCTTGTGAGATACAGCTACCGCTTTACACACATGAAATGATGACTCTTATCAACAAGGCATCTCAAGTCGATTCCATGTTTTAGATTTCCGGAAGGCTTTTGACACTGTACATCACTACTGCATCGCCACAGTTGTGCGATTGGATTCGCCATTTCCTGCCAGAAAGGACACAAAAGTAGAAATTGACGGAAAGTCATCGAGTAAAACTAAAGTGATATCTGGCGATCCTGAAGAAATTGTTATAATTCCCCTACACTGTTCCTTCTTTTTATGAACGATTTACGAGACAAGGTGAGCAGCTCTTTTAGCCTGTTCGCGGATGATGCTGTCAATAATCTGTTAGTAAAGTCACCAGAAGATCAAAAGTAACTGCAAAATGATTTAGATATCTGCATGGTGCAAAAAATTGGCAATTAACGCTAAATAATGAAAAGTGTGAAGTCATCCATATCAGCACTAAAATCCGTTAAATCTTAATATGCGCTATAAATCAGTAAATACTACAGGCAGTAAAGTCAACTAAATTTCTAGGAATTACAATTACGAACTTAAAATATGCAACAGTTCTACTAAAGAAATAGCCTACACCACACTTATGCGTCCTATTTTGGAGTATTGCTTGCCCTTGTGGGAGCCTTACCAAATGGGACTGACGGAGAACACAGGCAAAAAATCAGGAAAGGGCAGCTCAGTCGTATTATCGCGATGCAGGAGAGGGTCAGATGCAACGCGTGTGATGGAAAACGTTAAAATAAAGACGTTCTTCGTCGCGGCGAAAAATTTCTTTCACCAACTTTCTCCTCCGATTGCGAACATATTTCGTTAGCGCCCAGTTACATAGGGAGACATGATGATCATAATAAAATAAGAGAATTCACGTGTAACTATGGCCTCACAAAGTTACTGACACTTGTCTTGATAAGTGATGCAACTGCTGCGATATACTTAATTACTATCAATAGGAAGCCACATGCGGCGGAATTCGGTAAACACCTCTGGGCTCCCTGACGAACGATGAAACTGGTGACTATCGTATTAACACACACGAATGGCTGTGTCTTAAGGCTACCGAAGTATCATTCGTGTGTCACTTGTACTTACTGAAGAAGACCTTGCAGGCTGAAACAAGCAGTATAGCAGGATGTCTTCTTAAAATATGTCACAGACTAACAAGAAAGGGCAAGTTTTTCCCCTAGTTCCGTTGACGTCTGGAGTACAGAAGAATCACTACTTACACAGAGTAGTCATTCTTGCGCTACAGTTACTAATCTGCTTGATGTCCATAGCATCCCAGGAAACAATATGCTGAATATCTGTAGATTTCACTTTGAAAACATATTTTGGAATCATTTAAGCAATCTCTGGCGAATACAAAGCGTCCTATCGATGGCTCTAATGAAGGACTATGTCTAGTAAGATAGATGGTAAGCTACTTTGAACAAAACAGTGAATGCATTATCGTAGCCAATACAGACAAGCCGCCGCCTACTTTGAAGATTAAAATACTGTACCATGAGATAAAAAATTGTTCAGATAGTTATGCGAGAAGAAAACATTACTAAAGGATGACTGCAACACGATAGTAGGAACAGACGGAAAAAGTATGTCACTATGGGCTAAGAAAAGGGACTGAAAAAGGAATCTGCCTGGCAGAACTTTGCACAGAGCATAATTTAATCATCACAAACACTTGGTTTATGGATCATGAAGGAATATTGTATACAACGAAGAGACCAGGAAACGCCGAGAGGTTACATTTTTCCCCCTCTCTGGCAAAACCTAGAGGCAGATCAGTTTGGATTCCAGAGAAATGTAGGGACACACTAGGCAATATTGACCCTATGACTTATCTTACACGACAGGTTAAGACAGCAGCTGTGAGTAGAGGGACATAAAAGAGAAGCAGTTGTTGAGGTGGAGGAGGTAAACGGTTGTAGCTCGTCTCCAATGCCATACAAGTACGCCGAACAAATAGTGGAGGAAAGTAAGGAACAATTTGGAAAGGTAATTAAAATTTCAGGTTGAAACCTTTCCGTTTGACGATTACGTAATTCTGTCAGTGATAGCAAACGACCAGGAAAAAAATTTGAATGGAATGAAGTGTCCTGAAAGGACGGTGTAAGACGAACAGTAGCAATAGCAGGACGAAGGTAACAGAATTTAGTCGAATTAAATCGGGCAACGCTGATGAAATTAGATTAAGAATGGTAGCAATGAAAGAACTAGTTGAGTATTGTTATTTGGGCAGCAAAATAACTTGCAACGCTCGAATTAGAGGAGATATAAAATGCAGACAGGCAGTGTTAAGGAAAGCGTTCCTGAATATGAGAATTCAGTTACCATCCGAATATACGATGTTCAAAGGTTAGGAAATCCTTTCTGAAGGCATTTGTCTTGAGTGTGACCTTGTATGGAAGACTGGTATGAAGGATAAGAATTCACATAAGAGAAACTTTTGAAATTCGGTGCTGCAAAAATGTGCTGAAAATTAGATGGCTCGATCACGGAGGTGCTGAATAGAATTGGGGAGGAAAAATTGTAACATAACTGAAGAAATGGACAGTTGATAAGACACACTGAGACATGAAGGGATAACCGATTTAATAGAAGGAAGGAATATTAGTGTTTAACGCCCCGCCGACAAGCGTGGTCAGTAGAAGCGGAAGCGTGGTCAGTAGAAGCGGAGTTTACGCTCGAGATGTTTCGGTAAGGAAATCGATCGTGTCCTTTGAAAGGAACCATCCCGGCATTTGCCTGTCGTGATTTAGGAAAATCATGGAAAACCTAAATCTGGATGGCCGGAGGCGGATTTGAACCACCATCCTCCGCAATGAGAGTCCAGTGTGTTACCACTGTGCCACCTCGCTCCGTCCCGATTTAGTAATGAAGGGAAGTGTGTGGAAGTAAAAACTCTAGGAGGAGACCAAGAGATGTGTACACTAAGCGCGTTGCGGTAGTTATTCAGAAATGTAGACGTTTGCATACGATAGGGTAACCATAGATCCATCAAACCTCTCTGCGGAATGAAGACAGAAACGACATAATTTTGACAGCCTGTTACAGTCACTCCATAGTCAAAAAGACATATCTCCGCTGATATGGATGCCACACAATGGGGTATTTCAGTAGGGGGCGTAAAACTGTCGTGTAATCAATTTTTCCTACTAACTTACAAATGCCATTCATTGAGAATTGCTTTATGTACTGCTTAAGCCAGATGTTCGCTCTATTTCGTTTCTATACCGATGTTTTCGGTATTTCTGCTAATTAGTGTCAAAAGATTAGGTTTGGAATCTTTAAATCTTGCACTAAACAGACAGATGTAACTCATATCAAACGGAGGATTTTTATGCTTCTTCGAATTGCTGCGATATTTTCCTGTTTAAGTAAATTATCGTTTATCGGTGGAACTGAATCACAATACACGGTCACACAGCTCAAACAACGATAATAAGTCATTAAATTTTGGCTGCCTATTTGAATTGTCTTTAGGCATCACTGTATTACTCTACGGTGTTGAGCTGCCGCTGTTAGTGTACAGCCGGCCGCGGTGGCCGAGGGGGCTGAAGCGCTCCAGTCACGGTCTGCACGTCCACTACGGTCGGGGGTTCAAATCCCCCCTCGGGCATGGGTATTTGTGCCGTCCTAGTTCGTAAGTAGTTCATAAGTAGTTTGTAAGTTTAGGGACTGATGACCCCGTAGTTAAGTCCCATAAACTATACAAACATTTGAACATTTGTTAATGTACACATTCCTTTACTCTCCTTTGTTGAGAAATGTTTGTCTATTTAGGTAGCAGCTTCGTCAACAAATAAATGGATAACTACTTTCAATCATATCTAGATATAATATGCATTAAGTCTGCTATTTTCCGATACATAAAAAATTTCTAACAACAGGTTGTACTACACGTTTTCTAGGGAAATTTTGATGCAAGATAGGTACTAATTGTGCAACAGTTGTCGTTACTTAAACTTTTACGCTAAGCGAGAACATTCCCCACGAAAGCAATTCTGTTTATCGTCAATAAATTTGTTTCCATAAAGTGCGAATTTACACTGTTACTAGTTCCTTGTTGATTTAAATCTAAGGCTTCAGAACGATTTTACATAAGATATAGTCTCTTTCTCCACTTTTTGTATTGCAATTTTCTCCATTCTACAGTGGCGTCGTTACACTCTGCTCCAACCATAAGGGCACCTAACCATGATCGTAAAAACCTGCCTAAGGTTGATGAAAGTTCCCAGGCTTCCAGCCGGATGGCGGTGTCTTCTAACCATGACGTTTCGACGAGTGACATACACATCATCATTAAGGAGATCTCATCGCTACCGCTACGTTTTTTTTAGACAACTTCAGGTACGGAGTGTCATGTGGGCCAGATTTTAATATTTACAGAAACCCATGCACATTTTTGTGAATAACCGTTAACATCTTAACACTGTAATTTATTTCAAAATTGTTCAAATGTTTGTAAATCTATCAGACCAAACTGCGTGGTCATCAGTCCGTAGCTTACAAACTACTTAAACCTAGGTAAACTAACCTACGGACACACACACACACACACACACACACACACACACACACACACACACACACACCAGGGAGGACTCGAACCTCCACGGCGAGCAACCGCGCGCTCGTAATTTATTTAATCAAGCTCTCAGCAAAGAAGTTCCACGGGACTACACGTAGACACGTCTAACAAAAATTGAAATACTTGGGTGTGTTCTACATTTAATTATCTATCATGTTAATAAAAAGTAACAACAATTTTATTTGCCTTTCAGCCACACGCCACGCTGCACCAAATATAATAATGTACGAGTATCAGTTGGTCATTAAGTCAAAGAGTTGATCTCTGAGCTGAATGTAACCGGTGCCTAGTGTTCTTGATATCGGACAAAAAGAATACAAGTCTGCTACAGTGTACTTACACTTGACATTCATCTAATGCCAAGACTGGATACTACTTTCTGGAAGTGTTGAGAATCACGTTGCTTTAGGTGGTGCACTCTGAACAGTAGTGGCGAGAAACTGTCTCGATACAGGTGATGGGCGGCCCAGCAGAACAGAGAAGACCGCCTCCGACGACACGGGAGGATACTCCCTGTTCCATACCAGCGCACACAGGGAGCTTACCACAACACAGACAGAACTAAGCTACTCAGAGTAATACTAATCTACCAGCACACTACACTACAGACACCTAACTACAGTCACAGGTGACAACCGTAACACCACAGCCTTCGTAAAACAATATTTCACATTTGTGCAGTTATGAGTAACGGAACTTCCAAACACAGAGCGCTATTGTGTGTTGTTGAACGTTCCGGTAGTAACCTCAGACACAGTCACCTTGCATCCCGTCTCTCAGCAGAGTTGGAAATTCTGAGGTCTCCGACAATTCACAGGATCCTACGAATACGTATGACAATCTCAATACCATAAGAAAGTGGTAAAATAATACTGAAATTAATATTCGTAGCCATAAGAAATAAAAAAACTACTATTCACCGTCTGGAACAGAGATTAATCAATAATGATTATCGGAATGTCTCGCTGCGATAGTACAACCAGAAATACTTAACAAAATTACGAGCATCAAATTTGCTGCAACATCAATGAATTTCGATAACATGTTTGGAAGAAACTGTACCAAGTAACGAGAAATCTGAAAGGGTAGTCCCTAGATATTCAATAACTACCAACACGAGCAACAAATGGAAAAAAAAGACTGTCCGTAAGAGCCACGCATTAGGATATAGTTTACAACCTTCTATCCACAAATTCTATTTATAGATCCTGCTAACAGCGGTTGGGCTGTAACTATTCAGAGCGCTGTTATTGTAGCGTCTGGCAATGGAATTACGGTGAACTATTTCTAAGCTAGAAAACTAAATGAAAACATCTTTCAGATCTTATTTGCAGTTTCGCTGCCTCGTCTATTAATCATTTGATGAGGCTACAAAAATAAAAACAATATTTATGAAAAAGAGTTTATCAGATAGGGCAGCCCGATTAACGTCCAAAACTAAAAGGTGACAGCGTTTTATTCATTAATGAACTGCCGTACAATACAATTTGCTTACAACGGGCACTAAACGCGCAACCTAAGAACACGAGTTTCGATGGACATCATGTTTACATGTAAAGGAGTAATATTCGGCAAAGCCAAGTGGTAATCTCGTGACGGAGAAACAGAGGGGGGGAGGGGGGGGGCGCAGTACGGCATACATGTGCGCTACAGTATTCTTGTACGTGGACCGCTGCTAGCCTGTTACACGTAGCGCGTTTACTCACGATTAATTTTGCGGAAGACTAAATCTAATTTGTAAAGTCTAATGCAATGTTCGATGCAATCGTTAGATGATAAGCCCGCATCGATTTTACTAATCCTTTCAATGGCGGTTTCCGAGCGTTTTATTCTCACATTATGAAAAAAAAAAATTGCGAAGCTATCATTGGTTGAACATTACTGCAGTCAAACATGTTCAACAACTACGATGGCTAGAAGTATTCCGAATGGATAAAGACGTTGCGAGTACTCAGAAGGGGTAAAGACAAAGCTAGTAATCAAAACGAAGTATTTCCTACAATGAACTACATTGAAAATAAATTTCAACTAAAAACAATAGTTAGAATACTGATTCTACGATATATTCTTGACAGCAGTATCGCACCTCAGCTGTACACAGAGCATCCCTGGCAGTATCTGTAGAACTACTCCCGTGCTGATCTTGTCTTTCTCAGCTGATGAGATGATGACTCGACACTTGAATCCAGCCGACTGATATTTTTTCTATTTCTTCATCCATCACAGCATCTCTTCGGCAATAGTTCTCGCACACTTTTTCTACGTGACGTACCGCTTTTCTCCAATCTTCTAATGTCATAGCAGCAAAAGCATCAGCTATAATTTTTTTTTAGCTCCGTGAGCGAAACGCTTGAGATATTCTGACTACGGATTTTATTTCTTACAATATTCCAGATTAATTCGATGAGATTCAGGTCTGGATGGTAAGGAGGCAGTTGGAGGGGAACAAATCCATTCTCTTGCAAACTTTTGTCAATACAATAGACAGGAGACGTTTGGTGCCCCTAAACTAGTGCCAAAGTTCGGCTTTCCGTAGGTTGGAGTCATAACGTATGTTGTTCAGCCAGGATGGTACTTCACTTTTTAGAGAGAAGAAAGCGTTTTATTCTATTGTTTATTGTGATATGAAGCATGCTCAAAAACAATACTACGTGGAGCTAAGCCTGGCATAAGATGGGTTTCAACCTATTTTTGAAAGTTTTTTCTACCCATTTCTGAAATAGTGTCGGGCGTTTTGATTTTGAATCATATATGAGAACTGCACCCCGAATGAAACCCATGTCTCCGCCTGCATGAACAACAATAAAACGGTGACCGGCACTTTTCTTTGTCACTACTCCTCGCACAATATCACTTTGCCAACATTTATTTACTGTATAATGCGTGTGAATCCATGTTTCATGTAAGTAAACACTGGTCGCTTTGATTCTGAGGCCAGATTTTTACGTAAAAACCGGAGAAAGTAAGCCCTTTTAGCAATAATGTCCTCTCGTCCGCACAAAACAACACGTTTATTTTGGCACCTTCTAAAAACGAAATCTCATATACAAAACAATTTTTCTAAGAGTTCGACAACACTTGCGCAGTTTTCGCAAAGTTGGTATTTCTTTATATTGTTTGTAATACCGTTGAAATTGCTGCCTGATAATACATTTATCCATATCATCGATCACATACTTATTGTGAGGTTCTTGCTTGTACCTCGTGGTAGTCAGCCGCGACCATAAACAAATTAGGAAAAGCGAAAAAAACCACCCACCCACACACCCACCCACACACACACCCCCACCCACCCACACACACACACACACACACACACACACACACTTCTTACTGATTCTTGTAGAGTGGTACGTGTACAGTCCTCAGCTGTGCGGGTGTAGGAGCGTGGTCTAAGGTATCGTACAAGCTTTAGGCACTACAAGTGCAGTTGCGTGTAATTAGCCGATATCTTGTTTGTAGACAAGTGGAACACTAAAGGCTAACCACGTCTGTGACTAAAGCAATAACGGGACTGGTTTTGCTGCGGTACTTGTGCTTTGCTACTTCGCTCTAGCAAAAATGTTGCAGCGCTCGTCAGTGGACTGGCATCATTCTGAAGACGAGGGAGTTCCATGTAGGAATAAAATCTTCGAATTCGTCATTTTACTCTCTCATGCGCCGACATATTTACAGTAAATGACGCCATGTTATATGCTAGAAGTCGAAGCCTACTAGTGGCAGAGGGTTGCAACTTCTGTCAGCGAAGTATGAACGTCGACGGAGTAATATGAATGACATTTAATACTTCAATCGATACTGAGAATAACGAATTCAGAGATACTGCTTTCCAGCACGCCATCGTAGATTAGAAATTTTGACAATAGGTTAGGGACATGGAAGTAACCAAAGTCGCGTCCAATTTAAGACTTGCGCCAAGTATACGGCGGATGGGGAAAAAATGCGCTAGCCACAACCGAGGAGGCAACTTTGCAGCGCCACGTGCCAAATATTTACAGGTGAATGGCGGCTGTGGAGATGTGTGCGGACGAATAAATGTGCCACTGCTGAACAACTGACCGCCCAGACGAACCCATGGGTTACCATCAGTCTCCTCAAAAACCGTTCGGTAGACGTTGCTTCGTGCGGCTTCCGCACCACGTTTCTGATACACGCGCTCACGCTGACTGCTGTGCATGCGTAATTTGCACGTCCATAATGCAATTTGATGTCTCCTGAGAATCGACAAGTGGCCATTTCGGGTGAGTCACGTTTTATGCTCCATCGGACAGATGTACGCTAGCGCGTACGTCGTGGACAGTCAGGATCGTTCTGGTCTGGGGGAATATTTGCGTGGAATGCCCTGACTGATCTCGAAGTGTAAGTGCGTCATCCAAAGAGCACCAGGATGAGTATACCGTACTCCCTTACTCATTTAACTTCACGGATATAAAACGAACTGAAGATCGGCGAAAAATGTTCAAATGTTTGTTAAGCTTATGGGACTTAACTACGGGGTCATCAGTCCCTAAACTTACAAACTACTTATGAACTACGTTATACCAAAGACGGCACAAATATCCATGCCCGAGGGGGGATTCGAACCCCCGACCGTAGTGGTCGTGCAGACCGTGACTGAAGCGCCTCAGTCTCCTCGGCCACCGCGGCCGGCGAAGATCGGCGAGACCACCTCTATCGGGCTGTTCACCGTTCAAAACCTTATCTTCCTTCACGTTCCGTAATTGTCCGCGCTGCAGAAGGTGACTATTCAGCCTCTTGACAATTTTTCACATTACAGTGACTAGACTGGCTAAACTCCAAAAAATACTTTCAGAAAAGGTTTTATACCACTAAAATTTTATTCTGTATTTCTTATTCAGCGCGTTTTCTTGTTATTGTCAGTCTGAACTTTATGTCCTCTTCGGTTTTCCCCACGGTCAGTTACTTCTTTTCTCAAACACACTGCTGATCGATAAGTTACAGATAGCTGTCGTATAGGTGTTCCGACAGCACGAAGAATGCACTCGTTCGGTATTTTCAGGACAGTGGAATGTCGTCAGGCCTTTCACTGTTCCTTCAGCGTGACGTTCAGGGGCGGACGAAGATAATTAAACGGGTCGCAGCCTGGCCATGTTTCCCTAACACATGCGACACGTAGTCTCCGAGATCGTATAAGCACCGAGCTGCCCTCGTCTCCTAATCACAGTGAGAATATGTCAATTATTACAAATTACAACTTTACTTTCCACTGAACTAGCCACAAACCTAAATTTGTCCAGCCACTACAAACTTATTATTTTGTGTGGTCTTCGGTGCAAAACATGGTATGGTGCAGGTCCCCAAGATACTGTATACTGTACGTCTCATCACCTTGCAACTACTGCAATCAATATTTATTTAAACCTCCTTACTATAATCCTCTCTCTCTCTCTCTCTCTCTCTCTCTCTCTCTCTCTCTCTCTCTCTCTCTCTCTAATTTTTGGCCACCATATTTCCCTCCCGAACTAAACTGAAGATTCCTCGACTTCTCAGAATGTGGCATATTAACTAATCCCTTCTTTTATTTAAGTTATACGACAAATTCCTTCTTTCTTTTATTTTATTCAGTACCGACTTTCGGCAGCTTCTATTCTCTCGTTGTCCTCATTTTCGTTCAGAAAGGGCGTACTAGCATTTAAATTTATATTCGCTGGTAACAGAATTCTCTTCTTCAGAAACGCTTTTTTTCTGCCATTTCCAGTCTACGTTTTATATCCTATCTTCTTCGACAACCGTAGCCCCTTTACTCGACAAATAGCAAATCTCATCTATTATTACTGTATCTTTTCCTAGTCCAATTTCCACAGCGTCATCTGATTTAATTCTACTAGAGTCAATTACTCTTGATTCTATCTTGTTACTGTTCATTTTTATACTCCTTTCAAGACAATATCCATTTAACCACACTTCCTTGCCTTTTGCTCTCTTGACAGAATTACGTCATCGACACACGGCAAAGTTTCTATTTCTTCTCCGTTAAGTTCAACTTCCTTTTTACATATCTTTGCTTCATACATTGTTCAGTGTACAAAATGGATAACAATGGGAATAGGCTATAACGCTGCACGACTCCCTTCTCAACCACTGCGTCCCTTTCGTGCCATCCGTCTCTAATAACCGTCTAGCTTCCTGTATTTACCCCTTCTTCCTTCAGAAATGTAAACAGTGTATTCCATCAATATTGCCCACAGAATTCACGCAACCTACGAAAGCTATAAACGTAGGTCTGCGTTCTCTTAACCTGTTTTCTAATATAGGCTAAGTCTTTATTTAGAGCCAGCACGGCCTAGCGTTTTCCATCATTTCTCCGGAACCAACACTGATCTACGCGAGGTCTGCTTCAAGCACTGTTTCCTTTACCCTGTGAAGAAATCGTATATTTTGCAACCATGACTTTAATACTGAAGTGACAGTTTCGTAATATTCACGGCTGTTCTTTAAGTCGAGGGATATTTAACGTGTCTTAATACATTTTGCATACCAGATGGGATAGAATTGTCATGGATGACTCTCCCGAGGGTATCAGCAGTTGTGAGGGAATGCTGTGTATTCGAGGGGGCCTCAAGTGTAAGGCAAAACATCACAATATGATACATCATCTGTATCTCACTTGGATTGCTGGACTGCATTCCAAAAAGGAATAGAAATAATGTATAAGCCGGAAAAGTAATCATAAGCCCAACAAAACTGAGCAGTCTTCTGACATATTATGCTGATTTTGCCTGTGTGAAACTAAGGGAACGAATCATCGCTTGCTTGAGTATTATAGACTTACGGGCGCTCGTTTCCTGTACTTCAGTTGACTGTATACAAAGGTTGACTGTATGCAACCCTTTAACATTGTTTGTTCCTGAAGACACTTCATTTACGATAAATAGACAGCTACTTCTACCCATCTCATGTTTTTTTTTTTATTTTTATTTTTTTTTATTTTTCATCAGCTTTAGTAAATTGAACAAGAATTTCAAACCACTGGTTATCACTAACAATAACCGATCTTGAGGAGAAGGAATTGACAGTGGCACAATATAAATCCAATTTCTTATTTGCGCTGAAGGTGATCTCGTTGTCTGCGTAAAGTAATTCCTTAGATTCACATATCTGTTAACAATTTGCGAAATCTTCCTGAGTGAGCTGCTCTTTAGAAATTGGGCTATCTTTTTGTGACACTAAAATTTGTATCGAACCTAGACTCTAACCCGCGTGTCCCGCTTTTCGCCTTAATCCCTCGGCCAGCTGAGCACAAATTTTCAAGTATCACAAAAGGATAATCCGTTGTATAAATAGTAGCTTACGTCTGAAGACTTCGCTAACAGCGATAAATATGGAAGCATTTAACACAGCTGCGAATCATTGCCAACACTACAAATAACGTTCTCATTTAGACGAGCCAGAGTGTCTTTATAGAAGTGCTCTAACACAGCGAACACAGTAAATAATCATCAATATAATTTTGGATTCGAATCACTATTTTATACATTCTGCTGTTTTTGCAGACCATTACCGCTAAAACCGTATTCCATAACTAGAGGTAAGAAGTTACTTGTGACTTTCATGTATTGCTCGAATAAAAGAGTTCTTACGAACACTGTCTACGTGAAATTGTTACATCATCGTTACGCTGTCCATAAAATAAGGAACATACATATCCTACCATTAGTTCGCTAACTCAATATAACCGGTTATGGACCCATTATAACCAATTTCAAATTGAGACAAAATTCAACTGCAAATGTCGCATTTTTGTGTGTGTTACTAAATCTAGCGATTAGATATTAGTCTTACGTTCAGTTCTATTATAACAGAGTACAACTCTACTTATCTCTGTAGCTGACAATTTCTTCCATTCAACTCATAGCAAATTATCCATTGATGTCAGGCACAAATTTTGTAGTAAACATTATGAATCTGGCAAATCGTCTTTTTCAAAACTGGCTTCAATGATTTAAGAACCGAACGAAGGCATTCGCATCAGTTCGCCTTTTTATTTAATAATTAAGTTACCAAATTTCAATTTCTATCACGCTCACAGTGTGTATACCAGCACATAGATTTAAGGGCAGGTATGGCAATAACCAGTATTATGCAAGTTTTCAGTGGTGATCCTAGGTGTTTTATAACCACAACAAAACCGCTGTTGATACTGTCCTGACATTCACAGTAATTAGTTACTAGTCATCGCACATGATTCCCACAGAATCGAGAATATCATCTAAATAATTCCCCCTCCTCGCACACTTTCTTTTCATTTAATAAAATGTCCGTCCCACGCGTGTTAATGCACGATACATACTTGGAACAACCTCCCTACTGGATGTGGACTATTAGATTTTCTTTTATCGTTACGTTCTGTAACACCCTAAATTCGCTGCGGAATTTGAACTAGTTCCAATACAATTGCTTGTACATTATTCGTCCCTCCGGAAGAGGAAGGGCAAAAGAAAATAGCGAAGATGAATGAAACGAGAGTCGGCTTAATGGGAACATTCTTCAGGCAGTGGGAGCTGTCAGGCGGCGCTCACCTTGCGCCGGGGAACAAGGCGTAATTAATTTGCTGTGACAAAGCCTGCGCGCGATCACCCCACACTTTAAAAAAATTGCTCCGCCAATTGAAACAGACGACGCGCGATGAATGAATAGCGCTGCCTGTATCTGCCCCTTGTGGCTCTCGTTTCAACGCGCTCCACGCCCTCTAACACCATTTGAAAGCCGTTTATTTGTGTTCTAGTCAGTCTCCCCCTCCCCAATACCTCTCCTCTTCCTCTCTCTCTCTCTCTCTCTCGAGCCTGGTGATCTTAGCTGCGACCTGACGACAGAATACAAAGTGGAAAAAATGGTTTATCACCGAAAAAGTTGGAATTGTACGAAGACGTAAAGTGATTATATATACATATAAATTATATATATCAGCAAACAACTTCAATGAATTCCAACAATTTCAATTTTTAACTTTCTGATAAAGTACCAGACATATCTAAATAAAATATGACATTTCTTCGTAAACTCATTCTCACTGCTTATTGTAAATGTAGACTTCTTTATAAATCTGTATCTCAATTGTTTTCGAACAGTCGCACACTGTCTTTCTTTCAAATGTCTGTAAATCTATCGGACCAAACTTCGTGGTCATCAGTCCGTAGCTTACAAACTACTTAAACCTAGGTAAACTAACCTAAGGACACGCACACCCATGCCTCAGGGAGGACTCGAACCACCACGGCGAGCAACCGTGCGCTTCGCAGCGAGGCGCTTTAGACCGCTCTGACTTTCTTTCCAGAAACAATTAACAATAGCTGTATAGTTATACTGAAACTGGGCTATAACGGCAAACGTTTGTGGTAACAGTGAAAATGTGATGCGACACTGCATCTGGTATCTCTGCCACCACTTCGAAGGCCACACACAAGCGACATTTGAACGTATACTCACTCCTGCTGTTCCTCTCCCCCCCCCCCCCCCGCACCCCGTGAAAATAGTTTGTCATCCATAAAAACTGGACTTTATTAAACATAGTAACTTAACAGTGAAAAAGGGAGGTCTGGCACTATTTTTCTTTTCTGTAAGCCCATGACTGCATGTTTCAAACAACACGCAATTTACAAGAAATTAGAAGTATAATAATATTGCTTATGAACTCACCAGATGTAATTAGCAGCATTGGCCGTTAATGTTTTATTTTAAAAAAAAACACAGATCGATTTCGATCACGTAATGATCATCTTCAGTGTCCTTCCAAAGTTTGACACTGCAAATTACCGTTGCAGTTGCATTCAGGGCATGCATATGCTCGTTGGAAGGACACTGAAGATGATCATTACGTGATCGAAATCGATCTGTGGTTTTTTAAAATAAAACATTAACGGCCAATGCTGCTAATTACATCTGGTGAGTTCATCACTGTGTGGTCGTGGAGCACCTCCAAGTAATGGAATCAAACTTGAATATTGCTTATGTTTTCAAGAGTAGAACATACTTAACATTGTGCTTTTCATTTATTGTAATTGATTGGACCAGAACACTGTAATATATTATTTATTCACTAGATATTTATGAGGTGTTCTTTTAATCTTCCATCTACGAATTATAGTCAGTTATACATATATTCGTAGATGGAAGATTACAAGAACACCTAATAAATATCAAATAAGTCAGGGTACAGCCCCTGAATACCAAAGGCACATGAAGGCGGCAGTTTTGCCGAAAGATGTATCTAATGAATAAATAAAAAATATATTACAGTGTTCTGTTCCAAACAATTACGATTATGTTAATCTACGACATCTTTAACACTGTGGGAACAAGATATAGCCTCGGCGGAGCGGCCGAACGCATTGACGCGCTATGCTTCGATACGCGAGGCCATTCCCCGTCGGGGGTTCGAATCCCCCTCGGGAATGGATGTTTGCGCTGTCTTTAGTATAAGTTGGTTCATAAGTAGTTTTTAAGTTTAGGGGCTGATGACCCCACAAGTTCCACAGGCTTTACAAACATTTGAACAAGATATAAAAACTGTTTTTCTATTATTCTATTGTTCTACGAAGAAGTGACGGACCAATCAGTGAAAATAAATAATGAACAGATATTTGAAAGGGCCCTATTTTAAAATGATAAAAACCTGACAAAACCTCTTGTTTTCCGGTTTTGTTTTTAATGAAATAATTGATCAATTGAAGCTCCAAAATCCTGGCACAAATCTTTTATGTAGAAAAATCCTGTGTCACGATTTTTGCCCACGATGAACTCCTAAACTGTTCAACTGATCTTAATGAAATAATGTTTTTATCTAGCACGGGGAATTAACACATCATTGGGGCTCTTCTTCAACTTTAAGTATGGGCTAGCGGCAAAGTGCTCGCCTGAATAACTGTGGTACGTTACAGACATGTAAGGCGATGAAGTGGCGTCCAATCTAAAGGCTTGCACCTAGTCGCTGAGCCACACGAAATTCTGTTAGATTTAGGACGTTCCCTTGATGCTACAATTTCACATTAGACTTTTTCCAAATTTACAAAATGCATAACCGTGCTTTTGTAATTTTTCGTAAATTTCATTTTATTCTAATATTGCTGAGTATTGCGTAAACATTAAAAAAAATCAAAGATCGCTCCCGCCGGAGGTTCGAGTCCTCCCTTGGGAATGGGTGTTAAAAGAAAGGGGGGGCGAACATCAATAATGATCTGTCCCTTGTTCCAGAGTTATATATATCTCAACCATACCATACATGAAATTAGCTACAGGTTATGATGGACAGGCAGGAGCAGAGAGAGGCGCAAAGACACAGGGCGACGTGGGAAAGGGAATTAAAACAGTACAGCAGTACAGATCAGAAGGATAAATTAGGATGAGCCAGCCACTCTGCAACACACACAAGCCCCAACCAAAAGATTGTTCAAATGTGAAATTAAAGGACTTAACTGCAGGGTCATCAGTCCCTAAAGTTACAAACTACTCATGAACTACCTTATACTAAAGACGACACAAACATTCATGCCCGAGGGGGGATTCGAACACCCGACGGGGAAAGGCCTCGCGACATCAGAGCATAGCGCCTCAATGCGCATGGCTACTCCGCCGCGAAACCAAAAGATTACGCTGAAGTCACAAAAATAGTTCCGTATTCCAAAATACATTACCCGTTTCAGAGTAATCATATTACATTTACGAAAGACGTGAAATGAAGAGATACAGTCCCCTTCTTGTTCGATTCCGAGAGGATATTGCAAAGAAGATGAAATAAAGGGAGAATTAGGGTGTAATATACCGTTGGCCGCATGGTGCTCTGAGGGACTAAGCAAATCGCGGTAAACATAAATCTGGATGTCCGGATGCGGATTCGAACTACCGTCTCCCGAATGCGGGAGACTAACAACAGAAACAAAATGAAATGAAATATAGGTTGTTGACAAAAATAGGTCGCAATCGCAACTATCTATGGACTAACGATGTACGGAATTTCCACGCTGTTGTTGTTATGGTCTTCAGTCCGGAGACTGGTTTGATGCAGCTCTCCTCCCTACTCTATCCTGAGCAAGCCTTTTCATCTCCTCATAAAAACGACAACTCACATCCACTTGAATCTGCTTACTATACGCGTCTCTTGGTCTCCCTCTGCGATTTTTACCCCACACACTTCCCTCCAATGCTAAATTTACGATTCCCCGATGTCTAAGAATGTGTCCTACCAAGCGATCCCTTCTTTTAGTCAGGGTATGCCAAAAATTCCTTTTCTCACCAATTCTGTTCAGTACCTCTTCATTAGTTATGCCATCTACCCACCTAATCTTCAGCATTCTTCTGTAGCACCACATTTCAAAAGCCTCTATTCTCATCCTGTCCGCACTGCTTATCGTCCATGTTTCACTCCCGTACAAGGCAACACTCCACACAAATGCCTTCAGAAAAGACTTCCTCACACTTACATTAATATTCGATGTTAGCAAATTTCTCTTTTTCAAAAATGCTTTTCTTCCCATTGCCATTCTGCATTTTATATCCTCTGTACTATGGCCATCGCATGTTATTTTACTACCCAAGTAACAAACCTCATCTACCACCTTCATTGTTTCGTTACCTAATCTAATTCCTTCAGCATCGCCTGATTTTCTAAGACCGCATTCCATTATTTTTGTTTTGCTCTTGTTAATGTTCATTTTATATGCTCTCTTCAACACGCTGTCCATTCCATTCAACTGCTCTTCCAGGTCCTTTGCTGTCTCTGACAAAATTACAATGTCATCAGCAAAACGCAATGTTGTTATTTCTTCCCCCTGAACTTTAATCCCTATTCCAAATTTTTCCTTGCTTTCCTTCACCGCCTGCTCGATGTACAAATTGAATAACATCGGAGAAAGGCTACAACCCTGTCTTACTCCCTTCCCAACTGATGCTTTCCTTTCATGCCCTTCGAGTCTAATAACTGCGGTCTGGCTTTTGTACAAGTTGTAAATAACTCTCCTTTCCCTGTATTTTACCCCTGCTGACTTCAGAATTTGAAAGAGATTTCCATGCTATGCATAATACAATCAGTGATTAGTTGAATTCCATTCAGTATTACTTCCATTAATTTGCTCATTACTACTAGTAGGTCGCAGACGCCTATGGATTATTACACTATTCTTAAGCATGGTACATCATTACCTCCATGTCTAACGCCTCTAATAAAGATATCAATCAATGTACGTTTGTCCGAATACCATCCATTAAAATCTAAACCCACTGTGTTACATCGTCTCGAATTTTCACTACCGGCAGATTAAACGAGCAATTAAGAGTACTAATGTGGTTACTTTATTTTCGCATTAATCGGTCTGTATCCTCGTTACTGTTCCCACCGTCGCTCCGCTGGAGAGCGCATCCGGATAAAAGGAATCGCCCGCAATCGCCAGGGAACGTCGTCGTGCGGTCTCTACACGAGATAATTCCGCCATAGTTATCTAGCTGCGCAGCTGACAGACATTGCTTCACTCGGGTATTTCCACATCGCAAACAATTTCCAGCGTATACATTATGCAAATCGCGCAAAAAACACACATAAGAGACGGGAGAGAGGCGTAATCGATAACCGAGTGTAGACAATTTGGGGGCGATATTTAACAGCGGTAAGTATTTACACACAATGGCGATGAAATGTGGGGCGCTGCTAACTACCGCGAGGCCGGCTCGCCGGCGCTGCAATTTATTTCCGCGGCCAGACAAACACGCTGCACCAAAAGGAAGCGTACACGATTTGTCTTGCCTGCCTCGTGACGTGGTATTTCAACCAGCGCCAACGGTATTCTTTAAATTGAAAGCTTCGCGGAGTGAAGCCGTGGCAGATAAGGCTCCGGGAGGCCGGCAAAGGGCGCCGCCCAGCGGTTACAACAAAGGGAACATTGTTGCTCCCCCGCCGTCGCATTCTTATTAAATCTTTCCGGAGGCTCAGCTCGCTGCTCGCGAAGGCCAGCAGCCCAGCAGTTTCACTCACAGCGCGGCCGTCACCAGGTAAATGCAAGAGGCATTAGCCGAGTTTGCCCATGCTAGGCGCCCACTCGATAATTCACAGCCTCTTTCCGTCACGTCCACAGCGGGTCTTAGCGTAAAAATAACAGTATCGAGCAATTTTGCGGTACATTTTTCTCTTTTCCGGGAACTAAATCATTTCGTCACGAAAAGTGCTTCAGTGCTTTAAGAATAAACGTATTTCGCTTACTTCCTCCCCGATGAAGAAAAATAAAAGAAAGGAGGTTGGGTTTAACGTCTCACGTTGAAGGCACGCCGCGCTCTATCCCATTATCGGTAAGTCCGCCTCCGTATCTCTGTCGACAGTGTCTATCATTACCATGTAGGGCGCCAGCATTCGATTCCCGGCAGGAAACTGCGTGCATGCGTGAATAACGGGTAGCAATAAACGCCACGTAAAACTTTTAGCAAACGTTCTCTTGAGTGAGCATAGATCTACTCTAGCCGCAGACAGATTCGAACCCGCTGTCACTAACAAACACTAACAGTATGTAACAATACCGACTTGTGACGGAAAAGTGAAAAGGCAAAGAAGGACAAGGAGGAAGAGGAGATACGGACACATGCTTCTGAACAAGTCTGCGTCACAAATTCACAGAATTCCGCGGCGATACATCGAAATAAGAAAGCATTGTACTTTGTAGGTGGGTCACTCCATGTCAATTCAACGCAGTAACGCAGCATTTTCAACATGACCATCTCAGATTTCTTTCAAATTTGGTGCATTCAATGACCCAGATAAGAGATGAAAAAATACTAATTTGTAGTGCTGTATTACAACTGAAGAAAGTTACAGGTCTGGAAAGTTCGAAATTTGTGCAAAATTTACATGCGTCGGTCTCCACATATAAGACTGTAATTCTGGTTCTAATTAAGTTACAGCAACGAAAACGGTACCATTTGAAAGCTAATGAATAGATCTTTGCACTGATATGCTATTTGGAAGGTTTCAGAGAATTTTCATACTAAAGGTCATTGCCTTTGACCTAGAATATCTCAAAACACTCCAATTTTTAAAAAATAATATATTGTATTACTCCAGTATGCTACTATAAATATGGTAAGTATCAAGATGACACACCAAAGGCATCATCTGCAAAATTTAATTTGTGCGCATCAATAAACTACCGAAATAAAGAAGGCAAAAATCATATGAAACAAATTATGATAAAGTACAATTCATAAGTAATATTGTACAATAATACGATTTACATTATTATTGTGATATTATGAAACATTTACATTAGAATTTTAATGAAAAGGCAGTGAAAAGTTATTTAAACTTTCCTTTCAAATCTCCAACTAAATTGTTAACTTTCGCCAGATCTGATGCAGAGAGATTGTATGTCCTTTCAGTTCATGTCACTGGATCCACTATTATGATGTCACATGTTTTGGCGACACAAGTGTTTGGTTTGGCAGGGAACACAAATGACGCAAACGGTCGATGCGGATGCAAGATGATGACCTGCACTTCACCTGTTTCTTCACAAGTTTGTAAGACATATGCAACCCACCAATGACTCTCATACGTATAGGCAACAAATAAATGTATATGTGTTAACAGCATTTCTTTCGCTATAATTGTAATTGCAAACGAACCGTCCATCTGACACGAAAATTGAATAACCGAAATTGTAGAGGACTAAATTCTCTACAACTTTGCCCCTTATGTTTTTTTTCATATCTCATATCGTTTGAGAGATATTTGCAAAAATAACGGCGCTTTGACATCGTCCATTGATTTTACGAAACCCATTCGTTCGGAGATGTCACGTGACATTCCACGCCCAGAACTCTCTGGCATACGCCATCTTTCGTTGCGTATTTGATGATTTTCTTATTATAACTTACACGTTGTTACTTCAAAGCAGCGGCGCACTGAAGAATTAACAAAAATACGCCGTTCTTCGTACGATAAATGATAATCTAGTGTCTAAAAATGCCATATTAGTCTCAGTTAACAACTGCCATCAATAGTAAGAAAATAAAGGACGGATTTCGTAACTGTTCGCTGCAGTGGCTGGGCGCCGTGGCTCAGCGCGCCCGGTCAGAGGGCTCAACGCCCTCTGTAATAAAAAAAAGCTGAGCCAACAACACACCGAACAAAAACGATCAGCGTCCGCAACCAAGAGAACTACCTATAGGAAAAAAAAATAGTGTAGTGGACAGCGTAAAGGATTGTAATGCAGACGGTCCGTGGTTCGAGACCCGCCACTCCCAACTTTTTTTCTCCTTTATTCCTACAATGGTTACGTATTGGTTGCAAAGATATTATCACAATAGTAGAGTCGTCATATCACTATAATTTTTTATTATTTATAGTATTTTTATCCGAAATGTTTGCAAAAATGATAAAACTAAGAATTTAAAGTGGGCCGTAAAACAAGTCAGTGCGATTTTTTAGAAAGACGACTGCAGTAACCTCGCAAAATATGGAAAATCCGGATCAGGACGCTGATACCGCGATAAGAAAAACAATTTCACATATGATCCCATTCTAGAATTAAACTTAATTTCCGCAGAGATTAATACGCCATGACGCGACGAAAGCCCAAACAGATCTTTATCAAAATGTTTAAATGTTTGTAAATCTATCGGACCAAACTAATTGGTCATCAGTCCGTAGCTTACACACTACTTACATTAAGATAAACTAATCTAAGGACAAACACACGCACCCTGCCCCAGGGAGGACTCTAACCTCCGACGGCGAGCAACCGCGCGGGAAGATCTTTATCTGTGTCAATCAAATCTCTATCAAATAAACCGTGATTCGGCTAATCAGATTGTCAGACTTAAAGTACGTTATATGTACTGATATACTGAATTTGGATAGTATTACTCATTTGATGCGTCTGTTAAATCTTTCCCTACGGATATTAAAAACCGAAGTAATAGTTAAAGTACTGCAGACGAAAAAAATAGCACACAGATCCTACGTTCTCTCTCATATCTTCGATAATATTGTGAAACGTCTGTTCTACACAATAAATGCTTACGATCTCTTCGAATGTAGTATTGCCGTAGTATATAATCACCAAGTTCCATGAAAAATATTTGTTGAAAGAATTGAATGGTATGGGGAAAGATAATGGTAACTCTGATCTACACTACATGCTGCAATGATTGTCATACTGATGCTGGATTTCAACACAATGTTGAATTTTTTTCACATGGAAACCCACACACAAGGTTGAGACAACAGTAAACCAAAAGTGCGAAAGAGAGGTATCAGCTTGTTAAGCTAAAGGGACGTAAGAGCGGGGTCATCAGTCCCTAAACTTACAAACTCCTTATGAACTACATTATACTAAAGACGACACAAACATCCATGACCGATGGGGACTGCCTCGCTCATCGTAGCATAGCGCCTCAATGCGCTCGGCTTCTCCGCCGCGGCTAGAAAAGGGAAATATAAGCATAGAGAAAATGCCTATTCAGAGGGAGACGAGCAATTAGTGGCCGAGCGCATTGAGGCGCTACGCTCCAATGCGCGAGGCCGTTCCCTGTCAGGGGTTCGAATCATCCCTCGGGCATGGATGTTTGTGCTGTCTTTGGTATAATGTAGTTTATAAGTAGTTTGTAAGTTTAGAGACTGATAACCCCGCAGTTAAGTCCCAAACGTTTGAACATTTTTGAGCAACTAGTAAAAGAACATGTATAAGGTATTCCGAAATACGAAAATTATTGAAGTAGAAAAGGTAATGGCAATAAATTCTAGGTGTCGATAGAATATTCCACACAAAGTTGCAACAACCACTATACGATGAACATTCTTCTGACACAAAAGCAAAGGCTATATATTTTTGTAAGTACCATCGCAATTTTGTTCCAGGTTTCAATATTTCATTAAAACTTTGAAAGTCAGATACATGACCTGCATACGTTTCAAATTACACTGAACTAAAAGCTGCGACAAACGACGTGGAAAAATTAAGATAAATAAGTATCCTGAGAGAATTAAACCGCAGAAAAGCCAGGCAGGTCAGGAAAATGTGAAAGTAAAGTAAGGAAATGTAGTTTTGATAGAGACCAACAATGAACATGTATTAGCTTTTATACTATAACATGCACTGCACACTACTAAAACGCTATACAGGTCCAATGATGTCTACGAGGCAATTGTGGACATATAACTTCAGCATTCTTCTCTTTGTCAGTAGGTCATTATTTACCTCTTATTTATTTCTTTTATTTATTTCATGAAACTGTAACAGCAAGTGGTCAGAGAAAATAAGCATCTGCTTACTTAAGCATTTTGAAGATCACAATGTATGACGGAATAAGTCGATTGCAATTTCAGACAGCGGCTATGTGTTTAACAAAAACTGTATCACTGAAAACTTGGACACTGCTCGCTGCAAAAGGAAGATTTTCACTGTTGACTACTCTCATCTCTTAGACATATCCAAGTGGCCAAGTGATCGAAGGAAGGAAGGAAGGAACATTAAGGTTTAACATCCCGTCGACATTGTCGTCATTAGAGACGGCAAATGATCCAGATTTCGCTATTGTGGAGACATATGTGCCGCCAAAAAGTGCAATTTGTGTATGCACGTAAAGACTGAATGGATGTTTTGAGATATGGCAAAAAGCAGATATTTTGTGTGAATGTTATCGCACTACTGATGAGATCTGTGTCAAAAGTAGAGCACACGGTGATATTGTGGCATACATCTTCAATGCAGAAGAACCAGAGATCCTATCAGTATCGTATACAATTCATGGGGAAGTCTGGCACAGAATGAAACGAGTTCATCCTCCGACCTTACTTGGTTAGTATTCAAATGAAGTATTTCGAGTGACTAATTATCCAATAGAAGAAAAAAGAATTTAAATATGCGTCCTTTATACAACTTAGACAGAATCATAAAATCTAAGACGACTTCTACAAATACGTGAACTGACCGGGTTTCGAACACGCGATATATTTCCAGTTGTGCACTTTACCACAAGACCTGGGTCGACTTGAGAAAGACAAACCATGCAATGATTGCTTACGTCACAGGTTACCACCACGCTATGTTGTGAAGTCTTAATACTCAAATTCTTTCACTGAACTATAGAGCTTTTGAGGAGTAGAAATTCCATGAGCGCCTCGAATGCGTTATATTGAAAGCCACTTATAGAATTAAAAGAAATTAATCGTCCCCAAAATTTAGCACAAAACAGAAAGCAGCAGGATGAGACACCACAGATTACTCTGAGCCAAAAGACACTGCCGAACTGTAACAAGTAACCGTGATAATACCCATTTTATAAAGTGTATAAATTCGGCCACTGCATAATTCATGGCTCCCATTCCCTTGCTCGCCAGAGAGAGAGAGACCAATCATGATGGACGGCGTGATAAGAGCCTTGTTATTACTGCTCGGATTAAGGATTTAGTCACAACGGGCTTCACACTTGCCATTTGTCTCCACGTAATGGTACACTTTTATGGCGCGGAGATTTATACGGCGAAAAGGCGAGAACAATATTACCTTAAAACGCTACACAAGTTGTTTCGATTGTAAAAACTAATGCCGGCTAAACAAAGGGGGAATACCACAATGTGCGGCGGTATCTGGCGAGAGGCTTCACCTGAGACATAAAACATGGGGCGCACACCAAACGGCTGTGAAAAACGGCCGCATATTTCAGGGTATCTGAAGCATCTGCGGTAAGATACCACAGCCGCCGCTCGTTTGCGTACAATGAAGCTGCTCCAGGGCAAACGCTTCTTTTTAACTTACGGACCGCTGCTGTCTGCAATGAACGACATCATATAGCCTGCGGAATGTTCACAATGTCAGCATCCTGTACACCAGCTTCACAAAACAACGCTACGGATTGGTAAAAGAAAAGTAATGAGCCAAAGGGCAGGATGGACCGTCTGCTAAAGACTTCACACTCTGGTGGACTTCAGCGTCACTGACGCACCCGTCTCAGCCGTCACTGGGGGCTCTTTGTTGCATGTAAGTTAGCCGTTCATTTTGTGTCTACAAAAATGGAGATAATACGAAAAAGTTATTTTTAAATTTCTACCTTTTTAATGGGCCATGGAGACCTCCAATGGCACAGTTATTTAAAAAAAAATTTCTCTCATTATTTCAGACAGTTGAGGCATCAAGATTGTGTAGCCGTACCGCATTTGGTAAATAATAGAGGAAGGAATCAGCAGTCTAAACTAAATGGGGCACAACCACAGTTCCAACTGGAAAAGTGTCGTTTTATAATCACTCTGAAGTATTCGAACTTGCCCACCATGTAAACAGTATTTCATAATTCCTATTACAGGTTTGTAGTAGTTGTAGAGGGAACACGATAGTTACAGTTTTGATCGGAAATTCACGACAGTACGACATCGTACTGTGATTCACTACTCCAAAGTGACATCAATGTCTTCGTGATTGAGCGATTAATTTATTAACTGACTGGCTGACTACCGTGCGCCACTAGTGACAGAACCATGCTGAAATCTGTGAGCAACGAAGAACTGTAAAGAAAGAAAAAAAATGGTCGTTTGTTCCACGTTAGATTTCAGTTCCACATGGGCTACGAAACAGAGCCGTGAAGACCTTCGAACACCTCGGGGGAAACATGTTCCGTAGACACAAAGTTACTGAGCATTTCCAGACGAAGAACTGGGACACACATATGCAGCGTAACAAAAGTACGAAGTCGATGGAAAACTCGAATTCAGCAGATTTATGAACAAGTTTGAGAATTTCCTTGACTAGGTTTTCTAATGGGATTATTTGGAAATTTCCAAAGATGAATTAAAATAACAAATCTCGCCACTTTACACTTATGTTTCCGGAAAACTAAACCGTATTATTTCAAACTAGAAAAATCCGCATAATTTTCATTTTTTTGTATTTGTTGAGTACTTTTTTTTCTCCTTTCTTTAGGAAAACTGATGAAAAGTTTCCGAGGGCCAGGATCTACGACCAGGTATAGTTCCTGAGTTTTGACGTTCATTTGGCTTCCAGAAGGAATACAATTAGTTCCGCAATATCTTTTAAGAGACAACATCGCGAGATTACCGAGGCATCGAATCAAATTTGTGACTTTGTAGCAGATAGAATTTAATATGCTATTTATAACGGTATGACAGAGATGCAAAGAAATTCGGGAGTAAAGCAGTGGAGTGCAATAGGACAGTTACTGATTCACTATACACGGATGAACCCAAACATTACGACAACCTGTGTAACAACGTGTTTGTACACCTTTGGTTGTCAATACAGCAGCGGTGCCGCGCGGGAGTAGCCGAGCGGTCTGGAACGCCACGTTGCGAATCGCGCGGCCTCCGCGTCGCAGGTTCAAATCCTCCCTCGGGCATAGCTGTTTGTGTTGTCTTTAGTATATGTTAGTTCACAAGTAATTTGTAAGTTTAGGGACTGATGAGCCCCGCAGTTAAGTCCATAAGCTTTACAAACACAGCAGCGGTTTAGTGTGGCAAAATGCGACTAATGCTCTGTAGGTTTCTGAAGGTACATGGCACCGTGAATCAGGGGCTGGCGGTTGGTGGGCGCGGAGTTACCATCCGAAATGTGTCCATGGGGTTCAGACTAGGCGAATTTGTTGCACAAGAACAACACGAGTTCGCTACCATGGCTCTCAAATGGCAAGACCACATGCCATCGCTATCGGCGGAGACCTGGAGTACAAGGAGAGGCATGTGGTCCGCACATTTCCACGTCGTCTGTGATGGTGACTGATTGATTACTACTGAATGTCAATGTACGCTTATCGTCGCTTGAATCATTCCCCATTTGTGCTTCTCCGCTTACTTCCCATGCCTCGCCACGAGACCAGGTAGCCACCAGATCATATTCAAGATAATGACGCCAGTATTCGATGTGTTGGATTGTCGGTGTGTAAATCGCTAACTCCGTGACGCTTTCTAATGCCGATTTTGGTGTCTTTAAAAATTTTCAACGCCGCAATACTAACTGCAGGGACACCTGCGACGGATCCCAGACTGTTGCAAGGAAAGGCAGTTAAAAAATATACTGCAAGTAAAAAGAAGTATTACTTTCATACTGCCGGCCGCGGTGGCCGAGGGGACTGAGGCGCTCCAGTCACGGTCTGCACGGCCACTACGGTGGGGGGTTTGAATCCCCCCTCGGGCATGGATATTTGTGCCGTCCTTCGTCTTAGGTAGTTCGTAAGTAGTTTGTAAGTTTAGGGACTGATGACCCCGTAGTTAAGCCCCATAAGCTCTACAAACATTTGAACATTTTTGAACTTTCATACTGGAGAAAAATTACTGGGAACACCAACAACCATAAACACCTATGGAAAGACCACACGAAACAAATTTTACGAGATCCGGCTTCAAACTTCAATTTCATTGTCAATGGCTTAAAGAAATAAGTCGCTTACGAAACACTTGTACAACCGATTCTTGGTATTTTTCATCAAGTCAGATGGGTAAGAGAGATGACTGGAGGAAACGAGAGCGTCAAGTTTGGCCACGAGATCGTTTATTCGGCGCGAGAGCCTCAACAACCTCTAGCAGCAGAACCTACAGGCAACATATCTCACGGACAGTATTGTGTGCCGAGTGCGTACGTTCGAAGAAGGGGCGAAAAACATACTTCGTGTTTGTCACGAAATGTTCAGAAAAAAAAGAAGGAATTTCAGAGTTCACACGGAAGCATGAATATCATAAGAAAGCGTTAAAAATTACACAGAAAGCACCATTCGCCACACACTGCACGGGCTGCGTAGTTAGATCTCACTACGTGAATTATGGCGACAGGCCTGATGAGACTGCTGACGTATTTTTCTTTTTTCCTTTTTACTACAACGATCAAGTCATCCAGCGCAATCATATTCAGCAGAAGAAACAAGAAGAGTGCCGCGGAAGCGGCGACACGGGCGGCTTCCTGGGAATTAACATAACCCTCCCGGAGTCGCCTTACGCTTAACAGCGGCAGATTTGATTAATTTCTGCTGAAGTCCGTTTCGTATGAATAAGACGGAGTGTCGCCGAGGAATTAAAGCCACAGAGCTGACAGCTTAAACCGGCGATATTTTTTGCACGCGCTCAGGGGTAGCGGGCGCCTTTTGTGACGGATCAGTGCGAATTTAAATTGTTAATAAGGCGGAGCGGCTAACGAATGCCGTCGGCAGCTGCGGGCCAGCAAATATTTACGCTCTGCCCAGAGCAGACTTGCGCCTAATTGGTGACACCTATTTTTACCGCCGCACCGCCACTTGCACGTCGCCGTCCGCAAACCAGTAATCCGCCGTGACGCCATGCAACCACAATGCCTATCCCCTCCCATTAACTGCATTAGTTGCCACTATCCAAGGTTATACGCATTTAATTCGGTAGTAAAGCGTTACCGCTAATTAAACATGCGACGTAATGAACGGTAGTGATTTGGGTAAGGCTATTGTTTGAGAGAGACGAGGAATGAAAGCGTCCCTAACACTGTCTAAAGCAGGACCTCTCAGGGCGGACAATACGGCCTCGCTGTCTCGACGATAGTTCAAACCTCCACTCCTCGACACGGCGCAATTGTGTTCTCTATTTTTCCATTCGCTTTTCTTGGTCGCTCCGCCTGTCTCGACCGTCTCCTACACTTTTTCATACTTCTATTTGTTCGACATTGCCAAGCGTTTATATTCAGTGGGAGGAGAGAGTAATTCGGTGGGACAAGAATCGATTTAGTAATACTTATTTCAAATGTGGTTTCAACAAAAAAAATTCACTCTTCTATTTCCTTCCTTTTTATTTGCAGTTATGCTACTAAGCTCTGGAACCAATAATAAGCCAATAATTCTTAGAGCATTTTTCGAATTATAATCAGAAGTACTGGCATGCTATCTAGTTTTCATACACGAGTTAGGAAAAACAACCTTTCATATACTCATATGTAAACAGTAACTGAAATAATCTTCGCTACGTGGCTTAGGAAAGTCTTCATACGAAAAATTATGGCAGATTTCGAGCAAACATTTACGACTGTAAAATAAATCCTTTCGGCGATCATCGGCTTGCAAAACGATTGCTTCAGCATATAAATTACTACTGAAAACATCTTTACAAACACTTCGCAAGTATTGGCTTCAAGTGAGTAATACAAATTTCTTTGAAGTACTGAAAATCGAATGTTTTAATAAACAGATACTGTGAACTATTATTTTTAATGTATATTTACAGTGGTACATTTAACAATATCGACTTTATTTTTCTGTTGCAAAAAACGTTCAAATGTTTGTAAACCTAAGGGACGTAACTGCTGCAGTTATCAGTCCCACACACACACACACACACACACACACACACACACACACACACACACACACACGTGCCCGAGGGAGGATAAACTCCGACGGCGAGCAACTGTGCGCTCTGCAGCAAGTCATCCTAGAGCGCTCGGCCAATCCACCGCGGCTTTGTTGTATATCGGACCTGACGTTTTCGTTGAAAAGCTTATATTCTGCAGACAATATTGTTAAGTTTGTTTCCTTTTTGGATTCAAAACATCGCCAATCGAGCAACTGAAGTTCCTTTTTGGAGTTTAAGAAAAAGCATTTAGGAGTGCCATAATGTCTGCTACACATACTAAGACAGATACCCTTTCAGGGTCTTGCAAAAGTGGCACCTGACGTTCTTTGTCCCCTAAAAGCAGACCCACAGAGCGAAGTGGCGGAAAAACTTGAGAAATCAATCTTACTTTTCTTATGCGGCCAAGGTAGGAAATATCTGGATACCCCTCTTGTTCAAAAAATGTTCAAATGTTTGTATAATCTATGGGACTGAACTATGGGTCATCAGTCCCTAAACTTACAAACTACTTATGAACTACTTACGAACTAGGACGGCACAAATATCCATGCATGCCCGAGGGGGGATTCGAACCCCCGACCGTAGTGACCGTGCAGACCGTGACTGGAGCGCCTTAGTCTCCTCGGCCACCGCGGCCGGCGATACCCCTCTTGAAATGAAATCAAAATTTCATTTTAATTGATGATGAATGAGTCCATGAGAACTAATATAGTTCACAATACGCACCATTATGTTCATCACATCTTTAAGACATAATATTTGCACAAACAGCGAATCCGCAGCCCCAACTTGCTAAACTATAATACACACGCGGCATAAATGTAAAAACCTGAAAACAGTGCCACATGATCCGAAGTGATTAGAATAGGTAAGTGCTTCGTAGTTATAGTTCAAAGTGTTCAAATGCTTGTAAATCTATCGCACTCAACTGCGCGGTTATTAGTCCGTAGCTTACAAACTAATTAAACTAAGGTAAACTAACATAAGGACAACACAAACACCTATGCCCGAGAGGGGACTCGAACGCCCGACGAACGGCCGCGCGCACCGCAGCACGGCGCGCCAGTGCGCACGGCTAATCCGCCGCGGCGAAGAAGTGGAAGGCTGCTATTTCCTCTTAACTACATACATCGCTTATAACTAGCACTCTCAAGATTAGAGGAGTGGTTCAGCTGCTATTCCTAACCAGAAGATTACCAGACAACATACATTCTTCCTTCTATTTTACGTTCTTCGATGCAATTCCATCTATAATTGTTATCTACAGAAAGTTGAGAAGCGTACCAGCATACATTGCATTTCAAAATGTTCAAATGTTTGTTAAGCTTAAGGGAGTTTACTGCGGGGTCATCAGTCCATAAACTTACAAACCACCTTATACTAAAGACGACAAACATCCCTGCCCAAGGGCAGATTCGAACCCCCGACCGTAGCGGCCGTGCGGACTGTGACTGGCGCGCAGCAGACCGCTCGGCCACTGCGGCCGGCACATTGCATTTCATCCCTAATTGTTTTCCCTCTACTTTTGTAACACTATTATCTTTCATAAAATTTATAGAGAGAGGAAAAAAAGGAAAAAATTTTAAAGAATGCAAGTTACCTGCAAATATTTTGTGTTGCGAACAATTTTTTTAAAAATAGTAATTATTTTAAAAATATTAAATAGTACCGCAAGACATCAAGTATGGACGAATTGTCTATTCCACGGTGAAAAACATAAAATAACCTAACTACATTCAGGCTGACCACATCCAAATCTTTCTGCTGGTTTAAACAGTCCGACACTGCAACTAACGTAGCATGGCGCAGAGTTGGTCGGCCAGCTAATATATATTTCAGCGCAATCACTGTCCTCCATTTTGGACATTAAGATTTCACGATGGTGAACTTGGCACCATAGGCGACATGCTTTTTGTCTTCGTGGTTTCGCATAACGCGTCATCCGTCCTCTCCCGATATATGTATTATGCATATGCCTCTGCGCACGCTCGTGCTGCTCCTTCCAGACACACACACACACACACACACACACACACACACACACACACACACACACACACACTTCCAAAAATCCCCGTACTACTCGTTTTCCTGACCTTTACCCGAATATGAATAAGAAATTAACGAATGTTCCGATACTTTATTTCAATGACTCAGGGCGTTGAGGTGTCTCCTGTAAACAGAAACAGGTGTATTTTATATCTCTTGTGTGGAGTCAGGACTTTCAACACGCCACACCCATCGGTTTCTGCTAGTAACGATTCTCTTTCAACCTATTGGCGGTCACTGTTCAAGATCACTTAACACGACCTTACTTGCAGCCTCTTCGTTTGACTGGTCCACGTTACCCTGACATGGGCTGCCACAGTTCTCACAGACTGAACCCTTGTTGTCCGCGAAAGGATGTGCTTTCAATACAAAGTGATAAAATATACATAGAGGGGAGGTGACACGATCTTTAGCGATCCCCGCGGTGCCACGCTGTACTACTAGTCGCTATATTATCGGAAGTCAGGCAGAGGCTTTCTGAAATCGAGATAGCACGTGTGCGAACAAGTGAGATAAGCAATTCTTTTAGAAATCATGGCTAATGTTTGTGTAACGTATTACTGTACCAGCAGAAGCAAAAATACTGCGAATATTTCTTTTTCCAAAGAGTTTAAAAAATCATATGTTATAGGTTAATTGTTTTTTCGTATTTGAGTTGAATGTTGACACAGTTAAACACACATTTTTTCATCCAAGGTTTCCGTTGAAAACAAGCTGCTGACGAACAAATGGGTTGTTGCAATGAGAAGCAGTCGTATTTGTCCTTAAAATCTTCAAAAAAATTTAATGTATTAAGTGAAGGAAATGAGGATAAATATATTTAACGCACTTTTCATCATAAAAGCTGAAACGGCAAAGTAAATTCTGAATAAGGGCATTCGCTAATGGCAGTTTCCTTATATTTTGATTCAGAGTACCGTAATCTGATTCGTGAGAAAGAAAAGCACAATATGGACTACTTCATTACACCTACGACAAAGTACAAATTGCATATTCTACTGACTGGATGGTTTATGTATAAAGCTCCAGTGAGGGATTGTATTTCCTTGGCCCATGCAATAGTTCCTGCTTCTAACATTAAATGAATTGAAAAATACGTAATCTTACTGTAAAAAGTTAGTCTCTGAAACTTATATCATTCTTCGAAAATTTCCTATGGAAGAAGCCGTAAAAAAAAAAATTAAAAAAAAATAAATAATAATAATAATAAAAGCATTGACGAGTTTTACGGCTGACTTTAGATTTGTAGTTTTATAAGTTTCTGCAAACATTTTGGACCAAAATAATAATCTAAATAATAAAAAACATTAATTAATAAGAGTGTCTGAAACCCTTTTAGGAAAAAAATTAGGTAGTGGCGGGTTCCGAACCACTGACCTTCAGCGTCACAGTCCAACGCATTGCATACTACGCTACCGCTAACAGCTAATAGTTTCGGTCTTTAATCTTGTACTATTGATGGCCGTTGTTAACCGATGCTAATATGGCGTTTGTAGACACTAGATTATCATTTATCGTACGAAGAACGACGTGTTTTTGTTAATTCTTCAGTGCGCCAATGCCTTGAAATGACAACGTGTAAGTTACAATAAGAAAATCATCGAATACGAACGCAAGGTGGCGTATGCCAGAGACAGTTCTGGGTGAGGAATGTCACGTGACATCTGTGAACGGCTGGTCTTCGTTAATTCAATGGAGCGTGTCAAATCGCCATTAATTATACAAATATCTCTGAAACGATACGAGATATGAAAAAGACTTAAGGGAGCTAAGTTGTAGATAATTTTCTCCTCTACAAATTCGGTTATTCAATTTTCGTGTCAGATGAATGGTTACGCCGTTATTTTTCATTTAAATTTCGAGCTGTCAAAAGACGATCGCAAAGGCCCACTTTTAGTGTTACTACCGTAACCTAAAGTGGGCCAATAAAGTAGATTGGTCTTTAACTCCCAGGCCATATCGTTTATTTGCAAATGCAGCTGATCGTCGCGGGTACTGTACTTAAAGCTGCTGACACTCGAGAAACGATGTATATAAAGTGTTTATGCACAATACATGGCGGTAAAATTGTTCTGCCTAAAACTGAAAGGCGCAAACTGTTATATGTTACATTATTAATCAACATATCGCCGTGGTCTGTCCGTGATTGTACCGTATAGGTTAGGGGTCCTTCATAATATGAAAAAGAACCAAAATAGAAATGAAAACACTTGCTACGAACAGACACCAAAACCATAATATATTCCACTATTTCTTTCATTGGAAAAGCATCTTATAAAATTGCCAATCAATTAAAAAATAGGGTATCAAAATGAGCTATTACACTAAAGACAAGATAAAACATGTCCTTCCTCACCGTTCCAACAAACCTGACAAACAACCAAGAGTTTACAAAATCAGACTGCCCCAGGACAGGCAGATCATTTGCCATACAATATAATGAACACACGTCAGCTCTACGTTTAAAAGTGCATCATAAATTTGCAGTAGCAACTCACCTTCATGAGAGCAAACACAGCCTCCCAAATATCAACAAAGACTAACAATCTGCTATAGTCAACCACCAGGCACCAAACTTATTATAATATAGGCACTAGAAATAAACAACAAATCATC